>CM065899.1:8385000-9010000 GCA_033439115.1 Firmiana major | reverse complement strand
AGTGCACTACCACTGAGATGGTAGCGTTTGCCACTTTTATGCTGAAGGGATCAGCAGAACATTGGTAGAAATCCAGCAGGTCTATTTTGAGAGCCCAGCATACTGAGATTAGTTGGGATATATTTTTGGAGGCATTTCAGAGACAGTACGTTTCGGATACCACACAGCAAAAGTTGAAAATGGCATTTTTGGGGCTGACTCAAGGGAGTAAGACTGTGGATGAGTATGAGACTGCTTTTATCTCCTTGGGCAGATATGATCCTAACACTATGAGTAATGAGGTCGAGAAGATCCAAAAATTTATGGATGGATTGAGACCAACCATTAGGTTTAGACTGGTTCCCCTGGATATACCGACCTATGAGGAGACAGTGCGCAGGGCGCAATTATGTGAACAAGATGTTGATAGGATTGCCTCAGAGTTTGGAAAGGTTCGTAAGATGAGGGACAGAGATAAGAAGAGACCAATGATGGATAGAGGCTTCAGGTATAAGGGAAGTAAAAGGTTTTTTGGAAAGAGGCTAAGGGTCGAAGAGATCCGGGAGAGGACAGTTAATACTCTCACGTTTTCGGCCTTTGCTCCAGCTAAGGGAATTATGATTGGAGGGCCACGGCCTACTACGGAACAGTGTGGCAAGTGTGGTAGGTACCATGGAACTTGACCATGTTATGGACCTCAAGTAGTATGCTTCAGATATGGAAAACTAGGGCACATAATCAGGGATTACCCAAAGATGACAGAGAGAGCCCTACAGAAGGGCAAGGAGCCAGAGAGAGCTCCAATTGGTACAGCTGCTCCGAGGAGGAAGGCTACAGCTGAGGAAAAGGGGAAGCAAGCAGTGGGTGTGAACAGAGGACGAGTGCACTCACTGGACCAGGACACTGCAGATCAGTCTTCGAATATGGTGAAAGGTATCATCCAAATCTTTGATTTAGAAGTTTATGTACTGTTTGATCCTGGTGCCACACATTCCTTTGTATCACCATCCTTTGCATGTAAATTGTTGAAGCATGTAGAACCCACACTGCTTGATAAGATGTTATTGATATCTACCCCAATGAATGATAGTCAGTTGACTGAGCATATATATAGAGATTGTAAGATGAGGATAGGAGGTAAAAAAATGGCAGCCGATTTAATTTTACTAAATATAGGTGATTTTGATGTAATCCTAAGGATGGATTGGCTGGCTGCAAATCATGTTGTTATGGATTGTCATGCAAATACTTTCATGTTTCCAAAGATAGACAACCTTGTAGTAAATTTTTTGAAAAGAAATTAATGAACATGATTATTATAAGTGTGATGAGTACAATCTTGATACATGATGTATGAAAGATAAATCTGTTTATCAATCTTATGTGTGAATATGATGATTTATGATTATTAATGGTGGAAAGAATAATGTGAAGGGTTCATCGCTTATGTGATTGAGACGGATAAGGCACGTCTAGAATTGGGAGACATACCAGTGGTTAAGGAGTTTCCAGATGTCTTTCTGGATGAGTTATTAAGGTTACCTCCAGATAGGGAGATGGAGTTTGGTATAGACTTGGCACCTGGTACAGAGCCGATATCCAAGCCACCGTACAGAATGACTCAAGTTGAGTTAGAAGAACTAAGGAAACAATTACAAGAGTTGCTGGAGAAAGGATTCATTAGATCGAGTGTCTCACCTTGGGGAGCACCGGTTCTGTTTGTAAGGAAGAAGGATGGAAGCCTCCGACTATGTATAGATTATCGGTTGTTGAATAAGGCCACCATCAAGAATAAGTATCCCCTTCCACGCATCGATGACTTGTTGGATCAGCTTAAGGGAGCGCATATCTTTTCCAAGATAGATTTGAGATCAGGGTACCATCAGTTGAAGATACGGAGTGGAGATGTACCCAAGACAGCTTTTTGCACTCGGTATGGACATTATGAGTTTATGGTTATGCCATTCGGGTTGATAAAGGCTCCCGCAGCTTTTATGTCATTGATAAACAAGGTGTTCCACCAGCATTTGGATCAATTTGTAATCGTGTTTATTGATGATATACTAGTGTACTCAAAGTCTAGAGAGGAGCATGAAAGGCACCTAAGGATAGTGCTACAAACTCTCAGAGAGAAGTTGTACGCTAAACTCAATAAGTGCAACTTTTGGTTAGAACAGATCACTTTTCTGGGTTATATAATATCAAAAGATGGAGTGTGAGTGGATCCATCTAAGATTGAGGCCGTAGTTCAGTGGCAGAGACCCCAGACAGTGATAGAGATCAGAAGTTTCTTGGGTTTAGCTGTGTATTATCGAAGGTTTGAAGAGGGATTTTCGAGGTTAGCTGCTCCTTTGACACGTCTCACGAGAAAAAAATGTTGATTATGTGTGGGACGATAAGTGTGAGGAAAGTTTTGAGGAGTTGAAAAGGAGGTTAACCACAGCTTCGATCCTCACAATTCCTACCAGCTCAGGAGGTTTCTCGGTGTATGCGAATGCTTCACATCTAGGACTGGGCTGTGTATTGATGTAGGATGGGAAGGTAGTAGCCTATGGATCAAGACAGTTGAAGGATCATGAGAGGAACTACCCGACCCATGACTTGGAGTTGGCAGCGGTGGTGTTTGCGTCGAAGATATGGCACCACTATCTCTATGGTGAGAAATTTTAGATTTACACAGATCATAAGAGCCTTAAGTACCTATTCTTGCAGAAAGAGTTGAACATGAGACAGAGGAGATGGCTCGAGCTGTTAAAGGATTATGATTGTGAGATCCTATACCACCAGGGTAAAGCAAATGTGGTTGCTGATGCATTGAGTAGGAAACATCTCGGGATGGTGTCATTCATGATGGTCAGGGAACACGAGCTGTTGGAATAGTTCACGAACCTCAGTTTGGATATGGCCTCGCTTGATGCTGATAGTAGATTTGTGATAGTTAGCCTGCAATTAGAACCGGATCTAGTAAACCAAATTCGATAGGCTCAGTGAATTGATCAACAGTGCAGTGATATTCTCGAGCAGATACAGAGGGGCACAGAGATGGACTTTGAGTTGAGTTCAGATGGGTTGTTGAGGTTCAGAGGTAGGATATGTGTTCTTGATGATGTAGAGATCAAAAGATTGATCTTAATAAAGGCTCACTCATTGAAGTATAAGATACATCCAGGGGGTACTAAGATGTATCAAAACCTTCGAAAGGTTTATTGGTGGTCTGGGATGAAAAAGCACATTGCTGAATATGTTGCTAAGTGTCTCATTTGTCAGTAGGTGAAGGTAGAGCATCAGAAGCCTGTAGGGTTATTGCAGCCTCTACCGATACCGACATGAAAGTGGGGGCACGTCACCATGAATTTTGTGATGGGATTGCCAAGGACCCGAAGAGGTCATGATGCCATATGGGTGATTGAGGATCAGTTGACAAAATCAGCCCATTTTCTAGCTATGAAAGCTACCGATACTTTGAGCCAGTTAGCGAACCTATATGTGCGCGAGATAGTGAGGCTACATGGAATTCCAGTGAGTGTTGTTTCTGATTGGGATGCCCACTTCACTTCCCATTTCTAGGAATGTTTTCAAGAAGTGATGGGGACCCAGTTGAGTTTTAGCACCGCGTTTCATCCTCAGACAGATGGTCAGTCAGAGAGGACTATACAGACCCTGGAGGATATGTTGAGAGCGTGTGCATTGGATTTTGGAGGCTCCTAGGATGACCATTTGTCACTCGCAGAGTTCGCCTATAATAACAGTTTTCATACGAGTATCGGGATGGCACCATATGAGGCATTTTATGGGCGTAGATGTCGTTCCCCTATTGGATGGGAAGAGGTTGGTGACAGACAGATCTTTGCTCTCGACTTGGTTAGACAAGCCTCTGAGAACGTCCAATTGCTATGTGAGAGGTTACGGACAGCTCAGAGCAGGCAAAAGAGTTATGCTGACAAGAGACGGAGATCACTAGAGTTTGATATGGGAGAGTCAGTGTTCTTGAAAGTTTCTCATTCGAAGGGAATTATGAGATTTGGTAATAAGGGCAAGCTGATCTCTAGATACATCAGACCCTTCGAGATTTTGGAGAGAGTGGGAGACAAGGCTTATAGGTTGGTATTGCCACCAGAGTTGGCAAGTGTGCATAACGTCTTCCACATATCCATGTTAAGGAAGTATCACCCGGACCCGACACATGTGATAAGGTATGAGCCATTGGAGCTCAACGAGGGTATGACATACATTGAGAAGCCAGTTTAGGTATTGGACAGAAAAGAGAAAGTGTTGAGGACAAAGACAATTCCCTTGGTGAAGGTTCTTTGGCAATATCACACTGTGGAAGAAGCCACATGAGAATTGGAAAGTTTGATACGGGAGAAGTATCCCGAGTTATTCACAGATTGAATTGGTTCTAATTTGGAGGACCAAATTTTCTAAGTGGGGGAGAATGTGAGACCCCGTGTATATATAATTGTATATAGGTACATAGAAATGTAAATGAAATCATAAGTATGATGATACATTTGTAATGTGAAGTATATGTAATATAAGTCCATAAGATTATGTACACACTTGTAATAAGAGTTGTGATTGTACGTACAAGTTACATTATGAATAAGTATGAAGAAATGGACTTAAACATGTGAAAAATGTGAATGGAATAGAATATGAGTAGTGTGGTAAAATGGAAGGAAGATTTGCATAAGTTGTACACTTCCATTTGGTTTATATCATGGATCCTTGGCTATACAAAGATTCTACACAAGTTTTAATGTGTATGAAGTATTAATGGATGCCATTTTCAAGTCTCAAAGATGATTGGATGAGAAAATAACTGTGGCAGCAAATTAAAGATGTTTTGGTATAAGTTTCTGCAGGAAACTATAGCGAAATCTGGAAATTATGCAGGCCAGATCGATCTCATAGGATGAGAGATTGATCTGGATGAGCCAAAATACTTGTATTTGAGCAAAGGAATAGGGCAGATCGATCTCCAATGGAGCCAGATCGATCTCCTAAACATTCTATAATGAAAAGATAGATCCTCAAGCACAAAGATCGATCTCCTTAGCTTTCTGTTTGGAGCAGATCGATCTCAAGTTTCGACAGATCGATCTCATGCTTAAAATGCTGTGGAAAAGAGGAATTTAACAGACCAGATCGATCTCCTCCTAGTGCAGATCGATCTCCTCAAGCTATTTCTATAAAAAGGGTGTTGAAAATCTGTAGATTTTGGGACAAAACCATTTCCTTCCCTTTCCAACCCAAAGCCTAGTTTTCTCTCTCTAAATCCAACCATTTTTAAGGAGATTTGAGGGAAGACTATTAGAGAAAAAGTTGTTCACATCAAGGTGAAGAACAACATAGTTTGGAGGTATTTACCTATTTATTGGATTGAAGGAACAATGGGCATTTCTATTTGGAGCAAACAGGAAATCCAAAGAGGTAAGTTTCTAGTGCACAAATCCAAGTACATTTGTCTAGTTAATGATTATGAAGTTGATTTGGGTGTGCACATTATAGGTAGAACTACTTAGAATGCCATGAAATGAATATAACCTAGAAATGAGTTAGTGTGAGAAGTGAAATATGGTGATATAAATGATGAATGGGGTATCTTGAGATGATAATGGTGTTGAGGAGATAATTTAAAGATAATAATATGGAATGAATAGAGAGGCTTACCCAAAAGGGGTAAGATGAGCGTTTAAGGCATTGGGTGAAATATATAGTTGAATGAGAGTTAGCAATACTAACTCGAACATATGATGAATAAATTGCAGCTTCCGAGGATATGCTGGAGCGAGTTGAGCCAAGAGCGTGAGAAGCTAAGAGGAAAAGAGTCACACCAAGTAAATCGAGGTAAGGGAATTGAGTGGACTCTTAGAGATATCTGTGTGCAATTTGGGTGCATTAAATGCTTTACTAGAATGCATGAGATATTAGGAAATGATGTTGGGTGATTGAAGGGCAAAAGTTAGGTGTTTGAGAAATGTGCATGAAAACAAAAGCATATTGCTTTGAAAATCGTGTTTTATTGCTTTTTAGCAAATGATTTGGTAGGTTGGCTAATATTTGAAATGATTTGCAAAAGAAATGAGTTGTTTTGGTTTGTTAACCATACTTTGCAAAGAATTGAGCCACCTACATGGTTTCATGAGAATGAAAGATTGCTAGAGCAGGACTCGCACGAGATTTGATGTATTTTATACGCATGAGTGCTGGAGCTTAACTCGCACTAGTTTTCACATGGATTTTATACTGGTTTTAGCATGGTACTTGGAGCTTAGCTCGCATTAGATGCCCACCTTATTTGTTACTGTGCTTGGAGCTTCGGGGAGACTGAGTGTCACATCGATTAAATAGGCTCGTACGTGCATTGTTTTGACATGATTGATTAGCCGTGTTAGGAGCTTTGGGTAGACAAGAGGTCGTACCGATTAAATAGGCTCACGTATATTTTGAGATGTGGCGTGATATGATGTGTTGATTGGGTCCATGGAGTACGTTGTACCGTGCATGTAGCATGGAGTACGTTGTACCGTGTTGAGATGTGATATGCCGTCTTCGGACGAGATCTGCTATGGACCGACGGGCAGGATTTGACCCACCTCTCGTATGGAAGTAGATAGTGGTGATATCCCGCACACCTGATCCGTGTAGCCGGTATCACAAGTTATGGCCATAGACCTTGAGGTTATTACCTATTATTGAATTGCCTATCTCACATGTCTATTGTTTTATGAATAAATTCATGTTTGAAATGATTTGTGGGTCAGGACAGTCTGAGGGATGGGCTGAGACCTAACAAGTGTTAGATGGTTTTGAGATGTTGATTGGTTAATGGTTTTAAAGTGCACCGATGCATGATGATTAATGCCATGCTTTATTGTGAAAAAATGCATGATGGTTAATGCCATGCTTATTTGTGAAAAACGCATGATGGGTAATGCCACGCTTTGTTGTGAATTATGCATGATGATTTATACCATGCTTTGAATTAAATTGTGCATTGAATTTTAATAGCATGAATGCTTTACATACCATTAACACAGATATGAACTCATATTTTGAGAAACGATGAAAAGTATGATTTGAGCATGGCATCACGATCATGTAGATAGTGCAGTATCTACCTGTTCGCATGATTGCCTTACTGAGCGTGTGGTTTGCTCACCCCTTCTTATTTTTCCCTATCTACAGAGATTTGAGTATAGATTGAAAGCTACTGGAAGCGTTCCCTTTTGGTAATCCGTTGTATCCCATTGCGTAAGGTATACACACTGTTGTAATTTTGTATCTAAACTTACGATAACACAGTAGCATTTTGTATGTAACTATTGGGGATGTAAAACAATGTAAACACATGTAACAACTCTGATATATATACATTTATACAAGTGTTTACTCATAAATAATATACAAATTGAATTGGTATGGTGGAGTGAGTTAAACGTCGACACACAACCCAACTATTGAGGAGAGTTGCTGTTCACGATTGAGGTAAGGACGAATAATAAATGGTGCATGAAATGACACTAGGCTAATGTCAGATATCAGAAATGCTATATCAGATATCAGAAATGACACTAGGCTAATGTCGGTGACTCCGGGTAATTCACGAGCCAGGTGTGCCGGGATGTCAATCGTTGTGGGAGTGGTCAGCTACCCAAACAGCTCACAGATCAAAATATCCGAAGACTAGAAACAGAATCAAAAACACGGTATATTGTACTAGTGGACCACAAATACAGAAATGGATACAGAACAAACAGAAATGCAGGATGATCTCACCAATGCCTTCATCTCAAAATCAGTGAGAGTCGGATCGTATGACACACAGTCAGCACGCGCTCAAGCACATATCATCAAAATAACTTTATAAGCAAATCATTTCCTTTAAATCGCTTATAAATTTCAGTTCGTTTTATAAAACAATTCGGAAGAGGCTGACTAGCCCTTTTTTTCTCTCTCAATTAAAAAAGCCAATAAATAGGTTATGATGAGTAAAACCAGGAAATTTCGATTTAAAATCAATAATTATAATTACTTGGATTTTTGTCTAAATAAACCAAGTAAATATATATGAGTAGCTTGGCCAATTTGTGGAGTTTAAAATTTTCCTTAAATTCGACCGGTAAAATTAGGCTAATCAACCAGGCTAAAACCTCTAATTTTCAGAGCCATAAATTCACCCTAGATTTTTATTTAATTTCGGTACTGCAAAATTCAACCTAAAATTTTATATCTACAAATATACGAAATTTACGCATATTTATCTCTAGCAACACACGAGAATTTTTCTTACCTCGGTGCCTGTGAAACCCAAAATTTTCCCCACTACTAATCATTTTAAGTTAAGATGAGAAGTCTAAGATTTATGTGAATTTTCATGTAGGGCCCAGTATGCTCGAGAAAGCCCGAGATAGTGGCATGAGGCCCAAGGCACGTACTTCGAGGTATCACGCCCCGAAACTGCGAAAAATATGGCTAATTTAAAACTTCTTACTCATTAATTCACAATTAAAGGTGCATTCCTGTGCAGTGTCATACATCATCATAATTATCATGCCTCAGGATCTCATCATAATATAGTGTATATTGAATCATATACATTACTCAATTTCAAGTTAATTAATCCTAATACATCCCATATAATGTCATACATCAAGTGTCTGTAATTACAGTAATAGTCTGAGTACATGAAAAGATAAAATATACCTCAAGATACAATATATATGGCCTGGAGCTTGAATCCTCCACTAGCCACTACTCCGTACGTCGCAGGGAAGTCCTTATTCACTTGAAGAACTCTGAGGGGGAAAGAAAAACAGGGTGAGCTTCTAAATCGCTCAGTAAAGGGGGTAAGGAACTCATTTCATAAACCAAAATGCACATCACAAAAGGTTTATTTGTATGTGAAACTCATTTGAAAACCATAGCATGAAAGTACTCAAAACGACACTCTCATATGTCAAGTCATGTGAAAACATGAAGTAAAAGGCTCACTCTAGAGCAATAACAAAGCATGTGAAAACAACGCGATAAACGCTTTCTCAAAATACGTGATAAAATCACAGTAAAAATAATGCACGTGGCACAGCCACTAAACACGCGTGGCAAAGCCACGCATTTAAATTCTCACGTGGCATAGCCACAAAACACACGTGGCAAAGCCACTGATTTAATTTCTCACGTGGCATAGCCACAGAATAGGGTTTCTCAATGTGGCGCAGCCACCAATGGGGTATAACGTGGCACAGCCACTAATGGGGTTTTCTCAACGTGGCACAGCCACCAATGGGGTATAACGTGGCACAGCCACCAATGGGGTATAACGTGGCACAGCCACCAATGGGGTTTCTCAACGTGGCACAGCCACCAATGGGGTATAACGTGGCACAGCCACCAATGGGGTTTTCTCAACGTGGCACAGCCACCAATGGGGTTTCTCAACGTGGCACAGCCACCAAGTATACGTGGCATAGCCACAGAATAGGTTATTCTCACGTTACCAGAACGGAGAAGAAATCGGGCTTACATGCTACCAGAGCAATGCCCGGTGTGTACTCACAACTACACACCTAAGTCTTATCACATAAGACGGGTTTGCCTTCACGTAGAACTCGTAATGGTTTTTCTCTCATAAAACTCATTTGAAAACCGTTTTGTACTCAACACAAAACGTAATAAAACCGAGTTCCAACCGGCAAAGCACACGCACACATTTCTCAAATCTCAATATTGCCTTAACGTAGAGCCCAGTTATAACTCATAAAAACATTGGGCTCCAACCGGCTATAAAAATCGTGTGCAGTTGTATCTCAACACAAAACACTCAACATGCTTGTTTTATAAACTGTAAATCATGCTATAACAGTTCACAAATCACATACACAAATGGTTTAGATTTCCCTTACCTCTTTGCACCTCGTATAGTGCAATCGTTCCCCCGTATCACGGACTAGCCTCGCATTCCACTCTGGAACTCCCGAGCTGTCCAAACAATGTTAAAACATCAATACTCAATATCACATAAACCTCAATTCTCAAAATCGAGTATAATTGCTCATAACACCTCAAATCTCTTGATCCTCGTAACTCAACCCTAAACTACAACCTCATTCCCAATATCTCAACGTCCTACATTCCTCATGCCAATTATCTAGGCTAATTCTCCACATTGTCTATATATCCATTTATAGCACAATTCTCAAAATTACCAAAATCTACATTACTCCAACCACATTGCAATTTCATCAACCCCTAATCATTTCTCAACTATTTTAACACAATGACAACCACCAATAACATCAAAATCAGCTCAAATATCAAGATCGAGGTTTAAAAATTACCCAAAGCTTATGAGACACACAACTCACGCCTCGATCCGATTCGTCCTTCGATTTCCAAGTATGTTGTTCTCCTTTTGATGAGGAACAACTTTCCTTCTTACCACAACAGCTGATTCGGCCAAAAATGGGTGATTTGGATGAGTGAGAAAGCTAGGTTTTCGAAAAAATGGGGGTTGGAAGAGAGAGAAAGTGAAATTTCAGGAGAAAACACGGGTTCCTTATATAGGCTGGAGGTAGGAGATCGATCTGCCTCTTGATGAGATCGATTTGTGTTTGAAATTTGGGGACGATCTGGGCAATTTTATGCCTAGGAGATCGATCTGTCGAGGGGTGAGATCGATCTCTTTATGGCTTTATGAGATCGATCTGCTCCTGAGGAGATCGATCTTCTCCCCAAACAGAATCATTTGGAGATCGATCTCTTCCTCATGAGATCGATCTTCTCTCAAACAGATTCATTTGGAGATCGATCTCTTCCTCATGAGATCGATCCCTTCTCAAACAGATTCATTTGGAGATCGATCTCTTCCATTGGAGATCGATCTGCTCCTCAAATTCCTCCTTCCTCGTCATTTTTAACTCACCAGATCGATCTCTCCTTCCTCCAGATCGATCTGTCCTCATACTTCATGCTCATTTTACACACTTAACATATAAATCTCCAATTATAATTCCCATAATTTACTTAGCTCAATAAATTATACTCAAATTATTATTACATCAATAAAATATGTCTGAAATTCTCAAATCTCACACGAGGTAAGAACTTGAGTCTAAGTATTATCCATAAAATGTGAATTAAAGTATGAATTGATGATTAGAAAGTGAAACTAAGAAGTTAGAAGTGAAAAAGTTAGTAAAACTCGAGTTTACGATAAATCGAGCAAATTGGCCCAATAAGAGAAATAAATCTGGAATAAATTCTAAAAATTCATGAAAATTATTCCAAACCATAGAAAATTTACATAAGACATAATTAACATGAGGAATAAAAATGGAGTGGACATATTGAGGTTTTAATGGCTAAATGAATTTTTAAAGTGAACCAAAAACCTTAAGTTTTATTGATCGGTATAGACCTAGTCGTGTAAAATGGGCCCAATCAGAAAATGTTCTTAAACAAGTGGGTCCCAAATTTTTATGAGAGATACTAGAGATGTAGTAGGACATTAGAAGTGAAAATTTGGAAGAAATTGGACTATAAATATTTTTTAAGGATTTTTCTAATTGGACTAGTGGACTGTCCTGTTTTAGGTAGCTTGACCCATCAGTAATTTGGGCCCAATTTGAAGCCCATCCCAAAGTCCAAAAATTAAGTATTTTTCCATATTTTATCCTCACTCCATAAGATTTATTTGGGACCTGGAATCACCCAAATATCATTAGCCAATCAAGAGAACCACTTCCTTCTTCCTTGCGCAGACGTTCTTGAGGGCAGAGGAGTCCACGATTATTTAGAGCCTCTTTTAGCCATTTTCTGAGTTTTGTCAAGAAGGACCGATTCTTCATAATTGAACCCTATACAACATATAAAAATTTTAGCTTCATTGAAGGTCCTTTGCTAGGTGAAAACCTAGAGAGAAAGTCGGGATAGAAACTGTCCTACTTATGAGGAGAAAGAAAGGTTGATTTTAAATTTTTTGGTTGGATTTTGTTGTTGTCTTGGATGATTTTAAGATGTAAACTTGTTGATTTACAGTTTAAGAACAATTTGGTGAATCAAAAGAGTGGTCAACTTTGGTCAAAGGTGAGAGAAGTTTGAGGAATGATGAAGAAGATGAACTTTGTTCTTATTTAATGGTTTTTAAGGATTTTTAGTTAAGTGAAATTGATTGAAATAATTTGTAGGGTGCTTATGAAATAATTTGTAGGGTGCTTATGAATTTCAGCTAGCATAGGGTTTGATGTAAATGGTGAAATGTGATTTGATTTAAGGTTATTAGATGTTTATTTAATATCGAAGAAACTCGTTTTATAGCTCGGTTAAGTGAAAAATCGAAAAAGAGTGAAAATTGACCAATTTGGCTATTTTGAGTGGTTAAATAAAGTATAGGATAAATGTTTAAGCTATTGAGATGATAAGCCTAAAAATTGGTGGAAAGAAAATAAATAAAATAGCTTAAACTGAGATTTTATCGGGAAAACCGAGAAAATGAGCAAAGTTGGCATAAAGGTCAAACTTAGTCAACTTTATGAAACTAAACACGTAGTTGAGCATGTTGGGATGCTATTGAGTTATATTTGATGATTTAACGTTATTTTGGGCAGCTCAAGAATCTGGCACGTGAATTGAGACTAGTCCGGGACCTGGTGATATTGCACTGCCGCAAGGTGCAAGAGGTAAGGGATGCAACCGTTTTATGCATTGTGATCTTTACCGACAAAAATGCTTTGGTAGCATGAAAACATTTTATTAATGAGCATATGTTTTGAGAAAAGTGTTTAACTTGAGATTTCTTACTTGAGTGCATATTTTATCGGTTTGAGCTCGGTTTCGTGATTTGAATGTTTTGCGAACAAATATACTTTATATTTGAATGAGATTTATAAAGTAAAACTATTATGAGCTTTACGTGAAGGTAAAACTATTTTTTGCATAATAATGACATGTTTTTAAGATTAAAGGCTCGTCATGAAACATATACATCGGTGTATACCTCCGTTCTGGCTAACGTCGAGGGTTTGCTAGGCTCAGGTCTCACCATGACTCCGTTTTGGTAGTGTTGAGATACCTCCACTCTAATTGAGTAGACGTCGAGGCTTTGCTAGGCCCGAGTCTCACAATAACTCCGCTGTTGTAGCGTTGAGTTGGCTCCATTTTGGTAGCATAGAGCCGAGGCTGTACGACTCTGATCCAGTTTACAGCGATGTCATGGCCACAAGTAGTGATTCCCTTGTTTAAGGATGCCCTCGTTGAGGATGATGTGATGTGATGATTGATTTCATGACACTTATATTATGCCTAGTCTCCATAACTATTTTGAGAAATGACGTGTTGTGAAACTGAGTTGATGATGTTTTGATGATTTATGATTTTAACCACGTGCTTATAATAAGCGAACTTATGCCATTATTACATTTATGCTTTAATGATGATTTTAAATCTCATATGCACTCCTTACTGAGTTAGTTGAAACTCACCCCCTTCTCCCCCCCCCCCCCAAGATTATTTAAAGTAAGCGCATGTACCTGCTACGTATGTGACATAGGCTGGTGGACGAGACTCTCCCCAGGTTATTACTTGTACACGCATGAGGTATAATTCGGTTCATTTTATATCCAGACAATTATGTAATGCAGGCACTTATATTTAAGTAACGTTGGGATGTAATCAGGATGTTATATGTGTATAAATTAGAAAAGTGGGTTGATTTTGATATCTTGTTATTTGATTAAGTAACTATTGATGTTGAGAGATCCTTGGGATATTGGTTGATGAAGTAGAAATAAAATCAACTAGATTGTAAATATTGAACTGCTTTTTAAATTTGCAGGAGGATAGTGATAAATATAAAGGGAGATGCCATCGGATTTTTGTTAGAAAACACCATAAGTATAATTAAGTATAAGTAGTTTAATAACGAACAGATATGCGATATATTGACACTATACAGGAATGCACATTGAGTAGAAAGTTTAATTTAAGAAAAAATTTAAATTAGTCATATTTTTTCGCGCTTCTGGGCTATCACAGTACCTGTCCGTAATCCTCGATTGCCTGAGTGATGCAAGTCAACGGGTCCGACTTGCTCGATTGATTTCCTCGAAATTTCATACCAGTATTTTTGAATTTCAAACCGATATTTTTTACCATCTTTTCCCCGAGTTTTTCCCCAAATTTCCAGTGCACTCGTCCTCATTTTCTTCAATTTTTTGCCTATTCTAATATATATATATATATATTTAAATATATATATTGCCTTTTTTTTGGGTTACCGTTCACCTTTTTTTTAAAAAAAACCATCCGCCATTTTCTTTTTCTTCTTTCTCTTTGTTTTCTTCATTGATCATCATTATTTATCATTTTCCTTTCTTCTTTTAGCCTCTGTTTTCGACGTTACCACCATGCTTAGCCCTCAGAGCCGCCTGTTCCACCACTTCAGCAGTGAAACAGAGGTGGGAGATAACCTCGGTTTCAAGTGCACTGCCTCTCTCAGTTTCCTTCTCTGTTTCCAATTTCACTTACTCATCTCCTACTTCCATCCCTTATCATCTCGACCTGTCCTCTTCTTCACCACCTCACCACCTTGCCAACCCATGTCCCCCTATTCACCTCTGTTTTCGACTCCCCAACAACCAGCCGAGAGCCATCGTTGTTGCTGTCTTGCTTGGTTCTGTTCTTCACAGCTCAACCCATCCTCGGTTCCGTAGCAATCCACAGGCCTCAGTGCAGCATTGTCTCGCAACTTCAGAAATGGAATAAGGTGGAAGAAGGCCCACTGTTTTAGTTACTCCCTTTCTTTCTCCTTGTTCACAACTACAAGCTTCAACTCTCTTTCTCCCATCTCTTCTCTTTTTTATTTTTCTGCTGCAGTCTAACCATACTACAACAGACAGGGCTTTGCCATGGTTGTTTCCTCATTTTCTGTCAACACCAAGCTTTCATGTTTCTACTTCCTCTCCAATAGTCAGCCCTCACTTTCCCAGCTCCAAAATCGACCTCTGCCATCGATTTCTTTCTCCTACTATTATTGTTGTTTTCCTTTCTTTTTGTTCTTAGTTTTCTGCACCTTTGATCCTCCTCTCGGCTGCTTCAATTTTCATCCATTATATTTCCCTCACCTGTATCCTCTGTTTCCAGCAGCCCCCTTACATTTTTTATCTTTTTTTATTTTATTTCCCGTTTCATTTCATCACTTCTCCCACACGTTTCCTCCTGCTATTCTTGTTTTCTACTCATACTCACACTTTCAGACAGGCCATAACCACTCCACCTTTTCCCCATTTCTCAGTTCAGTCACTACTGCGTTACCTACTCCTATTTCAGTTTTGGTTTCCTTCTTATGCTATCTTCACATCTCTCAGTTTCTTGCATTCATACACATACAGGGTACAAGACCGAGAGCACGGTAAGGGAAATGTGATGGGAGTGAACTTGGTGGCGTGAGGATGGAGAGAAAATGGGAGTGGATTCGGGCACCGACTCCCCTTGTCTTCTCTTTTCACAACTTGTCTAATATATTTATTTCCTTGTACAATGTCCTTTAAGTTTTATCAACCATCACTCTTTCCTATCACTCACCCTTCTCCATCACTTCCATTCATTTTTTTTTCATGTTCCCTTATATGTGTGTTTCGGTCCATGTATATATGTATATATATATATATATGGGTATATATATATATTTATTTATTTATTTATATGTATATATTGTATATACCAGCATATATATATGTACAAATATATATATACCTATATGTATATGTGCACATACCCATGTGCTTAATTTAAAGAAATTATTACTCCCACATGTAAACACACACACACACACACACACACACATATCTATATATATATATATATATATATATATATATATATATATATATTTATACATCTTTGTACTTAATAATTCCAATTAATTAATTACTATTCATGGTTAGAATTTGGGTACAAAAAAATCTGCGGAGTTTACATTCACCCATCTTAGGAAATTTAGTCCCCAAATTTAAGATTACATCAGTCCTCATATAAATGTGGGTATTTCTCTTGCATTAAGCCCTTTAATTCCCACGTGGTCTCTTCCTAAGTGTGATACTACTACAAAACTTTGACCAAAGGAATCGTCTTAGACCGTAATGCCTTTTCTTTCCTGTCCAGTATCCGAATCGGTTTCTCCACATATGTCATATTCTCCTTCAACTCCAGCGGCTCATACTTAATCATGTGTGTTGGATCCAGATGATACTTTTGAAGCATCGAAACGTGGAAGACATTATGGATACTCGATAATTCCAACGGTAACACCAATCTGTACGCTTTGTCTCCCACTAGGTTTAAGATCTCGATAGGTCCAATATATGGGGACTTAACTTTTCTTTCTTCCCTAAACCTTATTGTACCTTGAGAAGGTGAGACTTTAAAAACACTGAATCTCCTACTGAAGATTCCAAAGGTCTTAGTCCTTGGTCAACATAACTCTTTTACCTACTCTGGGCTATCATCCACCTCTCACACATTAATTGTACATCCTTAGAAGCTTACTTAACCAAATCGGGAGCAAATATTTTTCTTTCCCCCCTTTCTTCCTGTAAGACCCCGTATATATAAAACTGTAATGTGTAATGAATGTGAATGGACTTGTAATGGAAAGTATGATTGATTTAGGTCCATGGATTCAATGTACATAATGATAGTATGATTTTGTAATGCACACACAAGTTCCATTTTGTATGAATATGAAGAAATGAGTTCTTGCAAGTGATGGATGTGATTGGAACTCAAAATGAGTAGAGTGGTAAATGGAAGGAAGTTGCATGAATATAAATGCTTCCATTAGGTTTTATATAGCATACCTTTGGACATACAATGAATGCACACAAGTTTCAATGTGCATAAGGTATGAATGGATGCCATTTTCAAGTTATAAAGGTGGATGGATGAGAAATTGGCCATGACAACAGATTAAGGATGTGTTGGTGTGAGTTGCAGCAAGGAAACTGCAGGAAATCTGGAAAACATGAAGGCCAAATCGATCTCATAGGATGAGAGATCGATCTGAAAGAGCCAGAATGCTCTTATTTGGGTAATGGAATAGAGCAGATCGATCTCCAATGGGGCCAGATCAATCTCCTAAGCATTCTGTAATGAAAAGATCGATCCTCAAGCACCTAGATCGATCTCCTTAGCTCTCTGTTTGGGAGCAGATCGATCTCATGCTTCGACAGATCGATCTCATGCTTAAAATGCCATGAAAAATGAGAGATTTAAGGGGACCAGATCGATCTCCTCTTGGACCAGATCGATCTCCTCAAGCTATTTCTTTAAAAGGAGGGCTGAAAATCTAAAAATTTCAAAAAAAACACCAATCTTCCATTTCTAACCCAAAAACCTAACTTTCTCTCTCTAAAATCAGTCATTTCTTGTAAGATTTGAGGGGAGGCCATTAGACACTAAGTTGTTCATCTTGAGGAAGAGAACAACATAGTTGGAACCCAAAATCCCATTATGGGTATTGAAGGAGCTAAGGGCATTGGCATTTGGAGCAAGAAGAAAAATCAGATTTGGTAAGATTCTAACACTCCAATCCAAATACATTGTCTATTTAATTGATTTTGGAGTTATTTGGCATTAGTATGGATGGATGGAAACACCTAGGTTGTGTTAGAAACAAATGTAACCTAGAAAATGGAATGCCTCTAGTGTGAGAAAGTGTGATTTGGGGAGTTGGTGGTTTATGGGTTATGATAAGTTGTTAAATGAGTAATGTGGGTGATTTGGAATGGTTATGTGGAGTTATAATGTGGGTTTAAGTGAAATTGTGAAAATGAGTATGTATATGCTTGATAAAATGCCATAGTGAGGGAATTCATGAAATATGAACACTATGAGCTTAATGTCGATTTAACATCGATTTGAAATAAGTTAATAGGCCTAAGAAGATCCATAGACTCGAGTTATGGGTAAAGTAATGAAACGAGGCCTTATGAGCGTTAATAGAAACTATAGGTCAAATTTGACTATAGTGAACACACGGTTTCCTGTTATATGGATCGAATATAATGTGGAATATGATTATACGCAGTTTCGAAGAGTCCGGTGGAGACAAATCGAACCATACGAGTAAGCAACTTAAGGAAGTGGAATCACGCATCGTGATTCCAGGTAAGGGAATTTTGTAAGTATATAGAGGGTGCTGCTCGTATTTTGAACTCGTGGGTATATAGGGCTTTGAAAATGTGCATGGATTTATAGAAATGTGTTTTTACGATGTATGGATGTGACTATGAATAATTGTATGAGATTTGGTGGTTGAAATGGTATTGTAAAGAAATGGGATAGTAAGGCTAATAATTGCATAAATCTAATGTTTTGATGTTTTTCAAAACAAAATTTGCTTGGTTTTAAGCAAACTTGTAGATGGGCCGGCTAGTGTTTTATTGTTGTTGTGGAAAAGCATTTGTGAAGTGCTAAACCCGATTGCCAGGATTGTTTGATTGTGTATGAGCTGCCTATTGTATTTGTATGACATAAATCGCGCTAGAGCCTCGCTCGCGCTGGATTTCTATGTTTTCACTAGTGTGAAACGTGCTTGAGCTTAGCTCACACTTTGATTTGAATTGTGACGATGTTTTATAAACCGTACTAGAGCTTACGCTCGTACGTGGATTTGAGTGGTTTTTCTTATGCATATAACTGTACTGGAGCTAAGCTCGTACGTGGTTTCTTCATATTTTATGCATAAATGTCATACTAGAGCGTTGCTCGTACGAAGTGATTGGTTTTGATGCATGAATTCACGCTAGAGCGTAGCTCACGTTGGTTTTCACACTGTGGTATGTATGAGGCCGTGGTGAGAGATACAGATTGATGTTCAGGGAACCCAACAGGCCTAACAGACCTCTTGAGTGGGGTGAGGGTGAGGGCCTAGGACCTGACATCATCCATTCAGGGAACCCAACAGGCCTAACAGACCTCTTGAGTGGGGTAAAGGTGAGGGGCTAGGACCTGAATCAGGGAACCCAATAGGGGCGAGCAAGGCCATGAGGGGCTAGGACCTGGTATTGAGGTTACTCCCACAAGCTCTTGAGACTCTAAAGGTTACACTTGGTATGGGGTAGATAAGACCTACGGCAGGCACCCCCAACCTTGTCATGGGTCCGCGGAGTACGATGTACCTTGTATATCACATGGAGTACGATGTACCGCGTGGTGGTTACTTGAATTGAGAATGTCTGGCGGAGAACTAACCCACCTTTGTACCAGCATGATACCCCGCACACCGAGATCCGTGTGGTCTGGGATGATATGTGACGATTGGCCAACGTAGTCACTTGAGATATAGTAACCTGTCTCTTTGCTTGATTTAATTACTACCACATGATTTTAAATCTCTAAGTGTGATTTGTGATTGTTTAAGGTAGACCCGAAGGAGGGGCCGAGCCTCGTGGAATTGATTTGTGAAATGAAAATGAGGTTGTGATTGTGAATTGATGTGATGAGATTGTATGTGTTGAGAAAGAGTTTTATGACGCGGGTTTAAAAAGGAGGTTTCTTAATGAATTGCCCTTTTTATGAATTTAAATGAGATTGAGCATGAGATGATTTATACATGACGTTTTTACCATGTTTTATATGCCAATGTACATGATTTTGATACATGATATATATGTATACTCATATGGCATAGTTTTACTTCCTCATGCTCCTACCATAAACGATTTATGCATAACATTATCAGCATGTAGATAGAGTAGTTATCTACCATACTTGCATTATTGCCTTACTGAGCGTGTGGTTGCTCATCCCTCTCTATTTTTCCCCTTCTACAGAGCGTGCATAGTAGCCCAGTGAGGACTGAGGCATTGTGGTTTTGGACATCCGCTGCTTCCATCGCCGAAAGGTATATACACAGGATTCTTTTTGTATCTAAATAATGTAAAAGCACAGTAGTCTTTTGAGTTGTAATTATGGGGGATGTAGATGTCAGTGAAATGATTAACTTATAAATGTATGACATCGCTTTATTTAACTGAGAATGAATGAGATGTGATGTTTATTATTGACTCACAGCCCAACAGTGTGGTGGTAAGTTAGTTCACGACCGGGTAAGGTAACAGTAAAACGCGAAAAAATTTTAGTGATTTTCGGTTAAAGAGAATGAAATTGGGTCGTGACACTTCCTACCCAATCGGTGGTCGACACCTTTGACTATACAACGCTTCATATGGTGTCATTCCGATATTTGAGTGGTAACTATAATTGTATACGAATTCTGCTAATGACCAATGGTCCTTCCAGGAGCCTTTAAATTCCTAGGCACATGCTCCCAATTCCATATTGGCATGGGTAAAGGTGGTAATAGTCCCATAAGCTTCTGGTACTCTACCTTAACCTGCTGATATATGAGACATTTAGTCATAAATTAAATTATTTCTCTTATCGTACTTGATTACCAATACACTTTTCGAAGATTTTGATATGACTTAGTACTCTTCGGATATAGAGTATATATCGATAAATGAGCCTTTAACGA
Source organism: Firmiana major (assembly GCA_033439115.1). Lineage (NCBI taxonomy): Eukaryota > Viridiplantae > Streptophyta > Magnoliopsida > Malvales > Malvaceae > Firmiana > Firmiana major. Next base: position 8,989,482 of record CM065899.1, on the reverse strand, counting down.
CATGCATTTCTTTAACTATATATTATTGGGTACACAATTCTAGTTCCAAATCTCAATAAATCATCATTGTCGATACCAAATCCGTTATAGTACCCTTTGGTATCTATCTAGCCATATCCATACAGTGCATATCATTCGCTAAGCCTTTTTGATTCGATTAGTCGAGTCCAGTTTCAACTCTCAGGCTAGCTAGCATGTAATGTACGTGGGTATCAGAAAGGAACCTCATTGAAGTTGGGGTTCACCAGATGTTCCAACAGTTCACATTTCCTGACTATTATATATATATATATATATATATATATATATAAATATCACTGTCTCGAGGTTACTTCTGCTCAAAGCACTAGCCCTAGTCTTTTTTTTTGTATTAGACGGCCTTTGTGAAATTTAATATTTAAACCTTCTTGATCAGTAGGATTCTGTAATTCTTCACCGCACATGTAATGGTATCTTGACTTCAAACATGAATATTACAACTGTCAATTTTAATTTATAGGTTAAGGATCAGGTACTTCTAGACGTTGTCAAGTCTCTCAGGCGGGGAAATATTTTGAAACACCTTTATTAGCCATCAAACTTGACCACATAAATTGGTTATGAATATAAAAGTTCAAGGTTTAGTCCCAATTAAGAAGTAGGATATCAAAACTTATCGCAATTTTACATTTATCCTTCGGACACAATCCATTCTCAATCCATATCACTTAATCCGAATTCACTTCATATACCAGAGATATTCTTACCTTGTATACACCTTTTATTCCAATTAACTTGCATTCAGAATTTATCACTCTTCAATGCTTGTCTTATTTCGTTTATCAATTATAACGAAATCAGTTTCTTACTCAAATTGAGTCTCACATTCGAAACATAAGCATATACAATTTACAATCCTTAGATTCGATACGCAATTCATATTCCAAAGTCTCTTTATATCTCAATCTCTGAATCATCTTAACAGTTTTGGGTTTTTCCCCTGATTTATAATCCTTGTTCGGGGGAATCTAATTGACACTCATTCTTAATACAAAGTGACCCAAAAGACTCCGGGTCTCCTTAAAAATTAATGGTACACTCCAAAGTGGATCACCTGGTCCAATAATCCCCTCTTTATATAGTCCTTGTAGTTACTTTTTCAGCATTTCTAATTCAATCAAAGCTATTCAGTACAGTGATCTGAATAATTAATTTGATACCACTGCTAAATCAATTTCAAACTTCATCTTTCAATTTAGTGGTAATTCTAATAGATCATTCGAATATGTGGCAAAAGACTCTCTGTCTACTGGGGTGTCTTTTTACTCCGAACACGCCATAACTTTATCAATCATACAGCTCATTCCCTAATTCGTCCTTTCAGACACAGTGACTTTGCTCTTTCACTATCAGTCTTTCTTCAATAGACCTCTCTTCTGTCACTCTCTTTACTTTTTCTCTTTCTTGGTAACCTTGAGAGTATATATCTCATATTCTCATAGTTGCGTCTTGCGCACTGCTTTCTCAAAATAACATCAAATGGGGATAATTTAGCTCAATTGAGGATCTTAGTACCTCCGACAAGTTTCGTAGACTTCCTCCGTTTCACATCTCTACTTATCCGGATTATACTTCTTCCAAATCTATTTAATTTCATATTCATTCTCAGACTTGTTTTCTTATGTCTGATTCAATCATTTCAGCTATAATTTCCAATATGCTTCATCTAGAATGTGTTGCCGTCTAAAGGCCTCCAGAAACATTTATCATGTATTTCTCTAATATTGGCTCTCGGATTAAATCGGGGGTTTTCCCTTCGAGCTCGACTTTTCATTTCGATAATGATGCTACAAAAGCTACTTCTTTATAGTAGTACACTTCGAAAGTCTGTATAACTTTTCCAAATCTTTACCACAAAATTGCAAGAGCAACTTTCTCGGTAGAGTTACTATAAAAATTCTATGGGGTTTCTCTGTCTCATTTATCCAATCTTCCACGATCATTGAATTCTTAACCTAATCGAAAAATAGGGGCTCAAACTTCTGAATTTACCTCATTCTATTAAGTTCACACTCATACCTTACAAATCCATATGGGTTTTCTAATTTATTTATTCCAATTTTCCATTACAATGGGATTCTTGACTACAATATATAATAGCATACTATCTTTTGAAATTAGCTCGATCTTTCTCTCAGTCACACCTCAATCATTATCATTATCATTGTACCGCTATCACTTGATCAAACAATGCCATCATTGTTTCCATATCCCGCTCAAATCTTACGAAGCAGACTTCAAAAAATTTCGGTTAACTATGAGGTGTACATTTAAATGGAGGTTCACTAAATCTCTCGAGTCTATCTTTACGGCCATGAGAAACGGTTCATTTTCATCTGCTAATATGGTTGTAATACCAATCAGTCATATCTATCAATTTTTCTTCATTCATTGACACAATTTCTTAATAAACACAGCTATGTATACCCATTTGTATCTAAACAATGTACAATAATGTTGGGGATGTGAACTTTTTGAATTTTTCTTACTTCTAATATCGACTCGTATCAGGCCAACCTTGCTCTGATATCAACTTCTATAACGACCTGAATTTACGGATATTTGGTTGGGCTACAAAGTCGATATTAGATCAGAATCAATAAATCAGTCTGATTAATTTATTTCTTAGTGGAAATTTAAATAAAATATGTTCACAGTCCCCATACACATCTTGTATGCATTCTTGTACTTACAAAAATTTTAAATACAAAAGAATTGTTTAAGCCTGGGTATACCTTCGATGCAGAAATATGCTCTACGAAAATCATAACTGTGCAAAATGCCTTACTAATGGAAGCGAACCAAGCTACAGAAGGACTCTATAGAGGAAAATAAGGGGTTGAGCTCAACATGCCCGGTAAGAAAAACCCCATAGCAGGTAGATAAATATACTACATAAGATATATATGTGTGTGTGTACTTGCCAAAATCTGAAATATTTTCACAAAGTGTACAAGTAGTTCGATAAATTCACGGATACCAAAAACAGATTTTAGAAACCAAAACATATATTGGTAGTAAAATTAGCTACTGTGGCAAATACAAAAAATTTCTGAGCTTCCAGTAGTTAAATAAACAGATTTCCAGAATATCCCAATCCATGCAGACAGTTCAAAAAATATTTCAAATTAACACAGAGGCACTGCCAGTTTCAAAAAATCAAAGTCGAAAAGTCCATGGCAAATTCAGTATGAAAGTGGAACTGAAATTAATATAGTTTCTAAAACTTTAAACAACTTTTAAAAAGCGATGACGGTGTGGCACTTTGATCTCGCAGGATTCAAGAGGTAGCCCTCACGGTCTTTTATGCATTAAAATATTCAGTTCCATACGAAAATATAATCACCGAGTCAATTCAAAAGTTCAAATAAAAAAGACAAGACAGACATGCTATATCAGATATCAGAAATGACAATTGGCCAATGTCGGTGACTCCGGTAATTCACGGGTCAGGTGTGCCGATATGTTAATCGTTGTGGGAGTGGTCAGCTACCCAAACGACTCACAGATCAGAATGTCTGAAGACCAGAAACAGAATCAGAAACACGGTACATCGTACTCATGAACCACAGATACAGAAACGATACAAAACAAGCAGAAATGTAGCATGATCTCACCAACGCTTTCATCTCAAAATCAGTGCGAGTCGGACCATATGACACATAGTCAGTACGCGCTCAAGCACATATCATCAGAACAACTTTATAAGCAAATCATTTCCTTTAAATCGCTTATAAATTTCAGTTCGTTTTATAAAACAATTCAGAAGAGGCTGACTAGCTTTTTTTTTCTCTTGGTTAAAAATGCTAATAAATATGCTATGATGAGTAAAAACAAGAAATTTTGATTTAAAATGAACAATTATAATTATCGAGATTTTTGTCTAAATAAACCAAGTAAATCTATATCAGTAGCTGAGCCAATTTACAGAGTTTAAAATTTTCTTTAAATTTGACCAGTAAAATTAGGCTGATCAACCAGACTAAAACCTTTAATTTTCAGAGCCATAAATTCACCTTAGATTCTTATGTAATTTTGATACTGTGAAATTCAGCCTAAAATTTTATATCTAAAAATATATGAAAATTACGCACATTTATCTCTAGTAACAACACGAAAATTTTCCTTACCTCGGTGCCTGTCCATAGTCCTCAATTGCCTGAGTGATGCAAGTCAGCGGGTTTGGCATGCTTGGTTAATTTCCCTGAAATTTTGTACCAGTATTTCCAAAATTTCGAACCGATATGTTTGACCATCTTTTCCCCGAGTTTTTTTCCCAAATTTTTAGTACACTCGTTTTCTTTTTCTTCGATTCTCGTACTCTAATATATATATATATATATATTACCTTTTTTGGTTACTGTTCACATTTTTTGTAAACCTTCCCGTCATTTTCTTCTTCTTTCTCTTTGTTTTCTTCACCGATCATCACTGTTCATCATTTTCCTTTCTTCTTTTAGCCTCTGTTTTCGGCTACCAACTTCTTTCATCTTGTCTCTTGTCGCTCCACCATGCTCAGCCCTCGGAGCCGCCTGCTCCACCACTTCAGCAGTGAAACAGAGGTGAAAGACGACCTCTGTTTCACACGCACTGCCTCTCTCGATTTCCCTTTCTATTTCCAGTTTCTCTTTCTCACCTTCTACTTCCATCCCTCATCATCTCAGCCTGTCCTCTTCTTCACCACCCCACCACCTTGCTAGCCTGTGTCCCCCCTATTCACCTCTATGTTTAGCTCCCCAACAACCAGCGGAGAGCCATCATTGCTGCTGTGTTGCTCAGTTCTGTTCTTCACAGCTCGACCAATCCTCGATTCCACAGCAATCCACAGGCCTCAATGCAGCATTGTCTTGCGACTTCAGAAATGGAACAAAGTGGAAGAAGGCCCACTGTTTCAGTTACTCCCTTTCCTTCTCCTTGTTCGCAACTGCTAAGCTTCAGCTCTCTTTCTCCCATCTCTTCTTTTATTTTTTCTGCTGTAGTAAAATCATACTGCAACAGACAGGGCTTTGCCTCGGTCGTTTCCTCATTTTCTGTCAACACCAAGCTTTCATGTTTCTGCTTCCTCTCTAGTAGTCAGCCCTCACTTTCCCAGCTCCAAAATTGGCCTCTGCCATCGATTTCTTTCTCCTGCTATTACTGTTGTTTTCCTTTCTTTTTGTTTGTAGTTTTCTGCATCTTTGATCCTCCTCTCGGCTACTTCAGTTATCATCCATTATATTTCCCTCATCCAATTCTCTATTTCCAGCACCCCCCCTCACGTTTTTTGTCTCCTTTCATTTTGTTTCTCGTTTCGTTCCATCACTTCTCCCACATGTTTCCTTATGTTATTCCTGTTTTCTACTCATATTCAGACTTTCAGACATGGCATAACCACTCCACCTTTTCCCCCATTTCTCGGTTCAGTCATTGTTGCGTTACCTGCTCCTGTTTCAGCTTTGGTTTCCTTCTTCTGCTATCTTCACATCTCTTGGTTTCTTGCATTCATACACAAACAGGGTACAAGACCGAGAGCACGGAGAGGGAAATGTGATGGGAGTGAACATGGTGGCGTGAGGATAGAGAGAAAATGGGAGTGGATTTGGCTACCAACTCACATTGTCTTCTCTTTTCACAACTTGTCTAATATATTTATTTCCTTATACAATGTCCTTTAAGTTTTATTAACCATCACTCTTTCCTATCACCCACCCTTCTCCATCACTACCATTCATTTTTTTTTCACGTTCCCTTATATGTGTATTTCGGTCTATATATATATATATATATATATTTATTTATTTTATCGTAAATATCAAAAATTTTCAAAATATTTGGTGTTATTTATAAATGACAATTTAGGCAACTAAAATTTAAAAATGTGATTACGAGTGGATTAGTTTAAGTATAACCTTATTATTGCACTACAGAAAATAAATAAATAAAAAAATAAAATAAAATAAAAATCAATTATGTACATAGGTACCTATGGAGGTATGGGTAGGCAATATTTAATTATTACCAAGATTAAAGTATAAATATACATGTATGTATAAGGTACACAAATATACATGTATATATGTATAATTATATGCAAAAGGAAATCATAATGCACCCATGTGTATATATATATATATATATATATATATATATATATATATATATATATATATATATATATATATATATTAAAGGGAGACTATAGTGATGGTTATGGGAGGATAGTTAATTTGAAATTTGTATTTTTGACATAACGATTTGAGTGAATTAGTTTAGGTACAAATATTAGATTTACTTTATACTATATGAAAAAATTAATTAAGTAGATATATATATATATATGTGAATATATGTATATATATAGGTATATATATACATAAATGTACATGTAAATGCACCAAAATAATAATAATAATAATAATAATAATAATAAAATAAATAGTATATGGAAGGGCAATGGATGGTGAAGGTTTCGGCAGCTTAAGAAGTGGCAATGAAGGGAGGATCATATTGATTCATCAGCTGAAATAGTCTAGCTAAGCATGCGGCATGAATAAAACGGGCAAGGAAAAAAAATATACTGTTGGCAGAAGAGACTTATGCACATTGGGAATAGGCAATAGCAACTATTCGATGGGATGAATACGCATAAATATACATATATATTCAGAACAGTTGGGGAGAACTGAATTGAGAAGGGTGTCGGAAGAGAGTAGCAAATGAGGACAGGAAGTAGGAAACATGCTAGAGAACAAGAAACCAAAGCATATGGACTGCAACCAACAATGGAAAAATATATATACGTACTAGAATGGCAGCTAGAGTAGAAGAATAAAAAAATAGGGTAGCTCTCGGTAGAGGGAACGAAAGGAACCAGAAGATAAGAGGGGGAAATGGAGTTGGAAACAGAAGAGGATCAAAACCGAGCAGCTGATCTGCAGCAGAATACCCGTGACCTCTGCCAACAACTATAGCAGTTAGAACAGGTGAGAAGTCTGGTGTTGCAGGACTTTAACGTGCACAAATCCATAGGAACAGTGAGATGAAATTCAAATGGGAAATACTAAGGAGAGAAATGGGAGCGAGCAGCATGAAACAAGGAAGGAAAAAAAACTGTGAGGAGAGGTGGTCTGCGGTACACGTACAGCTTGGGAGGAAATCAATGGAAAAAAAATTAATTAAGCAGTGGAAGTTATGGAATGCTGCAGATGAAAAAGAGGCGAAAACAGTGGGATTTTAACCTGCTCTAACATCAACTTGAAGAGGAAAAGTAACCAAACCATGACCTGAAAATGATGGAGGCTAATACACTTCATTTGATTGCAAGGAATTTAGATGGTGGAAGGAGTAAGTAGAAGTGGCAGGGAACGAATGAAGAAAATAAAGGAAATTGACAAGAAACAGAAAACTAAGGAAGCACGAATCGAAACTAGCCCTCATGCCCTGAACCCATTACTCCATCATTCTCTGTTAAACATCATTCCCGTACTCCCCCTGCTTCATTTAATCCGTTGAGAAAACAAAAGACTCCTCACCCCTATTCAGCTCGAGTCCCTCGTTTTACACATCACTGCTTACTATCTTCACTGCCATTCAGTAATCCTACCTATAGCCACCTACTGCCCGACCCTTGTAGTATTGTCGCGACGCTGCTCTCGTGAAACTTGCTACTGCTCCATGCCTTACTGCTTACACCCCTGTGAAACGCCCACTGCCATCATCTTCGATTCCTCCAAGTAGGTGATCAACATCACCATTCTACTCTCACTAAGTTGCTCACTTGCATCATCGCAGCTGCTGCCATTTCCATACTGAGACCTCCACAGTTTTTTACTGAGTGCGGCAGTTGGAGAAGGACACAGGGCCATGTTGATGTCTGTCATGCTTATTCTGTTAGGTGTAAATCAGAAATAAATAAACGATGAAGATGACTCAGTTAAACCAGGAAAGAAACTATTGCAGAGCATGTGAATGGACTGTAAACTGGGAAGGAAATGTGCAGCAGAAATAGTAGGCAATAGGGGCATGATGGAAGCAGGAGATGAGAAAAAGAAACGGGAAACAGAGAGTGAAAACGAGAGGGCCGGTTCAAGACTGGAAACAAAAAGCTTGGCCCCTAAAATTTTTGCAACCCGAGAGGAAGGGGAGAGCAGAGGACGTGGACCTCGAAAGAAACAGTGACAACCGGAGGTGACTGGAGGAAGAAGATGTTGTTGGTGGCAGGTGACCGAGATGGGAACGGTAGCGCCAAAGACGGCAAAGGCGAATCGCGAGGGAGCTGGAAATCAGAGTGCGACCGAGAAGAGGGAGGAGACTGCGAGGAGCAGATGTGAACAGGTAGTTGGAGACCACCGGAGATGGAATGAATGGAAGGCCACCAACGCTGAAAACAGTGGCAGAGAAGGAGACGAGTGAGGCGACGCCGCTAGCTGGTGAAGGCGTGGTGAACAGGAACCGAGAGCATCAGAAACTGAAGAAGAACGAAAGGAAAAAAATGGCGGGAAAGGAAAGATACTTGAAAAAAAAAGAATAAAATATATATACATGTTTTATTTTATATATATATATATTAGAAAATTGAGGAAAATCGAGGAAAGGAGACAAGTGTACTAAAATTTGAAAATCCGAAGGAAAAGGGCTCCGACAGAAATAACCCGAGTGGGTCGGACCCGTCGACTTGCTACGTTGAGACAATCGAGGACTACGACAGACATTGAGGTAAGGAATTTATGTAAGTTTTAGAAATAACTGTACGTATTTTATGACTTCAAGTGTATTTTCCCTAGGTAAGTAAGGTTACAATTTTGACGCATCGTAGGTAATTCAAATAAATAGGATACTAAGAATACAAATTTCGGTATAGGAGAATCGTAGAAGGATTTAAGGGAGATATTTGGAGGCGTCACTACTCGAACTTGGAATTGATAATAAATCGAAGTAAGGGGTATAATTTAATTTAGTTCTGATAATGAACATTCATTACATTGATAAAAAGATTTTTAAAAAGCAATGCTATGTTTTGAAAATGATTTATGATTGATTTCATACTTATGGAATGATTTACAAAACATGATTTCGTTTTGTGAAATGTTCGCTAAGAACATATATGTTTATGAAATGAATTTCCGAAGTATGAAAATGCATGGAAGTTTTATGATGGTTTGAAAACCTATATTTATGGTTTGAAAGGAACTTTTAACATTTTCAAAAGTATTTAAGAAAAGGGAAAAGAATTTTAGAGACTATAGGCTTCATGCATGGCTATTTCTCGTGGTGTTTCGGTTCCACCACTTGAGTGCCGGTACGTAGGGCCCTTGTAGCACTTGACTCTACCTGTGTGGCAGATATCTTGCTACTTGTGGTTTATGATGATGTTTTGGTAGTATCTCGTGCCCGCGCAGCATGCATGAATGTTTTCCTCACGGCGAGTGCCATTGGTGCCTGTGCCCTAGTTACGTGCTAGTATATGATAAGAAATAAGAAGATACTACCTATGTTTATAATTATGATTGTTGTACGACCCTGATCTAGTCTACAGCCCCCTTACCATGGCCATAGGTATGATGACTCTCTACGGAGAATGACACATATCGCATGACTTAGTTATAGCCTAGTCTCCACGGTTATGAATGAATGACGATTATGATTATGAATACGTTTATGATGATGATGAGTGACTATGTTTTTATGAGATTTTGATGAAATGTTTACAAACAATTTTGATTTATGACGAAATGTTTAAGAATGATTATGTTTTATGAAACGCTTACGAATGACGTTGATTTTATGAAATCATCTATGAATGATGAAAATTTTATAAAGTAGTTAAGCATGTATTTGATTTAAAGAAACTCATGCTTCATAATTTCTTATGATAACTATGCACGAAATGAAAGTTTACATGTTTTCTAAATATTAGTTTCTAAAAGAAACTTATGACCAGTTTTTCTAAAGCAAAGTTTATTTCATGAATGATTTCTTGTGTGCCTTTACATATCAGGACTACTTTAATTGTATTTTCTTACTGGGCTTTTTCTCAAAAGCTCACCCCTTCACCTCTTAGATCTTTGCAGTGAATTACAGTTAATAAATGCTATGTAGACGACGTAGGCTGGTGGATATGAGCTTCCCCAAACTACCTTTTGTACATGCGTGAGGTATACATTCTTATCTCTTTACCAGACCATCTGTATGCACAGACATCTATTGAAAGTAATGTGTCGGGATGAAACCTGTATAAGGACAAATGAAATGGAATATTTTTAAGGATTGACACTGAACAATAATATAGCCTAAGTGAATAAAGAATTAAGTTGCAAGTCGAAGTTTCAAAAAAAAATTACCCTGAATTTTTATAAGTCACGGGTCGTTACATTTATATACCAGCATATATATATATATATATATATATATATATATATATATATCCGTGTGCCTAATTTAGAGAAATTATTACCCCCACATGTAAACACACATATATATATTTACACATCCTTGTACTTAATAAAGTTCATTTAATTAATTACTATCCATGGTTAGAATTCGGGTACAAAAAAATCTATGGAGTTTACAGTTCAATAGCCAAATAAAACTAATTAATCAACATGGCCTTTAAATTAATTAGGCAAAATGGACTCAAAAATTAATTAATTTTATTTGCCCAAAATTAATTCAATATTGGCCCAAAATATATTTGCCTATTTTAAATTATATTATAAGGCCTAACATAATTATACAAAAAATAATGGCCTAATAGGAATAAAAAGAAATTGGTCCAATTCAATTTAGATGAAATGACCCAACATAATTTAAATATTTATGGCCCAAAATAAATATATAACCGCATGGCCCTAAAAAAAGGAAAAACTAAATGGCCAAAAAAATTATTTTAAAAAATACCCACGTTAATAAAACCTGAAGGCCTAATTTTAAAACATGGTTTTAACCTAATAATTCAAAATTGGCCTAATATAACCAAAAAAGGAAAATCTCAATAAAACAAATCAGGCCTGACAAAATGGTCTAAGAACAATTGGGCCGAATTTCTTTTTAATTTTATTTTTTTTTGGTTAAATTTCAGAATTTGGCGCGTGAAGTGCACGTGCCAATCTTAACAAAACGAGCACATGACGTGGACACGCCACTTGCCTAAAGGGCTGCTGGCACGTGTTTCTCATACGCCAGTGATAAATGCTTTGGCGCATGCTATGCACAGACCTCACACAAATTGTCAGGCTTGTGCAATTGTCAGATCGAGTTTTTTTACGAAAAAATGGGTCATTTAGACCCGACCCATTCGGATTTCACCAAAAACAACCCTATTTTAACACGATCTCATGGTATTTTACACAAATCATCATCCTCAATCAATAAATCATAATATTTTAGCCCAAAATGCATAAATCTTTTGGATTTTATAAACCCAAAAATTTCAAAAAATAATAAAAAATGGCAAAATTTGCCATTACCGTTCATGGCTAGTAATTTTGGGTGAAAGGCTTTGATACCAATTGTTGAAACTAAATCAACCTACCAAAACCACTAGCACAATAATAAGAGGATAAACTAACCTTGCTTAGATTAACCAAACTTTGGGTTGTCACCATTGTTGGAGCTGCCATCAACAACAAAAGGATATTTCAGAGACTACTGTGGTGGTGCTGTCAAGAGAAAAAAGAGGTGCAACGCCCCGGAAGCGCGAAAATAGGGGTTAGTTTTTTCCTTTAAATATTATTTTTCTACTTAGGTTGCATTCCTGTATAGTGTAGATTACTTCTTTTCTTTCTTTACTTATTATTTTAACCATTTAATTTTACCAAAAATTTCGGCAGCATAACCTTATATAATATATCCTATCCCCCTGCAGGTAAACGTAGTTTATATTCGCAAGGCAGTTGATTTTATTTCTTAAACTTATTACTTTCAACTTTATATTTTTACTACTACAACTTCCATATCCATACTCAGTATCAACGACATTTCATTCACTTCCCAAAACGTTTACATAATAATCCATAAAACAACTTATTACATCCCAAAAGTATTTATATACAATCCAGCATCTGTACAATATACATGTCTGGGAATAAATATCCGATGATATACCTGAGCGAGTACTGAAAGTAGTCTAGGAGGCATTGAATCCACCAGCTACTCACGTACTTGTAAATGGCTGAATAATCTCACAGCAGGTACTTTGAAATAGGAGAAGAGAAAGGGTGAGCTTCTGGGGAAAAGCTCAGTAAGATATGCATTTAAAACAATTCTAACCATTTAAAAACAATTAGAAAATCAGAATAAACATACTTCCGTACATACATACTTAGAAAACCATTTTACATGCTTACTTTAAAATACATCATACTTCATCAAAACGTTGTACGTACTTTCATACACTAAAACATCATACATACTTTCTTCGTTAAAGTATTATACATCAAAACATGGAGACTATGCTATTTCAACATAGTTATCATGCAACATATCATATCCTCCGTAGAGGTAATAATACCTATGGCCATGGTAAAGGCTGTAGACGGGATCAGGGTCATACAACGGTTCTAATATAGTATTTCAATCACACTAGCACACAGCTAGGGCACGGGCACCAGTGGCACACACCATGCAGTCACAAGATACTTCGAAAATAGACACCACGTGTAGTGGAAAAGAATACCACTAAGGCGAAATAGACACTACACTGGTGAATCTAAACTAATACTACGTGTGGTGGAGCCAGGACACCACAAGTAGCAGGCATGATTATGCACTCAGCATATACTAATAGTAGCCTGTCGTCTCAAAATCCTTACTTTCATACTTGCTTACTTACTTACTTTCATATGGAAACTTTAATCATCAAATCATGTCATGATTCATATAAAATATGTATATCTATTTTATTTCTACAAAATAAGTTTAAACCATGATTTCAGTATCTAAAAGCAGTTTATTATTCCTTTCGGACTAAAATCGAGAAAGTATGATTTTCAAACAGATTTCTTTCAGTGATTTTCAAGTCATTTATGAACAATAAATAGATATAGGAGGTTAGTACTATTTTAAATTGCATCCCTTACCTCAACGGAGCTAAAACAGCGTTACTCTGTCGGGGTCTGGGTTTGTCTCGTTTTGCGTATCAAATTCCCGAGCTGTCCAAAATGATACCAAATTATCAAATATTGTTTGATTTCATCTCAACATATCCAAATATGTATTTATCTCCTTAAGAGTTGACCAATTTTGACCTTTTTGTCAACTTTTCATATTTCCTCGATTTTACCGATTTAAGTGTCGGTTTAAGCTATTTTAACCAATTTAATCATTCTAACTTCACATTCACTATCTTAATAACCTACATACCCATTCACATCCATAATCCACACTTTATCAATCCAATTCTTACCAATTCTCACACCTTTCGATTTTTCACTAAAATAAGCTATAAACCGAATTTTTTCGGTATAAATTTAACTATTAACAACCTTGAATTCATCCAAAATTCATCATTTCCACAACTTAAGCATGCTGATCATAACTACACACTTCCATATAAATTATTTCTTTAAATTCTACTTAACTAAAAATCCTTAAAAATCATCAAACATAAACATATCTCATCATCTTCATCATCCATCAAGTTTCTCTCACCTTTGACCAAAGTTGACCAAGTTTTTGATCTTCCAAACAAATCCTCAGCTGTAATTAAACATGTATATAGCTTAGAATCATCAAAAACTACAAGAAAAACCAACTAAAAACTTTCAAAAATCAAACTTTCTCTCACCTCAGAACAGGGCAGATTCTGACCCTGTTCTTCTCTCTAAGTTTTCACCTAGTATATGAACTATTTTAGAGCTGTATATTTTATATGTTATATAGGATTGAAAGGGGAATATTTCATCCTTCTTGGCCGGAGTCCAACTCTACTTGGAAAGGGGTCGAAAAAAAGCAAGAAGGGGGGAGGTACAGTAACACCTGCGGAACTTTCGAGAGGGAGGTAAGAGCATATGGGAGCTTCTTTTTGGGTGTTTTTAGAGCCCTATGAAAGATAAATAAGTCTAGTTTTATGTCCTAAAAGGCCGTATTTAAATCAGATCTATAGATGGGTCACAATTGGGCTTTTCCTGATGGGTATCCAGTTCACTGGGTTGGGGCAGCCCACTGGTCAGTTTTAGAAAATCCATGCAAAATTGTTCTAGCCCATTTTGTTCCAAATTTCCACTTCTCAAGTGTGCTAATATGTCTCTAGTATCTCTCATAAAAATTTGGGACCCACTTGTTTGAGAAAACTTTCTCGATTGGGCCTATTTTACACAACTTGGTCATTATTAAATAATGGAACTTAAGGTTTTCGGTTTACTTTAAAAATTCATTTGATCATCGAAACCTCCATATCTCCCCTCAATTTTCATTCCTCATGTAAATTATGCCTTATAATAATTTCCTATAGCCTCGGAATAATTTTCGTGAATTTCTAAAATTTATTTCGAATTTATTTCTATTTCTAGGCTCATTTGCTTGGTTTAGTGTAAACCCGAGTTTCACTATTTTTTTCAACTTCTAATGTATTAGTTTCACTTTCTAATCATCATAACATACTTAAAATCATACTTTATTAAAAAATACTTAAATTCGAGATCTTACCTCGAAACACATGCATCGAGCTTCATGCCACTATCTCGGGCATCTTGATCTTTCTAGGCCCTGTATAAACATTTACACAAGTCTTAAACTTCTCGATTTATCTTAAAATGAATAATATCATGAAAATTCGGGTCTCACATTTCTCCCCACCTTTTTAAGAATTTAGTCTTCCAAATTCAGCTCAGTCCGTCAAACAACTGAGGGTACTTCTTCCTCATAAGACTCTCTAGTTCCCATGTTGCTTCTTCCATGGAGTGGTGCTGCCAGAGAATCTTTACCAATGGGATCTTCTTCGTCCGAAGTACCCTTTCCTTCCTGTCGAGTATCCGGATATGTTCTTCTACATAACTCATATCTCCCTGGATGTCCAAAGCTTCATATTCAATGACATGGGAGGGATCCAGATTGTATTTCCTCAACATTGAGATGTGGAAGACGTTATGTATCCCAGAAAGCTGTGGAGGTAAAGCTAACTGGTAAGCAACATCTCCCACTCTCTCAAGTATCTCAAGCGGACCGATGAAGCGAGGACTCAACTTCCTTTTTTTTTTTTTCAAAACGCATGACGCCCTTGCTCGGAGAGACCTTCAAAAACACAGAGTCCCCAACCTGAAACTCCAGTGACCGTCTTTGCATATCGGCCTAACTCTTCTGCCGACTCTGAGGTGTCCGAAGTCTATCACAAATAATCTGAACACCGTTCACTGCTTGTTCCACTAAATCAGGAGCCATAATCTTCTGATCACCAACTTCTTCCCAAGCAACTGGGGACCTACATCTCCTGCCATAAAGAGCTTCGTAAGGTGCCATCCCGATACTAGTATGGTATCTGTTATTATATGCGAACTCTGCGAGGGGCAAATGGTCGTCCCATGAACCCTTAAAATTCATTACACACGCCCTCAACATATCCTCCAGGGTCTGAATAGTCCATTCGGACTGACCGTCAGTCTGAGGATGATAGGCGGTACTGAGATTCAACTGAGATCCCATAGCTTCCTGAAAATGTGTCCAAAATCTGGAGGTAAACCTGGAATCTCTATCAGATGTAATGCTCACGGGGCCCCCATGTAAACGAGCTACCTCTCTGACATACAGTTCTGCCAAGGCACTCAAAGAATCTGTACTCTTAATAGCGAGGAAGTGACCACTCTTAGTCAATCTGTCAACTATTACCCAGATTGCGTCATGACCTCTTCGGGTCCGGGGTAACCCCATAATAAAATCCATCATAATATGCTCCCATTTCCACGTAGGCACTAGCAAGGGCTTAAGAAATCCTGCGGGCTTCTGATGCTCAATCTTAACCTGCTGACATACAAAGCATCTGGCCACAAATTCTGCTACATCCCGCTTCATACCAACCCACCAATACACCTTCCGTAGATCATGATACATCTTAGTATTACCTGGGTGTATGGTATACGGGAGCAGTGAGACTCTCTCAAAATCTACTGTCTCAGGGCATCATCGCTCGGAACACAGATTCGGCCATTAAACCTCAACAGCCCATCATCACTGACCATAAAATCTGACTGCAAAGCTTGCTCTACTTGGCTAACCATATTAAGTAACCTCTGATCATTTCTTTGCCCCATTCTTATCTGATCTAAGATGCTGGGCTCAATCCGCAGGCTAACCATAAATCCAACCTCCGCTTCTTCAACATTAATCTGGAGTCCGACGAACTGCTCCAATAGCTCCCATTCTCTGACCATCATATGTGACACTATACCTTTCCTGCTGAGAGCATCTGCCACCACGTTCGCCTTACCCAGATGATACACAATCTCGAAGTCATAATCCTTAAGAAGCTTTAACCACTATCTCTGTCTCATGTTAAGCTCATTCTGATCAAATATATACTTCAAGCTCTTGTGGTCAGTGAAGATCTGAAATTTCTCACCAAACAAGTAGTGCCGCCAAATCTTCAAAGCAAATACCACAGCGGCTAACTCCAGATCATGGGTGGGATAGTTTCGCTCTAGAACCATAAGCTATAACTCGACCATTCTACATCAGTACACATCTCAAACCCTGATGAGAAGCATCACAGTATACCGCGAATCCTCCCAAACCACTCGGAATAGTCAAGACAGGTGCGGTAGTTAATCTCTGCTTGAGCTCCTGAAAACTCTGCTCACATGCTTCTGACCAGACAAAAGGAAATCCTTTATGCGTGAGCTTAGTCAGTGGAGCTGCTATTCTGGAGAATCCCTCTACAAATCTCCAGTAGTACCCCACTAGCCCCAGAAAACTCTGAATCTCTGTTATAGTCCTTGGCTGTTCCCATTTGAGTACTGTCTCACCCTTAGACGGATCAACTGACACCCCGTCCTTAGATATAATGTGACCGAGAAAAGCTATCTGCTCCAGCCAAAATTCACATTTACTCAGTTTCCCATACAACTGTTTCTCTCGAAGAGTTTGGAGCACTATCCTCAAATGCTGCTCATGTTCCTCTCGGGACTTAGAGTAAACCAATATGTCATCAATAAAGACAATCACAAATCGGTCCAGATAATCCCAAAATACTTCATTCATCAGACTCATGAAAGCAGCAGGGGCATTGGTCAGGCCAAAGGGCATCACCAAAAACTCATAGTGACCATATCTGGTTTTGAATGGTGTTATGGCCACATCTTCTTTTCTGATTCCCAACTGGTGATAGCCAGACCTCAGATCAATCTTCGAGAATATTGAAGCCCCTCTCAACTGATCAAATAAATCATCGATTCTGAGTAAGGGGTACTTGTTCTTTACCGTAGCGTTATTCACCAATTGGTAATCTATGCATAATCGGAGGCTACCATCCTTCTTTCGCACAAACAAAACTAGAGCTCCCCAAGGTGACACACTAGGTCTAATAAAACCCTTGTCCAGCAATTTCTGCAACTGCTTCTTCAGCTCCTCTAATTCGACTGGTGTCATTCTATATGGAGTCTTAGAGATTGGCTGGGTATCTGGTACTAAGTCAATAGAAAACTCCAGCTCTCTCTGGTGGTAACCCTGGTAGCTCATCAGGAAATACATTCAGAAACTCACAAACAATTGGTATATCCTGTATACTTAGATGTTCCCGGCTCGTATCCGAAACAGAGGCTATATAACCTTCATCAATAATAAAACATCAAAAAAATTCATGGAATTTCATATTTAAAAGCATCATATGTTTCATTTCTTAACTGCAAAATATACTTCAAATTTATCAGGTAGGGAGAAGGTTACAGTCTTAGTATAGCAGTCTAAACTTACTCTATTAGCGGCTAACCAGTACATTCCTAATTTTACATCAAAACCAAACATATTTAGTAAGATTAGATCTGCATTCATTGCCCTGTCTCCCACCTTGATTTCACAGTTCCTACACACTCTATCAGTTATTTGTGTCTCATTCATGGGAGTACTAATATGACATACAAAATCTAGGGATTCAGATTTTACATACAGACATTTTGCAAACTGAGGTGTAATGAAAGAGTGTGTGGTTCTAGGATCAAACAAAACATTAGCTCGATGATTACATATAAGAAGATTACCTCTGATAACATCGGATAAGGTATCCACTGTCTCCTGATCAAGTGCAAAAACTCGCCCTCGGGTGACAGGCTTCTTACCCTTCTCTTTCGCTGTAGCCTGTCTCTAGGGGGCTTGCCTCTGCGCAGCCTGTATCTGTCTCTCAAGAGGTGGGGTTAGCTGATCTCGGGGCTGTGGGGTCGACAATGATGGATAATCCTTAATCAGATGTCCCATATGTCCGTAACCAAAATAGGCACCCGCTCGCCAGTAACATGGCCCACTGTGCATCTTACCACAATCTTTACAACTTCTCATGGGTAACAGATGACTTCGAGTGGTTACAGGGATAACAGTAGTAGTCCCAGGCCTATTAGTCCTCACAGGACCCTCGCCAAGCTTCAGTCTCTTCGGCTGACCCCTCATCGATTCTGATCTAGAGATCTCTACTCTTTTACCTTTACCCTTTGACTTCCCCCGGAATCCGTACTGAGCCTGAGTAACATCGAGTCCTCTTTTAATATCCTGAGCACGCTCTAGTACATCACTGAATTCTGTAATACGCAAACGAAAGAGTCTGTCCCGAATGGCTGTCGCAACCCAGACAGAAACCTCCGTGTGCGACGTTGCTCATCTCTGACTGTCTCAGGGTCATAATGCATAAGAGTAGTAAATCTATTCCCATATTCATCCACAGTTAGGGGTGTAAACGAACAGAACGTTCGGTGAACCGTTCGTGAACCGTTCGGTTACTGTTCGTTTATGTTCGTTTATTAAGCTTAACAAACGAACACGAACAATATTTTTTGTGTTCGTTTATTAAACGAACGAACATAAACAGAGGTGTGGTTCGTTCGTTTATGTTCGCGAATAAGCTCGTTTATGTTCGTTTATTATTCGTTCGTTTAAAGTGTCATTTGTTGTTCGTTCGGTTATGTTCGTTTGTTGTTCGTTTAGTGTTCGTTTGTAATTTATTAAAGTATTAAAATTGCTTATATTATATAATTATATAAGTTATATGTTATATAATTATAATATATACTAAAATATTAAAGTCGTGTTTGGTGCATATTTTATTTATTTTATACTTTAAAATTTTTAGTATTAATTTTTAAACTTTTAATGTATTAATTCTTAAATTTCGTTGTGTTATATTTAAGAATTTTAATTGGATGATTTCAAATTGTATTATTGTTTATGTAAGATTTAGTATTTATGTAAGATTTTTAATATTTAATATTTAATTTTCAATTTGTATTAATATTTAATGTGTTCGCGAACATGTAAACGAACATGTTCGCGAACGCTTGTTCGCGAACACGTAAACGAACATGTTCGCGAACGCTTAAACGAACATGTTCGCGAACGCTTGTTCGCGAACACGTAAACGAACATGTTCGCGAACATGTTTACGAACGAACACGAACAGTATTAAAAAATAAACGAACGAACACGAATGAACACCTTAACGAACACAAACGAACACGAACAGCACTAAAAAATAAACGAACGAACATGAACATCAATCATTCGTTTGTGTTCGGTTCGTTTACAGCCATATCCACAGTCATGTTGCCCTATGATAACTCCAAAAACTCTTCCTGCATTCTCTGCTGGGCAGCAAGCGATACATATTAACCCCTGAAAGCAGCTAGGAAAGTCTCCCAGGTAATCTCTAGGTGTCGGGACTCAAATGTGTTCTGGTGGTTCTCCACCAAATACCAGCTTGTCCATTCAACATATAGGTCGCCATTCTAAGTCTATCTGCATCTGTACACTCTAAACACTCAAATATCCTTTCCAAGTCTGCCTGCCATTCCTCAGCCCGTACTGGTTCCTTCACACCCTTAAACTCTGGATGGTGCATCTTCAAAAAATCTTTCATTCCAACCTTATCTTTGTCATTTACCCTAATCTGTACCTGAGGCTGAACTACTGAAGGTGCCTGAGGGGCCTGTGGAGGAGGAGACGGAGGAGGAGGTGCGGGTGTAGTAGCACCGGTATCTGAAGCTTGTGCCCCAAACTGCTGGGCAAGCATAGCTGTGAGGGCATTAAGCCCCTCTATCATGCCCTGAACACTCTGCTCCAATCTCCTCATCCGGGAATCGGGACTCTCTAGTTGAGGGGGAGGAGATGAAGGGGGTCGGTCTTGCCTCCGTGGGCGACCTCTTCTACCACTTATGGTAACTGATTACCTATTACCTGCACCGATACCAATAATTTTTAGCTATAGGTATAACAGGTATATACAATTTATAACTAGACAAGTACAGATACTTGGGATGTAATCACACATTAAATACCGACACTGACAATACTAGACAACCCTTGCTCTGATACCACATTAACTGTAACTCCCCGGAAGGGCAGAAATAGAGGCTAACTTTTTCCTTTAAATATTATTTTTCTACTTAGGTTGCATTCCTGTACAGTGTAGGTTACTTCTTTTCTTTTCTTATTTATTCTTTTAACCATTTAATTTTACCAAAAATTTCGGCAGCATAACCTTTTATAATATATCCTATCCCCCTGCAGGTAAACGCAGTTTATATTCACAAGAAAGTTGATTTTATTTCTTAAACTTATTACTTTCAACTCTACATTTTTACTACTACAACTTCCATATCCATACTCAGTATCAACAACATTTCATTCACTTCCCAAAACGTTTATATAATAATCCATAAAACAACTGATTACATCCCAAAAGTATTTATATACAATCCAGTATCTGTACAATATATATGTCTGGGAATAAATATCCGATGATATACCTGAGCGAGTACTGAAAGTAGTCTGGGAGGCACTGAATCCACCAGCCACTCACGTACTTGTAAATGGCTGAATAATCTCACTGCAGGTACTCTGAAATGGGAGAAGAGAAGGGGTGAGTTTCTGGGGAAAAGCTCAGTAAGGTATGCATTTAAAACAATTCTAACCATTTAAAAACAATTAGAAAATTAGAATAAACATACTTCCGTACATACATACTTAGAAAACCATTTTACATGCTTACTTTAAAATACATCATACTTCATCAAAACGTTGTACGTACTTTCATATACTAAAACATCATACATACTTTCTTCGTTAAAGTATTATACATCAAAACATGAAGACTAGGTTATTTCAACATAGTTATCATGCAACATATCATATCCTCCGTAGAGGTAATAATACCTATGGCCATGGTAAGGGCTGTAGATGGGATCAGGGTCGTACAACGGTTCTAATATAGTATCTCAATCACACTAGCACACAGTTAGGGCACAAGCACCAGTGGCACACACCGTGCAGTCACAAGATACTTCAAAAATAGACACCACGTGTAGTGGAAAACAACACCACTAAGGCAAAATAGACACTACACTGGTGAATCTAAACTAATACTACGTGTGATGGAGCCAGGACACCACAAGTAGCAAGCATGATTATGCACTCAGCATATACTAATAGTAACCTGTCGTCTCAAAATCCTTACTTTCATACTTACTTACTTACTTTCATATGGAAACTTTAATCATCAAATCATGTCATGATTCATATAAAATATGTATATCTATTTTATTTATACAAAATAAGTGAAAACCATGATTTCAGTATCTAAAAGCAGTTTATTATTCCTTTCGGACTTAAACCGAGAAAGTATGGTTTTCAAACAGATTTTTTTCAGTGATTTTCAAGTCATTTATGAACAATAAATAGATATAGGAGGTTAGTACTATTTTAAATTGCATCTCTTACCTCAACGGAGCTAAAACAGCGTTACTCTGTCGGGATCCAGGTTTGCCTCGTTTTGCGTGTCAAATTCCTGAGCTGCCCAAAATGATACCAAATTATCAAATATTGTTTTATTTCATCTCAACATATCCAAATATGTATTTATCTCCTTAAGAGTTGACCAATTTTGACATTTTTGTCAACTTTTCCTATTTCCTCGATTTTACCGATTTAAGTACCGGTTTAAGCTATTTTATCCAACTTAATCATTCTAACTTCACATTCACTATCTTAATAACCTACATACCCATTCACATCCATAATCCACACTTGATCAATCCAATTCTCACACCTTTCGATTTTTCACTAAACTAAGCTATAAACTGGACTTTTTCGGTATAAATTTAACTGTTAACAACATTGAATTCATCCAAAATTCATCATTTTTACAAATTAAGCATGCTGATCATAACTTCACACTTCCATGTAAATTATTTCTTTAAATTCTACTTAACTAAAAATCCTTAAAAATCATCAAACATAAACATATCTCATCATCTTCATCATCCATCAAGTTTCTCTCACCTTTGACCAAAGTTGACCAAGTTTTTGATCTTCCAAAAGAATCCTCATCTGTAATTAAACATGTATATAGTTTAGAATCATCAAAAACTACAAGAAAAACCAACTAAAAACTTTCAAAAATCAAACTTTCTCTCGCCTCGGAACATGGCAGATTCTGACCCTGTTCTTCTCTCTAAGTTTTTACCTAGTATATGAACTATTTTATAGCTGGATATTTTATATGTTATATAGGATTGAAAGGGGAATATTTCATCCTTCTTGGCCGGAGTCCAATTCTGCTTGAAAAGGGGTTGAAAAAATGCAAGAAGGGGAGAGGTACAGTAACGACTGCGGAACTTTTAGGAGGGAGGTGAGAGCGCGTGGGAGCTTCTTTCTGGGTGTTTTCAGAGCCCTCTGAAAGATATATAAGTCTTGTTTTATGTCCTAAAAGGCACGTTTAAATCAGATCTGTAGATGGGTCACAATTGGGCTTTTCCTTATGGGTATCCATTTCACTGGGTTGGGGTAGCTCACTGGTCAGTCTTAGAAAATCCATGAAAAATAGTTCTGGCTCATTTTCTTCCAAATTTTCACTTCTCAAGTGTGCTACTATGTCTCTAGTATCTCTCATAAAAATTTGGGGCCTACTTGTTTAAGAAAATTTTCCCGATTGGGCCCATTTTACATAACTTGGTCATTACCGAACGATGTAACTTAAGGTTTTCGGTTTACTTTAAAAATTCATTTGATCACCAAAACCTCCATATCTCCCCTCAATTTTCATTCCTCATGTAAATTATGCCTTATAATAATTTCCTATAGCCTCGAAATAATTTTCATGAATTTCTAGAATTTATTTCGAATTTATTTCTATTTCTAGGCTCATTTGCTCGGTTTAGTGTAAACCCAAGTTTCACTATTTTTTCAACTTCTAATGTATTAGTTTCACTTTCTAGTCATCATAACATACTTAAAATCATACTTTATTGAAAAATACTTAAATTCGAGATCTTACCTCGAAACATGTGTCTCGAGCTTCGTGCCACTATCCCGGGCATCTCAATCTTTCTAGGCCCTATATAAACATTTACACAAGTCTTAAACTTTTCGATTTATCTTAAAATGAACAATAGCATGAAAATTCGGGACTCACAAGAGGATAGAGGTGTTAAAGATGGTGAACTAAGAGAGAAAGGAAGAATATCTGCCCTTGTTCATATTTGGCAAAATGCTTCGGTAGTTAATGGGTCATCAGTGTCATATATATATATATATATATATATATGCCAAGGGTAGGGACCCCTTATATCCATAAGGTCATGTGTTATAATCCATCCCATTATGGATTAACACATGAATACAATATATAAATATAATATAGGTCACACTTCGTACAAAATTGTACTACTAATTTAATGTGTATGATGTTAATAAAACTTAACTAGTCTACAATAATTGAGACAATTCAACATCA
The DNA here is from genome assembly GCA_033439115.1 of Firmiana major. Taxonomy (NCBI): domain Eukaryota; kingdom Viridiplantae; phylum Streptophyta; class Magnoliopsida; order Malvales; family Malvaceae; genus Firmiana; species Firmiana major. The sequence continues at coordinate 8,965,547 of CM065899.1, read as the reverse complement.
CCTGCACATGAACAAAACCGAGAAGAAATAGTGTTAGAAAAATAACTCATTTGCCAACTCTTTTGTATATCACACGAAACTTTTGAGAGAGAAACTTCTTTGCTAAAAACCTATAATTTCGTTACTAGCTAGTTAGCCTAGAAAATCTATACATTAAATGTCAATAACCTCTTAACCGAATGGTTAAAGAAGAGTTGTGACATATTATAAGAATTGAGTTCGAATTCAAGTAATTTCACTCATATCCCCGTTATCAAATATTTTCTTTGTAACAAAAAAAATATAAATTAAATGAAAATTAATTATGGTTTGCTTTTGATAATACAATTTCACAAAAAATATACAAATAATTATATTCCTTACAAAGATGAAATAATTTTTTTCATGAATGAAGAGCCATCCGTCAAAGCTTTTCTAGTTGGAGTTTAAAAGATATAATTATAGGTATGTAAAATCCATTACAAATCCAAAAAAAAAAAAAAAAAATCTTAAGAAATACATTAATTATAATTAATTTATAATTACTATTACTATCACATTTTTCTACTATTTGGCCACCAACTTTATCTATCGTCTTTTTCACTCATTTTAATTTCTGTCTAGCAGCCATCCACTCACCGAGAGCTGCATATCCTCTGTCGCACACAGCACAAAACTTTCCACACACCGACATTCAAGTCTCACAACTCTGATAATAAGCTGTCAAACAAGAGATTAAAGCAAGTAATTACATTGGTCACATCAAATCAAACCACAAATAAATAAATAGAAAAAGGCATGTGCTTAATGAAAAGAGGGAGGGCTACTTGAATGTAATTGGTGATTGCCAGCTAATTTAAACATGAATGATGAAACCACTGACTCTCCTATCATCGAAAGTGGGTTGGTTACTAAGTATTTTTATGGCAAATGCTAGTTCGCACCGTATTTAACTCAAATTAGTAAGAAATTTAATTCAGATAATTCATCTTTCAGAGGTAAAATTTCTTAAAATTATAATTTTATTTTTTAAGACTTACAATTTTTTATTGGTTATTTATCCTTAAGCTTTGTTTTTTTCTTTTGGTACCGAAGAAATAATTATTAAGAAGTTTATGTTTTCAAATCTAATCAACCGGTGGTTATAGACTTATAATCATACATTAGCTAAAACTATTATTTTAAGAGATGAATATCTATTTAATATATTTTCTCATCAAAATAAAAAAATACATTAATAGCAATTTTCTTTTTAAAAATATCATTTTAACCATATTTACATGAACAGATTAACATTTTTCAATTTAGAAAATCAATCAATTTTTTATTCTCCAGCAAGAGTCAAATTTAAAAAAAAAATGTTCATAAGTAATGGTTAAATATTTAAAATAATATATTAATTTTTATTTAATAAATAATTTTCATTAACTTTTATTAACCTTATCATAATTAGTATCAATAAACAATAATCAACATTTTTCAATATTTTTTCGAATATATAAAAATTTATATACGTGTGCGTGCGAATACATGCGAGTTTATGAATCAGCCTAAACGTGCGCATTCTTAATTTCCTTTTGTTGTTGGCGAATGGTTACAAACAGAAGCGTCCGTAAGCACCACATCCCTACAAAGCAACCTTCGTCCCGGGAAAAACGGGCTGTCTCGTCATTACCCACATCAACGTTCCTACGGTGGGGTCTTTTTCACATGCCTCCATGTGAACATGATTTTTTTTCGTCTTCATTTGGGCTAATTTCTCTTTAATTTTGATTTGATTTAGAGTTCATCTTTGATTCATCCCCGAATTTCCCTACTTGCATGCTTCGTTGAGTGCATTCACGTTCCCCGTTTGGATTCTTTAAAAAAAGAAAAAATAGGATATGCATTCAATACATCATCAAAATTTTTTAATTTTACAAGTAAAATTAAAAAAATTATATATATTTTATTTTATTTATTTTAATTTGTAAAATATTTTTAAAAGATATGTATTATCATTCTAACCGAACTTGTAGAATTAAAAAAACTTAATTGAGAGTGTATTGAATATTAATTCTTAACATATATGTTAAATATTATTTATATATAGGATTATTATTGTTAGTATTGTTAGGAAAGTTTTTTTATTCCATTAACGAAATTAAAATAGTTAAATATATAATTTTTTAAAATATAAAAAAATAAATAAAAATAAAATAGAGTATGTCTCATTATCTTAATCATGTTCATAGATACCGTGAAGTCAAAAAACTTCAATGATAATATATTAAATAATAATTCTTATATTTATATTTTATCTATATATATATATATATATATATATATATTCATCTAAAAAAGTACTGTTTTTTTAATCTATGTTTGCCTTTTTTTTTTTTTTTAACTTTCTATTATTTGTTTCCCTCTTATTCGATTTAGTCCGGAAAGTGTGTTCATTGTCAATTGCTTGGAGCTTCAACTTGTACTTAATAAAAAGAAAAAAATATAATTATCAAAATAATGCAAATTTGTTCAAGTAAAAAACAACATTTTTAATAAGTAGAAGGCATAAAGATAAAATCAGTCGCAAAAGTAGGATACAATTTTCAAACAAATCCTTATTTTTTTTATTTTTCAATTAACCTCTTAACTTATTATTGATTTAAGATTAAATAAATCCTATTTCAATGAAAACTGGTTAAAGTTAATAATGTGATTTACTTAAATGTATGCGAACAACTAGACATTTAGCCATGCCGGTATATATTTTTCTTTCAAATTATATTCTTTTTACATAAAATAGTAAGTTGAGATGGAGTTCGTTTAATACATATCAAATTATAGGCTTAAATAAAAATATTGTCATAGTTTAAGGGTATTAGTTTATCATTATCACCTAACTTAAATAACTAGACGAAGACACCTTATTCAAATTTGATGATACTTTTAGCGTTAATGCTTCAAAATCAAACATTATAAGATTATACAATTGCATGCCATGTTAATACTTAGTAAAGGACGACGATGGCGACAAATTTTGTCAATGGAGATATGTAGGGATGGAATCGTGAATATATTCAATTTTTATTTTTTTATATTTGTTTATTAATATTGACAAAACATTATGGATACAAGTGTGGTTTATTTATTTATTTATGTTTTCAAATAAGCCAGTTTAAAATTTTTTTAAAACTTATTTGTTTTATAAAAATACCGTAAATTCTCACTGTACTAAACATTATCTATAAATAATAATTTAGACAATTAAAATTAAATATGCTATTATAGGTAAATTAATTTAAATTTGAATATTGGACTGACCTCCTCTTGATACTCCATGGAAAATTTAATTAAGCATGTGCAAATACATGAATATGTGCATATACATACCTTGATAAATATATATATATATATATATATATATATATATATATATATATATATATATATATATATGATGGTTGAATCATTTCCAATTTTATCGGATGTAGATGCATTATGTATATGTGGGGGCCTAAATGTGTACATGTATAAATACACAATCCCATGACAGCCACATACAAGGATAAAATGCATATGTATATGTATATGTATATGTATATGTATATATATATGTATATGTATATGTATATGTATATAAACCTGTAGCTAGGGGGGTTGCTGGCAATACAGGAAACGTGAAGCCAAGGATATACATATAAGTATAGGTACGTTAAGGATGATGGCCTCGGGAATACCCTGTATGGATAAAAAATATGTACATAAATAATAATAAGAACAGGTAGCAGCAAAAGACAGGAGACTGACTAGGAGCAGTTGATTGAAATATGGGAAAACAGAAAATGTGGTGGTGGAACTAACTAGGCAAGAAGCTCTCACCAACCGAAGCAGTAGGCACCACGCAGAAATGAAGCAGTTGGAATTACAGTGTTGAAGTGAACTAATATAAATATAGATACATGCTTTCAGTACATAGCTGGTGATGGAAGAAGGGAAATGTACATATGTATAAACTCAAGTGCACAATAGGGAGAAATCGAATCGGGAAATGAAGAAAAAAGAAGTAGGGATGGCGCCTGCTGACTTACCGTGTTTGGTGGATAAAGCCACGATGGGGAGCAGTCTTGGAACTGCATAAAAATAGGGAAAAGGGCAGGAAGGTAGGAGTTGGAAAGTAGGAAGGAACTGATAACCGAGGAAACCAAGAAGGAAGAGGAAATATAAGGCATCAAGAAGAATGAAAAGGAAGCAGAAGAGTGTGTGAAGCAGGTTGGAGGAGCATTGAAACAGGCCAGAACGTGGCCAAACAGGGGCGGTTGTTGCGTGAGGAACTGGGCCCAGACAGACGAAAACTATTGGGTCTGGTGGAGGCCGAGAGCTGGAACGGAAGAATGAGTTGGATGAAACAGGAGTTCTTATTGAGGTATAACCCAGCTGAAGCAATGCCTTGGGACGACACCACTGGTGCAAGAAGTCAAGAACCGAAAACTGAATGACCAAGGAAACGGGAGGAAGACGTGATAGGCGTTTGGCAAGGAAACTGCAAGAGCAGAGGAGACTGAAGCAGTAAACCAAAGCTGAAGCTGGAAGTGGGGGCGAGATCGGGGAGGGAGTACGCATGAAACAGAGGTCATTTTCAACCTCTGTTTCATTGCTGAAGTGGTGGAACAGGGCAGCTTTGAGGGCTAAGCATCTTGGCAGGACCGAGACGTGAGAATGGTGGCAGCGACGAGAGACGAGATGGAGAAAGGTGGTAGTCGGAAACAAAGGCTGAAAAAAGAAAGGAAGATGATAAACAGTGCTGAGATGGTGCGAAGAAGAAAGGAAAGAAGGAAATGAAGAAAAGCGCGAGAAGGAAAGAAAAGTTAAAAAAAAATAACTAAGAATAAAATGGAGGCAGAATATATATGTATATATGTGTATGTATTAGAGAAGAGAAGAAATATTGAAGGGAGAAGAAAAGCGCTCCGAAAATTTGGGAAAAACCCAAGGTAGGATAATTTGAAAATATTTATTCGAAAATTCGGAGGAAAGAACCGAGTGGATCGAACCCACAAATTTCAGACACGAAGGCTTTGAGGACTACGGACAGTCATTGAGGTAAGAAAAATTCTGTTGCTGCTAAAGATAAATATGCGTAATTTTCGTATATTTGTAGATATAATATTTTAGACTGAATTTCGTAGTACTGAAATTACATAAAAATCTATTGTGAATTTTATGGCTTTGAAAATCAGAAGTTTTAGCCTGGTTGATCACCCTAATTTTACAGGTCGAATTTAAGTGGTTTACATGGATTCTGATATGGTATAAATTCTGTTTAAAAGAAAAAATCTCGAATTTTTAAAATTTTCATAGATTGTTTTCTGGGATTTTATCCAAAAAAGGGCTAAACAAACTTATTTTGAACTATTTCGAGAAACAAATGGAATTTATATGTGTTTAAGGCAAATGATCTGTTTATGAAAATTATAAATGAGCTGTGTTGGAGCGCGTGCTGACTGTGTGTCACACGGCCTGACTCGCACTGACGAGATATGCTTGAGTGTGTGCAGACGGTGTCGCACGGACCGACTCGCACTGACAAGATGTGTTTGAGCGCGTGCTGACTGTGTGTCGCGCGTGCTGACTCGCACTGATGACACATGCTTGAGCGCATGCAGACTGTGTCGTACGGTCCGACTCGCATTGGATTTTAATCTGATGATGAGAAAAATCGTGCTGGAGCCGTCGTGTATTACTATGTGATCATAAACTGACCTGCTTGTAGGTGATTTGAGACAAAGGCACTAATTAAATCATGTTGCATTGCTGCCTGAATTATTTCTATATATGTGGTCCACATAGTATAATGTATCGTGCAACACACATGCTAGTACGATGTACTGTGTTTCTGATTTCGTTTATGGTCTTCGGACATTTTGATTGTAAGCTGATTGGGTAGCTGACCACTCCCACGGTGAATGACATCCCAACACACCTAGCCTGCGATTGTCCGGAGTCATCAACATTGGTTAATTGTCACTTATGATATTTGATATAGCATGTTTGCCTTGTCTTGTCTATTTGAATTTCTAAATTTTTGAATTGACCGTGTGATCATAATTCCTAAAGGAACTGTATATTTTACTGCATAAAAGATCATAGGGGCCACTTCTTGAATCCTGTGGGACCAAAGTGTCACACCGTCATCGCTTTTAAAAGCTGTTTAAAGTTTTAGAAACGGTATTGATTTCAATTCCATTTGCATATTGAAATTTCCATGGATCTTTTCGACTTTGATTTTTTGAAACTAGCAGTGTCTCTGTGTTTATTTGAAATATTTTTCTGAACTACCCGCATGAACTGTGATATCTGAAAATTCGTTTATTTTGCTACTGAAACTCTAAAATTTCTGTATTTACCACAATAGCTAATTTTACTATCGATTATGTGTCACGACCTCCCCTCCTGTGACCTACCAAAATCACCACAAATTTTTCGCATTTTACTCACCTCTCCTTCTGTCATCACTCAACACCAAATCGTTGGGCTGTGATTCGATATTAGTCACCTCAACCATATTTATTCATAATATGCATACAAGTCAATATTCTTTTCTATAATGTAAACTCTTATACATTAATACAAATACTGGTACATATACATCCCTAATCGTACATTATTTTACATAACTGTGCTTTTACATAGTTCAGTATAAAACATTTCAAATGTCTATACCTTTCGTAAGATGGATATGCAGCGGATTAAGGAATATCAGTTCTTAGCCGTGCTCGACTACTATGAACGCTCTGTAGAGAGGGGAAATAAAAAGGGGGTGAGCTTACAGCTCAGTAAGGAAATCAGGCAAGCAAGTAGATAACCACACTATCTACAAAATATAATGCTCATGCCTGGAAATCATTTCCTTATCGATTCATATCTAAAGCATGCATCTTTCTTGAAAAATTTATGCAATAAATACATATAGATATAAATCATCAGTTATAAAACTGAAATCATGCTAGTTTAATAAACCTCAGCAGATTATGCCAAACATTGCATTTCTCATGTAATTTACTATAAATCACATTTATCATGCCATTTAATTAAATCAAAATAATATGGCATACATCATGTTCAAAAACATGAAAATCTGGACCTCACCCATCCCTCGAGTTACCCTTTGTCGCACATAAATTCACATGTTCAGATTATAAAACCATGTGAAAGGTCATTCAAGAAATCTCAATTTACATTGCATGAAAGGAGATAGGCGACTATATGTTCCGAGATTATGATCATAACTCATTTTTCATGATCTCAGGCTACACAGTACTCGGTGTGCGGGATCTCACATTTGCTGTAACGGGAGGTGGGTCAAATCCTCTACCATCAGCTCACAACTCACTCATATCGTGTACTCATGGTACAACGTGCTCCATGTGACATACATGGTACAAAGTACTCCATGGACCCAATCTCAAGGTTGAGATGCTTGCCATAAGTCTTAATCCTCATACCTTGGATATACCTCATAGTCGGGATGCTTGCCATAAGTCTTAGTTCTCATACTATAGATAATATTTTCGATAGCCCTCGACCATAACTCAAAATGTGCACGTACGAGCATATAATCAGTGCGTCACACACAGCACAAGCTCCCAACATAGCTGTTTCATGCTTTCTTTCAAATTCAGTATGTACGAGTAAACTCCCAGCACGACCATAACACAAGTGACATAATTCTAGTGCGAGTAATGCTCTCAGCACTATGTCATGTAAAAAACCTGAGTATGAGCAATACTTCTAATACTCTATAATGCATCAATCAGTGAAAAACTGAGTACGAGCAATGCTCCCAGTACTTTATCATGTAAAACTGAGTATGAGCAATGCTCCCAATACTCTATAATGCATTAATCGCATTTAAAATTTAGTACGAGATTATACTCAAGTACTATGTGATGCATATCTCATAAAATATAGTGCGAGTATTCTCTAGCACTAATGTTATACACACAAACCTCGATAGATGTCTTATTTAAATTGAATTTCACCCAATCAAATCAAATCGACACTCACATGTGTTGTTTTCGTATATACATGAAAACATTAGCCATTCTATCATGCAACTATGAATATTTGTCACAAACATGCTTCTAAGGCTTTTTACCCTATTTTTGGATAAAACCACAATTTATCTCATCGATTCCTATCACAACATTCCTATTCACAAGAATCATATAGAATATAATTATTAGAATTTTATTCGAAATACGTGTAGCTATTTCTAGCTACTCACGAAATTTTCTTACCTCGGATTACGTCGCGTGACCTCACTTCCTCGGTGCTACTTACTTTCGCAGTCCGATCAGCTTCCAATATCACTTCAAAGCTGTTTATATTTTTCTACATCAGTATATCTTAATATACTTATTTTCACTTGCATAACTCTAAATAAATGTTTTTAACTCATCACTTTCTCTCATTATGGTGTTATACCATATATCTCCTATACCTTTCTTTATTTCTCATCCATTCCAATTTATGTTTTTCATAAAGTTATCTTACAATCTTTCATACATGATTATTTCATCATTTAATCCATGTTTACTCAACTTCTTCATCATTTTCTCAAATTCATACCAATAGCTAGGTCATGGATATTTTTCATGATCCATTTATTTTCAGCAATTTAAACTTACACCAATCAACTCATCAATACACCTAGATTAACATATATCAAAGTGGTGTTTTGAATCTTACCTAGCTTGAACTTTCCTCCTTTTTACCAAAATTGACAAAATCCACCTTGCTCCTTCAATCTTTGATTCCAACTTCTTATTTCCAAGTATGTTGTTCTCCTCTTTACTATGAACAACTTTGTTGAACTGAATCTCACTCAAAACTACTTGAAAGATGAAGTTTTCTAGTGTAGAAAGGTTATGTTTAACTTTGGTTCTTGAAAGGTTTTGTGTTCTCGGGAAAACAGAGGTTGCAGAGCCTTGTATTTATAGAATTGCTCTTAGAGATCGATTTGCCAATGATGAGGGATCAATCTGTCCTACCTTTTTCTCTTCAGGAACCGACTTTCCATGCTTAGGAGATCGATCTGCTCTTGAGCATGAGATCGATATACATTACTCAGAACCTTAAGGAGATCGATCTGGCCTTTACATGAGATCGATCTGTTCTACCCAGAACCTCTTCAAGATCGATCTGCTCCTCTTTAGAAGCAGTTTTACTGTAATTTTTCCTAGAATTTCACTGTTACATTTATTTTCAGTTTACTTATCTACCCGTTTTACATTTCATACACATTGACAACTTAAAAACATTCATTCCTTATGATTTATATCGAATGCAACTTGTCCATACACCACAAAATCATAAAGAGTACATATTAAATTACGGGCTTTACATTATGTTTTGTTTTCTTAAATCCGTTTTTGGTATTAATGAATTTGCTGAACTATTTGTATACTTTGTGAAATGTTTCAGATTTGGCAGATACATATATATATATATATATATATATATATATTAGGTTGTGTGTTTATCTACCTGCTATAGGGTTTTTCTTACTGAGCATGTTTAACTCACCCCTTTACTTTCCTCCACAGAGCCCCTCTGTAGCTGGGATCGCTTCCGTTAGTAAGGCACTCCACATAGTTATGATTCTGCAGAGCATATTTCTGCATCGAAGGTATACCCAGGCTTAAACAATTCTTTTGTATCTATAATTTTTGTAAGTACAGTAATGCATACCAGATGTGTCTGGGGAAAGTGAATATATTTTGTTTAAAATTTGTAACTAAGAAAGAAAATTAATCAGACTAAGTTATTGTTCTGACCTAATATCGACTTGTAGCCTTACCAAATTGTGTAAAAATTTAGGTCGTTACAAAGTGGTATTAGAGCAAGGTTGGCCTGATACGAGTCGATATTAAAAGTGAAAAAGACTTAGAAAGTTCACATCCCCAGCATTACTATACATTAATTTGATACAAATGGGTATAAATGGCCGTATTTTATTTATAATTGTGTCAATGAATGAAGGAAAACTAATAGATATGGCTGATTATTATTACAGTCATATTGACAAATGGAAATGAACCATTCCTCGAGGCTGTAGAGATAGGCTTGGGAGGTGTAGTGAACCCTCGTCGAGTGTACACCTTATAATTTCACTGAAAATTTTGGAGTCCGCTTCGTAAGATTTGAGCGGGACATGGAAGCAATGATGACATTATTTGATCAAGTGATATCGGCACAATGATAATGATAATGATTGAGGTGTGATTGAGAAAAAAACCGAGCTAACTTTGGAAGATAGTATGCTATTACATATTGGAGTTAAGAATCCAATTGTAATGGTAAACTGGAATAAATAAATTGGAAAACCTATATGGATTCGTAGGGTATGACTGTGAACTTAATAGACTGAGGCAAATTCGAAAGGTTGAGCCTCCATTTTTTTCGATGAGGTTAAGAATTCAACGATTGCGGAAGATTAGATAAATGAGATGGAGAAACTATATGGAATTTTTGTAGTAACTCTACCGAGAAAGTTGCCTTGCAATTTTGTGGTAAAGAATTGGGAAAGTCATACGGACTTTTGAAGTGCACTACTATAAAGAAGTAGCTTTTGTAGCATCAGTATCGAAATGGAAAGTCAAGCTCGGAGGGAAGTCTCTAGATTTAATCCGAGAGTCGACATTAGAGAATTACATGAGATATATTTCTGAAGGACTTTAGGTGGCAACACATTCCAGATGAAATAAAGTGGCAATTATAGATGAAATGAGTGAATCAGACATCAGGAAACAAGTCCGAGAATGAATATGAAATTAAATAGATTTGGAAGGAGTATAATCCGAATAAGTAGAGATGTGAAACGGAGAAAGTCCAAAAAATTCGTAGGAGGTACTAAGATCCTCAATCGAGCTAAATTATCCCCATTGGATGTTATTTTGATGAAGCAGTGCACAAGGTGCAATTATAATGATATGAAATGTATATTTCGAAGTTCCTAAGAAAATGAAAAGGTAAATAGAGTGACAGAAAAGTGATATACTAAGGAAGCAGTGAGAATGATAAAGTAAAGTCACTATAACTGAAAAGATGAATTACAGAACTAAAAGTATAAGTAAATGTTACACTGTTTATATGATTGATAAAGATAGGGTGTGTTCGGAGTAAAGAGACACCCCTGTAGACATAGAATTTTTCGACACATATTTAGATGATCTGTTAGAGTTACCACTAGATAGAAAGATGAAGTTTGGAGGTGATCTAGTACTTGATATTGAATTAATTATTCATACCATTGTACCGAGTGGCTTTGATTAAATTAAAAATGCTGAAAAAAATTTACAGGGATTGTTTGATAAGAGGATTATCAGACCGAGTGATCCACTTTGGAATGTACTGACAGTACCTACTAAAGAGATACGGAGTCTTATGGGTTTCGAGGTATCAAGAATGGGTAACAATCGAATCCTCCTAAACAGAGGTTATATATCAGTAGGAAGAACTCAAACCATTAAGAAGATTCAGAGTTTTGAGATATAAAGAGGCTTAGGAATATGAATTACTTATCGAGTCTAAGGATTGTAAATTGCTTATGCTTATGTTTCGAATGCGAGACTTAATTGGAATAAGGAAAGAGTTTTGTTATAATTAATGTATGAAATGAGACAAGCTTGAAATGTGATAGATTCTGAATACAAGTTACATTGAAATAAGAGGTATATACAAGGTAAGAATGTCTCTGGTATGTGAAGTGATTCGGATCAAGTGATATGAATTGAGAATAAGTTCTGACTAAAAGATAAACGTGAAATTGCAATAAGTTTTGGTATCCTACTTTCTATTGAGACTGAACCTTAAACCCTTATATTCATAACCAGTTATGTGGTCAAGTCTAATGGCTAATAAAGGTATTTCAGAATACCTCATCGCTTGAGAAACTTGATAGCGTCTAGAAGTACCGATGACCCATAAATTGAAATTGACAGTCATAATATATGCGTTTGAAGTCAAAATACCATTACTTGTGCAGTGAAGAATTATAGAATCCTACTGATCAAGAAGGTTTAAATATTAAATTTCACGAAGGTCGTCTAATACAAGAAAAAGGGAATGACTCGGGTTAGTGCTTTGAGCAGAAGTGATTTAGAGATGACATTATATATTTATATATATTGGTTAGGGACATGAGTTATTGAAATATTTAGTGAACCTCGACTTGGATGTGGTCCTTTTCCTAATACCAACATTCATTACATGGTGATTAGCTTGAAAGATGAAAATGGACGTGATTGATCGAATCAAACAAGCACGGTGTAATGATAAACACATTATTGATGTAGCTAATCAGACCCAGAGGGGTGCTACAACAAGTTTTGGTATTGGTATCGACAATTTCGGGAGATTTAAAAACAGAATTGTGTACCAAACGCTTTATAGTTAAATGAATCGATGTCGTCAGAAGCTTATTTACAGATCTATACCCCACATTTGGAGAATAATAGGATTTATCAAGTCTCCTGAAGATATATTGGTAATCAGGGACAATAAGAGATATAATTGAAATTGTGACTAAAAGCCTCATATGTCAGTAGCTTAAAGATAAGGTATAACAAGATTTGGAAAGAAAGGAAAAACTGAGTCCCCAATACATTAGACCTTTCAAGGTTTTAAACCGAGTGGGAGATGAGCTAATAGATTGGCATTGCCACCAGAATTATCGAGTACTCACAGCATTTTCCATGCTTTAATGCTTCGCAAGAATCATCTAGGTCTGACGCATGTGGTAAAGTATGAACCATTGGAGCTGAAGGAGGATATGATCTATGTGGAGAAACCGATTCAGATCCTGGATAGGAAGAGAAAGGCATTGCAATCTAAGACGATTTCTTTGGTCAAGGGTTTGTGGCAGTACCACACTTCGAAGGCCACAAGGGAATTGAAGAGCTTGATGCGAGAGAAGTACCCGCATCTGTTTAAGGACTAAGGTACTCCGAAATTTTGGGACCAAATTTTCTAAGGTAGGGAGAATGTAAATACTATAAATTCTCACCGTACTTGACATTGCCTATAAATAATAATTTAGGCAATTAAGATTAAATATGCTATTATAGGTGAATTAATTTAAGTTTGAATATTGAATTGACCTCCTCTTGATACTCGATGGAAAATTTAATTAAGCATGTAGAAATACATGTATATGTGCATATACATACCTTGATAAATATATATATAGATATATATATATATATATATATTTACACATTAACATATATATATATATATATATATATATATATATATATATATATATGATGGTTGAATCATTTCCAATTTTATCGGATGTAGATGCATTATGTATATGTGGGTCCAAAATGTGTACATGTATAAATACACAATCCCATGACAGCCACATACAAGGATAAAATACATATATATATATATATATATATATATATGTATATACACCTATAGCTATAGGGGGTGGTTGTCGGCAATACAGGAAACATGAAGCCAAGGATATACATATAAGTATAGGTATGTTAAGGATGATGGCCTCGGGAATACCCTGCATGAATAAAAAATATGTACATAAATAATAATACGAATAGGCATCAGCAGAGGACAGGAGACTAACTAGGAGCAGTTGGCTGAAATATGGGAAAAAAGAAAATGGGGTGGTGGAACTGATTGGGCAGGAAGCTCTCACCAACCAAAGCAGTAGGCACCATGCGGAAATGAAGCTGCTGGAATTGCAGTGTTGAAGTGAACTAATATAAATATAGATACATGCTTTCGGTACATAGTTGGTGATGGCAGAAAAGAAACGTACATATGTATAAACTTAAGTGCACAGTAGGGAGAAATCGAATTGAGAAATGAAAAAAACATAAGCAGGGATGACGCCTGCTGACTTACGTGTTTGGTGGATAAAGCCACGATAGGGAATGGTCCTGGTACTGCATAAAAACAGGGAAAAGGGCAGGAAGGCAGGAGCTGGAAAGTATGAAGGAACTGATAACCAAGGAAACCGAGAAGGAAGAGGAAATATAAAGCACCGAGAAGAATGAAAAGGAAGCAGAAGAGCGTGTGAAGCAGGTTGGAGGAGCATTGAAACAAGCCAGAACATGGCCAAACAAGGGCAGTTGTTACGTGAGGAACAGAGCCCAGACAAACGGAAATTGTCGGGTCTGGTGGAGGCCGAGAGCTGGGAAGGAAGAATGAGTTGGATGCAACAAAAGTTCTTTTTGAGGTATAAACTAGATGAAGCAGTGCCTTGGGACGACACCACCGGTGCAAGGAGTTGGGAACCGAAAACTGAATGACCAAGGAAACAGGAGGAAGACATGATAGGCGTTCGGCAAGGAAACTGCAAGAGAAAAGGAGACCAAAGCAGTAAACCAAAGCTGAAGCTAGAAGCGGGGGCGAGATCGAGGAGGCAGTACGCGTGAAACAGAGGTCGTCTTCCACCTCTGTTGTTACTGAAATGGTAGAACAGGGTGGCTCCGAGGGCTGAGCATATTGGCAGGACCGAGATGTGAGAATGGTGGCAGCGATGAGAAACGAGATGGAAGAAGGTAGTAGTCGAAAACAGAGGTTGAAAGAAGTAAGGAAGATGATGAATAGTGCTAAGATGGTGTCAAGAAGAAAGGAAGAAAAGCGCAGGAAGGAAAGAAAAGTTAAATAAATAAAAATAAAAATGGAGGCAGAATATATATATATATATATATATATATATAATAAAAATAAAAATGGAGGCAGAATATATATATATATATATATATATATATATATATATATATTAGAGAAGAGAAGAAATATTGAAGGGAGAAGAAAAGCGCTCCGAAAATTTGAGAAAAACCCGGGGGAGGATAATAATTCAAAAATATTTATTCGAAAATTCGGAGGAAAGAATTGAGTGGACCGGACCCACAAATTTCAGACATAAAGGCTTTGAGGACTACGGACAATTATCGAGGTAAGAAAAATTCTCGTTGCTACTAGAGATAAATATGCATAATTTTCATATTTTTGTAGATATAAAATTTTAGGCTGAATTTCACAATACCGAAATTACATAAAAATCTATGGTGAATTTTATGACTTTGAAAATTAGAGGTTTTAGCCTAGTTGATCAGCCTAATTTTACCGATCGAATTTAAATGGTTTGCATGGATTCTGATATGGCATGAATTTTGCTTAAAATCGAAAATCTCGAATTTTTAAAATTTTCACAGACTGTTTTTTGGGATTTTATCCAAAAAGGGGCTAAACAAGCTTATTTTGAACTGCTTCGAGAAACAAATGGAATTTATATGTGTTTAAGGCAAATGATCTGTTTATGAAAATTATAAATAAGATGTGTTAGAGCGCGTGCCGACTGAATCACATGAACCAACTCGCACTGACGAGATATGCTTGAGTGCATGCTGACTGTGTGTTGCACGGCCTGACTCGCACTAATGAGACATGCTTGAGCGCATGCAGACTGTGTCACATAGACTAACTCGCACTGATGAGATGTGCTTGAGTGCGTGCTGCCTGTGTGTCGCACAACCCGACTCGCACTGACGAGACGTGTTTAAGCGCGTACAAACTGTGTCGCACGGTCTGACTCGCATTGGATTTTAATATGATAATGAGAAAAATCGTGCTGGAGCCATCGTGTATTGCTATGTGATCTCGCACTGACCTGCTCGCACGTGATTTGAGACAAAAGCACTAATTAAATCATGTTGCGCTACTGTCTGAATTTTTTATGTATCTGTGGTTCACAGAGTACAATCTACCGTGCAGCACGCATGCGAGTACGATGTACCGTATTTTTTATTCTGTTTTTGGTCTTCAGACATTCTGATTGTGAGTCGATTGGGTAGCTAACCACTCCCACGACCAATGACATCCCGGCACACCTGAGCTGTGATTGCCCGGAGTCATCAACATTGGCCAATTGTCACTTCTAATATCTGATATAGCATGTTTGCCTCGTCTCGTCTATCTGAATTTCTAAATTGACTGTCTGATCATAATTCCAAAAGGAACTGTATATTTTACTGCATAAAAGACCGTAAGGGCCACCTCTTGAATCCTACAGGACCAAAGTGTCACACCATCGTTGCTTTCAAAAGCTATTTAAAGTTTTAGAAACGGTATTGATTTCAATTCCATTTGCATACTAAAATTGCCATGGATCTTTTTGACTTTGATTTTTCGAAACTGACAGTGCCTCTGTGTTTATTTGAAATATCTTTTGAACTGCCTGCATGAACTGTGATATCTAGAAATCCATTTATTTTGCTACTAGAAGCTCTGAAATTTTTGTATTTACCATAATAGCTAATTTTACTACTAGCTAATTTTACTACCGATATATGTTCTGTTTTTTAAATCTGTTTTTGGTATCTATGAATTTGCCAAACTATGCTTTGCGAAATGTTCCGGATTTGGCAAATATATATATATATATGTAGCGTATTTATCTACCTGCTATGGGGTTTTTCTTACTGAGCATGTTGAGCTTACCCCCTTACTTTTCTCCACAGATCCCCTCTGTAGCTTGGATCGTTTTCGTTAGTAAGGCACTCCGCATAGTTATGATTCCGCGAAGCATATTTCTGCATCGAATGTATACTCAGGCTTAAACAATTCTTTTGTACCTAAAATTTTCGTAAGTACGGTAATGCATACCAGATGTGTCTGGGGAATGAGAATATATTTTGTTTAAAAGTTGTTACTAAGAAAGAAAATTAATCAGTCTAAGTTATTATTCTGACCTAATATTTACTTGTAGCTCAAGCAAATTGTGTGAAAATCTTTGTTGTTACAATAAATCATTTAGAGTTCTATTATTGTTTAATAATAATATATTAAACTGCATATTTACTCATGGGCAATCTTAATATGTAATTATTAAAATTACATATTTACATATGATTTTTTTAAATTTGGCATCATATATATTATGGAGTATACAATTTATTTGTATAATTTTTTTTATTTAGGTTAACGAATATGTTTATTTAATATTCACGAATACATATTTATGAACGTGTTCATGAATATATTCGTTAATGGTCATGAATAAGTTTAACGAACATGAACTGAGAAAGAATAATATTAAAAAAATAAATAAACAAATACAAATATAATAACATTCGTTCATGTTCAATTCCCTTACATCACTAGAAGATATGATCCTATCAAGTGCGGACAATTATCAATTTTCTTTTTGTGAGATGAAAGATAAATTTCATTCACATAAAATCTGGATTAGAAACCGAGTCAGACAATGTATCTAACCAAATAAACTGGTTTTCAAAGTGAAATGCCAACCTTGCTGGAGAGTGAGCAAAGGGTGTTTGCATTCCTAGACACATAATTGAAATAAAAAATAACAAAACATGAAGCTAAATGATGAATGCTACTAATTAAGCTACCACCCTCCAAGTAGGATGGTTCATCCTTCATAATCTCATTGATGGCTTATGAGCTTCAGAGTTGTAGCTCGTATACTAAGTGTTTCTTTTTTCCTTTTTGTTAAAAGAAAAATAGTTGATAATTAAATATAGGAGTGGGGATGCTTGATTTGAATCTAAGTTTTACAATATATCATAACATTTTCTTAACAACTCGGTCAAGATGTTGTTGACTACTAAATGTCTCTTTAAGATTATTAAAACTCCTAGAAAAATAAATAAATAAATAATAAGACCTATTATTCAAAGGATAATTATCTTATATACTACTAGTGATGTTTTTCAGTTCCACAAACGGGGTTAAGATGATGATAAATGTCCTTTAAATATATTAAGAAAATAAAAAATAAATAAAATAAGACATGTGTCATCATTCTAATGATGCTTGTGGAGTTAAAAAACTCTACTGACCCTATATAAGAAATTAATCCTTAGTTAAATTATTTTCCAAGTCTAACAAATCCTTATAAAAAGAACTATAATAATAATTATGCATAAATAAATAAAAAATAAAGCGACAATAAAGATTAAATCGATTAATACTAACCAGTTTTACTTATAGTTGAAGTTAACTAACATTGTCCAATTAATAATCATAACAAAGACTAAATTAATATCAAAGTTGAATTAAATTTTCATTCTTAATTTGATTATTGTCAAATGAAAAGTTATTCAAAGTACATCTGAGGTCTTAATGGTTTTTCTTTTAATCATGCCTACACTTAAAATAAAAACTTCAAGTTTAAAACAAATTAAGATGTTACTTGGTAAGATGGAAAAAAATGAATAGATGAAAAATTAAAGGAAAAGAAAATTCAAACGATAGAGAAATATATTATTTCTTTAGTTTAAATAATTGTACTTTGTAACCTAAATTGTTGGCTTAGTAGTATAAAACCTCATTGAATTCTTGAGTAAAGACAATCCATTATGAAAGGTCTCGTGTTCGAATCCTTACCAAATCAAATTCTCTTGGACTAACGCCAACCACACATGCACGAGTGGGGATTAATCTCATACTTAATATGGAATGAGAACATCTCATGGTTTACAAAAAAAAAAAAAATTAAGTGTGCTTGATAAGAAATATGGAAAAGTAAATGAAAAACATATATATATATATATATATATATATATATATATATATATAAATTTACTGTTTGGTAAAGTTGAAAAGTGAAAAAAAAATAAAATAAAAATAAGATTATTAAGGGTAATAAAGTGAATCAAATTTTCTTTCTCTTTTTTATTCCAATTTGGAGATATTGAGTTTTGTGAGTAGGGATACACATTCCTCCCTTTTTTTTTTGTTCCTATTTCCTATATTAGCGAGTATTCTTAGATTTTTTTCTTTCATTTTTCCTCAACCATTATTATTATTATTATTATTATTATTATTATTATTATTATTATTACTTAGCAAACTTAAATGTACTAAATTAAATGTTTCTCTATAAAAGAATATATCTTAAATTTTCCATGTCTGTATACAATGTATATTATGCATAAAACAACAAAAATCTAACAATGATATGCAAAAAATTAAGGACAAATTACTATATATACGTATATATTTTGACTTGTGGTTGAGAATATTGTGGTTATACTCATCTTCGAAAAGAATATGTCAAAGTTGGCTGAAATATTCTTCCAATACTTGATCACTAAAATTTATATATTGATAAAAAACAATTGTTTTAATTTATTTTAGCAAGTACTTATCATAGGAGTATTAGATTTTCCTTTTTTATGACATGTGTAAAATTAGAATAAGCTGTAGTAAAATTTAATTACATAATATCTATACCTAGGATTTCATGTTCAATCATCAAGAAACTTAAATATATAAAAACATATTTGGATCCATTGAAATTAATTGATTGAGGGTTAGCAGTCTTCTACGTTTAAACCTTACTTTATGAGAGAAAACCCTAACTCACTCACTGATGGGATACGAGAATGAGAAAATTAACGTTTAAATTGAGGACCATAACCTATTTATAACTGTTATATATTTTATCCTATTTTGACCCATCATTAAAATATAATAAAATATTGGGTCTCTACACATTGCAAAACACATACTAATTGAGATGCTCTAAAGTCCAATAACTTTATTTGATCACTTTTAAATGGATTAAACAAATTAGATAATCTGTAATGTATAATCAATTGATATATGTAGGCCTATATAAATATATATGTTTTGATTCAAATTGATGAATGTTACTTGTTTCTTGTGAGTTTTATGGTTGAAACATAGTTACAAGTTTAATAAATTTTCATTTCGGTTGAAAGAAAACCAAGAACATAAAGATTATATCTCACTTAGGCTACATATGTCACTTGACAATTGTACATTTAAAAATAACTTTAAGAACTCAATATTTGCTATCTTTGCAAAGTAACATCTCTAAATAAACTGGTCCATTAATTATATCAAAATAGGATCAAAGCGATCTTCGTTACATATATTTCGTAACTAGATCTATCAATGGTCACGTATACTAATATAATCAACGACACAGATCAAGTATGGATGTATAACGTGAAATTACATGTAACGTGATCCCTTAACATGCCTATTTCCAACTGGTCCTACTTTATAATTCAAAAAATAACATACTTTCAAGACTTTATGCATACTGCAACTGAAAGAATGTCACTTTATTTCAGAGTTTTCAATAAAAACAAAAATACTTAAGTTTGATCAGAAAAATATCTCAATATTGTGGCGTCTAGCTCAGCTGGTAGGAGACCCACTCAACCGTATTGTCCGCTTTGGGCCCTGCCCTTAGGCTCCGCCCTCACGATTTTTCTTTCGCGTCCTCAGCGGTTCGAACCCAAGACCTTAAAGTCTTTGTTCTGACAAAGATGATACCAATTGTTCCACTAGAACAATTGGTATCATCTTTGTCAGAACAAAGACTTTAAAGTCTTGGGTTCGAACCGCTGAGGACGCGAAAGAAAAACCGTGAGGGCGGAGCCTGAGGGCAGGGCTCAAAGCGGACAATACGGTTGAGTGGGTCTCCTACCAGTTGAGCTAGACGCCACAACAAAACGCGCGTTTTTGTTGTGACAAAGATAATACCAAACTCTCACTATAGAAGCATATCATCAAGATGAACCACACCCATACAAGTTACATGCTCATGAAACACCTTAGGTGGTACTCCCTTTATAAGCGGATCTGAAATCATGGAGCTTGTATTTATATATTCAATAGTAATCTGAAGACTTTGAACTCTTTTATTAACAACAAAAAACTTAATGTCAATATTGTCACGACCTCATTCCGTGACTTACCACAAACCACTAATAATTTTTTGCTTTTTACTTTACTTACCTTTCTCTCCTCGACAGTTGGGCTGTGATTCGATATTAGTCACCCACTCACATTCATTCATAATATACATAGAATTTAGTATTCTTTTCTATAACATAAACTGTTATACAATATTTGTATATATACATCCTGACCGTACAATTGGTTACATAACTGTGCTTATACATTGTTCAGTACAAAATGTTCGAGTGTGTATACCTCTCGTGAGATGGATAGGCAGCGGATACAATGAATGCTATACCTTAGTCGGACTCAATATACTGCGAAAGATCTGTAGAGAGTGGAAAATAAAGGGGGATGAGCAAACAACGCGCTCAGTAAGAAAATCAGGTAAGCAAGTAGACAACTGCATTATCTACTGAAAATAAGACTTTGCCTTTCCTTCTCTCATCTCAAAGCATGTATCAAAATGATATAATAATAGTAGTACAAAATAATTTTCTTGTACTTAAAATCATGCTGAGTTATCAAATATAGACATTCATGTAAAACAGTGCATATTTATAATTTCGGAATGCCTTTATAGAAATCATTGCCATCTACACATAAATCACAGTAAATATGGCAGTTCAAAACACAACACAAACTGGTTTCCGACCTATCTCTCTCAGGTCTAACCGTATCATGAAAACAAGTGATATAGGCTAAATGCAATACTCTCATGGACTATGGCCATATCCTATAATGTGAAATCCCAGGCAACACAGATCTCGGTGTGCGGGTAATCACTGCTGCAACGGGAGGGGGATCAGTCCATCACAACCGCCAGCTATAAACTCTTCAACTCCACAACTCCATACAACACACGGTACAATATACTCCATGCCACTCGCACAGTATAATGTACACCTGTGGGCCCTCTCCTCATGGTCGGGATGCCTGCCATAGGTCTTAGTCCTCACACTATGGAAATACATCATAATCGGGGTGCTTGCCATAAGTCTTAGCCCTCATACTATGGAAATAATGCCACGTCTCTAAATCCACGTGCGAACATCTCAACAGTGTGACACTCAGTCTACACGAAGGAAATCATCACGGTTTTGCTAACATGTCTTATATATCACGTAAAAATTACAGTGCGTGTCTTGAGTGTGACTCACAATTAACATTTTACCTCTTAAACACTGTGTATGCATTTCAAAATATCAAACACTAGCGCGAGTGACCTCTAACACTAGGTTAATGCATAATTCTCTTTTCAAATCAAGTACGAGCTATCGCTCTAGTACGATATCATGTTTAACTCATGAAAGGTCGAGTACGAGCAATGCTCCCAGTACTCTATCATGTAGAACTTAGTATGAGCAAAGCTTCCAATACTCTATATGCATCAATCACAAAACTGAGTACGAGCAATGCTCCTAGTACTCTAACATGCATAAAATAGCATTAAAATATAGTACGAGTATATCATCTTGTACTATGTGACGCATATCTCAAAATATAGTGTGAGTATTCTCTAGCACATATGGTTTTCACACAAACCAGATAGATGGCTCACTTAAATTATCTCGATTCAAATCAAATTAGCACTTACATGTGTTGTTTTCGCATATACATGAAAACATTAGCCATTCTATCATGCAACTCATAAATTATGGGTGACAACATGCTTCTAAGGCTTTTTATCCTATTTTTGGATAAAACACACTTCATCTCATTAATCCTTAGCACACACAACATGCCTATTTCAGGGAATTCATATAGAGTATAATATCGAAACTCTATTTAAAATACGTGTAGCCATCTCTAGCTACTCACAAAATTCTCGTACCTCGGATCACGCTAAGTGACCTCTCTTCCTCGATTCTGTTCACTCTTGCAGTCCGATCAGCTTCCACTGGTGATTTTCGAAGCTGTTATAATTATTAGCATTAGTATATCATTATATACTCATTTCATTTGCCAAATCTCAATTTAATACATAATTTTCATCACTTTATCCAAATAGGGTATAAATCCCCATTTTCACATAACTATCTTTATTTCTCTTTACTTCAAATTTATGTAATTCATAAGATTACCTTATAATCTTCCTTACATGCACATTCCATCATTAAATCCATGTTCACACCATTTCCTCATCACTTTCTCATTTTCTCACCAATATCTAGGTCATGGTGATTTTTCGTTCTCCTTTCATTTTCAACAATTCATATATACACCAATAATCTCATCAATACATCTAGTTTAACATATATCGATTTGGTGTATTAAATCTTACCTAGCTGAGATTTCCTTCTTTTTTTCACCAAAATGGTAAAATCCTTCTTGCTCCTTAAACTCTTGATTTCAATATCTTGTTTTCAAGTATGTTGTTCTCCTCTTTGCTAAGAACAACTTTACTCACTTATATTTTATCAAAACTGATCACAAACTGAAGTTTTCCAGTGTTTCTTGGCTAGGTTTAGGTTTAGTTCTCGAATGGAATAATAACTCTCAGGAAAATGAAGTGCAGAAGCCCAGTATTTAAAGAATTATCTCTATGAGATCAATCTGCTACCATAGGAGATCGATCTGCTTTGCATTTTTCCTCTTGAAATCGACCTTTCAGACCACATGAGATCGATCTGCACTTTCATGAGATCGATCTGCACAACATAGAACCTAAAGGAGATCGATCTGCTCTTATATGAGATCGATCTGTTGCAAGTCAGTAGCTTAAGAAAATCGATCTGACCCTCTAGGGATCGATTCCTTCTTCATAGAAGGCTCAACAGATCGATCTGACCCCATTAGAGATTGATCTGACCTATTCCATCGCTCAATTAAGAACATTTTTGGCTCTTTTAGATCGATCTCTCATCCCATGAGATCGATCTCTCATTCATATTTTCTAGATTTTACTGTAGTTTTCTGCAATAAAGACACACCAACTTCACTTATTTTGCTGTCATAGTCATTTTCTCATCCAATTACCTTTAAGGCTTGAAAATGACATCCATTCATACCTTATACACATTAAAACTTGTGTGTATTCTTTGTATAACCAATGGTAGACAATATATCCCAAATAAAAGTATAAAACTCATTCCATTTTACTTAACCACTCAAAACTCAAGATATTCCTATTTCACTCATGGAATTATCCCTCTTACACTTGTTCTACACTATAGACTTGCATGTATTCATTTCATACACATTTACAAACTTCACATATACATTCCATATGATTTTCATTATCTGTGACTTATGCACACATCACAAAGTCATAAACAATACATTATTAGAAAAATGCGGATCTTACAATCCTCCCATCCTTAAAGAAATTTGGTCCTCCAAATTAGAACCAAGTTACTCTTCAAAAAGTTGTGGATATCTCTCTCATGAGACTCTCTAGCTCCCAAGTAGCTTCCTCTGAAGTGTGATGCTGCCAGAGAATCTTCACTAGCCCGATAGTTTTATTTCTCAAGACTTTCTCCTTTCTATCCAATATCTGTATCGGTTTCTCTACATAAATCAAATCATCTTTGAGCTCCAATGGCTCATACCGAATCACATGATTTGGATCTGGATGATAATTCCTCAACATCGAAATGTGGAAGACATTATGCACTCCCGATAGATCCGATGGCAAAACCAACCTATATGCCTTATCTCCAACTCTGTCCAGTATCTCAAAGGGTCCAATGTAGCGAGGACACAACTTACCTCTCTTCTCAAATCTCGTTATACCCTTCGAAGGAGAAACCTTCAGAAATAAGAACTCACCAACTGTAAACTCAAGTGGTCTTCATCTCCTGTCAGCATAGCTCTTTTGTCTACTCTGAGCTATCTTCAATCTCTCAACAATCAATCAGACATCCTCAGAGGTCCGTGTAACCAAATCAGGAGCAAATATCTTTCTGTCACCGACTTCTTCCTATCCGATAGGGGAATGACATCTACGGCCATATAAAGTCTCATACGATGCTATCCCGATACTCTCATGATAACTGTTGTTGTAGGCGAATTCAGCTAGTGGCAAATGATTATCCCATGAGCCTCTAAAATTCAGTACACACGCTCTCAACATATCCTTCAGAGTCTGTATGGTCTTCTTTGACTGACCATCTGTCTAAGGATGATAAGCGGTGCTCAAACTCAACTAGGTTCCCATGGCTTCCTGAAAATATTCCCAAAAGTGGAAAGTGAAGCGGGAATCCCTATCTGAAACAATGCTCACTGGAATACCATGTAACCTCACTACCTCGCGTACATACAGTTCTGCCAATGCACTCAGAGTATCGGTAGCTCTCATAGCTAGAAAGTGGGCTGACTTTGTCAGTCTATCAACTATCACCCATATAGCATCATGATTCCTCTGAGTCCTCGGTAAACCCATCACGAAATCCATGGTGATATGCTCCTATTTTCATGTTGGTATAGGAAGAAGCTACAATAACCCTACAGGTTTCTGATACTCTACCTTCACTTGCTGACATACAAGACATTTTGCCATAAAATCTACAACATCCTTCTTCATACCTGACCACCAGTACACCTTTCGAAGATTTTGGTACATCTTGTTACTCCGCGGATGTAATGTGTACCTCGACGATGAGCTTCCGACAATATTAATCTCCTGAGCTCTGGGTCCTTGGGAACACACAATCTACCTCTGAACCTTAGGAGTCCATCTGAATTTATCTCAAAGTCAATCACTGTGCCCTTCTGTATCTGACCTCTCATGTCAATGTAATATGGATCAGTCTGCTGATGTCACGACCCTCAACTTACCAAAATACGTATAAATTTTTCGTATTTTCATGCATCAATCCTTAATCATCCTTCCTCGATCGTGAACAACCACACCCTTAACAGTTGGGCTGTGTGTCGACGTCTAACTCACTCCACCATACCAATTCAATTTGAAACATTATTTATGAGTAAACACTTGTATAAATGTATATATATCAGAGTTGTTACATGTGTTTACATTGTTTTACATCCCCAGTAGTTACATACAAAATGCTACTGTGCTATGTCTAGTTTAGATACAAAATAATCCAAGTGTGTATACCTTTAGCGATGGGATGCAGCGGATTACCAAAAAGGGAATGCCTCCACTCACGCTCAATCTATACTCAAATCTCTGTAGAGAGGGGAAAATAAGGGGGGTCAGCAAACCACACGCTCAGTAAGGCAATCATGCGAATAGGTAGATACTGCACTATCTACGTGATCGTGATGCCATGCTCAAAAGCATTTAATTCATTGTTTATCTCAAAACATGAGTGTATGATTGTGTTAATGGTATGTAAAGCATTCATGCTATTAAAATTAAGTGCACATTTCAACTCAAAGCATGGTATAAATCATCATGCATAATTCACAATAAAAGCATGGCATTAAACATCATGCATTTTCACAATAAGGCATGGCATTAAACATCATGCATCCGTGCACTTTAAAAACCATTAACAAATCAATTCAACGTCAGGTCCCAGCCCATCCCTCGGGCTTTCCTGACCACAATCACTTCAAACATGGATTTATTCTCAAATAGCATTAGACATGTGAGATTGGCAGTTCAACAATAGGTAATAACCTCAAGGCCTATGTACATAACCTGTGATACCGGCTACACGGATCAGGTGTGCGGGATATCACCACCATCTGCTTCCACACGGGAGGTGGGTCAAATCCTACCCGCCGGTCCATAGCAGATCTCGTCCGAAGACGGTACATCACATCACAACACGGTACAATGTACTCCATGCTACATGCACGGTACAACGTACTCCGTGGACCCCCAGCCTTATCCCTCGTTCGGGCTCATCAGCTGTTCCTCCAACCCTTATCCCTCGTTCGGGCTCATCAGGTGGATCTCCAACCCTTATCCCTCGTTCGGGCTCATCAGGTAGTTTTAACATGCCATGTCTCAAAACAATGCACGTGTGAGCCTATTTAATCGATATGACACCAAGTCTACTCGAAACTCCAAACACGGCAACATGCAAGGTGGGCATCCAGTGCGAGACAAACTCAAAGCACAATGCCAAAACAATATGAAATCCATGTGAAAACTAGTGCCTCATGCACTCTTTCATACTCACGAAATCATGTAGGTGGCTCAAAACTTGCAAAATATGGTTAACAAAACCAAAACATACTCATTTCTTTTGCAAATCATTTCAATGTTAGCCAACCTACCAATCATTTGCTAAAAAGCAATAAAACATGATTTTCAAAGCAACATGCTTTTGTTTTCATGCACATTTCTCAAACTCCCAACTTTTACCCTTCAATCACCAAACAACAACATTTCCTAATTTCATGCATTCTAGCAAAACGTTTATGCTCCCAAATTGCGCACAATATCTCTAAGAGTCCACACAATTCCCTTACCTCGATTTACTTGGTGTGACTCCTTTCCTTTTAGCTTCTCACGCTCTTGGCTCAACTCGCCTCGGCGTATCCTCGGAAGCTGCGATTCATTCATTAAATTGATTGAGTTAATGTATTTAACCCATAATTGACCTCTCTAGTCAACATTATTCACTTATGCATTTTACAAATGCCTTAACCCTCATTTTACCTCTTTTAGGTAAACCTCGCAATTTATCCACTAACCACATCTTAAAATCATACCACAATCACTATTAATGATTTCGACATATCTCATTCATCATTAATCTCCATCAATTTCACTTTCTCACACTAAACCATTTCTAGGTCAAAATCATTCCAATGCATTCTAGATAGTTTCTAACCATCCATACTCATGCCAAACAACTCCAAAATCAATTAAATAAACAATGTACCATAGTTGGAGTGTTAGAATCTTACCAAATTTGATTTCTCTTCTTGCTCTAATGGCAATGCCTTTAACTCCTCCAATACCAACAATGGGAAAATGCTTTCCAACTATGTTGTTCTTCTCTTTGATAGGAACAACTTTGTCTCTAATGGTCTCTCTTCAAACCTCACTGAAAATGGCTGATTTTTTAGAGAGAATGTTAGGTTTTTGGGTTGAAAGTGGAAAGTTTGTGTTTTTTCCCGAAATTTTCTGATTTCCAGGACTCCTTATATAGAAATAGCTTGAGGAGATCGATCTGGTCCAAGAGGAGATCGATCTGGTCCCTTAAAATCTCTCTTTTTCATGGCATTTTTAAGCCTGAGATCGATCTGTCGAAGCATGAGATCGATCTGTCAAGGCATGAGATCGATCTGTCGAAGCATGAGATCGATCTGCTCCCAAACAGAGAGCTAAGGAGATCGATCTGGTCCATTGGAGATCGATCTGTTCTATTCTCTCGCCCAAATAAGAGTATTCTGGCTCTTCCAGATCGATCTCTCATCCCATGAGATCGATCTGCCCTTCAAAATTTCCAGATTTCCTCTGCAACAACACTTACCAAACATCCTTAATTTGCTATCATTATCATTCCTTCATTCATTCATCTTTGAGACTTGAAAATGGCATCCATCCTCACTTCATACACATTAAAACTTGTGTAGGATCTTTGTGTGACCAATGGTACTTAATATAAACAAAAATGGAAGTGCACATCTTATGCAATTCTACTTCCATTTTACCAAACTACTCATAATCCATTCTACACACATTCTCCACATGTTTAAGTCCATTTCTACACATTCATACATAATGAAACTTGTATGTACGATTATCACTCTCATTACAAGTGTGTACATTACTTGTGGACTTACATCACATATACTTCACTCATGAATTCATAGTACAACTCTATTTACACTTCTATGTACATATATACCCTTATACATATACGGGGTCTCACAGCTGAGCCACTCTGATCCTCTCTAACAGATCCGGCTCTAAGCGTAGACTAGCAATCACATAGTCTGTATCCATGTCAGAAGGCACAACTCCCAAACTGAGGCTAGCAAACTGCTCTAGCAACTCATGTTCCCTGACCATCATATACGATACCATCCTCAGACTCTTTCTGCTCAACGCATCGGCTACAACATTAGCCTTACCCGGATGATAAAGTATCTCACAATCATAGTCCTTTAGAAGCTCTAGTCATCTTCTCTGTCTCATGTTCAATTCTTTTTGTGAGAACAGATACTTAAGGCTCTTGTGGTCGGTAAAAATCTAAAATTTCTCTCCATACAATAGTGGCGCCATATCGTTTACGTAAACACTATTGCCGTTAACTCCAAATCATGGGTCGGATAGTTTTTCTCATGGTCCTCCAGCTGTCTAGATCCATAAGTAACTACCTTCCTATCATGCATCAATACACAGCCCAATCCCTGATACGAAGCATCAGTATATACTGAAAATCCTCCTGAGCTGGTAGGGATAGTAAGAATCGGAGCAGTAGTCAATCGACTCTTCAACTCATGAAAACTCTTCTCACAATCCTCGTTCCACACAAATGCTTCACCCTTCCGAGTTAGATGTGTCAATAGAGCAGCTAACTTCGAAAATCCTTCTACGAATCTTCGATAATATCCTACTAAACCTAAGAAACTCTGCATCTCGGTAACTGTCCTCGGCTGTTCCCACTAAACTACAGCCTCAATCTTGGATGGATCCACTGATACACCATCCTTCGATACTACATGTCCCAAAAATGAGATCTATGGGAGCCAAAAGTCACACTTATTGAGTTTAGCATATAGCTTCTGCTCTCGTAAAGTCTGCAATACACTCCTGAGGTGTCTCTCATGCTCTTCCTCGGATTTAGAGTATGCCAAAATGTCATCGATGAAGACGATAACAAATTGATCCAAATATAGCTTAAACACATCGTTCATCAAAGCCATGAAAGTTGCGGGAGCATTCGTCAATCCGAATGGTATAACCAAGAACTCACAATGGTCATATCAGGTCCTAAATGCTGTCTTGGGCACATCTCCACTCTGAACTCTCAGCTGATGGTACCCAAACCTCAGATCAATCTTAGAAAAGACCTGCGCTCTCTGGAGCTGATCTAACAAATCATCAATCTGTGGAAGGGGATATCTATTCTTGATGGTTTCCTTATTTAACAATCGGTAAACTATACACAATCGGAGGCTCCTAACCTTATTCCTTACAAAAAAAAATCTGTGTTCCCCACGATGAAACACTCTGTCAGATAAAACCCTTGTCCAACAGCTCCTGTAACTATTTCTTGAGCTCCTCTAGCTCAACTAAGGCCATGCGATACGGTGGTCTTAAAATAGGCTCAGTGCTAGGCACCAAATCTATATAGAATTTCATCTCTCTGTCTGGTGGCAACCTTGGCAATTCATCCGAAAAGACATCAGGGAATTCACTAACCACATAAATGTCTGCCAACTACGGATGTACCTTATCCGTATCAACCACGTACGTAATAAAACCTTCAACATATTTATCTCTCAGTCAGCATAGTACATTATCAATGAAAACCATAACAACTATTTTCATTTCTTTTCATCAAACTTTACAACATATTTTTCAGCGTTAGGAAACATAACTGTCTTAGCATAACAATCTAAAACAGCATGGTTTGATGATAACCAGTCCATTCCTAAGATTACATCAAAGTCACTCATACTTAACAATATCAGATTAGTCGTCATATCTTTTTCCCCTACTTTCAGCTTACAATCATTTAACAGATACTCTTCAAGCTGACTATTATCCATAGGCGTACTAATCAACATCATCATATTCAGAGGTGTACGCTCTACATGCTTTGCTAACTTATATGCAAATGAAGGCGATACAAATGAATGCTTGGCACCAGGATTAATTAACTTATATGCTTCAAAATCATAAATCGGGATGTTACCTTTAATCACATCTGACGAAGCATCAACTGTCCCTTGGTCCAAGGCATGTACTCACCCTCGTCCCATAACTTGCTTCCCCTTCTCTTCTTCATCGCTCTCCTCCTCAGAACAGACGTATCAGCTGGAGCTCTCTCTGGCTCCTTGCCCTTCTGTGGGGCAGTCTTTACCATCTCTGGGCAAATTCTAGCAATATGCCCTGGTTTCCCACATCGAAAACACATAACAGGACTCATCGGAAAAGGTCTACCACCATGATATCTACCACATCTACTGCACTGATCAGTAGTAGGCCTCGATCCTCCAATCATAATGCCCTTCTTCGGAGCTATAGTCAGGTATGTAGGAAATCTCACAATCTTTTCCTGTACTTCCTCAATCTTTGGTCTCTTACCGAAGAGTCTCCTCCCTCCTCAATATCCGAAACCTCGAGCACTGTCACTCACCAGCCTCTTTCTATCTCTATCTCTACCTTTTTTGACTGATTTAAACTCTAAGATATTCCTCTCATAATCTTGTTCATAGAGTTGCGCCCTGTGCACAGCCTCATCATATGTACTAATATCAAATGGTACCAATCTAGACCGTAACACCGGTCTAAATCCATCTATAAATCTGTGAACCTTCCTAGTCTCGCTGTAGATGGTATCGGGGTCATACCTTCCCAGGACTAAAAATCTAGTCTCGTACTCATCCACTGAAAGACTTCCCTGTCTCAACCCCAAGAATTCGACCTGCAGCCTCTGTTGTGCCGTATCCGAAACAAACTGCCTCCTGAAGGCATCTAAAAATATCTCCCAACTAATCTCAGCATGTCGGGCTCTCAATATGGGTAGACTTCCACCAATGCTTTGTCATTCCCTTCAGTAGGAATGCAGCAAATGCGACCATCTCTGAAGTCGTACACTCAAAGAATCCGTACAACTTCTCCATCTCTCCAATCCACTCCTTAGTGGTAACTGGGACCTTGATCCCTCTAAAAGATGGAGGTCCAAGCTTTTGGAATTGTGGCAATATATCCAAATCACACTCGTGAAACGTGACCTTCTCCATCTGCAGCTCGTGACATCTCAGGTGCAGGCTGTGTAGGTGTGTTAGGTGCAACTGCCTCTCCTATCGCAGTCTTTGCATCTTGTCCCTGTCTACCTGGCCTAGTCAGTGCCAGTATCTCCAGTATCATCTCTAGGCTACGCATAATCCTCGTGAAACGTGCCTCAACAGTCTCCAAAATAGTCTCCGATACCCACATTCTCATCTTGGGTCTCTGGCCTACCTCTACGGCCTCGAGCCCTACCTCTCGCCCCTCTACCACGACTGGTATTAGTCATATATACCAAATTTCTGCATTCACAACTGTAAATTAGTTTGATTCCCATCTCGTATACACAATTGTAATAGAATAAAGCACAGTACTATGGGGATGTACATTTTCTTAATTACTAATATCGATTCACATCAGACCAACTACGCTCTGATACCATTCTATCACGACCTCATTCCGTGACTTACCAAAAACCACTACTAATTTTTTGCTTTTTACTTTACTTACATTTCTCTCCTCGACAGTTAGGCTGTGATTCGATATTAGTCACCCACTCACATTCATTCACAATATACATAGAATTTAGTATTATTTTCGATAACATAAACTGTTATACAGTATTTGTACATATACATCCCAACCGTACAATTGGTTACATAACTGTGCTTATACATTGTTCAGTACAAAATGTTCGAGTGTGTATACCTCTTATGAGATGGATAGGCAGCGGATACAATGAATGCTATACCTCAGTCGGATTCAATCTACTGCGGATGATCTGTAGAGAGTGGAAAATAAAAGGGGATGAGCAAACAACGCGCTCAGTAAGGAAATCAGGTAAGCAAGTAGACAATCGCATTATCTACGGAAAATAAGACTTTGCCTTTCCTTCTCTCATCTCAAAGCATGTATCAAAATGATATAATAATAGTAGTACAGAATAATTTTCATGTACTTAAAATCATGCTGAGTTATCAAATAAAGGCATTCATGTAAAACAGTTCATATTTATAATTTCGAAATGCCTTTATAGAAATCATTGCCATTTACACATAAATCATAGTAAATATGGCAGTTCAAAACACAACACAAACTGATTTTCGACCTATCTCTCTCAGGCCTAACCGTATCATGAAAACAAGTGATATATCAAGCGAGACTCAGTGGCTAAATGCAATACTCTCCTGGACTATGGCCATATCCTATAATGTGAAATCCCAGGCAACATAGATCTCAATGTGCGGGTAATTACTGCTGCAACGGGAGGGGGGTCAGTCCATCACAACCTCCAGTAATAAACTCCTCAACCCCACATCTCCATACAACACACGGTACAATGTACTCCATGCCACTCGCACAGTACAACGTACACCCGTGGACCCTCTTCTTATGGTCAGGATGCCTGCCATAGGTCTTAGTCCTCACACTATGGAAATACATCATAATCAGGGTGCTTGCCATAAGTCTTAGCCCTCATACTATGGAAATAATGCCACGTCTCTAAATCCACGTGCGAACATCTCAACAGTGTGACACTCAGTCTACACGGAGGAAATCATCACGATTTTGCTAACATGTCTTATATATCATGTAAAGACTACAGTGCGTGTCTTGAGTGTGACTCACAATCAACACATTGCCTCTTAAACATTGTGTATGCATTTCAAAATATCAAACACTAGTGCGAGTGACCTCTAGCACTAGGTTAATGCATAATTCTCTTTTCAAATTAAGTACGAGCTATCGCTCTAGTACGATATCATGTATAACTCATGAAAGGTCGAGTACGAGCAATGCTCCCAGTACTCTATCATATAGAACTAAGTATGAGCAAAGCTCCCAATACTCTATATGCATCAATCACAAAACTGAGTACGATCAATGCTCCCAGTACTCTAACATGCATAAAATAGCATTAAAATATAGTACGAGTATATCCTCTAGTACTATGTGATGCATATCTCAAAATATAGTGCGAGTATTCTCTAGCACTTATGGTTTTCACACAAAACCAGATAGATGGTTCACTTAAATCATAACTTTCTCGATTCAAATCAAATTAGCACTTAAATGTGTTGTTTTCGCATATACATGAAAACATTAGCCATTCTATCATGCAACTCATGAATTATGGGTCACAAGATGCTTCTAAGGCTTTTTATCCTATTTTTGGATAAAACACACTTCATCTCATTAATCCTTAGCACACACAACATGCCTATTTCAGGGAATTCATATAGAGTATAATATCGAAACTCTATTTAAAATACGTGTAGCCATCTCTAGCTACTCACAAAATTCCCTTACCTCGGATCACGCCAAGTGACCTCTCTTTCTCGATTCTGTTCACTCTTGCAGTCCGATCAACTTCCACTGGTGATTTTTGAAGCTGTTATAATTATTGGCACTAGTATATCACTATATACTCATTTCATTTGCCAAATCTCAATTTAATACATAATTTTCATCACTTTCTCCAAAAATAGGGTATAAATCCTCATTTTCACATAACTATCTTTATTTCTCTTTATTTCAAATTTATGTAATTCATAAGATTACCTTATAATCTTCCCTACATGCATATTCCATCATTAAATCCATGTTCACACCATTTCTTCATCACTTTCTCATTTTCTAACCAATATCTAGGTCATGGTGATTTTTCATTCTCCTTTCATTTTTAACAATTCATATATACACCAATAATCTCATCAATACATCTAGTTTAACATATATCAGTTTGGTGCATTAAATCTTACCTAGCTGAGATTTTCTTCCTTTTTTCACCAAAATGGTAAAATCTTTCTTGCTCCTTCAACTCTTGATTTCAATATCTTGTTTTCAAGTATGTTGTTCTCCTCTTTGCTAAGAACAACTTTGCTCACTTATATCTCACTCAAAACTGATCACAAACTGAAGTTTTTCAGTGTTTCTTGGCTAGGTTTAGGTTTAGTTCTCGAATGGAATAGTAACTCTCGGGAAAATGAAGTGCAGAAGCCCAGTATTTATAGAATTGTCTCTATGAGATTGATCTGCTACCATAGGAGATCGATTTGCTCTGCATTTTTCCTCTTGAAACCAACCTTTCAGACCACATGAGATCGATATGCACTTTCATGAGATCGATCTACACAACATAGAACCTTAAGGAGTTCGATCTGCTCTTGTATGAGATCGATCTATTACAAGTCAATATCTTAAGGAAATCGATCTGACCCTCTAGGGATAGATTCCTTATTCATAGAATGCTCAATAGATCGATCTGGCCCCATTGGAGATCGATCTGACCTGTTCCATCGCTCAATTAAGAGCATTTTTGGCTCTTTTAGATCGATCTCTTATTCATATTTTTTAGATTTTACAGCAGTTTTCTGTAGTAAACACACACCAACTTCACTTATTTTGCTGCCATAGTCATTTTCTCATCCAATTACCTTTAAGGCTTGAAAATGACATCTATTCATACCTTATACACATTAAAACTTGTGTGTATTCTTTGTATAACCAATGGTATACAATATATCCCAAATGAAAGTATAAAACTCATTCCATTTTACTTAACCACTCAAAACTCAAGATATTCCTATTTCACTCATGAAATTATCCCTCTTACACTTGTTCTATACTATAGACTTGCATGTATTCATTCCATATACATTTATAAACTTCACATATACATTCCTCACGATTTTCATTATTTGTGACTTATGCACACATCATAAAGTCATAAAGAGTGTATTATTACAAAAATGTGGATCTTACAAATATGTTTTGACTTCAACGAGCTTTTGTTATTCTTATAATATAACTCAGCTGCTTTATTATCACAATTAATCTTCAATGGTCTCTCAATACTATCGACAATGCACAGCCCGGTAATAAAATTTTGCAACCATATCGTTTGGTTTGATACCTCATAACAAGCTATAAATTCTACCTCCATGGTGGAAAAAGCTATGAGTGACTACTTTATACTCTTCCATGAGACAACTCCTTCAGTTAACATGAAAATATAGCAAGAAGTAGACTTTCTGCTATCAAGGCTACCAGCAAAGTTGGAGTTTGAATGCCCAACAATCTCTAAATGATCTAACCTCTGATATGTGAGTATATAATATTTAGTTCTTTATAGATACCGCATAACCCTTTTTACTTCTTTCCAATGATCCATACCAAGGTTACTTAAATATCTGCCAAGCATTCCAACTACGTACGCAATATCCGGACGCGTACAAACTTGAGCATATATACGACTCTCTATTGTTGAGACATAAGGAATCTTCTGCATATCTTTCTTTTCAATCTCATTTCTTGGGCATTGAAGCAAACTAATTTTATCACATTTAGCAATAGGTGTATCTCCTGATGCACAATTTTTCATGTCAAATCTGCTAAGTACCTTATTGATATATGTCTTTTGTGATAAGCCAAGTATACCACGAGAACAATCTCGATGGATCTATATTCCCAACACAAAATATGCATCCCCAAGATCTTTCATTTTAAAATTACTTGACAGAAATCTTTTGGTTTTATGCAACAAGCCTATATCGCTGCTGGCTAGCAAAATATCATCAACATATAGCACCAGAAGAATAAACTTGCTCCCGTTGATCTTGCGATAAATACATTGATCAACAGTGTTCTCCTTAAAGCCGATGAGGTAATCACTTGATCAAATTTTCGATATCATTGATGGGATGCTTGCTTTAAACCATAGATGAATTTCTTTAATTTGCATACCAGATGTTTTGAATTATCCAAATTTTTTAGTTGTACCATATAAATTGTTTCTTCAATGTCTCCACTGAGAAATACTGTCTTTACATCCATATGATGTAACTCTAAATTATAATGAGGTACAAGTGCCATAATGATTCTAAAAGAGTCTTTCGATGAAACTAAAAAGAAAGTCTCTTTATAATCAATGCTTTCCTTTTGACTGAAACCTTCGGTGACTAGACGTGCTTTTTATCTTTCGATATTGCCTTTCGAATCCATTTGGTTTTGAAAATCCATTTACAACCAATTGGTTTCGCTCCTTTAGGAAATTCAACAAGATCCCAAATGTGATTGTTGTAACAACCCAATTTACACACATTTTCGTTGGGTTACGAGTCGATAATAGAATCAGAATAAAAATTTCGTTTGTTTAAACACATTTCTTTGTGACAAATTTAAACATAAAACTATTCCATTACAATGTGGTCGTGTTTACATCCCCAAACACATT
The DNA here is from genome assembly GCA_033439115.1 of Firmiana major. Taxonomy (NCBI): domain Eukaryota; kingdom Viridiplantae; phylum Streptophyta; class Magnoliopsida; order Malvales; family Malvaceae; genus Firmiana; species Firmiana major. The sequence continues at coordinate 8,928,741 of CM065899.1, read as the reverse complement.
CTCATATACATTACTGTACTTACGAAAATTTTAGATACAAAAGAATTGCTTAAACCTCGGTATACCTTTAACGTAGAAAGATACTCTGTGGAACCATAGCTGTGCAAATTGCCCTACTAAAGTAAGCGGTCCAAGTTACTGATGGGGCTCTATGGAGGAAAGTAAGAGGTGAGCTTAACATGCTCAGTAAGGAAAACCTCATAGCAGATAGACAAATACACTACCTAATATATATATATATATATATATATATATATATATTTGCCAAAAACCAAAAAATTTTCATAAATGTATACAGATAATTTGGCAAATCCAAAAATGTCAAAATCAGAAATCAAAAACAGAACAGCTTTGGTAATGTAATCAGTTTTCTGTGGTAAAACACAAAAATCCTAGAACTTAAATCAGCAGAATAAGCAGTTTCCAAAAATCACAGTACACATCGAAGTAGGAAATCAACATTGACAGTGTAATCAATTTACTGCCATAAACAAAAAATTCCAAAAAAACTAAGGTAGCAGAGTAGACGATTTCAATTCAAAAATACAAAATTTCAAAACTTTATACTGTGTTTTATTGTGACGATTGTGTTGCACTTTGCTTCTGCGAGATTCAAGAGGTAGCCCCCAGAGTGTCCTTATGAAATAGAAAAAAGACATAGTTCCATACAGTCAAATCAGTTCATACAGTCAAATCAAAAAATTAAATAGACGAGACAAGGTAGACATGCTATATCAGATATCAGAATGACAATTGACCAATGTCGATGACTCAAGGCAATCACAGGTCAGGTGTGTCAGGATGTCAATTGCCGTAGGAGTGGTCAGCTACTCAAACGACTCGCAGATTAGAATGTCTGAAAGCCAGAATCAGAATAAAAAAACATAGTACATCGTACTTGCGTGCACTGCATGGTACATCGTACTTCGTGGACCACAAAATAGATACAGAATAGACAAAAGTGTAGCATGATTTAAGTATCGCTTTTGTCTCAAATCAGTGCGAGTCGGACCGTACAAGACATAGTCTACACGCGCTCAAGCACATCTCATCAATACGAGTCAGGTCGTGCGACACACAGCCAGCACGCGCTCAAGCACATCTCATCAGTGCGATCCAGATGGTACGACACACAATCAGCACGCGCTCAAGCACATCACATCAGTATTTCTTTATAAACATGTCATTTTTCCTTAAATCACATATAAATTCAATTTATTTTATGAAACGGTTCAGAACAGGCTAACTAACCCTTTTCCAGATAAAATCCCAGAAAATAGTCTATGAAAATTTAAAAATTCGAGATTTTCGATATTAAACAGAATTCAAGCCATAATAGTATCTATGCAAATCTTTTAAATTCAATTGGTAAAATTAGGAAATTCAACTAGTCTAGAATCTATAATTTTCAAAATCATAAAATTCAGTCTATATTTTTCTGTAATTTTGGTAACTGCGAATTCAGCTTAAAATTTTATATTTACAAATACACAAAAATTACGCATATTTATTTCTAGCAGCACACGAGAATTTTTTTTACCTAAATGTCTGCTCATAGTCCTCAATACCTCAATGTTGCGAGTCGGCAGGTCTAATCCACTCAATTTATTTTCTCGGAGCCCTTTCTTTCGTATCTTCAAATATATATATATACACATATATATATATATATATATATATATATATATATATATACATATACATTTTCATACCTACACACACACATATATATATATATATTTCCTCAATCTTTTTTTTTTTAAATTTAATTTCCTTTCTTTTTCCTGCCAAACTTTCTTCATCTTCTTTTCTTTCTACATCAGTTTCGATACTGGCCACTGTTCATCATCTTCTCTAGTGGCTCGGCGCTGCCATCCACATTCATCGTCCCCCACACTTCAACCACCGTCTTCTTCATCATCACAGCTCGGCCATCATCCCTTTAGTCACCACCAACCTCTTGTTCAGCCTCCGACCGTGACTACCACTGTCGAGGAGGTGTTTCCCCTGTTCCAACAGTTCCGGTTCTCCAGCCTTCTCGGACAGCCTTCATTCTCCCTACTCCAGCACCTTGTTCACGACAGCTCTTGCTTGTTCACGACTGTCAACAACTCTCAGTTTTCAACACCCTTCAAGCTATGATTCTTGGCTAGCCAGACAGCCATTACACCATTTTCTTCTTTCTCTTTTCTGTTCTATTCTGCAGTTTCCAATATATACATGTATTTATTCACGTTATTTCCTTGTACTGTCTTTCTTGCCGGCTGCCAGCTTTAATGATGTTTATATATATATATATATATATATATATATATATATATATATATATATATTAATAGTCCATTATAGTTTCCTCTGTTTCTCGTCCTTGTTTCTGAGTTCCTAAACTTCAGTGTTTCCTTTTCTTATTCTTTGGCTAATCAGGCATCATCACTGCTCCCACTTGCATTTCTCTTCCTACTGAATCGCTGCAGTTCTCCCACAGCAATACACTCATTTTCTTCCTATGCCTTTCCCCTATTGCAGTTGTTTTGCCTGCTACGGTCTTGTTTACTTCCTTTATTGTCAGTTTCCATTCCAAATCTACTTGGCTTCCTGACCATCTTCACATTTCTTTCTTGCTCTGTTGTGTTTACAGGCCTATTTACCTTCCTTATTATATGTGTATATCCACGCTTCAGCACTCCCATTTCCCCTATTTCCCTTTGGTTCCATCAGTTCTTCTCAACTGCTACGTGGTCTCTCATTTTCTTGCCCACGTTTCCTGCCATGGTCCAGCATTGTTACTATTGTACACATCAAAAGTCCTACCTCACCTGCCTCGACCTTTCCTCTCTTTTTCTCTTCGTGGTTCAGGCTTTCGTTTCCCCTTATTCAGTTTTTTTTCCTAGTGTACTTTGGTACTTGGGTGACTGATATATGTATATATAAATATATAGATACCTATACATCCCTTCCTACTATCTAGATTACTTTCACTTCTTTTCTCTCTTTTGCCTCAATATCCATTTACATTATGCTGTCCATTCATCATACTCCTGCTATGGTCAGACCCCCTTCACTCTTGCAGCAGCTGTACACAACTGTACAGCCCTTCCTAGGCCTGGTTCTTTTGCTTCAAGTTGCAGTATACCAGTATTTTAAGCTTTAACAATTCGATCAACATTGTTGTCTGCCGTTACACTCAGTTTCCTAGCTTTATCCCATGGTTAATGGCCTTCCATTCTTCATCCTTTGTTTACTGCCATCGTCCTGCACAATTCTTCCTTTCCTACTGTAAACCACCCTTCATGTTATATTAATATACATTTATCCTTTTCCTTACACATTGTGTAGGCTGCCCTCGCTTTGGCTTTATTTAAGAAGTCGATCCATGGGTTGTGTGTGTTTGCATATAGATTTCTGCTTGCGCATATGATTATATATGTATACCTATTTTCTTAATTAGAGAAGGGAAAAATTGAAACATTATATATATGTCTAAACATATTTATATACTTAGGAAACTTTCCTCATGGTATTTGAATTGAATTCAACATAATATTTATACTTATCCATTATGGAGGATCATTTATAGCTTAATCTAGCTCATCAAAAATAATTTCTATTCCTCACACTTATTTGTTCTTCAAGTTAGGAATATTTTAATTAATTGAATCCACTTAAGTCTCTCATATAAAAATATAATTTAATTTTAATCTTCCATCAATGAACCCGTTTTTTAATCCCAGTTGATTAATCTATTATTCTTGGTTAAAATTGATCGCATGAAAATTTGTGGTGTTTATATTTGTCCTCAATTTATTTCATCTCACCTTTCATGGCCTCTATCCATTGTTGGGAGTGGACATTTTGTTTTACTTCACTGAAAGATGTTAGATCATCTTCCACTCCTATATTAAACACATGTTCTTGAAGATAAACGATATAATCATCTGAAATCGTTGATCTCCTCTCCCTAAAAGATCTCCTTAATGACACTTCCAATTGAGATTGTTGTTGCTCCTCCAATTGAATAGGAGCTGGCTCTTTAATATAAACAGGAGGTAAACTAGGAGCATCTTGATAATCTGGATTTGCATATTAAACAATGTTAGACATAACTGCTTGATTATTTTCAATTGCAACTGTAGGAATAGTAATATGTTCTTCTTCAAAGACAAGATTTCTAGGTTTGACACACTCGCAATATTTAACATCCTCAATGAACTTAGCATTTTTCGTCTCGAAAAAAAATTTACTTGAGGGATCATAAAATTTGAAACCTCTCGATCTTTCTAAGTATCTAACAAAGTAGCAGCTTACTGTTCTTTAGTCCAATTTCATTTCATTAGGCTTGTATGGCCTAGCTTCACCTAGACAGCTCCAAACATGCAAGTACCTAATACTAGGTTTCTTTCCGGTCCATAACTCATATGGGGTTTTAGCTATTATTTTGCTTGGAACTCGAATGAGGATATACACTGTAGTCTTTAAAGCTTTTCCCCAAAGTGATTCTGGTAAAAAATAATGATTTATCATACTTCTCACCATATCTTTTAGGGTTCGATTTCGTCTCTCAGCTACACCATTTTGGCTTGGAGTGCCCGGCATGGTATATCGAGAAACGATGCCTCATTTTGCTAAGTACCTTGCAAAAGGTCTTGGATGTGGTTCACTTGATCCGTCATATCTACCATAGTACTCACCACCACGATCAGATTTAATGGTTTTAATTTTCCTACCAAGTTGATTTTCAACTTCAGCTTTATAGTTCTTGAAAACATTCAACGATTAAGACTTCTCATGAATTAAGTACAGGTACCCATAACGAGAATAATTATCTATGAAAGTAATAAAATATTATTGACTATTCTAAGAAGCCGTAGGGAATGGACCACATATATCAATATGAATTAATTTCAAGACATTTGAACTCCTTCTGGCACCTATTTTTTTGACATTTGTTTGTTTTCTCTTAATACACTCAATACAAATTTTAAAATTTGAAAAATTAAGAGAATCAAGAATCCCTTATGGCATAAGTCTCTATATTCTTTGTTCAGAAATATGCCCTAAACATTTGTGCCATAGCATAGAAGAATTCTCGTTAATTAATTTGTGCTTTGTACCACAATTACTTACATGCAAACATTCATTAACATATGCGGCATGGAGGTTTAATTTATATAAATTATCAACTAAAGAACCAGTACCAATAAGATTTAAATATTGAAAGAGACTAAACTTTCTATTTTCAAATGAACAAGAATAACCCAATTTGTCCAAATTAGAAACAGAAATAAAGTTTCGTATAAATGCCGGTACACAAAAGGTCTCATCCAAATCTAATTAACAACCAGATTCTAACTTTAACCTGAATAAACCAATAACCTTAACATGAGCTTTCTTTGCATTTCCCACATGGATAAAACTTTTAGCATCACTTGGCTTTCTGCTCCTTAGACAGCCCTGCATTGTCACACTTATGTGAGTAGTTGCACCTTTATCTATCCACTAAGTGTGATTTGGTACTAAAGCTAAATTAACTTCAGAACAAACAAAATTAAGAAGTTTACCTTTTTTTGCAAGCCATTTTGCATACTTGGAATAATCCTTCTTCACATGTCTATCTTTATAGCAGAAGAAACAAGTTATCACCTTATCCTATTTCTGTTGCCCCTTAAGCTGTGAAGTTCTAGTGCTTACAGTGTCTTTTCCTATATTTTTCATTTTCCTTTTCTTGTTGGCAACATTACCATGGGAAGAAAATGCTATGTGAGCACTTTCTATTTTATCTTGTTTCAGCTTCTCTTCCCCTTGCACACATTGAGCAATGAGCTCGTTAAGAGTCAATTTCTCCTTTTGAGTGTTATAACTTATCTTAAAGGGACTGAATTGTGCAGAAAGAGATATTAAGACCAGGTGCACGAGTATGTCTTCAGGCAACTCTAACTTTAGTGCCCTTACAAGATTAGACATTTCCATAATGTACTCCTTTATGTTTCTTTTATCATTATACCGCATTGAAACAAACTTAATCAGAATAGTGTTTGTTTCAACCTTTTCATTTGTAGTGAATCTATCTGCAATATGCTTTAGGAAACTTTTAGCATTTTCTTCCTCAGGTATTATGCCCCTGATGACATCCGGAATTGAGTGTTTCATTATCATCAGACTAATGCAATTTGAACACTCTCATTTTCATAAAGTGCATTTTCTGTAGCTAAACTATATATTATCAATAGGGGTGAAAGGTTGGTCTGACCTGATCGCATAGTCCAAATCTATACACCCAAGCACAATGGTTACGTGTGTAAACCCCACAAATTTCCTACATTTAGTTAGACTATATATAAAAATGGGAATAATAAATTTTAATGGAAGTGTGAATATTCATTGTAGGGCTCGAGGACTATAGGAACCGAGAAGCCCGTGAACGACAGGGAATGACAAAGCATATGCAAGCACGAAGGGATTGGAAAATTTTAATTTATTAGTTGAAAATTGTTGATGTAAGAACTTGTATCGGGAATTTATGTCCCAATAATATTTCATTTTCGAAATAATGAAAATTTCATGGAAGGCATGAATATTATGTCCTTGGATAATTTTACAAGAAAATGTATATATATATATAGATATATATACATAGGTCTATATGTATATATGTATATACTAGACTTTTAAATAAATGAATAATAATATATATAGCAAATATATATTATGTAATGTATAGTATTTAATATATAAGTATTAATAAATAATAAATAAAGCATGAGATAAAAAAAAAAATATGAAATGGAACACAAAACAATAAAACAACAAAATATACTAACACTAAACAAAAACAAACAAATAATATCTTTCTATATATTAATATAATATATATATTGATATAATATATATATTAATAATATATATATATATATATATATATATATATATAAAGCATTGTATGGAATTGGATTTCTTTTGGCTTTCAAACAAAGCTAATTCCGATTGTTTCAATTGAAAACAACAAACAGAGGAGAGTTGGGCGGGAAACCAGGAAAGAAAAAAAAAAGAAAAAAGGGAAGTTGCTCGGCTGGAGAAGAAGGAAAGGAAAGAAGAGAAAGAAGAGGGAGAAAATAAGAGAAGAAAAGAAAGGAAAGGAATGAGGGTTGATCGTGAAAGGAAAAAAGGAAGAAAGAAAATAGGAAAAGAAAGAAGAAGGAGCTGATCGGGAAAGGAATAAAGAAAAGAGGAAAAGAAAGAAGAGGTAGCTGATCGGGAAAGGAAGAAGAAAGAAAGAAAAAAAGAAAGGAAGGGAGGAGAAGAAGAAGAGAAGAGGGCTGGAAAACAAAGCAGAATCGGGGCTGGAAATAGAGGCTGGAACTGAGAGTAAACAGGAGAAAACTGAGAGAAAAGGCTAGAAATGAAACCGAGAATGGGAGTGGGAGTATAAGGCAGCCGACGGGAGAAAAGGAATAGTAAAAACGAGCAGAGGAAAGACAAAGGAGAAGGAACCGAATGAGAAAGAAAGGAAATTGAAGAGCAGACCAAGGCTTGTATTGAAGCAGACTAAGATTGAAACAAACCGAGGAAGAAGAAAGATAAAACCGAGGCTGGGCTGACCGAGAAAGGAGAAAGGAAAAAGGAAAGAAAAAAAACGAAGAAGAAGAAAAGAAAAGCTGGAAAATTGAAAGGAAGAAGAGGTAATATATATATATATATACATATATATGTATATTTAATGTACATGTAGATATATAAGTTGTAGATACAAGCATGTTAGTGTAGATTTAATTAGACAAAAAATGGGAAAGATGAGAAGTAGACAAATAAATAAATATTTGTGATATTGAATAATGGAATCAAATAAAAATAAAAATAATATATATGTGTATATATATTTTTATATATATATATATATATATATATATATATATATATATTTGCGTGTATATACATATGGGTGTATATACATATGGGTGTATATAATGAATGTGTATGTTAGTATATATACATACAAAAAATATAGTAAATAATAGTAATAAAAATATATAAACGTGCGTGTCGGCCTAGGTATGTACAATTATACGTACACACGAAGTAGTGACGAATAAGTTACGATTTTAACGCAATTCAGATGATTCGCATGAATAGGATGCTAAGTAAACGATTTCGGTGTAGGTGAATCGTAGAAGGAATTAAAGGAGGTACTAGGAGGCGTCATTACTTGAATTCGAGATTTTCAATAAATCGAAGTAAGGGGTACTATTTAACTTAGTTCTAATAATACATTTTTGTTTCACCGATAAAAGATTTTATGAAGGTGCATATAATTTGAAATGATTTATCAATGCCTTCATACTTGTGAAACTGTTTATGAAGCGTGTTTTAATTTGTCGAAATATTCCTCGGGTACCTTCCATGATATGAATGAATTTTCCTAAGGTATGAAACGTATGGATGTTTTACATTTATTTATGATTTTATATCCATATCGTTAAAGAAACTTTTGACAATTTCAAAAGCATAGAGAAAGGGAAAAGAGGGGGAAAGAAAAGATGTTTTGAGACTATAGGCTTCATGCATGGTTACTTCTTGTGGTATTCCGGCTCCACCACTTGGGTGCCGGTACGTAGGGCCCCTTTAGCACTTGACTCCACCTGTGTGGAAGATGTCGTGCTACTGGTGGTTTATGATGATGTTTTCGACAGTATCTCGTGCCCGCACAGCACGCAATTATGTTGCCCACACGGAGAGTGCCTTTGGTGCTCGTGTCCTAGCTAGGTGGTAGTGAATGTAAGTAAGATAGATACTACCCATATTTTACGAAAGGGCTGTACGACCCTGATCCAGTCTACAGCTCCCTTACCATGGCCATAGGTATGATGACTCTCTACGGAGAATGACACGTATCGCATGACTTAGTTATAGCCTAGTCTCCTCGATTTGATTATGATTATCGACAATGATGAATGAATATGTGTTTTCATGAGATATACGATAATTGGTTACGACCGATATGCTTCATGAAATGTTTATGAAATGTTTATGAAATGTTTATGAAAGGATTATGAAATGTTTATGAAATGTTTATGAAAGGTTTATGAAATGTTTATGAAACGTTTATGAACCTGATGGTTTTAAGAACTCATTCATGAACAATGAAAAGTTGTAAAATGGTTAAGCATGTTATTTGTTTTAAAGACACGCAAGCTTTATGATTTTTATGATGATTATACATGAAATGACAATTTATGTCTTTCATTAAAGTTTAGTTCTATGAACAATTTCATATGTTTTTATATATCAGAACTGCTTTAAGAGTATTATCTTACTGGGCTTTTCCCCAAAAGCTCACCCCTCTACCTTCAGATCATTTGCAGTGAATCAATAGGCATTACCTGCCGCGTACACGACGTAGGCTAGTGGGAAAGAGCTACCCTAGGCTACTTTTTGTACACGCAGAAAGGTATACAATTACATTCTTGTACCAGACATATTTGTATGCACAAACATATATTGGAAACTTTTTGTTGGGATGTAATTTGGAAGGAAAACAATGTAAAGAATATTATTTTTGAGACTAGGTTTTAATATGATTGGTATTGCATCGAAATGGATGTATTGAGTTGTAAATGTGAATTTGGAAAGTATGCTTGGTAGTTGTGGATATCTAGGATTGTTGGAAAGCATGCTTGGTAGTTGTGGATATCTAAGATTGTCAAACAATTGAATTGCATGTGGGTAGGCTCATATATAAGCCGTTATACTGCTGAAATTTCTATCGGCCATATATGTCAAAATAAGGAAATTAAATATAATTACGGATAAAGAATTAGGAGAAGTGATTCGACACTGCACAGGAATACAACCTAAGTGAATAAGGGAATAAGTGGGTAAATTAAGTTAAAAAAAATCCCCTAATTTTCAAGGGTCAATGGTCATTACAGTTTAAGTAGTATCAAAGTGAAGGTTGTCTAGTACTGTCAGTGTCGAAAATAAGGATAAAATTACATCTCAATGTCTGTGCTTGTCTGGTTGTAGGTAATGTATACCTAATGACTTTAAGGTTTGATTTTTGGAATTACACGCAGGTATTAGATCACTTGCATGATGAGTGGAAGACGCGGACGTCCTCAGAAGCAGGCTCAGCCACCTCCACCTCCACCTCCTCCACCAGAGCCAGAGAGTCCTAGTACTCGTATGGCTCAGTTCGAACAGCGATTGGAGCAACGCCTCGAGCGAGGCTTGGAGTTGATAGCTGTCATGGTTACCCAACATCTAGGGGCAAACGTTTTCGATTCAGCTGGCACGGCACCAACTCCTACTCCGGTGCCGACTCCTCCACAAGCACCACTACCTCCTTCTCCACAAGTTCTTCTAGTACCTATGGCACCTCAGCCTCCTGTACAGGCCCAAAGGGAGGAGAGGGATATCTGTAGGATGAGGGATTTCTTGAAAATGAGGCCTCCAGCATTTAAGGGAATTAAGAATCCAGTAGAGGCTGAAGAGTGGCTGGTAAGCCTTGGGAAGATCTTTGATTTTCTTGGGTGTTCTGATCTTGAGAAGGTTTCTATGGCCACTTACATGCTGCATGGCCAAGCAGAGTATTGGTGGGGATCCACCAAGGTCCTTCTGACTGCTCAACATCCGGTGATTAGTAAGGATTCATTCTCCACAACCTTTACGAAGCAGTATGTTCCACGAGCTGCCCAGTAGAAGTTGAGGATGAACTTTCTGAATTTGGTACAAGGCAGTATGACCGTGGATGAGTACGAAAGTAAGTTTACTATGCTGATAAGGTATGATCAGAAGACGTTCTAGAATGAAGAGCGTCGGACTGAGAGATTCCTAGCAGGGTTAAGGCCAGCTATCCGAGATCGTCTTTTAGGGTTATGGATTTTTGAATTCCAGGATGCCCTGGGGAGAGTGCAGATGATCGAGAGGGGCCTAAATGTCACGCAGACGAAGTATGGCCTTAAGGAAAAGAGCAGGGATAAGAGTAAGCAGACAGAGTTTGTGAGACAGGCTTTCAGGAGAGGTCAACCCAAGAGGCAGAGGACGGATAAGTTTCAGCGTAGACTTGATAGATCCATCATTCCAATACATGTTCCTCAGATTACTAGAGGTCCGCAATAGTATAGGCCATTGTGCAAAAAGTGTGGAAAATTTCATGGAGGTGTGTGTTGTTTGACCACATAGAGCTGCTTTGTGTGTGGACAGAAGGGACATATAATGAGGGATTACCCACAGAACTAGGTTCCACAACCCCGAGAGCCACCATGACAGCCTGAGAGGCAAGCTCCCTAGAGATAAAACCCACAGAGATGGGCTACCGCAGCAGAGAAGGGTAAGAAGCCTGTCATGCATGGGAGGGTCTTTGTCTTGGACAGAGAAACTGCTGATACCTCCACTGAGACCATTCAGGGTAAGCTTTTAATTTGCAATCATGAGGCATAAGTATTGTTTGATTCAGGTTCCACCCACTCTTTCATATCACCTCATTTTACACGTAAATTGCATGTTAAGCCTGAATCTCTAGACTTTATGTTACACGTTAGTACACCCATGTATAAATCACAAAAGACTGATATGGTGTGTAGAAATTATGAAATCAAGGTAGGAGATAGAATCATGTCAGCAGATCTAATCTTGTTGAACATGTATGGCATTGATGTAATTTTGGGTATGGATTGGTTAGCCACCAACCGTGTAAGTTGAGACTACTACTTTAAGACTGTAACCTTCTCCTTACCTAATAAGTTTGATGTATGCTTTACAGTTAAGGAATAAATTTTATGATTTTGTCTATTGATGAAAAATTTTTGTGAACGTGTTAATGTGAAGGTTATGTTGCATTCATCCTCGATACTAGTCGGGAATGTCCAAGTATTCGAGACATACCAGTGGTATGCGAGTTCTTGGATGTGTTTCCTGATGAACTACCGGGACTACCACCGGAGAGAGAGTTAGAATTCATAATAGATTTGGTATCAGAGACTCAGTCAATCTCGAAGTCTCCTTACTGGATGGCCCTTGTTGAACTTGAGGAACTGAAAAAGCAGTTGCAAGATCTGCTAGACAAAGGGTTCATTAGGCCAAGTGTATCCCCGTGGGGAGCTCTGGTATTATTTGTGCGAAAGAAGGATGGTAGTCTCATGTTATGTATAGACTACAGGCTGCTGAACAAGGCCATAATTAAGAACAAATACCCCTTGCCCAGAATAGATAATCTATTTGACCAGCTAAGAGGGGCTACGGTGTTCTCGAAGATTGACCTGAGATCGGGCTATCACCAATTGAGGATTAGGAAGGAGGATGTTCCAAAGACGGCCTTCAGAATGAGATATAGCCACTATAAGTTCCACGTGATGCCCTTTGGTCTAACTAATGTCCCAACTGCATTCATGAGCCTGATGAATGAGGTATTTCGGGAGTATCTAGATCGGTTCGTCCTAGTTTTCATCGACGATATTTTGATCTACTCAAAGTCCCGAGAGGAGCATGAGCAGCATTTGAGAGTAATACTCCGAACCCTCAGAGAGAAGTAGTTGTATGGGAAGTTGGATAAGTATGAGTTTTGGTTGGAGTATATAGCATTCCTGGGCCATGTTATTTCTAAGGACGGGGTGTCAATGGATCCGTTTAAGGTTGAGGCAGTACTTAACTGGGAGAGGCCGAAAACTGTTACAGAAATTTGAAGTTTTCTGGGACTAGCTGGATACTACAGGAGGTTTGTAGAAGGTTTCTCCAAGATTGTCGCCCCACTGACTAAGCTGATACGTAAGGATGTTTCATTCGAGTGGACTGATCAGTGTGAGCAGAGTTTCGAAGAACTCAAGAAGAGGTTGACTACCACCCCAGTCTTAACCATTCCTAGTGGGTCTGAAGGCTATGCAGTATACAGTGATGCATCATACCAGGGCTTGGGGTGTGTACTTATGCAGCATGGGAGAGTGGTTGCATATGGTTCTCACCAACTTAAGAACCATGAAAGGAATTACCCCACCCATGACTTGGAGTTAGCCGCGGTTGTTTTTGCTTTGAAGATATGGCGGCATTATCTGTATGGAGAAAAATTTCAGATTTTTACGGACCACAAGAGCTTGAAATATATATTTGATCAGAAAGAGCTAAATATGAGACAGAGACGGTGGATTGAGCTCCTTAAGGATTATGATTGCGAGATTCTGTATCACCCAGGTAAGGCAAACGTAGTGGCAGATGCTTTAAGCAAAGAGGGGATGATTTCTTTTATGATGGTCTGAGAATGGGAGTTGCTAGAGCAGTTTGCCAAACTCAGTGTTAGTGTGGAAACAACAGATGTTTGATTCATAGCTAGTTTACAAATTGAACCTAGTATACTTGATCATATCAGAACTGGACAGAGGGGTGATCAGAAGTTATTGGACATGGTCAGTCAGGCAAAACAGGACGAACAGTTAGACTTTGTGGTCGGTGAGGATGGATTGATGAGATTTAGGGGATGTATATGTGTCCCAAATAATGATGCCCTACGGTAAAGGATCTTAAAGGAGTCCTATTATTCTCGGTACACCATGCACCCAGGAAGCACTAAGATGTACCATAATTTACGGAGGGTGTATTGGTGGGTAGGTATGAAAAGAGATGTAGCTGAGTTTATGGCCAAGTGTTTGATTTGCCAACAGATTAAGATCGAACACCAAAGACCAGCGGGGTTACTTAAGTCTCTTCTAGTGCCTACTTAGAAATGAGAGCACATTATTATGGATTTCATTATGGGTTTACCAAGGACCCGAAAGGGGCATGATGCAATCTGGGTGGTTATAGACAGATTGACTAAGAGTGCCCATTTTCTAGCCATCAAAAGTACAAACTCCTTGACTGCTTTAGCAGAGTTGTATGTGAGAGAGATAGCTCGGTTACATAGGGCGCCCGTGAGCATTACGTCAGATAGAGATTCTCGATTCACTTCTAGATTTTTGGCTCATTTTCAAGAAGCCATGGGATCTCAGCTTAATTTGAGCACAGCCTATCATCCTCAGACCGATGGTCAATCTGAGAAGACTATTCAGACCTTGGAGGATATACTGAGGGCGTGCATTTTGGAGTTTAAGGGCCCATGGGATGATCATCTACCTCTCGCAGAGTTTGCTTACAACAACTATCATGATAGCATCGGGATGGCACCTTATGAGGCCTTGTTTGGTCGAAGATGTAGGTCTCCAGTGGCTTGGGAAGAAGTGGGTGACAGAAGGATCTTGGCTCTCGAGTTGGTAGAACAGGCAGCGAAAGGTGTTCGGATAATTTGTGATAGACTTAAGACCGCACAAAGTAGACAGAAGAGTTATGCGGATAAGCATAGACGGCCACTTGAGTTTCAGATTGGGGACTCCGTGTTTTTTAAGGTATCTCCGAGAAAGGGTATCATGCGGTTCGGGAAGAAGGGGAAGTTGAGTCCTCGCTTCATTGGTCCTTATGAGATCCTAGAGAGAGTGGGAGATGTAGCCTACAGACTTGCTTTATCACCGCAGCTTTTTGGGGTACACAATGTCTTCCATGTCTCGATGCTAGGGAAGTATAACCCGGATCCCTCACACATCATTGAGTATGAATCCCTGAGCATTCAAGAGGATATGAGCTACGTTGAATGACCTACCCAGATTTTGGACAGAAAGAAAAAGGTACTTTGATCGAAGACGATACCTCTGGTAAAGGTTCTCTGGCAACACCATTCGATTGAAGAAGCTACATGGGAGCTAGAGAGCCTCATGAAGGAGAAGTACCCACATCTATTCTGATGGACCCGAATGAATTTGGAGGACCAAATTCTTTTAAGGTGGGGAGAATGTAAACTCCACAAATTTCCTACATTTAGTTAGACTATATATAAAAATGGGAATAATAAATTTTAATGGAAGTGTGAATATTCATTGTAGGGCTCGAGGACTATAGGAACCGAGAAGCCCGTGAACGACAGGGAACCTGAAATACAGGGAGTGACAAAGCAAATGCAAGCACGAAGGGATTGAAAAATTTTAATTTATTAGTTGAAAATTGTTGATGTAAGAACTTGTATCGGGAATTTATGAAGAATGATGAAATCCCAATAATATTTCATTTTCGAAATAATGAAAATTTCATGGAAGGCATGGATATTATGTCCTTGGATAATTTTACAAGAAAATGTATATATATAGATATATATATACATAGGTCTATATGTATATATATATATACTAGACTTTTAAATAAATGAATAATAATATATATAGCAAATATATATTATGCAATGTATAGTATTTAATATATAAGTATTAATAAATAATAAATAAAGCATGAGATAAAAAAAATGAAATGGAACATAAAACAATAAAACAACAAAATATACTAACACTAAACAAAAACAAACAAATAATATCTATCTATATATTAATATAATATATATTGATATAATATTTATTTATATATATATATATATTAATATAATATATATAAAAAAAGGCATTGTACGGAATTGGCTTTCAAAGAAAGTGTGAGACCTCGTACATGTATAGCTGTATATAGGAACATGGGAATGTAAATAAAATCATAAGTAAGATGATGTATCGTAATGTGAAGTGTATGCAATGTAAGTTTATAAGATTATGTACGCACTTGTAGTAAGAATTGTGATTATACGTACAAGTTGCATTATGAATGAGTAGGAAGAAATAAACTTGAACACGAGAAGAATGAGATCGAAATGGAATATGAGTAGTATAGTAAAATGGAAGGAAAGATTTACATAAGTGTATATTTTCATTCGAGTAATATCGTATATATTTGGTCATACAAAGATTCTACACAAGTTTTAATGTGTATGTAGTGAGGATGGATCTCATTTTCAAGTTTCAAAGATGAATGAATGAGGAAATGATCATGGTAGCAAATTAAGGGTGTTTGGTAAGGGTTGTTGCAGAAAAACTGTAAGAAATCTGGAATTTGTGAAGGCCAGATCGATCTCATAGGATGAGAGATCGATCTGGGAGAGCCAGAATGCTCTTATGTGAGAAATGGAAGGGAACAGATCGATCTCCAAAGGAAGCAGATCGATCTCTTTAGCTCTCGGGTTGGAAGAAGATCGATCTCCCATAAGACCAGATCGATCTCCTTAAGCTTCTGTTTGACAGCAGATCGATCTCCAGTCTCGGCAGATCGATCTCTTACCTTTAAAACGTCTTAGAAAAGAGGGATTTCAGATGAACAGATCGATCTCCACCCAAGGAAGATCGATCTCATCAAGTCAAAACTATAAATGGGAGCAATTGGATCATCAGAATTTCGGGACAAACCATTTCCTTTCCACTTCAACACAAAAACCTAGCTTTCTCACCCCTAAATCCAGCCATTTTCAGTGAGATTTAAGGAGAGTCTATTAGAGACAAAGTTGTTCACAACAAAAAGAAGAACAACATAGTCTAGAGGCATTTCTCCATTTGTTGGATTTAAGCAACAAGGTGTATTTCCATTGAAGCAATGAAGAAATCAAGCTAGGTGAGTTTCTAATGCAAATACCCAAGTACATTTGTTTGGATATTGATATGGGGAAATGGTTAGTATGCATAGACATGATAGAACTACCTAGAATGGTATGAAATGAATATAACTTGGAGATAGTCAAGTGTGAGAAAGTGGAGTGTGGGAGTGTTTATGATGAATGAGATATCTTGAGTGGAGGAACATGTTGTGAGAATGATTTGGACATGTTGATATTGGGATAAATTGTGAGATTTACCACAAAGGGTAAAAATGTGTAATTAAGGCATTGGATAAATGCTTAGTTGAACAAGAGTTAGAAACATTAACTAAAATGTTGATGGATGAATTTCAGTTTCGGATGATACGCCAGAGCAAGTCGAGATGAGAACGCAAGAAGCATAAAAGCGGATAGTTGCACACAAGTAAAACGAGGTAAGGGACTGTGTGTTAGCTATAGAGATGTTCGTACGTAATTACAGCAATTTCGTAGATATATTGCTAGGACTAGTACGATATTATAATTCTATAAAATGATATGGACGTATGAAAAGTACTATGATGTATATATATGTATTGAGAAATGGGATAGGGTAAGGAAATAGCATGATATGCATGTTTTCAATGATATTCTCAATTTTATATTGTTATTGATGATTGAGAAATGTTGATGATAGGTTGGCTAATTTTACATGTTTTAGCATGAAGAGTCATGCTGTATGAATAAACGTGTTTTGAGTTTTAAAAGAGAAAATAGCCATCTATCAGTTTTGAGATGAGATTTGGTGTTGAAGCACTAGCTCACACCCGTTTTAATGCCTTGATGTACCGTGCGGGAGTTTTAACTCGCACGAGGGTTTTGAGAAAGTGCTAGAACTTTGCTCGCACCTGTTTTGTTGAGTTGAGGTAAACCTGGGGGTCTGGGACCCAAGGGGATACCAGCCGACGGCCAATTGAACGGACTGGGCCTTAACGATAGATCGTACCGCGCTGGAGCTTTGCGTTGACTGTGTGTCACGCTGCTTGCTCGCCTGGTATATGAGACATGGTTTAGGATGAAAAGTCCATCGGAGTTGGAGTATGGACTTGGGTCCACTGTTGTACGTAGAATAGTGTAGTCACCCGTTGGTATACTATGTACCGTGCTGGGTGCACGTGAGTACGAGTATCGCGTAGATGACACACAACGTATCTTCACCGTGAGTATACGAGGAGATGAGGTGGATTGAGATGAGCCGGAGGGTAGGACTGACCCCTCCCCCTTCAGGCGAAGTGATACCCTATGCACACCTGATCAGTGAGGCTTGGGATCACTGACTATGGCCATAAGTCGTGGATATTTGATTGCCGAAAATTCCATGCCTGTCTCAGAGATTTGAGAAACAGAGACAATCTCAGAAAAGAAAGAGATTTGCGAGAAAGAATGATTTGAGAAGTGAAAGAGATTTCGTGTTTTAATAAATCTCTGATTTCACATTCGTGCCATGAGGGCACTATTTATGAGCATGTTTTAAATGGAAGTTTGACATTTGATTTACACGAAAATGCTATTGAGAAACATGTGTTTAAATGCATTGTTCGTATGATATTTCCATTTATAACGAAAACATGGTTTTGGTTTATGCATGCATGGGCTATGTAGGTAGTACGATATCTACCTGCTAGCATACATTTCCTTACTGAGCTGTGGTTTGCTCATCCCACTATTTTCCCCCTCCAGGTACTGAGAAGTAAGAGAGCGGTGATCTCTAGATCTTTTGTGTTAAACAGCTCCCACCATCCGTAAAGGTATAAGATTTGTATACACGAGTATTTTGTATCTAATATATTGTATCACACAGTTATATCTTGGAATTGTAAACAGTATTATGGGGATGATATGTAAGCACATGGTATTTATACAATTAATTTTATGTATTTACACACACACCTGGGAGTGTGAATTAAAATTTTAAATATTCCGCTGTAAATGAATGAATTTTTAGTAATTGCATCTTCTCACAGCCCAACCGTAGTAGAGAATGTATGGATAGAAGGGTTCCCAAAAGCGGGGCATGACAGGCTTGGTATCAGAGCGTGGTTGGTCTGATGTGAGTTGATGTTTAGGACTAAGAAAACATACATCCCCAAGTTACTGTGCGATATTTAGATACAAATGTGTATACGGAGCTGGTAGTGAATTAAATGTTTGTTATAACGCAGGAAAGTTATCATGCTAGTGAGTTATGCCTGAGAGACACCGCAAGAGGGGAGAGAGCTCAAGAGCTCGAGGGCAAAATGACAGGACTGAGAGGCACAGTAGATCATCCTCTAGTCATGAGCCCCAGGAACAGATAGAGGCTTCTGATCCTCGAATAACTCGATTGGAGGAAGACATGCGCACGATGATGACCATGATGGGTCAGATCATGGCTAGGTTTGAGGGTACACCTGGTACAACGGGACAGGCTGCACCGAATCCCCCTGCAGCTGCACCTGAACCTGAGAATGTTGCACCTGCGCAAGCTGAACCGGCTAGGCCACAGGAACCTCATATTTGATCGATACCTCCTCCGGTAGCCCCACATCAGCATGATGATGATTTGGGGTATGGATATGATTGTGATATGAAAAGATTGAGGCATTTTATGGACTTTAAGCCTCCTTCGTTTAGCGGGATAAAGGATCCGACGGTGGCTGAGGACTGGATCAGTCAAATGGAGAAGTTACTCGACTTCTGTAGATGTTCAGCAACGGAGAGAGTAGCGCTTGCGGCCTTTGTATTGAGAGGCGAAGCAGAGCACTGGTGGAAGTCCACTAGGCCGATGTTAAGAGATCAAGGAATGGTTATCACTTGGGATATGTTCTTGGACGTTTTCAGAGAGCAATACATCCCAGATACTGCTCGACGGAGACTACAGATGGAATTTCTGAATCTGACTCAAGGGAATCGAACAGTTGATGAGTACGAGTAACGATTCACTTCACTGGGTAGATATGATCCGGACTCGATCAGGAGTGAGGCTATCAGAGTCCGTAGATTTGTAGATGGACTGAGGCCTTCGATCCGAGCGAAGTTGGCCCCATTTGATGTCGCTACATATAGAGAGGCCATGCGACGGGCCCAGTTATGCGAGCAGGACTATGACTTGCAGATTTCTGAGTTTAGTTGGGGTAAGGACAAGGGTCCAAGAAAGCTGGGAGATGGCAAGAGTGCCAAATTTGGTCGAAAATTCATGAGTAAGCGTCGGAGAGAGGTAGATGAGTTCCAGAAAAAGGTTGCTAGACCTTTTATGCCTCCGACTCAGACACCAGCCAGGGGTATAGTGATTGGTGGACCTCGACCGACTACAGATCAGTGTAGGTTATGCGGTCGATACCATGGTGGTAGGCCATGTCATCTTCAGGGTACCCGATGCTTCAGATGTGGTAAATTTGGACATTATGCCAGAGAGTGCCCGGAGATAGTTGAGGCAATTCCACAGAGGGGTAAAGAGCCAGAGAGGGTTCCTACAGTTGCACCTCCTGCAAGAAAGAAAGCCTCGGCTGAAGAAAAGGGAAAACAAGTTGTGGGTCAAGGCAGGGTGTATGCGATAGACCAGGCATCGGCTGATACCTCTTCTGAAGTAATAAAAGGTACAATCTTGATTTTCAATCTAGAGGTTATAGCTTTGTTTGATTCTGGTGCTACGCATTCCTTCATATCACCTGCATGTGCATCTAAGTTAAAAGGTTTTGTAGAACCCACATACTTGAGTAGGACTTTACTAATAAGTACTCCAATGAGAGTTAGTCAATTAGTTGAACAAGTGTATAAAGATTGTAAAATGAGGGTGGGAGATAAGTGCATGACAGCCAACTTGATTTTGTTGAATATGTATGACATTGATGTAATTTTGGGAATGGATTGGTTATCCGCCAATCATGCTGTCATGGACTGTCGTTCTAAGTCCATTAAGTTTTCTCTACCTGAAGAGTGTGTTGTAAGATTTTAAGAGAAGAAATGAAATCTTAAATTTTGTATTAAGTAAAGTACTTTGGTATAAATGGCTTGAGTGTTGTTTTGAAGGTTTTGTTGCTTATGTGGTGGATTTGAACAAAGTACATCTGGATATGGAGGACATCTCAGTGGTCAGAGAATTCCCTGATGTCTTTCCAGACGATCTACCAGGATTGCCACCTGATAGAGAAACGAAATTCGGTATAGACTTGACGCCTGGAACTGAACCAATATCGAAGTCACCATATAGGATGGCTCCAGTTGAGTTAGAGGAATTAAGGAAACAGCTGCAAGAGTTGTTAGAGAAGGGGTTCATAAGACCGAGCGTCTCACCATGGGGAGCCCCGGTATTGTTTGTGAAGAAGAGAGATGGGAGCCTCAGGTTGTGCATTGACTATCGGATGTTAAACAAGGCTACCATCAAGAATAAGTACCCCTTGCCACGCATTGACGATTTATTGGATCAGCTTCGGGGAGCACAGATCTTCTCCAAGATAGATCTGAGGTCTGGGTATCATCAATTGAAAATTTGGAAGGAGGATGTGCCCAAGACAGCATTTCGTACCCGCTATGGCCATTACGAATTCTTAGTGATGCCTTTTGGGTTGACCAATGCGCCAGCAGCTTTTATGGCTCTAATGAACGAAGTATTCAAGCCATACCTGGACCAATTCGTAATTATCTTCATTGATGATATATTGGTGTATTCAAGGTCCAGAGAAGAGCATGAGCAGCACTTAAGGATTATTTTGCAAACCCTCCGAGAGAGAAGGTTATATGCCAAGCTTAACAAATGTGACTTTTGGCTAGAACAGATTTCTTTTCTAGGCCATGTTATATCGAAGGATGGGGTGTCAGTAGATCCATCCAAGATTGAGGCAGTTGTTCAGTGGGAACAACCTAGGACAGTCACAGAGATCAGAAGTTTTATGGGTTTGGCTGGTTACTACAGGAGATTTGTAGAGGGTTTCTCTAGATTAGCTGCTCCATTGACACGTCTTACGAGGAAGAGTGTGGAGTTTTCATGGGATGAAGCTTGTGAGAGGAGTTTTCAGGAACTTAAGCGCAGATTAACTACCGCGCCAGTTCTTGTCATCCCTAACAGTTCAGGGAATTACTCGGTGTATACAGATGCTTCGCATCAAGGACTAGGCTGTGTTTTAATGCAAGATGGAAGGGTAGTAGCTTATGGATCTAGACAGCTGAAGGATCATGAGAAGAACTACCCCACTCACGATTTGGAGTTAGCGGCCGTAGTGTTTGCGTTGAAGATATGGTGCCACTACTTATATGGTGAGAGATTTCAGATCTTTACGGATCATAAGAGTCTGAAATATCTATTCTTGCAAAAGGAGATAAACATGAGACAGAGGAGGTGGTTGGAACTCCTCAAGGACTATGATTGTGAGATCTTATACCACCCGGGGAAGGCAAATGTGGTTGCCGATGCATTGAGTCGGAAGAGTCTCGGGTTGGTATCTCATATGATGGTTAGAGAGCACGAGTTGTTGGAACAATTCACGAACCTTAGTCTGGATATGACCCTACCTGAGATTGGCAGCTATGGGATTATTGCTAGCTTGAGATTAGAACCGAAGTTGATTGAGAGAATCCAACAAGCTCAGCAAATTGATCAATGGTGTATTGTCATGATTAGCCAAATCCGAAAAAGGAAGGGTGCCGATTTTATATTGAGTCCAGATGGAATACTAAGGTTTAGAGATAGAATATGCGTTCCTAAGGATTTAGAGCTGAGAAAGCTGATCTTATCAGAGGCACACTCGTCGAGATATACGATACACCCGGGGAGTAGTAAGATGTATCAAAATCTCCGAAAAGCATATTGGTGGTCTGGAATGAAGAGAGACATAGCTGAGTATGTCGCTAGATGTCTCGTTTGTCAGCAAGTAAAAGTCGAACATCAGAAACCAGGAGGATTATTACAACCTCTATCGATACCAATATGGAAATGGGAGCATGTCACCATGGATTTTGTGATGGGGTTACCGAGAACCCGTAAGAACCATGATGCGATATGGGTGATAGTAGATCGGTTAACGAAATCGGCACATTTCTTAGCCATGAGATCTACAGATACATTGAGTGCACTGGCGAACCTGTATGTGCGAGAAATAGTGAGATTGCATGGAGTCCCAGTGAGTGTTGTTTCTGATCGGGATGCCCGCTTCACTTCCCACTTTTGGGGACATTTTCAGGAAGCGATGGGAACCCAATTGAGTTTTAGCACCGCTTTTCATCCTCAGACAGATGGTCAGTCAGAGAGGACTATACAGACCCTAAAGGATATGTTGAGAGCGTGTGTGCTGGATTTTAGAGGCTCATGGGACGATCACTTGCCATTGATTGAGTTCGCCTACAATAACAGTCATCACTCAAGTATTGGTATGGCCCCTTATGAAGCACTATACGGTCGTAGATGCCGATCGCCCATTGGTTGGGAGAAGTTGGTGACAGACAATTGCTCGCTCCCGATTTGGTTAAGCAAGCCTCCGAGGATGTTCGGATAATATGCGAGAGGCTGCGAACAGCTCAAAGTCGACAAAAGAGCTACGCTGACAGGAGACGGAGACCACTTGAGTTTGATGTTGGCGAGTCCGTATTTTTGAAAGTATCTCCTTCTAAGGGAATAATGAGGTTTGGGAAGAAAGGAAAATTAAGTCCTCGTTACATTGGTCCCTTCGAGATTTTAGATAGAGTGGGAGAAGGAGCATATAGGCTAGCCTTACCACCTGAGCTAGCAGAAGTCCACAATGTCTTCCACGTTTCTATGCTTCGAAAGTACTACCCGGATCCGACACATGTAATTAGTTATGAGCCGTTGGAGCTCAAGAAAGATATGTCGTATGTCGAGAGACCGATCAGGGTGTTGGACAGGAAAGAGAAGGTGTTGCGGAACAAGACGATTTCATTGGTTAAGGTTTTGTGGCAACATCACACTGAGGAAGAGGCCACATGGGAACTGAAAAGTTTGATGCGGGAAAAGTATCCCGAGTTATTCACGGATTGAATTGGTTCTAATTTGGAGGACCAAATTCTTTAAGTGGGGGAGAATGTGAGACCCCGTACATGTATAGTTGTATATAGGAACATGGGAATGTAAATAAAATCATAAGTAAGATGATGTATTGTAATGTGAAGTGTATGCAATGTAAGTTTATAAGATTATGTACGCACTTGTAGTAAGAATTGTAATTATACGTACAAGTTACATTATGAATGAGTAGGAAGAAATAAACTTGAACACGAGAAGAAAGTGATCGAAATGGAATATGAGTAGTATAGTAAAATGGAAGGAAAGATTTACATAAGTGTATATTTCCATTCGAGTAATATCGTATATATTTGGTCATACAAAGATTCTACACAAGTTTTAATGTGTATGTAGTAAGGATGGATCCCATTTTCAAGTTTCAAAGATGAATGAATGAGGAAATGATCATGGTAGCAAATTAAGGGTGTTTGGTAAGGGTTGTTGCAGAAAAACTGCAAGAAATCTGGAATTTGTGAAGGCCAGATCGATCTCATAGGATGAGAGATCGATCTGGGAGAGGCAGAATGCTCTTATGTGAGAAATGGAAGGGAACAGATCGATCTCCAAAGGAAGCAGATCGATCTCTTTAGCTCTCAGGTTGGAAGAAGATCGATCTCCCATAAGACCAGATCGATCTCCTTAAGCTTCTGTTTGACAGCAGATCGATCTCCAGTCTCGACAGATCGATCTCCTACCTTTAAAACGTCTTAGAAAAGAGGGATTTCAGAGGAACAGATCGATCTCCACCCAAGGAAGATCGATCTCATCAAGTCAAAACTATAAATGGGAGCAGTTGGATCATCAGAATTTTGGGACAAACCATTTCCTTTCCACTTCAACACAAAAACCTAGCTTTCTCACCCCTAAATCCAGCCATTTTCAGTGAGATTTAAGGAGAGTCTATTAGAGACAAAGTTGTTCACAACAAAAAGAAGAACAACATAGTCTAGAGGCATTTCTCCATTTGTTGGATTTAAGCAACAAGGTGTATTTCCATTGGAGCAATGAAGAAATCAAGCTAGGTGAGTTTCTAATGCAAATACCCAAGTACATTTGTTTGGATATTGATATGGGGAAATGGTTAGTATGCATAGACATGATAGAACTACCTAGAATGGTATGAAATGAATATAACTTGAAGATAGTCAAGTGTGAGAAAGTGGAGTGTGGGAGTGTTTATGATGAATTAGATATCTTGAGTGGAGGAGCATGTTGTGAGAATGATTTGGACATGTTGATATTGGGATAAATTGTGAGATTTACCACAAAGGGTAAAAATGTGTAATTAAGGCATTGGATAAATGCTTAGTTGAACAAGAGTTAGAAACATTAACTCAAACGTTGATGGATGAATTTCAGTTTCGGATGATACGCCTAGGGGTGTAAACGAACAGAACGTTCGGTGAACCGTTCGTGAACCGTTCGGTTACTGTTCGTTTATGTTTGTTTATTAAGCTTAACAAACGAACACGAACAACATTTTTTGTGTTCGTTTATTAAACGAACGAACATGAACAGAGGTGTGGTTCGTTCGTTTATGTTCGCGAACAAGCTCGTTTATGTTCGTTTATTATTCGTTCGTTTAAAGTGTCATTTGTTGTTCGTTCGGTTATGTTCGTTTGTTGTTCGTTTAATGTTCGTTTGTTGTTCGTTTGTAATTTATTAAAGTATTAAAATTGCTTATATTATATAATTATATAAGTTATATGTTATATAATTATAATATATACTAAAATATTAAAGTCGTGTTTGGTGCATATTTTATTTATCTTATACTTTAAAATTTTTAGTATTAATTTTTGAACTTTTAATGTATTAATTCTTAAATTTCGTTGTGTTATATTTAAGAATTTTAATTGGATGATTTTAAATTGTATTATTGTTTATGTAGGATTTAGTATTTATGTAAGATTTTTAATATTTAATATTAATTTTCAATTTGTATTAATATTTAACGTGTTCGCGAACACGTAAACGAACATGTTCACGAACGCTTGTTCGCGAACACGTAAACGAACATGTTCGCGAACGCGTAAACGAACATGTTCGCAAACGCTTGTTCGCGAACACGTAAACGAACATGTTCGCAAACATGTTCACGAACGAAAACGAACAGTATTAAAAAATAAACAAACGAACACGAACGAACACCTTAACGAACACAAACGAACACGAACAACACTAAAAAATAAACGAACGAACATGAACATCAATCGTTCGTTTGTGTTCGGTTCGTTTACAGCCCTAGATACGCCGGAGCAAGTCGAGATGAGAACGCAAGAAGCATAAAAGCGGATAGTTGCACACAAGTAAAACGAGGTAAGGGACTGTGTGTTAGCTATAGAGATGTTCGTATGTAATTACAGCAATTTCGTAGATATATTGCTAGGACTAGTACGATATTATAATTCTATGAAATGATATGGACGTATGAAAAGTACTATGATGTATATATATGTATTGAGAAATGGGATAGGGTAAGGAAATAGCATGATATGCATGTTTTCAATGATATTCTCAATTTTATATTGTTATTAATGATTGAGAAATGTTGATGATAGGTTGGCTAATTTTACATGTTTTAGCATGAAGAGTCATGCTGTATGAATAAACGTGTTTTGAGTTTTAAAAGAAAAAATAGTCATCTATCAGTTTTGAGATGAGATTTGGTGTTGAAGCGCTAGCTCACACCCGTTTTAATGCCTTGATGTACCGTGCGGGAGTTTTAACTCGCACAAGGGTTTTGAGAAAGTGCTAGAACTTTGCTCGCACCTGTTTTGTTGAGTTGAGGTAAACCTGGGGGTCTGGGACCCAAAGGGATACCAGCCGACGACCAATTGAACGGGCTGGGCCTTAACGATAGATCGTACCGCGCTGGAGCTTTGCGTTGACTGTGTGTCACGCTGCTTGCTCGCCTGGTATATGAGACATGGTTTAGGATGAAAAGTCCATCGGAGTTGGAGTATGGACTTGGGTCCACGGTTGTACGTAGAATAGTGTAGTCACCCGTTGGTATACTATGTACCGTGCTGGGTGCACGTGAGTACGAGTATCGCGTAGATGACACACGACGTATCTTCACCGTGAGTATACGAGGAGATGAGGTGGATTGAGATGAGCTGGAGGGTAGGACTGACCCATCCCCCTTCAGGCGAAGTGATACCCTATGCACACCTGATCAGTGAGGCTTGGGATCACTGACTATGGCCATAAGTCGTGGATATTTGATTGCCGAAAATTCCATGCCTGTCTCAGAGATTTGAGAAACAGAGACAATCTCAGAAAAGAAAGAGATTTGCGAGAAAGAATGATTTGAGAAGTGAAAGAGATTTCGTGTTTTAATAAATCTCTGATTTCACATTCGTGCCATGAGGGCACTATTTATGAGCATGTTTTAAATGGAAGTTTGACATTTGATTTACACGAAAATGCTATTGAGAAACATGTGTTTAAATGCATTGTTCGTATGATATTTCCATTTATAACGAAAACATGGTTTTGGTTTATGCATGCATGGGCTATGTAGGTAGTACGATATCTACCTGCTAGCATACATTTCCTTACTGAGCTGTGGTTTGCTCATCCCACTATTTTCCCCCTCCAGGTACTGAGAAGTAAGAGAGCGGTGATCTCTAGATCTTTTGTGTTAAACAGCTCCCACAATCCGTAAAGGTATAAGATTTGTATACACGAGTATTTTGTATCTAATATATTATATCGCACAGTTATATCTTGGAATTGTAAACAGTATTATGGGGATGATATGTAAGCACATGGTATTTATACAATTAATTTTGTGTATTTACACACACACCTGGGAGTGTGAATTAAAGTTTTAAATATTTCGCTGTAAATGAATGAATTTTTAGTAATTGCATCTTCTCACAGCCCAACCGTAGTAGAGAATGTATGGATAGAAGGGTTCCCAAAAGCGGGGCATGACAGAAAGCCAATTCTGATTGTTTCAATTGAAAACAACAAACAGAGGACAGCTGGGCGAGAAACCAGGAAAGGGAAAAAAAAGAAAAGAGGGAAGCTGCTCGGCTGGAGAAGAAGGAAAAGAAAGAAGAGAAAGAAGAGGGAGAAAAGAAGAGAAGAAAAGAAAGGAAAGGAAAGAGGGCTGATCGGGAAAGGAAGAAAGGAAGAAAGAAAAGAGGAAAAGAAAGAAGAGAGAGCTGATCGGGAAAGGAAGAAGAAAGAAAGAAAAAAAAGAAAGGAAGGGAGAAGAAGAAGAAAAAGAAGAGAAAAGGGCTATAAAACAAAGCAGAATCGGGGTTGGAAATAGAGGCTGGAATCGAGAGTAAACATGAGAAAATCGAGAGAAAAGGTTAGAAATGAAACCAAGAATGGGAGGGGGAGTATAAGGCAGCCGACAGGAGAAAATGAATAGTAGAAACGAGAAGAGGAAGGGCAAAGGAGAAGGAACCGAACGAGAAAGAAAGGAAATTAAAGAGCAGACCGAGGCTTGTATTGAAGCAGACCAAGATTGAAACAAACCGAGGAAGAAGAGGGACAAAGCCAAGGCTGGGCTGACCGAGAAAGGAGAAAGGAAAAAGGAAAGAAAAAAAGAAGAAGAAGAAAAGAAAAGTTGGAAAATTGAAAGGAAGAAGAGGTAATATATATATATATATGTATATTTAATGTACATGCAGATATATATGTTGTAGATGCAAGCATGTTAGTGTGATTTAATTAGACAAAAAATGAGAAAGATGAGAAGTAGACAAATTGTGAGACCCCGTACATGTATAGTTGTAATGTGTGTAAGTGGATCAAATAAATGTGAATGGACTTGTAATATAAAGTATAATTGATGTATGTCCATGAATTCAATGTACATATGTGTAATATGATTTGTAATATACATATAAGTTTCATTGAGTATGAATATGAAGAAATGAGTTCTTATAAGTGATGAATGTGATTGGAACTCAAAATGAGTAGTGTGGTAAAATGGAATGAAGTTATGCTTCCATTTAGTTTGGAATGTGATACTTTTGGATGTACAAGTAATGCACACAAGTTTCAATGTGTATAAGGTATGAATAGATGTCATTTTCAAGTCATAAAGGTGGATGAATGAGAAAATGACTATGGCAGCAGATTAAGGATGTTTTGGTGTAAGTTGCAGCAGAAAAACTATAGAAAATCTGGAAAGTATAAAAGCCAGATCGATCTCATAGGATGAGAGATCGATCTGGAAGAGCCAGAATGCTCTTATTTGGGCAATGGAATAGGGCAGATCGATCTCCAATGGGGCCAGATCGATCTCCTAACCATTCTGTAATGAAAAGATCGATCCTCAAGCATACAGATCGATCTCCTTAGCTCTCTGTTTGTGAGCAGATCGATCTCAGGCTTCAACAGATCAATCTCATCCTTAAATTTTCATGAAAAAGAGGGATTTAAGGGGACCAAATCGATCTCCTCTTGGTGCAGATCGATCTCCTCAAGTGATTTCTATAAAATGAGTGCTTCCATTTTTAACCCAAAAACCTAACTTTCTCTCTCTAAAATCAGTCATTTCCAGTAAGAATTGAGGGGAGGCCATTAGACACTAAGTTATTCATCTTGAGGAAGAGAACAACATAGTTGGAACCCAAAATCTCATTGTTGGTATTGAAGGAGCTAAGGGCATTGACATTTTGAGTAAGAAGAGAAATTGGATTTGGTAAGATTCTAACACTCAAACTCTGGTACATTGTCTATTAAATTGGTTTTAGAGTTGTTTGGCATGAGTATGGATGGTTGGAAACACCTAGGTTGTGTTAGAAACTAATGTAACCTAGAAAATGGATTGAACCTAGTGTGAGAAAGTGTAGATTGGGTGAGTTGGTGGTTTATGGATGTTGATAGGTTGTTATTGGAGTAATGTTGATGAGTTGAGATGGGTAAATGAAGCCTCATTGTGAGTTTGGAGGAAATTATGAAAATGAGTATGTAAATGCTTGATAAATGTCATAGTGAGGGAATTCATGAAATATGAACACTATGAGCTTAATATCGATTTGGAATGAGTTAATATGCCTATCGAGAAATGAAACAAGACCTTATGAGCATTAATAGAAACTATAGGTCGAATCGACTATAGTGAACGCACGATGTCCTGTTATATGGATCGAATATAATGTGAAATACGATGTTGGTGCAATTTCGAAGAGCCGTTGGAAACGAATCGAGCTATACGAGTAAACAGCTTTAAGGAAGTGGAATCACACGTTGCGATTCCAGGTAAGGGAATTTTGTAAGTATATAGAGGTAGCTGCTCGTACTTTGAACTTGTGGGTGAATATTTGGTGTTTTATGAAATGCATGGTTGCTCAAGTAAATGATTGATGGTATTCATGAATGATGATAAGTATGTGTGTGATTTTGGTTTTGAAGTGGATTCTATGAAATGGGATAGTAAGGCTAATAATTGCATAAATCTAATGTTTTGATGTTTTACAAAACGTAATTGCTTTATTTTAAGCAAGCTTGTAGATGGACCGGCTAGTGTTTTATTGATGTTGTGGAAAAAGCATTTGTGAAATGCTAACCCGGTTGTTGAAATTGTTTGATTGTGTTGAGCCGCCTATCGTATTTGTATGACATAATTCGCGCTAAAGCCTCGCTCGCGCTGGATTTCAATATTTTCACTTGTGTGAAACGTGTTGGAGCTTAGCTCGCACTTTGATTTGAATTGTGACGATGTTTTATAAACCATACTGGAGCTTTTGCTCGTACGTGGTTTTCGATGGTTTTCTTATGCATTTAACCGTACTTGAGCTATGCTCGTACGTGGTTTCTTCATATTTTTATGCATAAATGTCGTACTAGAGCGTTGCTCGTACGAAGTGATTGGTTTTGATGCATGAATTGGCGTTAGAGCATAGCTCGCGCTGGTTTTCACACTGTGGTATGTATGAGGCCGTGATGAGGGTAATACAGATTAACTCAGGGAACCCAACAGGCCTGACAGACCTCTTGAGTGGGGTAAGGGTGAGGGGCTAGGACCTGACATAATCTATTCACGGAACCCAACAGGCCTAACAGACCTCTTGAGTGGGGTGAGGGTGAGGGGCTAGGACCTGAATCAGGGAACCCAACAGGGGCGAGCAAGGCCATGAGGGGCTAGGACCTGGTATTGAGAGTACTCCCACTTGCACTTGAGACTATAGAGGTTACACTTAGTATGGGTTAGATAAGACCTACGGCAGGCTCCCCCAACCATGTTATGGGTCCGCGGAGTACGATGTACCATGTATATCACATGGAATACGATGTATCGCGTGGTGGTTACTTGATTTGAGAAAGTCTGGCGGAGAACTAACCCACCTTCGTGCCAGTATGATACCCCGCACACCGGGATCCGTGTGGTCTGGGATGATATGTGACAGTTGGCCAACATAGTCAGTTGAGATATAGTGACATGTCTCCTTGATGATTTACTTACTACCACATGATTTTAATCTATAAGTGTGATTGTGACTGTCTAGGGTAGACCCGAGGGAGGGGTCGAGCCTTGTAGACTTGATTTGTGAAATGATGAAGATGTTTGTGATTGAGAAAATGGTTTGTG
This sequence comes from Firmiana major, assembly GCA_033439115.1. Classification (NCBI taxonomy): domain Eukaryota; kingdom Viridiplantae; phylum Streptophyta; class Magnoliopsida; order Malvales; family Malvaceae; genus Firmiana; species Firmiana major. The sequence goes on along the minus strand of CM065899.1, from coordinate 8,897,676 downwards.
ATGGGATTATATGTGTTTGAGAAAGAGCTTAATGATGTGGGTTTAAAAAGGAGGTTTCTTAATGAATTGCCTTTTTTATGAATTTAAATGAGATTGAGCATGAAATGATTTATACATTATGTTTTTACCATATTTTATATGCAATGTACATGATTTTAATACATGATATATATGTATACTCATATGGCATAGTTTTACTTCCTCATGCTCCTACTATAAACGATTTATGCATAACACTATCAGCATGTAGATGGAGTAGTTATCTACCATGCTTGCATTATTGCCTTACTGAGCGTGTGGTTGCTCATCCCTCTCTATTCCCCTTCTTACAGAGCGTGCATAGTAGCCCAGTGAGGACTGAGACGTGGTATTTTGGATATCCGCTGCTTCTCCATCATACACAGTGATTTCTTTTTGTATCTAAACAATGTAAAAGCACAGTAGTCATTTGAAATGTAATTATAGGGGATGTAGATGTCAGTAATCACATTTTGTATAAGTAAACGATTAACTTCGATTGTATGACATCGTTTCATTAAATTGTGAATGAATGATAAGTGGTGGTTATTATTGACTCACAGCCCAACTGTATGTGGTGAATTGTTCACGATCAGGTAAGGTAACAGTAAAACACGAAACATTTATTGAGATTTTTGGTAAAAGAGAATGAAAAAGGGTCGTGACACAAATAAATAAATATTTGTGATATTGAATAATGGAATCAAATAATTATATATATATATATGTGTGTGTGTGTGTGTGTGTGTGTATATATATATTTGCATGTATATACATATGGGTGTATATAATGAATGTGTATGTTAGTATATGTACATACAAAAAATATAGTAAATAATAGTAATAAAAATATATAAACGTGCGTGTCGGCCTAGGTATGTACAATTATACGTACACACGAAGTAGTAACGAATAAGTTACGATTTTAACACAATTCGGATGATTCGCATGAATAGGATGCGAAGTAAACGATTTCGGTGTAGGTGAATCGTAGAAGGAATTAAAGGAGGTACTAGGAGGCGTCATTACTTTAATTCGAGATTTTCGATAAATCGAGGTAAGGGGTACTATTTAACTTAGTTCTGATAATGCATTTTTGTTTCACCAATAAAAGATTTTATGAAAGTGCATATAATTTGAAATGATTTATCAATGCCTTCATACTTGTCAAACTGTTTACGAAACATGTTTTAATTTGTCGAAATATTCCCCGGGTACTTTCCATGATATGAAATGAATTTTCCTAAGGTATGAAACGTATGGATGTTTTACATTTATTTATGATTTTATATCCATATCGTTAAAGAAATTTTTGACAATTTCAAAAGCATAGAAAAAGGGAAAAAGAAAAGATGTTTTGAGACTATAGGCTTCATGCATGGTTACTTCTTGTGATGTTCCGGCTCCACCACTTGGGTGCCGGTACATATGGCCCCTTTAGCACTTGACTCAACCTGTGTGGAAGATATCGTGCTACTGGTGGTTTATGATGATGTTTTCGATAATATCTCGTGCCCGCACATCACGCAATTATGTTGCCCACACGAAGAGTGCCTTTGGTGCTCGTGTCCTAGATAGGTGCTAGTGAATGTAAGTAAGATAGATACTACCCATATTTTACGAAAGGGCTATACGACCCTGATCCAGTCTACAGCCCCTTACCATGGCCATAGGTATGATAACTCTCTACGGAGAATGACACGTATCGCATGACTTAGTTATAGCCTAGTCTCCTCGATTTGATTATGAATATCGATAATGATGAATGAATATGTGTTTTCATGAGATATACGATAATTGGTTACGACCAATATACTTCATGAAATGTTTATGAAATTTTTATGAAATGTTTATGAAATGTTTATGAAACGTTTATGAATCTGATGGTTTTAAGAACTCATTCATGAACAATAAAAAGTTGTAAAATGGTTAAGCATGTTATTTGTTTTAAAGACACGCATGCTTTATGATTTTTATGATGATTATGCATGAAATGACAATTTATGTATTTCATTAAAGTTTAGTTCTATGAACAATTTCATATGTTTTTATATATCAGAACTGCTTTAAAGAGTATTATCTTACTGGGCTTTTCCCCAAAAACTCACCCCTCTACCTTCAGATCATTTGCAGTGAATCTATAGGCGTTACCTGCCGCGTACACGACGTAGACTGGTGGGAAAGAGCTACCCTAGGCTACTTTTTATACATGCAGAAAGGTATACAATTACATTCATGTACCAGATATATTTGTATGCACAGACATATATTTGAAACTTTTTGTTGGGATATAATTTGTAAGGAAAACAATGTAAAGAATATTATTTTTGGGACTAGGTTTTAATATGATTGATATTGCATCGAAATGAATGTATTGAGTTGTAAATGTGGATTTGGAAAGTATGCTTGGTAGTTGTGGATATCTAGGATTGTTGGAAAGCATGCTTGGTAGTTGTGGATATCTAAGATTGTCAAACAATTGAATTTCACTTGTAGTAAAATTTAATTACATAATATCTATACTCAGAATCTCATGTTCAATCATCAAGAAAATTAAAATATAGAAACATACATAGATCCATTGGAATTAATTGATTGGGGGTAGAAGTCTTCAACGCCTAAACATTACTTTATGAGAGAAAACTCTAACTCACTCACTAATGGAATATAAGAATGAGAAAATTAACGTTTAGACTAGGGACTATAATCTATTTATAATTATAATATATTTTATCTTATTTTGGCTCATCATTAAAATAGAATAAAATATTGAGTCTCTACACATTGCAAAACTCATACTAATTGGGATACTCTAAAATTTAATAACTTTATTTGATCACTTTTAAATAGACTAAATAAATTTGATAACTTATAATGTACAATCAATTAATATACGTAGACCGACATAAATAATTTCTCAACAGAAACAAATTAAGACTGGTAAATTACTGCAATATTCATTGTGAGTTATAAGGTGGAAGGAAAAATTGAATTTGGACTAATTTTTTTATTGTGAATTATATATATTTTATTATAACACGATAACAACTATCTCAAAATTCGTGGGAAAAAAAATCTCGAAATTTAGCTGATAATTGTTAACTTTTTTATTTATTTTGGAAAAAGCTAAGCCAAGGAATTCCGTAAAAAGCAGTTGCCGTCAAAGGCGCGTGGGGTTAATTAGTTTAAAATGTGTAGGCGGGTCCCAGGTTAATGGGATCAAAACGTAGTCAGCCTTTTTTTATTTTTTGGGAATACGTACTCTGCTTTTGAACATAATAAAGAGTTGAAAAAATTTAAAAATAAAAATACTACATTATTAATACGAGCATATAAAAATATATATTTGATAATTATTTTATATATTAATATTGTTAATAAAATTTAAATTATATAAATAAAATTTAAAAAAAATAACGTATTTATATTTTTTTTATGTTTTTATATTTATTATTGATTTATATTAACAAAACAATAAAAGAATAATAAAAAGTAGGCCTCAGTAAATCTTAAAGAGCCTCTCTCCTCACAATATTCTTCTCGGGATTGGTGGTACTGGTAAAAAATAAAGTCACCATTTCCGCTATAAATATCGCCCTTTCCCTCACTCCACTGCAACCTATAAACTCTCCAGACCATTTTATTTTTTTTTTATCATTTTTTCTCTTTTTTTTTTTTTTTTGCTTTGTTTTAGCCCATGGCTGGTTATGAAGAGTTAGGGTTCTTACAAAAATGGCGGTGGTGAGAAGAAAAGGTTAAACATGGCCCTCTCTGTATTCTTCCACAGCTTTCTTGAACAGCAACTTCGTCTTAGATTCGTTGTTGTTGCTGTTTGATGCATGAGAGCGGTATACGGATATGTTGTTGCGGTTCAATAAAGCTGTGGGAAGATACGTATAGGGTCAAAGGGAAAGATTCACAATCGATCAGTCCAGGGAATTGAAATGCTACACTTTGGGTACTTGATTTTTTTTTTTTATCTAATTATTCCTTTTTGTTTGTTTGCTTTGTCTTCTTTTTTTTCCATCACTTCTGATCCCTTGCAACAGAGGTTTTTTTTTTTTTTGGCACTGATTTGAGTTTTTCTTTGACATGATTTGACCATGAAAGGAATATATATATATATATATATATATATATATATATTGATTTTGATGGTACTTTGCTTTCGAAATTTTTTCTTAACCCTAATTAAATGGTTTTTTTTTCTCGCAATGAGAGAGATGTCCATGCTTGAATTGCCACTTTTTTTTGAATTATTATATTGTTTCTTCCATTCAGTTATCTTTTTAGAGTCCAAGCAATGATAACCATTATTCCATAATAATATTCTGTATATGAGCTGTTCTCTGTTTCTCAATTCTCAAGGAGCAAGTTGTTTTCTTCCATTGCTTTTCTTCTGCCAACCGCTTCCTCGTAAATCCAAGAAAATGAAAAGGTTACTCTTAATTCGCAGTAAAACTGAAAGAGAAGAGCGTGTTAGAGTGAATGATAACTGTTTGTTTTGGTACTTGGAATTTTCTATAGTATAGATTCTTGTCTTTGCTGAATATTTCTCAGAGTTTTGTTTGGATCTTTTTATCTTAACTGTTTCAACTTTTGTTTTATAGTCGTGTGTAGGTTCCACACTGCTGGACTTGAGGTCCAAAAAGCTCTTACCCTTGATATTTGTAGAGAAAATTGCTATAGATATCAGCTGATTGATCTGCAGTTATACTTCCATTGACAAATCTTTAACTTCAGTCATTTTTATACATTTCCAAACCCCCAAAAGATTCCATTGCAGTCAATTTTTCTTTTTTGTGACTATGATTCACTGTACTCTCATAAATTGGACTAACACATGAGTTTTAGTGTGTTTATAATGTACAATCATTCTGCTTTTGACTGCTTAAAACCACCTATATATAGTAAGGAAAATATTTTACTATAAAAGGGTTACCACTCAAGTAAGGAGCATTAAAGCTCTAGGTATTGAAAGCTATAGACGTTAGATGGACCACTGGAATTCTACTATAGCCTTGCCTGCCTCATTTGAGAACCCCACCCAATCGATCAACCTAAGTTTAATGGCCTTGCTTAAGTTCATCCATTGAAATTTAATGTGAAATTTCTGTTAGGTGAATGAAGCTTTTATCAAAAGAGAATCGTTGTATAACATAAGAAACCTGGATGGATCAAGTTGAGAGTGCCCCACTTTTGATTTTGCTAAGATTAGGTTCTTCGTTTTCTTTTTATAATATATATATATATATATACACACACATAGTTTTGTCAGACACTTAGCTGCAAGAAAAAAAAAAGGCTTCTAATTATCCCAAAAAAAATGCTGTCTTCTCCCTCATAGTACTGGAGATGTTTCAAAGTCAGATCTGAATGTTGGTTCTTTCCTCTGAGGTAGTAGACTAGAAACAATGAATCTACCATAGACAAATATATATATATATATATATATATATATATATTTTAAATGCAAGGATATGTAGATTTTTGGAGTAATTTTCACGATAAGAAAGTACAAATCTGCAGCCTAACAAACTGACAATTACCGGCTTCTTTCTATACCTTTAACTTAATTAGCTGTTTTCGGAGATGTTCACGAGAAAATTGAATTCATCCAGTAAAGAAGCCAACTTTATTGTTCGTTTATTGAAGTTGCACAGATCATATCTGATCTACCTACTTTATTTTATGTCATCCAGACATGCATGTCTTAATGTTGCCAACTATCAAGCTCATATTTTAATCGTTGCTCCTTTAATTTGTTTGGTGTATAATGTCTTTTTTAATAATATTATTATGATTTGATAGGACGTGGAGCATTGCTTAGCTCCTTTTATTCTTCGGATTATATATATATATATATATATATATATATATATATATATATATATATATATATGAGTGTTAGTAGAATGACAATTTAATGTCTAAATATATATGTAAGAGGTATCCATTTATAATATATATGTAAGAGGAATCCATTTATGAAATAAATTATTTTAAATATTTTTTATTATTTCATATATGACTAATATTCTTTTAAAAATTATTAAATTTAATAATTTATTCGAATATATTATTTTAAAGATTAAACTTTATTCCATAAAGAAAGCATTATAACTAAACAACTAAGTCAAAAGTTTTATTAACTCCTGCATTAGCATAATAGTCACCAAAGAACTTTGCTTCTCTAAAAACATGATTAAAGGAAATAGCACCCAAAACCGAAAGCAAGTTATGCTACTTGTTGATAAGATTATGGTCATCCAAGGGCTCTCACTAAGCCTACTCATATGTATTATGAACGTAAATTTTTGAATCAATTTATTTTTTTTATCATTGTAATTCAAAATAGCAATTTTTTAAATATATATTATGTTAAAATTTTATTTCTATGGAACAAATAATTAAATATTTTCGATTAATTTACAATTTAACGTGCATAATTAATGTGAATAGAACATTAAATTCAAGATCGATTAAAAAAGATATAAATCATATCAAAAGATAGAAAAGTATGTAAAATTAATTTTAATTTTACACATTTTCGTATCTTTTTATTTTATTTATATTTTTGTAATCCAATAAATTTTATATTCTATTCATGTAAATCATTCATATCAAATTTCAAGTTAATCGAAAATATCTAATTATTTATTATATAATAATAAAATATCAATCATTAATATATATTGAAAAAAATGCTACTCTCAATTGAAATGATAAGAATATCGAATTGAATTAAAAATTTATGTGCATGATACGTTAAATTTAATGGTTGATTTGCATTTTTTTCTATTATAAGGGAAATGTTTAATGATTAAGGATAGGGTGGGGTTATTTAGATTTGAATCCAAATATTACAATATGTCACAACTCTTTCATAACTACTGATTTAAAGAGGTTGTTGGCTTGAAAATTATTAATCTTACATAAAATCATAAAAAATATTTTACATTAGTATAAATAGATTTATACTCATTTATTTTGGAAAGTAGTTTATTCTAAAAAGAAAGTGTCTTATCTAGAGGTATCAAACAGACTGGGTGGCCCATGACACGATATAATTCGACATGGTGTGTATCGTGCTTGAGTAGGGCGAGCCAAACACGATATATATGTGTGTGTCGTGCCGGGTTAGAGGCTTTTAGGCACATAGATTGGCATGGCACAATTCATGAAGGGGCACGACATGGAAGCTCATGTACCATACTGCATTGACCCATTTATAAAAATAAAATTTATATTTAATAAATCTAATTATGAAATGTTTGAATTCTTGATATATAAATTTATAATATTTTCATTTTGAATACAAATTGTATGATATGTCACATTTTTATATATAATTTTTTATTAAATACACTACTATAAATACTCATCAAAAAATAAATTATTAAAGATTATTTTATTTAAAGATTGGTTAGATGTAGAAGTTGGAATACTAGAAAATCACATTACATAAGTGAATAATCAGGTGAAAAGAATGAAATAAAATAATAATCTTTTGTATTTTATAGTCTTTTATTTATGTGTGTCTATGTTTTTAAATATTATAATTGTAAATTCTGATGAGAACCTTGATGTAGTAGTAAAAGTTGTTTCTTTATAACTTGGAAGTCACAAGTTCAAGCGAAAATACTCTCTCTTAATGTAGAGGAAAGACTATAGATAATGACCCCTCTTGGACCCAACAAAGTAGGAGTCTTTTGGCTATATACAATGACCCTCCCCAAACCCTACAAAGTTGGAGCCTTTTTCATCGAGTTGTCATTTTTTTAGGATTGTAAATTTCAATATCTTTATTAAGTAAATTTTATTATATTTTCTTGTGGATATAGGCATTTTGCTTTCTAGGACTGTAAATTTTGATATTTTTATTTAATATATTTTTATTATGTTTTCTTGTGAATATATGCATTTTACCAATGTGAATTATATGTCTTTTTATTTTCATTCATCTTGCATGTTATATAAATTAATAAATAAAAGCTTTAAAATGATAAAAAAACTAAAAATTTATTAATGACTGTACTTGACACAACACCGTACGATAAATAATGTCGTGTTTGGCCCAACATGACTAGGGATGTAAACGGGGCGGGTACCCGCTAATTTTGGACTACCCAACCCCGACCCCGATTAATAATTACAAAACCCGAATCCTATAATTACCCGATTAATTTTTGAAACAATTACCTGAACCATACCCTAATAAATCTTGCACTATCCGTTAAATACCCGAACCCGTGTAATTATCCGATTATTCAATTTATATTTTGACAACCCGTTTATTAACCCGAACCCGAAACCCGACTATAAAAAAAATTATTCTAACATCAAAATTCAAAAATATAAAATTAAATACAAACATATTTGTTCCATCATAATTAAACAAACTTTAATAGTTTAACAAATAACTTGAAACTATTATAAGTGCATAATATATACCATAGTATTTTTAATTTCATACATTTGATTTCTTATGAAGTTATGATATATTTATGTAATGTAAATTAATTTAATCAATGATAATAATATTAAATGATTAAAAAGATGTAGACCTTAAATTGATAATTAATATTTTCATTACAATTTGTATCATATACATATACTATAGTATCATATATGTAAATGATCATATTGTAACGACCCTTGACCCTTAAAAATCGAAATTTTTTTTTTATATTTTAAATTTAATTTACCCACTTATTCCTTTATTCACTTAGGTTGTATTCCTGTGCAGTGTCAAAACATTTTCCTAATTCTTACTCGTAATTTATAATTGATTTTCATATTTTAACTTATATGGCCGATAGAAATTTCGGCAGCACAACGGCTTATATATAAGACTACCCACCTGCAATTAAGTTGTATTCAACAATCCTAGATATCCACAACTACCAAGCATACTTTCCAAATCCATCTTTACCACACAATGCATCTATTTCGATTTAATACTAGTCATCTCAAAATATAATCCCAAAGTAGTAATGTCTACATCGTTCCTTACAAAATTACATCCCAACTGATAATTCCAATATATGTCTGTACGTACAATTATGTCTGGTATAGGAATGTAAATGTATACCTTTCGCGTGTACAAAGTAGCTTAGGGTAGCTCTTCCCACCAGCTTATGTCGTGTACGCGGCAGATAGCGTCTATAGATTCACTGCAAATGATCTGAAGGTAGAGGGGTGAGCTTTTGGGGAAAAGCCCAGTAAGATAGTACTATTAAAACAGTTCTGACATATAAAAGTATTTGAAATAGTTCATGGAACGAGACTAAATAAAATATAGGAATTTTTATTTCATGCATAAATGTCATAAAACATGCGTGTCAATAAAACCATTAACATGCTTAATCATTTTCATGAACATTTCATAAATCATTTCATAAACATCTCATGCACATTTCGTAATCATTTCATAAACAATTCATGCATATTTCGTAATCATTTCATAAATAACTCATGCATATTTCGTAATCATTTCATAAACATCTCATCATAGTCGATTTTATAAATAAAAATCGAGTAGACTAGGCTATAACTAAGTCATGCGATACGTGTCATTCTCCATTGGAGAGTCGTCATACCTATGGCCATGGTAAGTGAGCTGTAGACTAGATCAGGGTCGTACAACCATTTCGTAAAATATGGGTAGTGTCCATCTTACTTACTTTCACTAGCACCTAGCTAGGACACGGGCACCAAAGGCACTCTCCGTGTGGGCAACATAATTGCGTGCTGCGCGGGCACGAGATACTACCAAAATATCATCATAAACCACCAGTAGCACGACATCTTCCACGCAGGTCAAGTCAAGTGCTAAAGGGGCCTACGTACCGGCACCTCAAGTGGTGGAGCGGAAACACCACGAGAAGTAGCCAAGCATGAAACCTAAGTTTCAAAACATATTTTTTTTTTGTAAATACTTTTGAAAACATCAAAAGTACCATTTCAAAGCGTAAATATGGGTTTTCAAGCCCTCATAAAACTTTCATGCATTTTCATAATTCGAAAGTTTATTCCATAAACATAGATGTTCTAGCGAACATTTTGTAAAACGAAATCATGTTTTGTAAACAGTTTCGCAAGTATGGACGCATTGATAAATCATTTCAAATCATATGTTCTTTCATAAAATCATTTATCAGTGAAACAAGAATGCAACATCAGAACTAAGTTAAGTAATACCCCTTACCTCGATTTATCGGGTATCTCAAATTCGAACGGTGACGTCTCCTAGTACCTCCTTTAATCCTTTCTACAATCACCTACACCGAAATTGTAAACTTAGCACTCTATTCATGCGAATTGCGTTAAAAGCGTAATTTATCGTTGCTACTACGTGTCTACGTATTATTGTATATCCCTAGGCCGACACGCACGTTTATATATTTCTTCACTATTTATATATTTGCTCCTACAAATATTAACATATACCTTTATTATATACATCCACATGTATACACGCATAAATATATATTTATATATATATACACTCCTATATGTATATATATATACTTTTATTGTTTTCATGTTTTCCTATCTCATATATATACATTCTTTGTATATACATATACTTGCACACATTCATCTTTCATATCCCCCACATGTATATGCATCTAAATAAATAAATAAATAAATATATATATATATATATATATATTACCATCGTTTTCCATTTTTCCTTATCAACTATGCGTACATATTTTTTTTTTGTGTACAAATACTAGCATACCCAATTTATTATAGACTTATTTGTACATGTACCTAAATAAATAAATATTCATTATATATATATTTCTACTTCTCATCTTTCCAATTTTTTTGTCAAATTAATCTACACTAAACATGCTTGTATTTCAATTAATTCCTACAACATCATGCTTCCATAATACAATTATACATACATTAAACTAAATAAAATTCGGATTTTACCTAGGAATTAACTGGTACAAAGATGAGGAATATCAACTGGATATATATATATATATATATATATATATATATATATTTGGTATACTGCCACTGTGGATGTACTGTGGCGTCGGAACAGGGTGGCCGGACGGGGTAGGACAGGCGATGGGAGGTTGCCGGGCTCGGGTTCAGTGGAAGGCCGACGTCGGTCTTCTCCGTTTGTCGCAGAACACGAAACAGAGGAAAAACCTCTCTGTTTCCGTTTTGTTTCCAGGCGAGGAAGAGGGAAAATGGGAGGGGATGGTCGATCCACGTCCAGGTGAGGGAAGCCGTCGGTCCAGGGAAGCTCCCAGCGCTGGGGTGGCCGTCGGTGATGAAACGAAAAACAGCAGGCAACACAGCAAGAGGTTTTCGGGTTTCTCGGATTTTTCGGTGAGGAAGGAGGGCGGATGCGGTTTTGGGTCGGGATGGGGTTGTCGGTCTGGTAGCCGGTGAGGGAAAAGGGGAATCGGCAGGTGATCGGTCGGAGAGAGCTTGCCGGCGGTAGGGATTTCAGAAGAGGAAACCGGGGGGGGGGGCGTCTATTTGGGATCGCGTGACAATCACGCGATCCCTTTTTTTTTCTTTTTTTTTAATTAATTTTTTTTATTTTTATTTTTATTATATATATATTTTATATTTATATTTATATTTCTATTTATATATATATATATTTTATATTTTTATTATATAGGTTATATTTGTATTTTTATATATATGTATATTTTTAATTATATTTTCATTCTTGGACAATTACATGTATATATATTTTTTTAATTGTAATTATTTTTATCCTTCATTTTTTTCCAACTTAACAAATATATATATATATATATATATATATATATATATTCACATATTTCCCTATAACATTTTTCTATTTATTATATATATTTTTTTTTCGTTTAATCTAAATACAGAAAATTTACGGTGTTTACATATATATTATAATATCATATATTATAATTATACTATAATATCATATACTATAATATGAAGTTATAAATTTATCATATACTTAAAATTTTAATTTGAATCATTAATTTTTTTGAGTAAACAATGTTTTATTATAATTGATAATTTCAATTTTAAGTACAATTTATATCATATGCATATACTATATTAGTATCATATATAATACATGTAAATGGTAAATTTGCAAAGATTAGATCTTAATCAAATTTGAAGATTTTATCATTTTAATTTATGTAGTTTATATTTAAAATTTAAATACATATTATCTTAAACATAATTTACTAATTTAATTTCATAATTATTTTATTATCATGTTTCATTAATTTTTTAACTAAAAAATGTTTTACTATAATTGATAATTTCAATTTTAAGTATAATTTGTATCATATACAAATATTATATTAGTGTGTGTGTGTGTGTATATATATATATAAAAGAATTTGATCTTAACTAAATATAAAACTTTTATTATTTCAATTGCAGTACCTTGTATTTAAAATTTTAAGACATATTATCTTAAGTATAATTAACCCAATTTAATTTCATAATTATTTATTTTATTATTATTTTTTATTAATTTTTTTAGTCAACAATGTTTTATTAAAATTGAAAATTACAATTTTAAATACAATTTGTATCATACAAATATATTATGAATTGATATTATATATGCAAATGGCTAATCATTAATGTGTAAGAATTGCATTTTAACTAATTATGAAATTTTTGTTAATTTAATTTTAGTACATTATATTTAAAATTTTAAAACTTATTATTTTAAGTATAATCAATTATTTTAATTTCATAATTATTTTTATTATGCTAATTACTAATTTTTTTTAGACACACAAAGTTTTATTATATAAATATTTTTTATAACATATTATGTTAAATATAAGTTATGACTTACTTGGTAAGTTCATTATTTAAAGATTAAACGACCAATGTTCAAATCCCCACAACCTCAAAAGTTATATTTTGCAAGCAAAAAATAAACGGGTATCATGTTCGGGTACCGGATTCGAGTACCCTAACCCGGTTACATTAATCGGGTTCGGGTTTAAGGTATCCGAAGGGTACTACCCGAATCCTACCCGGGTAGTGAAATTACTACCCTAATCCGATTAAAATCTGTTTATCGGTACCCGAATCAGACTTAAATAAGGCAGGTAATACCGGATACTCATTTACACACTACCCATTTACATCCCTAAACACGACCCATTAGTGATATGAGCCATATACCGTGCTGAAAACGCTTTTAATTTTCATAGACTGTGCCAACACGATGCATTACAAAAATAAAAAAGATAATATCATACTAGCACGAGAGTTAATATTTAAATGAACTTACCAACCCAATACGATTCGTTTGACTTAGGAGCATTATAATCAATTGTAGCTTAACGAAAAAAGCTTTAGATCAAATTTGTGATTAAATTACCAATATATATATATATATATATATATATATATATATATATATATATATATATCACAGCTTTTCATCTCTCCATCTTTCCATTCCTAGAGGAAAAAAGCTATAATAATTTTAAATTAAATAAGACAAACAGATCCCTCATTTTTGACCTTGTCAATAGAAGCGGTAGCTAGCTAATTGTCCAATAGCATGCACATATATATATAAAAGCTATATATATATATATATATATATATATATATATATATATGTGCATGCTATTGGACAATCTAGCTAGCTACCACTTCTATTGACAAGGTCAAAAAGGAGGGATCTGTTTGTCTTATTTAATTTAAAATTATTATAGCTTTTTTCCTCTAGGAATGGAAAGATGGAGAGATGAAAAGCTGTGATTGCCTAGTGTTTCGTGAATGTCTACTTGAATCGTGGTAATCTTAACAGAGTTAGTACTGTAACTGCTGAAACATTTGTCTGGTTATTTAATTTGCCTGTATTATTTGCTGTAGTAAGGCAATAATAATCTCAACTCCTTTCAGGATTCTTTCCATCTCTTTCTCTCTTTAAAGAACAGCACCAACAAGGTGAATAATAATTTATCATTTGCCAAGTGAACGATGTATTGCATCAGTGAAGTATTCATAAATCTATTGTCAAAAGATTGAAGTATTCATAAATCGATTTTCAAAAGATTGAAGTATTCATAAATCTTATCAACTATTAATACGGATCATATTTCTTTTACTATTATACCTTGGCATGGACATTTTTCATTACTCTTGCACTCATGCAAACATTTGGATATTTTCTTTCATGTTTGCTGTTCGTATATAGGAAGTTAGGCTGGTTTTTCTAGCCAAAAGGGAAACGGGGTAGTAAATTCTTCTAAGAACCCATTGACAAATTCTGTTATTGAATATTTGATTAGGATGCGATAATGATTCTTCAATTTGTTAATGTGATTTATGTAAAGCTTATTCCAGCTCTTTATTTGTCATAAGTGAATTGGAAGACCGCACTAGTGTCGGTGTTTGTAGATACGAGTAGTGTTTAGATTTTATTGCACTTTCACTTAGAGCTGGCAAAAGTTGGTCCGAACCCGAAAATCCGTCTGAGCTCGCCCGAGATTGAACCCGAGATCGGACCGAATTAACCAAAAAGTCAAAGGCCCGAGTCCGAGAAAAGTCCGAGCCGAAAAAACCCAAACCCGAAAAAATTCGAACCCGATATAACCCGAGCCCGATACGACTTGAACCCGAAATCGGCCCGATTCGAAACCCGAGAAAACTCGAATTATAATTATATAATTATTATATTAAAAAATAAATAAATAAATAATATACTTTTTCTAATTAAAATTTATAAAATTTTAAAACAATCATTATTTATTTATTACATAATTATATCAATAATTTATTATCAACAAAATAAATATTAAATATTTACATTCAATTATTAAATAAAATTATTTTAAAACACATAATATTCAATATCAAATAATTTTCAATATTATGCTTATTATATTTGTAATAATAAATAATAAATATATTATTAAATATAACATTTGATTTTATTATAAAAACAATTATTATACTATTTTATTATATTTATTTCATATTAAAATTTTAATTTTAATACAATAATAAATCAAATATATATATATAAATCATTATATAATTGTAACATTTATTTAAATTTAATATTTCGTATAAAACATTGAATACATTATTAACAAAATTAGAATTTAAATTCTAACTCATATAACTCGTAAATAGAAAAATAGTAATTTGTTTTTTAAATGGTGGTTATGCTAAAAATAAAAATTGAAAGTTGAAAGAGGAGATCATACCCTTTTAAAGATTGTAATAACTTTTTCACTGCAAAAAAAGATTCAGACTCAACTATGACATGTTTGCATCCAAATTCTCATTCCATTAACAAGTCAATGATTGTTATGTTCTAAATTAGTCCAATATAGTAAAAAATAAACCAGCAAAGAAAACATCAAACACTTAAAGTTATGACATTTAACATTACAAGAACAACAAAACATACAATCATTCTCATACACAGCCACCTAGCCATGGAGAAACCAATCCCTAGTCATACATTGCATGAAGAACAAAACAGGAAAATACGATCATTTCATTCAACGCTAGCGGCTTGATGAATAACATGCTCGGAAAGATTGTAAATGCAGGAAGCAATCAAACTTTCCAAGAGCGATACTGTCTTCAAATAAGATTAATGAAACAATGATCAATCATAATTACTCTTAATAAAAAAATTAATTTTTTAACAATATAAATAGTAAGAAATAAAATATCAACATACATTGCAATTAGAACTTTTCATCCTCCTCTATAAACCAATTAGTTCAATTTAATCAAATTTTCCTTCCAAATCCCATTGTTTCATCTTCTTCATCTAATAAAATATATAAAAATAATCATATAAGAATTTAAATAATAAAAAATTAATAAAATAATAATGACATTATGTAACGCCCCGAAAGCGCGAAAAATAGGGCAAATTTTTTTTTTCTACTTTAAATCTCTACTTAGATTGTATTCCTGTACAGTGTAGGATACTTCTTTCTTTCTTTATTTATTTTCTAGTTTTCGTATATTCCAACCACCCCATGCGTTAAATAGTAAGTAGCATCTACATATTAATTGTTTCTTGAACGTTTACATACTAATCCATAAAAATAATGATTACATCCCGTAATAATTATACACCCACATATCTGTACATTATACATGTCTGGAAATAAACATCTGTTATTATACCTGAACAAGTACTTCGTAGATAGCTGCGTAACACTTACTGCAGGATATCTGAGATGGAGAAAAAGGGGGTGAGTGTTTGGGGAAAAGCTCTGTAAGGAATATATTTAGAATAATTCTGACTATAAAAAGCATGTGAAAATCATGCAAGTATACTTTCATACTTTACTTTTGAAAATCAAATCATAAACTTACTTGAAAAATAATCATTCAATCGTACGTATAAATTCTATTTCGTACGTAAAACATTAATACAAGAAAATATCATAAATGCATAGGCTTTCCTTTTTAATACCATGAATGTCTTTTCATCTGAAAACATAAAACATGTTTTCTTTCACTAAATCATCATGCAAATCTTTATCTGAAAGCATAAATCATACTTTCTTTCATGAAAACATCATCATGCATAGTTTTCTTTCATGAAATATTCATCATACATAATTCATTTCGTAAAATCATCATATAGATCTTTTCATCTGAAAATGTAAAACATGTTTTCTTTCATGAAAACATCATCATACTTTCTTTCATAAGAACATCATAATTCTTTCTTTCATAATCATCATCATACTTTCTTTCATAAAGACTCATCATCAAAACATGGAGACTAGGCTATATCTGAGTCATGCAATATACGTCATCCTCCGTAGAGGGTCATAATCATACCAATGGCCATGGTGGGGGCTGTAGACTGGATCAAGGTCGTACAGCAAATCATAATCATAAACATGGGTAGTATCTTCTCATTCTTATCATATACTATCACATAGCTAGGGCACGGGCACCGATGGCACTCGCCGTGCGGGAAACATTCTTGCGTGCTGCGCGGGCACGAGATACTACCAGAAATCATCATCATAGACCACAAGTAGCGAGTCAACCACCACACAGGTGAAGACAAGCGCTATAAGGGTCATACTTATCGGCATCTCAAGTGGCGGAGCCGGAGCGCCACGAGTAGTTGCCATGCATATAAATAGCCTTCTAGTCTCAAAATCTCTTTTTCTTTTCTTAAATACTTTCGGAAAACATCAAAATTTTCGTTGAAACAAGAATATAAAGTCATATAGAAAACTATAAAATATTCATGTGTTTCATACTCTATAAATCATTTCATAAAACGAAACATACTTCATCAAATCGTTTCATGAGCATAAATATGTTTTGTAAATCATTCATAAATCCGAATATGCTTCATAAATCATTTCATAAATATAATTATGCTTTATAAATCATTTCATGAACATAATTATATTTTATAAATCATTTCATGAATGTAAATAGTCAGAATTAAGCTAAATTACACCCCTTACCTCGTAAACCTTAGAGCAGTGCAAAATCGTCGGGTCTCGGGATTACCTCGATTTGTGTGCCAAATTCTTGAGCTGCCCAAAACGATATCAATTCATCATATATTGATCAATTTCATCTTAACATACTCAATTTTAATTTATCTTCTCGAAGTTTGATCAATTTTGACTTTTCGGTCAACTTTTCGATTTTCTCGGTTTTACCGATTTAAGTCCCGTTTTTTACCAATTTCATTATTTTAATTTCTCATTTCATTACTTCATTATCCTTATGTGAAACCCAAGAATTTCTTAATAATTTCATGTATGATCATGAAATGATGTTTATAAATGAAAACTAAGGTATTGGAAGTGAAAAAGTTAGTAAGGTTCGAGTTTTGTACTAAACCGAGCAAATGAGCTCGGAATTAGAAATAAATTCGGATTAAATTCATAAAATTCACGAAAATTATTCCGAAGCCACATAAAATTAATATAAGGTGAAATTTACTTGAGAGATCAAAATCAAGTGGAAATATGGAGGTTTCGGGGACCAAATTAATTTTTAAGGTAAATTGAAAACTTTAAGTCATTTTGCTCGGTATTGACTAAATCGCGCAAAATGGACTCAATCGGGAAATTTTTCTTAAACAAGTGAACCCCAAATTTTTATGAAACATACTAGGGAGATATTATAACACTTGAGAAGTGGAAATTTGGAGAAAATAAGACTAGAACGATTTTTTTGGAATTTTCCAAAGGAGAACAAAAATCTGTCCTGCTTCAGATTTCTGACCAACTCCCACATTTTGTCAACTTTGAAGACCTTCCGGTATTCAATTTGAGCCAAGTTTTTCAAGTCTGAAATAAGACTTATAGAGCTTCAAATGGGCATAAAAATCAACCCCATCAGACTTCTAGGCCGAGAGCAATCAATCCTCCAAGTTGCTCCAGGCGTCCTCCGTTTGTCCTCCTTGTGAGATTTTTCCGGCCACCTTCCGGCCAGATTCAGGTGTCGGCCAAGAAGGATAAAATCTTCCTCTAAAGTCCTCTATAACATATAAAAAATTCAGCCACAAAGAAGTTCATTTGCTAGGTGAAAAACTCAAAAGAAAAACGGTCGACGAATCTGTCCTGTTTTTGGTAAGTGAGGAATTTAAGATTTTTCATTCTTTGATCGGTTTTTGAGCTAGTTTTTCATGGGTTTGAGCTATATACATGTTTAATTTCAGTTTAGGGTCAATTTTGTGGAAGAAAAACGTGGTCAACCTTGGTCAAACCCGAGGTAAAATTGATGGATGATGATAAAATTCATATATGTTGTTATTTGGTGTTGTTGAAAGATTTTTAGTTAAGTGGAATTAGATGATTTAATTTATATGAAGGATTTGAGATCTGGACAGAATAGTGTTGATGTGTTTGTGGTGAAATTTGATGGATCTAAGGTTATTAACGGTTAAATTTATACCGAGAAAGCCCGATTTATAGCTTAACTCAGTGTAAAACCGAAAAGTGAAAGAATTGAAAATTTGGCAAAGTGACCAACATGATTTATGGACTTGAATGAGTCATAAGGTTAATGAAGTAATGAAATGAGAAATTAAAATAATGAAATTGGTCAAAAACGGGACTTAAATCGGTAAAACCGAGAAAATCGAAAAGTTGATCGAAAAGTCAAAATTGGTCAAACTTCGAGAAGATAAATTAAAATTGAGTATGTTAAGATGAAATTGATCAATATATGATGAATTGGTATCGTTTTGGGCAGCTCAGGAATTTGGCACGTAAATCGAGGTAATCCCTAGACCCGACGATTTTGCACTGCCCTAAGGTTTACGAGGTAAGGGGTGTAATTTAGCTTAATTCTGACCTATTTACGTTCATGAAATAATTTATAAAATATAATTATGTTCATGAAATGATTTATAAAGCATAATTATGTTCATGAAATGATTTATAAAGCATAATTATATTTATGAAATGATTTATGAAGCATATTCATAATTATGAATGATTTACAAAGCATATTTATGCTCATGAAATGATTTGATGAAGTATGTTTCGTTTTACGAAATAATTTATAGAGTATGAAAAACATGAATATTTTATAGTTTTCTATATGACTTTATATTCATGTTTCAACGAAAATTTTGATGTTTTCCGAAAGTATTTAAGAAAAGAAAAAGACATTTTGAGACTAGAAGGCTATTTATATGCATGGCAACTACTCGTGGCGCTCCGGCTCCGTCACTTGAGATGCCGATACGTAGGACCCTTATAGCGCTTGTCTTCACCTGTGTGGTGGTTGACTCGCTACTTGTGGTCTATGATGATGATTTCTGGTAGTATCTCGTGCCCGCGCAGCACGCAAGAATGTTTCCCGCATGACGAGTGCCATCGGTGCCCGTGCCCTAGCTATGTGCTAGTATATGATAAGGAAGAGAAGATACTATCCATGTTTATGATTATGATTGCTGTACGACCCTGATCCAGTCTACAGCCCCCACCATGGCCATCGGTATGATTATGACCCTCTACGGAAGATGACGTATATTGCATGACTCAGATATAGCCTAGTCTCCATGTTTTGATGATGAGTCTTTATGAAAGAAAGTATGATGATGATTATGAAAGAAAGAATTATGATGTTCTTATGAAAGAAAGTATGATGATGTTTTCATGAAAGAAAACATGTTTTACATTTTCAGATGAAAAGATCTATATGATGATTTTACGAAATGAATTATGTATGATCAATATTTCATGAAAGAAAACTATGCATGATGATGTTTTCATGAAAGAAAGTATGATTTATGCTTTCAGATAAAGATTTGCATGATGATTTAGTGAAAGAAAACATGTTTTATGTTTTCAGATGAAAAGACATTCATGGTATTAAAAAGGAAAGCATATGCATTTATGATATTTTCTTGTATTAATGTTTTACGTACGAAATAGAATTTATGCGTACGATTGAATGATTATTTTTCAAGTAAGTTTATGATTTGATTTCAGAAGTAAAGTATGAACGTATACTTGCATGATTTTCACATGCTTTTTATAGTCAGAATTATTCTAAACATATTCCTTACAGAGCTTTTCCCCAGAAGCTCACCCCCTTTTTCTCCATCTCAGATATCCTGCAGTAAGTGTTACACAGCTATCTACGAAGTACTTGTTCAGGTATAATAACAGATGTTTATTTCCAGACATGTATAATGTACAGATATGTGGGTGTATAATTATTACGGGATGTAATCATTGTTTTTATGGATTAGTATGTAAACGTTCAAGAAACAATTAATATGTAGATGCTACTTACTATTTAACGCATGATGTGGTTGGAATATACGAAAACTATAAAATAAATAAAGAAAGAAGAAGTATCCTACACTGTACAGGAATACAACCTAAGTAGAGAAAAAAAATTGCCCTATTTTTTGCGCTTCCGGGGCGTTACATTTAGTGGTATCAGAGCGAAGGTTGTCTAGTACTGTCAGTGTCGGTTAGGACAAGTGTGATTACATCCCAAGTATCTGTACTTGTCTGGTTATAAATTGTATATACCTGTGATAGCTGTAACTAAAATTATTGGTATCGTTGCAGGAAATTCATATCAGTGAAAATGAAATGAAATATAAGATACTTTGAAATATGATATTGTGTGAACTTTTTTATCCTATTGTGGTGAAGGTTATATAGCCTCTATTTTGAATACGAAATGGGAACACTCAAGTATTCAAGACATACCAGTAGTATGTGAATTTTCAGATGTGTTTCCTGAGGAATTACCAGGATTACCACCGGAGAGAGAGCTGGAGTTCACTATTGATTTACTAACGGATACCCAGCCAATCTCTAAGACTCCCTATAGAATGACACTAGTAAAATTAGAGGAGTTGAAAAAAAAAAAGAAAAAGCAGTTGTAAGAATTGCTGGACAAAGGTTTTGTAAGACCCATAGTGTCGCATTGGGGAGCTCCGATTTTATTTGTCAGGAAGAAAGATAGTAGCCTCCGGTTGTGTATAGATTATAGATTATTGAATAAGGCTATAGTAAAGAACAAGTAACCTCTACCCAGAATTGATGACTTATTTGATCAGTTGAGAGGGGCTTCAGTATTTTCGAATATTGATCTGAGGTCTGGCTATCACCAGTTGAGGATTAGGAAGGATGATGTGGCTAAGACAGCATTCAGGACAAGATATGGCCACTATGAGTTCTTGGTGATACCTTTAGGTTTGACCAATGCCCTTGCTGCTTTCATGAGTTTGATGAATGAAGTATTCTGAGATTATTTAGATCAATTTGTAATTGTTTTTATTGATCACATCTCGGTGTACTCTAAGTCCTGAGAGGAACATGAACAGCATTTAAGGACAATGCTCTAGACCCTTCGGGAGAAACAATTATATGGGAAACTAAGTAAATGTGAATTCTGGCTGGAGCAGATAGCTTTCCTCGATCACATTATATCCAAAGACGGAGTGTCAGTTGATCCGTCTAAGGTTGAAGCAGTACTCCAATAGGAGAGACCAAAGACTGTGACTGAGATTCGAAGTTTTTTTTTTGGGGATGACAGGGTACTACCAAAGATTTGTAGAAGGATTTTTCAAAATAGCACCTCCATTGACTAAGCTCACGCGTAAGGCAGTTCCCTTTTTATGGTCTGAAGCATGTGAGCAGAGTTTTCAGGAGCTCAAACAGAGATTAACTACCGCACCCGTCCGGACAATTTCGAGTAGTTTAGGGGTATTTACGGTATATTGTGATGCTTCTCACCAGGGTTTGGGATGTGTACTTATGCAGAATGGTCGAGTAATAGCTTACGATTCTAGATAATTAAAGGACCATGAGCGAAATTATACCACCCATGACCTGGAGTTAGCCGCTGTAGTTTTTGCCTTGAAGATTTGGCGGCATTACCTGTATGGTGAGAAATATCAGGTCTTCACCGACCATAAAAGCTTAAAGTATATATTTGATCAAAAGGAGCTTAATATGAGACATAGACGGTGGATAGAGTTCCTTAAGGATTATGACTGTGAGATTTTGTATCATCCCGATAAGGCGAACGTGGTGGCAGATTCTCTTAGCAGGAAAAGTATGGTGTCGTATGTGATGGTTAGAGAATGAGAGCTAATAGAACAGTTCGCTGGACTTAGGATTAATGTTGAAGAAGCAGAGGTTGGATTTGTAGCTAGCATACAGATTGAACCCAGTATCTTAGATCAGATAGGGCAGAGAATTGATTAGAGGTTACTAGACATGGTTAGCCAGGCAGAACAAACTTCGCAGTTAGATTTTACGGTCAGTGAGGATAGATTGTTAAGGTTCAGAGGCCGAATTTGTGTTCCAAATGATGATGCCCTGAGACAGCAGATTTTGAAAGAGTCTCATTGTTCCCGTTACACCATGCACCCAGGCAGTACCAAGATGTACCATGATCTGCGAAAAGGTGTACTGGTAGACTGGTATAAAGCAAGATGTAGCAAAATTTGTGGCCAGGTGCTTGGTATGTTAACAGGTTAAGATTGAGTATCAGAAGCCGCAGGACTTCTTAAGCCCTTACTAGTACCTACATGGAAATGGGAGCACATAACAATAGATTTTATTATAGGGTTACCCAGGACCCAGAGAGGCCATGATACAGTCTGGGTGATTGTGGACAGACTGACAAAGAGTGCCCACTTCCTTGCCATTAAGAGCACTAATTCTCTAGATAAGCTAGCAGAACTGTATGTTAGAGAGGTGACACAATTACATGGAGCTCTTGTGAGCATTACTTTTGATAGAGATTCTCGGTTCACTTTGAGGTTTTGGACTCGTTTTCAGGAAGCCATGGGATCTCGACTGAATTTGAGCACCGCCTATCATCCTGAGACTGATGGTCAGTCCGAGCGGACTATTCAGACCTTAGAGGATATGTTAAGGGCGTGTGTGCTAGATTTTAAGGGTTCATGGGATGATCATCTGCCCCTCGCTGAATTTGCCTATAATAATAGTTATCATGCTAGCATTGGTATGGCTCCTTATGAAGCTTTATATGGCAGGAGATGTAGATCCCCAATTGCTTGGGAAGAAGTGGGTGACCGAAAAAAATTATGGCTCCCGATTTAGTGGAACAAGCAGCTAAGGACGTTCAGATTATTTGTGACAGACTTCGGGCTGCTCAGAGTAGACAAAAGAGTTATGCCGATGTGCGTAGATGGCCACTTGAATTTCAGATTGGGGACTCTGTATTTTTGAAGGTATCTCCGAGTAAGGGCATCATGCGATTTAGAAAGAAAGGGAAGTTGAGCCATCGCTTTATCGGTCCATTTGAGATACTAGAAAGAGTGAGAGATGTTGCTTACCGGTTAGCTTTACCTCCACAGCTTGCTGGGATACATAATGTCTTCCACGTTTCTATATTGAGGAGATATAATCCGGATCCCTCCCATGTCATTGAATGTGAAGTTTTGGACATTCAGGGAGACATGAGTTATGTGAAAGAACCTATCCGAATTCTTGATAGGAAGGAAAAGGTACTTCGAACGAAGAGAATTCCATTGGTAAAGGTTCTCTGGAAGCAACACTCGACAGAAGAAACAACTTGGGAACTAGAGAGCCTGATGATAGAGAAGTATCCTCGCTTATTTGACGGACTCGAGTGAATTTGGAGGACCAAATTCCTAAAAGGTGGGGAGAAATGTGAAACCCAAGAATTTCTTAATAATTTCATGTATGATCATGAAATGATGTTTATAAATGAAAACTAAGGTATTGGAAGTGAAAAAGTTAGTAAGGTTCGAGTTTTGTACTAAACCGAGCAAATGAGCTCGGAATTAGAAATAAATTCGGATTAAATTCATAAAATTCACGAAAATTATTCCGAAGCCACATAAAATTAATATAAGGTGAAATTTACTTGAGAGATCAAAATCAAGTGGAAATATGGAGGTTTCGGGGACCAAATTAATTTTTAAGGTAAATTGAAAACTTTAAGTCATTTTGTTCGGTATTGACTAAATCGCGCAAAATGGACTCAATCGGGAAATTTTTCTTAAACAAGTGAACCCCAAATTTTTATGAAACATACTAGGGAGATATTATAACACTTGAGAAGTGGAAATTTGGAGAAAATAAGACTAGAACGATTTTTTTGGAATTTTCCAAAGGAGAACAAAAATCTGTCCTGCTTCAGATTTCTGACCAACTCCCACATTTTGTCAACTTTGAAGACCTTCCGGTATTCAATTTGAGCCAAGTTTTTCAAGTCTGAAATAAGACTTATAGAGCTTCAAATGGGCATAAAAATCAACCCCATCAGACTTCTAGGCCGAGAGCAATCAATCCTCCAAGTTGCTCCAGGCGTCCTCCGTTTGTCCTCCTTGTGAGATTTTTCCGGCCACCTTCCGGCCAGATTCAGGTGTCGGCCAAGAAGGATAAAATCTTCCTCTACAAGTCCTCTATAACATATAAAAAATTCAGCCACAAAGAAGTTCATTTGCTAGGTGAAAAACTCAAAAGAAAAACGGTCGACGAATCTGTCCTGTTTTTGGTAAGTGAGGAATTTAAGATTTTTCATTCTTTGATCGGTTTTTGAGCTAGTTTTTCATGGGTTTGAGCTATATACATGTTTAATTTCAGTTTAGGATCAATTTTGTGGAAGAAAAACGTGGTCAACCTTGGTCAAACCCGAGGTAAAATTGATGGATGATGATAAAATTCATATATGTTGTTATTTGGTGTTGTTGAAAGATTTTTAGTTAAGTGGAATTAGATGATTTAATTTATATGAAGGATTTGAGATCTGGACAGAATAGTGTTGATGTGTTTGTGGTGAAATTTGATGGATCTAAGGTTGTTAACGGTTAAATTTATACCGAGAAAGCCCGATTTATAGCTTAACTCAGTGTAAAACCGAAAAGTGAAAGAATTGAAAATTTGGCAAAGTGACCAACATGATTTATGGACTTGAATGAGTCATAAGGTTAATGAAGTAATGAAATGAGAAATTAAAATAATGAAATTGGTCAAAAACGGGACTTAAATCGGTAAAACCGAGAAAATCGAAAAGTTGATCGAAAAGTCAAAATTGGTCAAACTTCGAGAAGATAAATTAAAATTGAGTATGTTAAGATGAAATTGATCAATATATGATGAATTGGTATCGTTTTGGGCAGCTCAGGAATTTGGCACGTAAATCGAGGTAATCCCTAGACCCGACGATTTTGCACTGCCCTAAGGTTTACGAGGTAAGGGGTGTAATTTAGCTTAATTCTGACCTATTTACGTTCATGAAATAATTTATAAAATATAATTATGTTCATGAAATGATTTATAAAGCATAATTATGTTCATGAAATGATTTATAAAGCATAATTATATTTATGAAATGATTTATGAAGCATATTCATAATTATGAATGATTTACAAAGCATATTTATGCTCATGAAATGATTTGATGAAGTATGTTTCGTTTTACGAAATAATTTATAGAGTATGAAAAACATGAATATTTTATAGTTTTCTATATGACTTTATATTCATGTTTCAACGAAAATTTTGATGTTTTCCGAAAGTATTTAAGAAAAGAAAAAGAGATTTTGAGACTAGAAGGCTATTTATATGCATGGCAACTACTCGTGGCGCTCCGGCTCCGTCACTTGAGATGCCGATACGTAGGACCCTTATAGCGCTTGTCTTCACCTGTGTGGTGGTTGACTCGCTACTTGTGGTCTATGATGATGATTTCTGGTAGTATCTCGTGCCCGCGCAGCACGCAAGAATGTTTCCCGCATGACGAGTGCCATCGGTGCCCGTGCCCTAGCTATGTGCTAGTATATGATAAGGAAGAGAAGATACTATCCATGTTTATGATTATGATTGCTGTACGACCCTGATCCAGTCTACAGCCCCCACCATGGCCATCGGTATGATTATGACCCTCTACGGAAGATGACGTATATTGCATGACTCAGATATAGCCTAGTCTCCATGTTTTGATGATGAGTCTTTATGAAAGAAAGTATGATGATGATTATGAAAGAAAGAATTATGATGTTCTTATGAAAGAAAGTATGATGATGTTTTCATGAAAGAAAACATGTTTTACATTTTCAGATGAAAAGATCTATATGATGATTTTACGAAATGAATTATGTATGATCAATATTTCATGAAAGAAAACTATGCATGATGATGTTTTCATGAAAGAAAGTATGATTTATGCTTTCAGATAAAGATTTGCATGATGATTTAGTGAAAGAAAACATGTTTTATGTTTTCAGATGAAAAGACATTCATGGTATTAAAAAGGAAAGCATATGCATTTATGATATTTTCTTGTATTAATGTTTTACGTACGAAATAGAATTTATGCGTACGATTGAATGATTATTTTTCAAGTAAGTTTATGATTTGATTTCAGAAGTAAAGTATGAACGTATACTTGCATGATTTTCACATGCTTTTTATAGTCAGAATTATTCTAAACATATTCCTTACAGAGCTTTTCCCCAGAAGCTCACCCCCTTTTTCTCCATCTCAGATATCCTGCAGTAAGTGTTACACAGCTATCTACGAAGTACTTGTTCAGGTATAATAATAGATGTTTATTTCCAGACATGTATAATGTACAGATATGTGGGTGTATAATTATTACGGGATGTAATCATTGTTTTTATGGATTAGTATGTAAACGTTCAAGAAACAATTAATATGTAGATGCTACTTACTATTTAACGCATGATGTGGTTGGAATATACGAAAACTATAAAATAAATAAAGAAAGAAGAAGTATCCTACACTGTACAGGAATACAACCTAAGTAGAGAAAAAAAATTGCCTTATTTTTCGCGCTTCCGGGGCGTTACACCTTATGACTCATTCAAGTCCATAAATCATGTTGGTCACTTTGCCAAATTTTCAATTCTTTCACTTTTCGGTTTTACACTGAGTTAAGCTATAAATCGGGCTTTCTCGGTATAAATTTAACCGTTAACAACCTTAGATCCATCAAATTTCACCACAAACACATCAACACTATTCTGTCCAGATCTCAAATCCTTCATATAAATTAAATCATCTAATTCCACTTAACTAAAAACCTTCCAAAAACATCAAATAACAACATATATGAATTTTATCATCATCCATAAATTTTACCTCGGGTTTGACCAAAGTTGACCACGTTTTTCTTCCACAAAATTGAACCTCAACTGAAATTAAACATGTATATAGCTCAAAACCATGAAAAACTAGCTCAAAAACCGATCAAAGAATGAAAAATCTTAAATTCCTCACTTACCAAAAACAGGGCAGATTCGTCGACCGTTTTTCTTTTGCGTTTTTCACCTAGCAAATGAACTTCTTTGTAGCTGAATTTTTTATATGTTATATAGGACTTATAGAGGAAGATTTTATCCTTCTTGGCCGACACCTGAATCTGTCCGGAAGATGGCCAGAAAAATCGTACAATGAGGGTAAAGGGAGGACGCCTGGAGCAACTTGGAGGATTGATTGCTCTCGGCCTAGAAGTCTGATGGGGTTGATTTTTATGCCCATTTGAAGTTCTATAAGTCTAATTTCAGACTTGAAAAACTTGGCTCAAATTGAATACCGGAAGGTCTTCAAAGTTGACAAAATGTGGGAGTTGGTCAGAAATCTGAAGCAGGACAGATTTTTGTTCTCCTTTGGAAAATTCCAAAAAAAATCATTTTAGTCTTATTTTCTCCAAATTTCCACTTCTCAAGTGCTATAATATGTCCCTAGTATGTTTCATAAACATTTGGGGTTCACTTGTTTAAGAAAAATTTTCCGATTGAGTCCATTTTGCGCGATTTAGTCAATACCGAGCAAAATGACTTAAAGTTTTCAATTTACCTTAAAAATTAATTTGATCCCTGAAACCTCCATATTTCCACTTGATTTTGATTTTTCAAGTCAATTTCAACTTATATAAATTTTCTATGGCCTCGGAATAATTTTCGTGAATTTTATGAATTTAATCCGAATTTATTTCTAATTCCGAGCTCATTTGCTCGGTTTAGTACAAAACTCAAACTTTACTAACTTTTTCACTTCCAATACCTTAATTTTTTATTTCTAAACATCATTTTATGATCATACATGAAATTCTTAAGAAATTCTCGGGTTTCACACATTAAAATCTTACCATCTTAATCTATATCATATCCATATAGCCAATTACGAGTGGTAATCAAAATTTCTGCATTATGTGTTGTGAGACAATTTCTCCATTTGTTGATAATTCTATCACCCATACTAAATGCTGATTCAGATGCAATTGTGGTAATTGGAATACCTAATATATTCTTAGCCATAAGTGAAAGTACAGGGTATCAAAATTGATTTTTCTTCAAATAATCAAGAACATCAATTTGAATTTCATAATCTTCTCTGGGTTCATTCAAATATACATATAACTCTGATCTATATAAAAGAGATCCAGAATTGAAGCTTCTAAATCCCTATAATAACAAAATAAGTTCATATATGAAATTATAATAACAAATGTAAATTAAAACTCAAAAAAAAATTACTTAATATAAAAAAATAATAATTTAATAAGTTACTAAAGCAATTTATATTAAACTTTTGAACAAAAAATTTATATAAATATGTTATCAAATTAACAATAAATATTTATATGTTTTAAATTTTATTTCTAGCTAGGAAATTTAAGTTTTTGCTGTCTTGTCACTTGTATAAATTTTATTACTAAATTATATAATTTTTTTCCCTCTTTAATTCATATTTCATCATTTTAATTATATTTTGTCTTACAATCACTATGATTAAATTATATCAGCTTTTTTGTTTACCTATTTTATTTAAACTCCTATATTATATTTAATAATTTTCCCAAACTTAAACTAATTACATCTATCAATTGAGAATTTAGCTACAATTATAGAACTTTAATTAGGTATAATTTAAAACGAATTGATAACAATTAATTAGGTATAATTTTGTTAAGCATATATGATTATTTATTTATTTGCCTACCTTATCGGTTCATATCTATACCAATCCACTAGAATAATATCAGTAGATATTTTTTCTTGTGCATTATGCAACATGACGATCAAGACAAACATGCATCATTACTTGATTGTGTAAAATGATTATTTTAAGTTAATTTTTTTATTTAAATTATGTAACTAATTTATTAAAAATTAATAATTTTTTATACTTATATATGATAACTAATTAGTAAATATTTATTTTAATAATAATTTTGAAAATAAATAATTAATTTTTTAACCATTTTATTATATAATATGATAATTCTGTTTGAAAATGCTTAAATTAATTATATATATACATTAACGTGTAATATTCATTTGATTTCATTTTATACAATAATTTAATAATTTATCACGAAATCATATCATTTCTTTTCTTATTCTTTGAAAACCTATCAACAATTTCAATTATTCTATAAATAGATTATATTTGTAGTCCAGTCAGATTTTTTATACTCTTCAATTTTTCTTGGCCAAAGCCAAGGAAATAAGCAAAACATTCATTTAGAATAGAAGTGAAGAAGATAACATCTAGAAGTTGGAGAAAATCTGTAAAACTAAAAAAAACTAACAGAGAAAATAAAAGAAATATTATGAAACTTTTATTAATCTAATTTTAGTGACTTCTGTTTAAAATTTAAAAATTTATTATTTTAATCATAATTATCTACTTTAATTTCAAAATTATTTATATTATGTTTTTTTAAGCTCACAAAGTTTTTTTGTATAAATATATTTTTTTAGTGTATTATATCAACTACAAAATATCACTCATATGGTAGTGTATAATTGTATATGATATAATTATATCATATATTAAAATATATAATTTTTTTAATTCAATATTTCAAATTTTTAATGAGACATTTGATTAATTAATGTAAACGATTATATTTAATGAAATAATATAAATTATGATTTATGTACAAATAAAAAAAATTAAAAATAAAATAAAGCTAATTAATTGACCATTTATTCATATTAAGCATTTTTTTGATAAATGATAATATTAGTTGGTGTTTTTCTTCCTATAATATCTATATGTAATATTTTCTTTTGCATTTAATGAATATAATTATATCAACTATTTTATAGTAAATATTGTAGGAAATTAAAAAAGAGTAAATTATTTTTGTCAAATAATAAATATTAAAATATAGAAATTTGTTTTTATATAAATATTTATTAAAATATAAAATCATATAAAAATTAAATTAATTATCACATACAAAATTTTTTAAAAAAATTATAACTAATAAAATTTCAAAATATTTCAAGTCGGCCCGCTAATGTAAGACCCACTTTTATTATCTGTTGATGTGTTTCCTTATGATTCATGTGATATACATTTTCATATATTCGATGAATCATAAGAAGAGCTTTGACTGAAATACAATTTGCAAGTAGAATAAAAATGAAATGTCAGTGAACGTCGGAAGTAGTCTAATACGGATCGAAATGGTCACAGGCCAAATGGAAGGGATCGAAAATGAAGTTTACCGAAAATACGAAATTAAATAAGAAAAGATGGTGGATGTATGAAGGAAAGTTAGGTTAATTTGGTTCCGAAACAAGTGCAGGGATAAAACGGTCAAAAGATCGAAATTCGGGATAAATTCGATAAGAAAAAATTTAATTAAAAATAAGGATTTAGAATATCTTGATCAATAATGAGGAAATTATATACTTTTGAGTCTAATTGATCAAGATCCGAAATTTTTAGAAATACCGAAAAAGCCACCCGGGCCAATATCTCGAAAATACGGAGAAATTATACAAAAAAATAATTTAAAAATATAATAAACAAATTAAATTAAACTAAATTTATTTATTTGGAATAAAATAATATAGTTGTAGATATTTTTAGAATATATTTAAATATTTTAATGAATATTTTAATAATAAAACAAATTGTTAAATAATAATAATAATAATAAAAAACGCTGAAATCGGGAGAACCCGAAAACAGGAAAAAAAATGAAACCAAAAATTGACTCATAAGAACCGACGACGATCCCAGCACACCGGCGACCGACAACCTCCGACGAAGCCACGAGGAGGAAGAGGAGAGGTCGGCGATCACGTGGACACCGAAAACGCGCCGTCAGGTGGCCGGAGGACGTCGATCGGAGCGAAGGAAGACCAAGGGAGAAACGGGCTGATTTTCGACGAGCCACCGCGACTGGGCTGGAACGGAAGCCACCGACGCATTCAGGGGGAGGAGCCGGTTCTTTTGACACCGGTATTGGCCGGTAAGACCGCCGAAATCGCCGGCGACGGTATGTGGCAGAAATGGCACCATTTGGCCGAAAGGAAAGGGAAGGAAAAGGAGGGAAAAGGAAGGAAAGAGGAAAAGAAAAGAAAAGAAAATGGAAGAAAAGAAAGGAAAAAGGGGGAAAGGAAAGAAAATTTACCAGGGACGACTCGAGATTAAGGTAAGTCGACCGAGGGTCGAGATTGACCTACGGGTAAATTCTGAAAATTTAATTTAATATTATTTTAATGAAAAGTAACCTGGATTTACCTAACTGTGTAGCTTTACGACAGAGACCGAACGAGAGCCGATTGAGCTCTGATTTTCGTACCCCGCATCGTATCGGGTAAGTACATTTTAATTTCGGCAGTATGAGTTCTTTAAATACAGAGTTTGATTATTTTACGGAATTATGGATTAATTTCGTATAGAAATGAATATTTTTCAGAATTGTAATGTAATTGCCATAAATGGTATACGGGTTATCCAATGAGTTTGGATACGAAGCCCGATAATTATTAGTAAGCTGCATAAGCCCGATATACCCGAAGAAGGGAATTTATAAATATAGAAGGGCTGAAAATGGGTCGAGACCCAATAAGGTAGATAGGGCCCAATGCTTTAAAGTTGGTCAGTAAATGCGATATACTGATCGAGATAATTGAATTGACCTCAACTGTGTGGTTATATGCAGTTACGTACATTTGGTTGGCGCGCATTTGGGCCGAGAGGTTCGGTATCATCGAGACAGGTTAAGTCTGCGCGCGATTTCAGGTAAGAAAATTTTACGAACTGCTAGAGATAGCTTTACGAATTTTCGATGCCATTTACATACTTTTAAATTGTCCGAAGGGTCTAGATTCGAGATAAAAATTTTAGGGCCCCGGATGGGCAAATTGCCAAAATACCCTCGTCAAGGGTAAAATTTCAAATTTTAGGAAAAAGTATAAGGAGCAAGAACAAAGGGTTCCTGCTAGTTTTCGAAGTATTTTGGTACATGCATGAGTAGGTCGGCTAACTTTTAAATGAAATTGCACAGCATTTCATATTTTCAACAAATGTTGATTTTCGTTGAAATCGATTTGAGAAATGTAGCCGCCTACGTGACTTTTCAGATATGTGACGTGCTAGAGCTCAACTCGCACGAGTTTTGATTTGTGCAATGATTACATTAGTGCTAGAGCGAGAGCTAGCACTAGAGTTTTATATGATTTTCATAACACGGTGCCCGAGTCTAACTCGCACAATATTTTTATATATGATTTTTGTGACAGAGTGCTAGAGTTTAGCTCGCACTATTTTTCTGAGATCATACGATAAGCCGTGCTTGGAGCAGCGGGTAGACTGTGTCTCACCGATTAAATAGGCTCGCACGTGTGTCTTGAGACATGGCATGAGTATAGAGACATGATATGGGTCCACGGAGTATGATGTACCGTGCAAGTAGCATGGAGTACGATGTACTGTGTTGTATCTTCGGATACGGCATCTTCGGATGCGGTATCTTCGGATGCATGGGATCGGATAAGACCGACGAGATGGATTGACCCACCTCCCGGGCGATTCCCGATCATGGTGAGAACCTGCACACTAGGATCCGTGTAGCAGAGAAACTCCCGAGGACACATGGCCATTGTCCTGGTTATTACCGATATACAGATATTGTCTAGTCTCGTATCTCGTATATTTATGTTTTCGGATATTGATGTTTTCAAGAAAACACAATTTCACGGATTTTGTGTGAGTCAGGGCGACCCGAGGGAATGGTTGAGTCCTGACCTTATATGAAATTTTAACGAGAAATAAATGATTTAAAAGATATGCATGTTAAGTTTTCATGCTTTTTGGGATTTCATATGAGTTATTTTACATGACATCATAACATAGCATCTGTTTTGGAAATGTGTGGAGAAGAGGTGGTTTATGCATGGCACTACGTTCATGTAGGTTGTATTGTTATCTACTTGTTCGTAGAATTGCCTTACTGAGCTTGATGTGCTCACCCCTTTCACTTTCTCACACAGATTTCTTCCAGTAGATTGGGAGGCGACTGGGTACGGCATTCTAGTTGTCCACTGCTGCCTATCTTTTTGAGGTATATATACACGTTATATGTGTTTCTTGTATCTAAATAACATGAGCACAATATTATATTTTGTATAACACTGGGATGTATAGAGTGGGTATAAATATGTAATGAAATGGAAGAAGTATAGTGCAGAATATATGAACTTGTATTTAAATTAAATTGTGCACTAATTGTAAATGTATGGAGATGACATGGGCACTGACATACAGCCCAATTATTGGTTATGGTTGGTCACGATTTGAGGTAAGTATGAAACTAATAAAACGCAAAAAATTTACTCTGATTTTTGGGTAGTTTGGGTCGTGACAATAAAGGTGGTATCAGAGCGGAATTGGTCTGATGTATGTCAGTGTCAATAACTAGGAATTACATCCCTGTGTTACTGTATTTGGTTAGATACAATCGTGTATATTGAGATGAGTTTTAATTAAGAAATGGTTGTGAATGCAGGACTATAGGCAAGATGCCTGTTACTCGTCGTGGTAGAGGAGGTCGGGCACGAGGCAGAGGCCGTAGAGGTAGGCCTGCGACTGATAGACGTGCCGAGTTACCTCATGAGACGCAGGAGGAGTTTGAGGTAGAGACCGGGGAGGAGCATGCCCCACAGGGTCCTACAGAGTGAGATACTACAGAGCAGGGTACTGCAGAGAGAGGTACTGCAGAGAGATCTGTTGAGGTGATTGAGGCGCGTTTCGCTAGGATAGAGCGGAGCCTCGAGGTGCTTATGGAGTTGGTTTCTCAGTCAGTACAGGGAGTTAGAGGTGGACAGGGTGATGCTGGACAGGTAGCTACTCCTGATACGCCTGTTCAGCCAGTTCAGGATACAGAGACTCCTACACCCCATCGGTCCAGGACATGGATTCTCCTGTCGCCCCACACTAGAGTATTAGAGATTGAGGTTACAGTTGTGATATGAACAAACTGCGGTAGTTCCAGAAGTTCAGACCACCGGCATTCAGTGGGGCGAAGGACCCAGTGGTAGCTGAGGATTGGTTGAGCGAGATGGAGAAGCTATACGGGTTCTTCGAGTGTACCCCTACGGAGATGGTGGCATTCGCAGTTTTTATGTTTAGGGGATCGACGGAGCATTGGTGGAAGGCCACCAGACAGATTCTCAGAGCTAGACATACCTTGATTAGTTGGGAGATATTTTTGGAGGCCTTTCGGAGGCAGTATGTTCCAGATACAGCGCAGCGGAAGCTGTAATATGAGTTTTTGAACCTGACCCAGGGGAGTCGATCGGTAGATGAGTACGAGACGAGGTTCATCTCCCTGGACAGATATGACACGGACACCATGAGTAGTGAGACTAAGAAGGTCTAGAGGTTTATAAATGGATTGAGGCCAGCGATCAGATCTAGATTGGTCCCTTTGGCTATTTCGACTTACGAGGAGGCAGTGAGTAGAGCGCAGCTGATTGAGCAGGATTTTGAGAGTACTGCCTCAGAGTTTGGGAAGACTGGCAACAGACACAGAGAGAGGAAGAGATCAGTGGGAGATAGAGGGTCTGGTTATAGAGGGGGCAGACAGTTGATTGGAAAGAGGCCGAGGATAGAGGAGATTCGAGAGAATCCAACTAGACCTCCAGTTCATTCGGCAATTTCATCTGCTCCACAGAAGGGCATTGTGATAGGTGGGCCACGACCTACGACTGAGAGATGCGGTAGGTGTGGTAGATATCATAGTGATAGACCCTGCTTTATTCCTACAGTGGTATGCTATAGATGCGGGAAGCCCGGACACGTGAGCAGAGATTGTCCCGAGATAGTTGAGAGTGCCCCTCAGAATGGCAAGGGTTCAGAGAGGGCTTCTGGTGATACATCTGCGCCGCGTAGGAAAGCGACAGTGGCAGAGAAGGGAAAGCAAGCGGTTGGTACAGGGCGAGTGCATGCTCTTGACCAGGATACAGCGGATCAGTCATCAGATGTGGTGAAAGGTACTATTCTGATCCATGATTTAGAAGCATATGTGTTAATAGATATTGGTTCTACGCATTCATTTGTATCACCCTTGTTTGCATTTAAATTGTGTAATTATGTGAAACCTACCCCTCTGAGTAGAAAGCTATCTATAATGACACCCATGAACACTAGCCAATTAGTGGAGTATGTATTGAGCGATTGTGAGCTGAAATTAGGTGGTAGAGTGATGACAGCCAATCTAATCTTAATGCATATGAGAGATTTTGATGTAATCCTAGGAATGGATTGGTTGGCTGCTCATCGAGCTGTTTTAGATTGTTTTGCCAGAACAGTCACGTTTCATACTCCAGAAAAATGTATTGTGCAATTTCCTTGAAGTAAATGAGAATGAGAATTTTATAAGAGTATGAATGAATGACGTACTAATTTGGTGGATAATGTTGTGAAGGTTATATTACGTACGTGGTAGATACGGCTGTGGCACGTCCGGAATTGACAGACATTCCAGTAGTCAGAGAGTTTCCAGATGTCTTTCCGAATGAGTTACCAGGGTTACCGCCAGTGAGGGAGACAGAGTTCAGTATTGATATGACACCCAGTACAGAGCCGATATCTAGACCACTGTACAGGATGACTCTAGTTGAGTTAGAGGAGCTGAGAAAATAGTTACAAGAACTGTTAGAGAAGGGGTTTATCAGATCGAGTGTGTCACTATGGGGAGCACCAGTTCTGTTTGTTAGGAAGAAGGATGGGAGCCTTCGGTTGTGTATCGACTATCGATTATTGAACAAGGCTACCATGAAGAATAAGTACCCCCTTCCAAGGATTGATGATTTACTGGATCAGTTACGGGGAGCACAGGTCTTTTCCAAGATTGATCTGAGATCTGGGTACCATCAGTTGAGAGTTCGGGATGGAGATGTACCCAAGACAGCTTTTCGCACCCGTTATGGTCACTTTGAGTTTACGGTTATGCCATTCGGGTTGACAAACGCTCCCGCAGCTTTTATGTCATTGATGAATGAGGTGTTTCGGCCTTATTTGGATTAATTTGTGATTATCTTCATCGATGACATCCTGGTTTATTCGAGGTCCAAAGAGGAGCATGAGCAGCACCTGAGGATTGTATTGCAGACCCTCCGTGAGAAGCGATTGTATGCTAAGCTCAGTAAGTGTGACTTTTGGCTTGAGCAGATCTCCTTCTTGGGACATATTGTGTCGAGGGATGGTGTGTCAGTAGACCCATCCAAGATTGAGGCAATAGTACAGTGGCAGAGGCTCAGACAGTTACGGAGATCAAGAGTTTTTTGGGTTTAGCTGGATATTATAGACGGTTTGTGGAGGGGTTTTCGAGATTGGCTGCTCCGTTGACACGTCTCACTCGGAAGAGTGTTGCATTTGAGTGGGACGACAGATGCGAGGAAAGTTTTCAGGAGCTGAAGCGTCGATTGACCTCTGCTCCGATTCTCACTATTCCTACCAGCTCAGGAGGTTTTTCTGTTTATACAGATGCTTCTTACCAAGGACTGGGCTGTGTATTGATGCAGGACGAAAATGTAGTCGCTTATGGATCCAGACAGCTGAAGGATCATGAGAGGAACTACCCGACCCACAACTTAGAGTTGGCGGCCGTAGTGTTTGCATTGAAGATATGGCGCCACTATCTGTATGGTGAGAAATTTCAGGTATTTACCGATCACAAAAGCCTGAAGTATCTGTTCTCGCAAAAGGAATTGAACATGAGACAGAGAAGGTGGCTTGAGATTCTAAAGGATTACGACTGTGAGATCTTATACCACCCGGGTAAGGCGAATGTAGTGGCTGATGCATTAAGTAGGAAGCATCTCGGGTTGGTTGCTTATATGATGGTACGGGAGCACGAGTTATTAGAGCAGTTTGCGAGCCTCAGTTTGGATGTGACCTCGCCTAATGCTGATGGTAGCTATATGATTGCTAGCCTGCGATTGGAGCCGAATTTGATGGATCGGATTCGACAGGTTCAGCGTGATGATCAGCAGTGTATTGAGATAGTCAGGCAGATGCAGAGGGGTATTGAGACTGAGTTTAAGTTGAGTTTAGATGGATTATTGAGGTTCCGAGACAGGAGATGTGTTCCCGAGGATCCTGAGATCAGGAGGTTGATCTTGACAGAGGCTCATTCGTCGAGGTATACCTTACATCCGGGTAGTACGAAGATGTATCAGAATCTCCTGAAGGTATACTGGTGGTCGAGGATGAAGAGAGATATAGCAGAGTTTGTTGCGAGATGTCTCGTCTGTCAGCAGGTGAAGGTAGAGCATCAGAAGCCTGCAGGGCTATTGCAGCCTCTACCTATACCGACTTGGAAATGGGAGCATGTCACCATAGACTTTGTGATGGGCTTACCGAGGACTCGTAGAGGGAATGATGCCATATGGGTGATAGTCGACAGATTGACGAAGTCGGCACATTTCCTAGCGATGAGAGTCACCGATACTCTGAATAGATTGGCGGAGCTATATGTGCGCGAGATTATGAGACTGCATGGTGTCCTAGTGAGTATTGTGTCGGGTAGAGATTCCCGCTTCACTCCCGTTTCTGGGAACACTTTCAGGAAGTTATGGGGACCCAGTTGAGATTCAGTACAGCTTTTCATCCTCAGACAGATGGGCAGTCAGAGAGGACTATACAGACCCTCGAGGATATGTTGAGAGCTTGTGTACTTGATTTTAGAGGCTCTTGGGATGATCACCTACCACTCGCGGAGTTCGCCTACAATAATAGTTATCATTCGAGTATCGGGATGGCACCATATGAGGCCTTGTATGGCCGTAGATGTCGATCTCCTGTAGGATGGGAGGAGGTTGGTGACAGGCAGATATTCGCTTCCGATTTTATACGTCAGGCCTCTGAGGATGTCCAGTTGATTTGTGAGAGGTTGAGGACAGCTCAGAGTCGACAGAAGAGTTATACTGACAAGAGACGTAGACCGTTGGAGTTTACAGCAGGGGAGTCAGTATTTTTGAAAGTTTCTCCTTCCAAGGGTATTACTAGATTTGGAAAGAAAGGAAAGTTGAGCCCTCGCTTCATAGGACCTTTTGAGATACTCGAGAGAGTGGGAGATCGAGCGTATAGGCTAGCATTGCCACCAGAGCTAGCAAATGTCTATAACGTCTTCCACATCTCCATGCTTCGGAAGTATCAGTAGGATCCGTCGCATGTGATCAGATACGAGCCACTGGAGCTCAGTGAGAGTATGTCCTATGTCGAGCGACCGATCCAGATTGTGGATAGGAAGGAGAAGGTATTGAGATCGAAGACGATTCCCCTGGTGAAAGTACTATGGCAGCATCACACTCCGGAGGAACCGACTTGGGAGTTAGAGAGTTTGATGAAAGAGAAATATCCGGAGTTTTTCAGAGACTGATTTGGTTCCAATTTGGAGGACCAAATTTTTTTAGTGGGGGAGATTATGTAAGACCCACTTTTATTATCTGTTTATGTGTTTCCTTATGATTCATGTGATGTACATTTTCATATATTCGATGAATCATAAGAAGCTTTGACTGAAATACAATTTGCAAGTAGAATAAAAATGAAATCTCGGTGAACGTCGAAACTAGCCTAATACGGATCGAAATGGTCACAGGCCAAACGGAAGGGATCGAAAATGAAGTTTAACGAGAATACGAAATTAAATAAGAAAAGATGGTGGATGTATGAAGGAAAGTTAGGTTAATTTGGTTCCGAAACAAGTGCAGGGGTAAAACGGTCAAAAGACCAAAATTCGGGATAAATTCGATAAGAAAAAATTTAATTAAAAATAAGGATTTAGAATATCTTGATCAATAATGAGGAAATTATATACTTTTGAGTCCAATTGATCAAGATCCGAAATTTTTAAAAATACCGAAAAAGCCACCCGGGCCAATATCTCGAAAATACGGAGAAATTATACAAAAAAATAAATAATTTAAAAATATAATAAACAAATTAAATTAAACTAAATTTATTTATTTGGAATAAAATAATAAAGTTGTAGATATTTTTAGAATATATTTGAATATTTTAATGAATATTTTAATAATAAAACAAATTGTTAAATAATAATAATAATAAAAAAAAATGCTGAAATCGGGAGAACCCGAAAATAGGAAAAAAAATGAAATCGAAAATTGACCCGTGAGAACCGACGACGATCCCAGCACACCAGCGACCGACAACCTCCGACGAAGCCACGAGGAGGAAGAGGAGAGGCCGGCGATCACGTGGACACCGAAAACGAGCCGTCAAGTGGTCGGAGGATGCCGATCGAAGCGAAGGAAGACCGAGAGAGAAACAGGCTGATTTCCGACGAACCACCGCGACTGGGCTAGAAAGGAAGCCACCGACGCATTCAGGGGGAGGAGCCGGTTCTTTTGACACCGGTATTGGCCGGTAAGACCGCCGGAAACGCCTGCGACAGCAAGTGGCAGAAACGACACCGTTTGGCCAAAAGGAAAGAGAAGGAAAAGGAGGGAAAATGAAGGAAAGAGGAAAAGAAAAGAAAAGAAAAGGGAAGAAAAGAAAGGAAAAAGGGGAAAAGGAAAGAAAATTTATCGGGGACGACTCGAGATTCGAGTAAGTCAACCGAGGGTCGAGATTGACCTACGGGTAAATTTCGAAAATTTAATTTAATATTATTTTAATAGAAAGTAACCCGAATTTACCTAACTGTGCAGCTTTACGACAGAGACCGAACGAGAGCCGATTGAGCTCTGATTTTCGTACCCCGCATCGTATCGGGTAAGTACATTTTAATTTCGGCAGTATGAGTTCTTTAAATACAGAGTTTGATTATTTTATGGAATTATGGATTAATTTCGTATAGAAATGAATATTTTTCGGAATTGTAATGTAATTGCCATAAATGGTAGACGGGTTATCCAATGAGTTTGGATACGAAGCCCGATAATTATTAGTAAGCTGCATAAGCCCGGTATACCCGAAGAAGGGAATTTATAAATATAGAAGGGCTGAAAATGGGTCGAGACCCAATAAGGTAGATAGGGCCCAATACTTTAAAGTTGGTCAGTAAATGCGATATACTGATCGAGATAATTGAATTGACCTCAACTGTGTGGTTATATGCAGTTACGTACATTTGGTTGGCGCGCATTTGGGCCGAGAGGTTCGGTATCATCGAGACAGGTTAAGTCTGCGCGCGATTCCAGGTAAGAAAATTTTACGAACTGCTAGAGATAGCTTTACGAATTTTCGACACCATTTACATACTTTTAAATTATCCGAAGGGTCTAGATTCGAGATAAAAATTTTAGGGTCTCAGATGGGCAAATTGCCAAAATACCCTCGTCAAGGGTAAAATTTCAAATTTTAGGAAAAAGTATAAGGAGCAAGAACAAAGGGTTCCTGCTAGTTTTCGAAGTATTTTGGTACATGCATGAGTAGGTCGGCTAACTTTTAAATGAAATTGCACAGCATTTCATATTTTTAACAAATGTTGATTTTCGTTGAAATCGATTTGAGAAATGTAGCCGCCTACGTGACTTTTCAGATATGTGACATGCTAGAGCTCAACTCGCACGAGTTTTGATTTGTGCAATGATTACATTAGTGCTGGAGCGAGAGCTCGCACTAGAGTTTTATATGATTTTCATAACACGGTGCCCGAGTCTAACTCGCACAATATTTTTATATATGATTTTCGTGACAGAGTGCTAGAGCTTAGCTCGCACTAGTTTTACTTGATTTAATGAGAGTGTTGGAGCACCGCTCGCACTATTTTTCTGAGATCATACGATAAGCCGTGTTTGGAGCAGCGGGTAGACTGTGTGTCACCGATTAAATAGGCTCGCACGTGCGTTTTGAGACATGGCATGAGTATAGAGACATGATATGGGTCCACGGAGTACGATTTACCGTGCAAGTAGCATGGAGTACGAGGTATCGTGTTGTATCTTCGGATACGACATCTTCGGATGCGACATCATCGGATGCATGGGATCGGATAAGACCGACGAGATGGATTGACCCACCTCCCGGGCGGTTCCCGATCATGGTGAGAACCTGCACACTAGGATCCGTGTAGCAGAGGAACTCCCGAGGACATATGGCCATAGTCCTGGTTATTACCGATATACAGATATTGCCTAGTCTCGTATCTAGTATATTTATGTTTTCGGATATTGATGTTTTCGAGAAAACATAATTTCACAGATTTTGTGTGAGTCAGGGCGACCCGAGGGAAGGGTTGAGTCCTGACCTTATATGAAATTTTAACGAGAAATAAATGATTTAAAAGATATGCATGTTAAGTTTTCATGCTTTTTGGGATTTCATATGAGTTATTTTACATGACATCATAACATAGCATCTGTTTTGGAAATGTGTGGAGAATGGGTGGTTTATGCATGACACTACGTTCATATAGGTTGTATTGTTATCTACTTGTTCGTAGAATTGCCTTACTGAGCTTGATGTGCTCACCCCTTTCACTTTCTCACACAGATTTCTTACAGTAGATTGGGAGGCGACTGGGTACGGCATTCTAGTTGTCCGCTGCTGCCTATCTTTTTGAGGTATATATACACGTTAATGTGTTTCTTGTATCTAAATAACATGAGCACAGTATTATATTTTGTATGACACTGGGATGTATAGAGTAGGTATAAATATGTAATGAAATGGAAGAAGTATATTGCAGAATATATGAACTTGTATTTAAATTAAA
Source organism: Firmiana major (assembly GCA_033439115.1). NCBI lineage: Eukaryota > Viridiplantae > Streptophyta > Magnoliopsida > Malvales > Malvaceae > Firmiana > Firmiana major. The sequence continues at coordinate 8,855,187 of CM065899.1, read as the reverse complement.
TTGTGCAGTAATTGTAAATGTATGGAGATGACATGGGCACTGACATACAGCCCAATTATTGGTTATGGTTGGTCACGATTCGAGGTAAGTATGAAACTAATAAAACGCGAAAAATTTACTCTGATTTTTGGGTAGTTTGAGTCGTGACAGCTAAACCCACCCGACTAGAACTGAGATTGAACCCGAAGAAACCCGAACCCGAAAAAGTTCGAAACCGAAAAAGTCCGAACCCGAAAAGAACCCGAACTGAGCTCGTCCGAACCCGTCCGTTTGCCACCTCTACTTTCACTGCAGTGTGGTGTAATGAAATCTTTCGTATAAATAAAAAAATGGAGTAAAATTATTTTTTTATTTTCTTTTTTTAAATTTTTATTATTTTATTAAAAAATATATAATTTTTATAATTTTTTAATTTTTATCTTATCGAAATCAAATTTATTACCTATCTAAATTAACCTATAGCCATAAATACTGCCACGGATATTGGCTTGTACAAAACTTTTATGCATATATTTATCCAAAAAAGAATTCCAATGTATATATATATATATATATATATATATATATATAGATATTCCTTTTCATCGTCATGCTCAATATAGTTTCCATTTATCGTTGTTGGCGCACTTTCCCGTCATATAAAAGGGCAGGCCCCTTCCCTTGCAGTTTCACTTGCTGTCCTATTGCGACAACGAATGGTTTGAACAATTTAACTTTGATCAAGAGTTATGCCTCAAAAGCGACGTGACTGACAATTTTCCCCAACACATGGGGGCGGAATTATTGCTTTGCCTTTTCACTTCTCTTTCAGTTTGTCCATGCATGGCTCCCCCGTAGTTTCAAAATTTCAGCTCTATGTGTATGTGTGTATATTTCACTAGTTTTTAATTTCCTTTCACCGGCGCCATTTGTCATCTCATGATCTTGTATAGACATTAATTATTTTTACATTCAAAAGAGTTCCTCAACTTAATCCGGAAAGCCAGCATGAGTTCACCAAGAACATGATGTTGTTAGTGAGGCACATGAGTGAGACCAAATCTTCATTCAAATTTGTACAATAACAAATACAATTTCCAAAACTATCCTTTCTCCTCCCTACAAAATCTTAGTTTCTAATTTGTAGTAGTTTGGATGAACAGTATGATTGATTTTGATGATATTAAAAATAATAGTAATGATAAAATTAGTGTCAAACAAAATGCGTTTGAATTTAACCATAAAACTAATATAATAAAATAAGTAAAATAAATGATAAAATAACTATTAAAAATATTATATTAAAATTTTAAAAAATTAAAATAAAATAAAAATTATGATACAGTGAAAATTATAATTATACCGCACCACAGGCCTGATGGGGTTATAAATCCACCCTCATTTTGAAAGGGGAAAGGAAAAGAAAGCTTAAAAACAATTTTGAATTATAGCTTGTTCTATTGTAATAATTAAGTTGGCAATTAAAAAGGTATAATTTGGAAAAGATTTGCCACCAGCACTACTCGATTGTCTTTTGCTACTTTAAACAAAAAAATTGACCAGATTAAAATGCTGCAAAACTTAAATTGATTATGATGGGAAATTCCACCCAATATGCATACAAATTCAGGGAGGTCAAAAGGAACGAAGCAGATGTATAGCTAACATGGTAGAAAATAAAAAATCCCCAGTACTTGTTTACTGATCCTATCTGAATTAGCTTCTTTTTTTTTTTTTCCTCAGCCAGCAGAATATTTTCGTTGGTATAATATAGCAAATCAACATTTCCGATTCTTTACAAAAAGAAACCTAACAAAACTGGGAACTCAAAACATCAGAATCCTTTTAGAACAGAAATACACCTTAATCCCAAAAAGCATAATAAAAAATTCCTTCTATCCACTCCCATCTTGGCATGTGAATCTGCAAAAGAGTCTGATTCTCTAAAACTCTGAATAACTGTTGGTTTCTCTCTTTTCAACCATTTGCCTATGTAAACTGATCCACATTTGCCGGCTTAGATTGATCTTTTCGTCTGAATATACGTTCAAACTTGAAGACAAATGGCATCATCTTCATGAGAAACTATTAAAGACAGAATAACGATTTGATTGGATGAGGGCCCTGCCCTTCAAAAAAGTCACAATGTTGGTGTTTAATTATAAAAGAAACAGTACAACTATAGTCATCTTATTCCCGTGCTTTGTCAATAATTGATGAATTCAGTCTGATAAAAGAAATAGCTCGCAATAAATGAAAGCTAGAAAAAATATCAGGGGAATATTATTAGCATAAAATTATATCTACTATAGTACTGTAACATTATTATTATTATTATTATTATTATTATTATTATTATTTAAAGTGTACAAGTTACAGAAGCTGCCATGACCCTTTGTCTGGCCTGCTACGAACTTGTGGTTTTCTGGTGGACCTTCCTACATTTCTACCCGTAGCTGTAGAATTCCCTTGGCTAAACATTCAATAATGATGTATGTATGTTCCCAAGCTTTCTATTTATTAGGGAATGATTCCCCATCACTGCTCTGTTATCTCTCTCTAATGGTCTCTCTTCCTTCTCCATCTTTGACACCTTAATTATCGCACTTTTCTCTTGGGGGTTTTTTATTTGTTGAGATTCTTCTTACCTGTCTTTAACTTTCCTCACTTTAATTATGAATCACTGTTTCTTTTTTAATTCGTATCCTTTCCATATTTTTTTTATACATCTAAATATTTATAGCTGTAAAGTAATTATACTGGTTAAATTTATTTTTAAAGGCAAATTAAAACTATTGCTTGGGCCTGGTAACTGAGTGTGCATCTTTTATAAATGTCCCATTATTTTGATGTTCTTGCTACGTTGCTAGAACATAATTGGATGAAATCTAGAAATCCAAAAAAGAGACAAAAAAGGAAATTAGAAAGGGAAAAGAAAGAAAAAAAAGTAGTTGGGAATAAGAGGTGCTTGTGAGGTAGATAATCTTTATGTTCCTTGGCTGTTCTTCTGTCCACCAATGCTGTTTTCCGCGCGTATGTTACTTCTTCTGTCCTTGACTTGGTCTACCCCTAAGCCCCTCTACCCATAACTTAAAAAAAAAAAAAACCCATACTAGCAAACAAAATTGCTTCCTTGATTCAAAAATATTTGGCTGATCCATAAATGAAAATTTTAATATTAAAAAAAAGAACTCCAAATTCTACTGATATAAGTTGTTTGAATATTCCTGAAGAAGGCTGGTCAACAGCAATCATAGGACTGCCGCAATTCTACTGATCGAGAAAACTAATTACTTTCTTAGCAGGGGAAGTTAAGCTCCAATCCAAAGGAAACAGAATGTAGTCTCAATATTGTATTTGTGAGAGTTTTGAACGGATTTTTCGGAAACATTGATGGAATGCAGCCAATAATTAATGCATGAAAGAGACAGGGTTGAGGGATGTTATAGGAGTTAGGTTGGAAAGTTGAGATCATCGGTTTAGACAGGTTGGTTTGGCTACGTAATAGCCTAGCTATCCAAACCCAATTATGATAATAATTCAGCATTGGATTATTTCCGTAAGAGCTCAAATGCCTCTGTTGAAGAAAAGAAAAGAAAGAGAATTGAGAGTAGAAAAACGGAGTCAGATACATAATTGGGAAAGATGAGTGGAGTGGTTAAGAAATGATGCCAAAAAAGGGACAAAGGTTAACCTTTTTTCCACAGAAATGTAGGAGAGATCATGTATGGTATAGAGAGAGTGACACAGAGAAAAACCAGAAAGGCCAACAGGAAGAACAATCATCATTGATGATAAAATGGAATTAAAGGTAGGGAATCTTCTCGGCAGCTAATGTAACCACCTTTTTCACCTTTTTCAGTGAAAACGATCAGAAATACTGCTGAAGTATTACTCTCTATTGGAAAACAATTTATGGTGTAAAATTGAATTTTATTCCTCCATAATTGAACTCTGTACAGTGGTGACTATTTAACAATGAGCTTGGAAGCTCCTAGAGAAAGGAAATAACAAACTTGTAACAAATTCACAATTCTCAATAAAAATAACTAACTTGTTGTTAGTTTTGGTCTTTTCTTGGTGAATTCTTGAGTTGGTTACAACCACCCTTTGGTAACTGCCTTATGTTAGTAGGCTGTGATACCCCCCACAAGCTGGAGAGTATATGTTCTGTACTCCCAGCTTGGATAAGCATTCCTGAAAATTGCCTTTAGAAACTGCTTTGGTAAAAATGTCTGCAAGTTGGTGGATAGATTTTATAGGGAATAAATGAATAACACCTGCTTGGAGTTTCTCGCAGACAATGTGGCAATCAATATCTAGGTGCGTAGTATGTTCATGGAGGACTGGGTTTCTTGCAATGTGTAAGGCAGATTGATTATCACAAAATAGGAGTACTGGAGAAGGATAAGGAATGTGAAGATCCTGTAACAAATAGAGCAACCATTGAATTTCACATGTGGTAGAAGCCAAGGCTCGGTATTCTGCTTCTGATGATGATCGAGATACAGTTGCCTGCTTCTTGGATCGTCATGCGACAAGAGAAGGTCCAAGAAACATATAATAACCAGTAATTGATCGCCTAGAATCTGTGCAAGATGCCCAATCAACATCTGAAAAGGCCTTTAGCTTAAAATCAGATGAAGCAGGAAAGAAAATTCCTTGGCCTGGTGCAGCTTTGAGGTATCGAAGCACTCTGTGAGCAGCAACCATATGATTATGCATGGGTTTGTCTAGAAACTGAGATAATTGTTGTGTAGCAAAAGTCAAATCTGGTCGTGTAGTAGTTAAGTATAATAGCTTTCCAACTAGATGTCTATAACTAGTAACATCTTCTAGGGGTGCACTGTCTCCAGCAGTAAGCTTAGTAGACAGAAGCATAGGTGAGGTAACAGGTTGACAATGTAAAAATCATGTTTCAGTGAGTATCTCGATAGCATATTTCCTTTGGGAAACATTAAGTCCAATAGTAGACTATGCTATTTCCAAGCCCAAGAAATACTAAAGAGGCCCTAGGTCATTAATCTTGAACAGCTTATGTAGAATACTTTTGATGTTGTTGATATGCTCAAGATTATTTCCAGCAAGAATGACATCATCCACATAGACTAATAATGCTGTAAAAGAGGAACTATCATGCTTGGTGAATAAAGAAGGGTCTGAGGAAGCTTGAAGAAAACCATAAGAAAGTAGCACTGATGTGAGCCTCTCATTCCATTGGCGACTGGATTGTTTCAATCCATATATAGACTTTAATAGTCTACAAACTTGATTTGGCTTGGCTAGAGGAAGACCAGGAGGAGGCTACATATAAAGCACCATGAAGGAAAGCGTTATTGATATCCAGCTGTTCTAAATGTCACTACTTAGCTGCAGACAAAGCAAGCAGTACTCGAATAGTGTTCATCTTAGCAACTGGGGAGAAGGCATCTAGATAATCAATGTCTTCTTGTTGAGTGTAGCCTTTGGCTACAAGCCTTGCTTTGTACCTCTCGAGTGTACCATCAGCTTTGAGTTTAACTTTGTACACCCACTTGCAATCTATGTGTAAGACCCGATTTTAATTAAAATACGAAATGAAAAATGTAAAGGATTGAAATGAAATTCCCGAACAGGTGAAGGGTAAAACGGTCAAAAGATCAAAATTCGGTATTTATCGTGACAAGAAAATTTAATTAAAACTATGGGATTGAGAAATCTTAATCAATAATGAAGAAATAATTAAATTCCGGGTTAAATTGATCAAGATATGAATTTATTGGAATTAACCAGAATTTTCACTTCGAAAAATTATCCCGAAAATAATCGAAAATTATACCGAAAAATCGAAATAATACCGATAAATTTATTTATTGGTTAAATGAATTAAATATAATTTTTTCAGATATTTTGAAAAAATAATAATATAATATTGATTAAAATAATAATAAAAATAAATTAAAAAAAAACCAAAAAATTCACAAAAAACGCCAATTGAAAACGAAAATGAAGGCAAAAAACGAGAAGCCCTCTGCTCACCGGCAGAGTGACCGGCGACGGCCAGGCGAGGTCGGCAAAGGGAAGCCCGACAAGAGCCGAGCCACCACCGGCCTAAAGGACTGGCGAACGGCAACGATCGGCGGTGAGAGAGGAGAAAAAAAAGAAAACCAAGAGGGAGAAAGGCGTTTCCCGGTGACCGACGCAGATTCGAGGCCGGCCACCACCAGTCGAGCGTTCCCCATGCGTCGGAGATGCGATTGGTGGTAGCCTTGGCCGGTAGAACAGCAGCCAGCGCCGAAAACGGCTGTAAAAAGAGAAAGCCAACGACGGCGAGGAGAGAAGAGGTCGGACCGACCACTTTCCGACGACCTTGGACGAAACTGAGACCAGATTTGAGCTGTGAACGACCTCGCGGAGCTGCTGGCGACAAAAACCAACGGAGAACCGGTCGGCGAGGCACTGAACCGGCCGAATCGGACTGAACCAGCGGTCTGAACTGGGTTGAACCGGACTGAACCGGTTCAGCTAAAAAAGAAAAGAAAAGAAAGAGAAAAAAAGGGAAAAAGAAAAGAGAAAAAAATTGGAAAAAATTTCAGTGATGGAATCGAGCTACGGGTAAGTCAGTAAGTGGTTGAAATTGATCGATTTAAATTTCAGAATATTTAATTTGATTAATATCCGACTGAAAATTTACCCGAAAAAATATTTAATTGTGTAGCTCGACAATTGGTATCAACCGAGAGCTCGAGACATCCTTGATTTGCATACTATCATGGAATCACAGGTTAATAACCCTTATTTATGACAATTTTGCATTGTTATGCGTGATTGATATTTATCGCATAAATTACGGATTTAATTTTCGCATTAAATGAATTATATTCTGAAATTTGGGATAAATTGTCGTAAATAATTCATTAAGCTATTCGAGAGTTTAGAACGAGGCTCAATATATACTGATGGGCCCAATAAACCCAATAGGTCTCGATAATGTAAATAATGAGTGGAAAATGGGTTTAAAAAGACCCATTATGGTGCAATCGGGCCCAATATGGGTAAACGGGCCCAATGATTTAAATTAATCCCAAAAAATTATGAAATACAATTAATTGTATTGTATTTGACTTGATAAATATTTATCCGCAGTTTCGGAGATTTGATTGAGAGCAAATCGGACTGCGTGATGAGTCATCAGTGGAAAGGTCAGACTGTACAGAAAATGAGGTAAGAAAATTGTGTGAGTAGCTAGAGGTAGCTATGCGTATTTTAATAGTTTTTGTATACACTGATTATGTATGTATACACGGTTATTGTATAATGATCCTAAAAGTGGTTTAAATGATTTTAAGGATCGAAATAGGTAACAAGGCTATTTTACCCCTATTGAGGGAAGTTCACCTAAGGATGGTGAAAGCATGACATGCATGAAATGCATGATTTAAGGAATTTTCTGAATTACGGGATTTTATTGGTTTTAAGCAAAGCAAATCGGTAGATTGACTAATAATTGCATAAATTTCACAAGATAACACTACGTAGGTGTTATTAATATTTAAATGAAATTCTTTGGAAAACGAGCCAATTATCAAGTTTATATGAAAACAGATAGTGCTGGCGCATAGCTTGCACTATATCTGCATTTGTGAGTGTGTATAAAATGTGCTTGAGCAGTTGCTCGCACCGACTTGTGTGACATCTATGCATGAAATGTGCTAGAGCGGTTGCTCGCACTGATTTTTATTCTTGTGAAATGCATGAGAGGTGCTGGAGCCTAGCTCACACCCTGTTTTGATGGTTTTGACTGTTTTGACTGAAATGCATAAAATGGTGCTAGAGCGATTGCTCGCACTAGTTTTAATGATTTGACATGCATGAGAGGTGCTGGAGCTTAGTTCGCATCCTGTTTTGATATAATAATTGCATAAAAGCTGTGCTGGAGTGTGTAACTCGCACGAGATTTGATGTATTTATGCATAAAGCCGTGTTGGAGCTTGCTAGCATGAAATTTTATATGGTTTTTGTTATGCTCAAATGGAACACTACTGTAAGTGCACATGTCAGTTTTCGAGTATAGAGTAAATATAAGTATCGTCCTACAGGGAATTGTGTCTACCGTAAATCACTGTAATCAACAACCTTGAACTTTATTTAGAAAAAGTAATTTATATTGGTTAAGATCCTATTTCCTATTCTAACTATTAATTACGGAACAAATTAATTAAAACAAATCACAATTATTACGAATGAAAAATATTAATGGCAAAATATTCCTAGAATTCGATTTCACCTAACTAGGGTTCATACAATTCTTTTGATCAATTGTTCATTTGATTTCCACTTGTTTATAGCCGAAACTAATTCCTGTTTATCTCTCCCGAGTTTTAAACAGTCATACCCAAATTATCTAATCCTAACCTCCCGATTCAGAATTAAATAATAGTGTTCATTAAGCGATAGTAATTCTGTTTCTCTATGACTCATATGATTTATCAACCTCCCGATTCAACAATGTCATATGTTAATCTACCTTTGTGCATATAAATAATCCCCTCTCCCGAGTGTCGGATTCCTATACTAATTCATCCAATTGGTGGCTAATCAACTAGAGAATTAAGAACAAGTAGATTAAATAAACACAGTTGAAATCATCCAAACAATATCACAAAGTAGTTGCAATCTGCCCAAAGTTGGCTACATTGATTCTAGGAAAAATGAGTTTAGTTCCTAGAAATCATAATAAACATCCAATGATTCCAATTTATCATCCCAAGAATAATCATTGGTAGAAAAAGATGTAAAAGATAGAGTTTCTATGGAGCTAAATCAATCTTGAAGTCTTTTGTCGCAGCCTCCCCCGAAATTCTGATAAAAAGACTATTTATAAGGTTTCCAAGCACTTAAACGCAGAAGGCCACGTGGAAAAACAGTGTTACCCTAATCAGACTGCTATGTTGCGACAATGGTATTAATTCCTCAGATCTGCTCTGCACTGTCCAGTTTCTTCTATTGCTGCAGCATAAGTCACGATCAGCATTCTGCAACTTCAATTCTTCACGGAATCATCAGAACCAAGTTCAAAAGCTTTAACTTCTACAAATTGTTCTTTTTCCTGCACAAATGCACAAAACACATAAAACATACCTAATATTGCAAAGAACAAATCAAATAACTAAGTAAAAAAGGTTCTAAACATATATGAAATTCAGTGCTAACAGTTTTATAACTCATTTTAAAGCCGTACTGGAGTTTTTCTCATACGAGGTTTTCACTGAGTTTTTATACATATCTGTACTAGAGCATTGCTCGTATGTGGATTTTACTTGAATTTATAATTATTTTAAGTCGTACTGGAGCACTGCTCGTACGCAGATTTCATTAATTTCTATGAAACCGTGCTAGAGCTTCGCTCGTACAAGAATTTCTGATATCATGAATATGCATGAGCTGTACTAGAGCTTCGCTCGCACAGAGATTTGCTCGCACAGAGATTTATATGACATGCATATAACTGTGTTGGAGCCTCCTGTAGACTGTGTGTCACAGTGAGATGATATGCTCACACGTGCATACTGAGACAGAGATGATATGAGTGGATAAGACCTATTGCAGGCACCCCTTACTGAGCTTGGGTCCACGGAGTACGTTGTAGTGTGTATGTCACGCGGAGTACGCTGTACCGTGGGGATTGTTGGAGTGGAGTGGCATTATCCACGAGGCAGCAAGCATTGCCCTTGCAATTTTGATGTTATGCTGTTCTAGCGGGTAGGACCGACCCACCTCTTGTTTCAAGTGTGATACCCCGCACACTAGGTACCGTGTTGCCAGGGATCACTAGGTTATGACCATAGTCCTATGTTGTTACAGATAGTCACCTACATGTCTCACATGATATAACTTGTGGTCTTCATAGACCAGGGTAGACCCGAGGGAGGGGTCAGGCCCCCGATTTTATGATTTTATGATATGTGACCTTGAAAGAAGGGTGTTTTATAACCGAAGCTTTATAATGAATTTTAATGACTTGTTTTATGAATTTGAGATTTACTTATGAGATAATTGACCCGTATAAGGTTATTTTATTTTGCATTTTAATAAAATGATTTGAATGCAGTAGCATGATGATGTTTTCCATGCTTTCATTTCAAATTGATGATTTGTCTTACATGACATGAAAGAATGCATGATTTTGATTAAATTCATGCTAAGTATGATTTACTGATGTCACATAAAATGCTATTGATGCATGACTTACATGCTTTCTCAATGCACAAATAGTTTTGATAAACTATGTCATGGATATATGCATGGTTTTGTACTTGAGATTTTAATGAAAAGAAATGGATTTTAAGGGCATGTCATTATGAGCATGTAGATAGTGGAGCTATCTACTTACTTGCATAATTGCCTTACTGAGCGTGTGGTTTGCTCACCCCCCTTATTTTCATATCTTTTCAGAGCACTCGCAATAGTTAGGAAGCGGCTGAGGACTTGCATTTTTGGTATCCGCTGTTTCCCATCGAGAAACAGGTATACACATTTGTATAGTTTTGTATCTAAACATGTAATTGCACAGTACTGTAAACGTATATAATGTCGGGGATGTAAGGTTATGTAAATACCATTGTGCATGTATTTAGTTAAAGTTAAAGGATAGTAAACTCTAATATGTGAATGTGATTATGAAAATGGAATGGTAAATAGGTGAGAGGTGACTAACACCGAATCATAGCCCAACTGTTTGTAGGATGGTCACGATGAGAGAAAAGTAAGAATTAAATAATAATCGAAAAGCGAAAAATTTACTCTTATTTTTAGGTAATTTGGATCGTGACACTATGACATTCTTTCCCGGGGGTAAATCAGTGAGTTCCCAAGTGGAATTGTCTTGCAGTGCTTGTAACTCAATTTTCATGGCGTCTCTCCAGAAGGCATGTTGAACAGCTTGTGCATAATTATGAGGCTCATGAAAACGATCAAGATTAGTAGCAAAGGCTTTATGTGAAGGAGAAATATGAGCATAAGAAAAAAACCTTGGATAGATGATGAGGAGAAGAACTACCTGCAAGAGAAAATTGATTGCTGCCAGGAAGCTCATAGATATAATCACTCAAATATACAGGTGGTTTTCAAGTTCTGCTAGATCGTCTAGGCATGGGTTCAATAACAGAAGGTTGTGTAGGTTCAGAAGTGTATTGTGTATCATGAGGATGTGTATCTGAATCAGTAAAGTCGTAAAGGTTTGATGAAGAAACTGGTAAAATAGGCTATGGTGTGGTGACATCCTTATAGGAAAATTCTCTCTCATAAAAAAACAACATTCCTAGAACCGAATACTTCATGTGTTTTGAGATCATACAGCTTATAACCTTTGATTCCATTTACAAAGCCAAGAAAAATGCATTTCTTAGCTCTAGGATCAAATTTACTTCGATGAACAGGTAATGTAGATGCAAAACACAAACAGCCAAATACTTTCATATTATGGTATTTAGGAGGTGATTGAAAAAGGAGTTCAAAGGAGTTTTGTTTTGTGTGGTGGGTGATGGTATTCGGTGATCAAATATGTAGCATGTGCTACACATTCTGCCCAAAATAACATAGGAAGATTAGCCTGAAATCTTAAGGCTCGGGCGACATTCAGTGTATGTTGGTGTTTGTGCTCTACTTTGCTATTCTGTTGAGGAGTAGAAACACATGACATTCGATGTAAAACTCCCTTAGATTTGAAGAATTCAGTCATCCTAAACTCCTGCCCTTGGTCACTATGAATAGTTTTAATGCTGGTATGAAATTGGTTCTCAACAAAGGTGAAAAAGTTTTGTAAAACATGTCTAACTTCTGATTTATTTGTCATGAAGTAAACCCAGGTGCTTTTACTATAATCATTAACAATAGTGAGAAAGTAAAGATAACCTGCCATAGATGGATATGGGCTTGGTCCCCAAATATCAACATGAATCAATTCAAAACAATGACTAGTGACAGAATTACTAATAGGAAACGACAATTTCTTTTGCTTTGCAAAATGACAAATGTCACAAGCTGAACCATTTTCATAAACATGAATATTACTGTCTATGGAATTCAAAAGTTTAATCCGAGAGTATGAAGCATGGCTTAACCTATAATGCCAAATATTTGCAGTTGAAATAGAGATAGAATTACAAAAACTAGTGTGATAAGGTTTTGTAACAACATTCAAGTGATATAATCTATATGCTTCCTTAGCAAAACCAATCATCTTCCTGCTGGGTAGGTCTTGGATAATACAAGAGTTAGACTGAAAAATTAAAGAATAAGCATGACTACGAGTCAATTTACTAACCGAGATCAAATTGTAGGAGAAACATGGAACATGAAAAACATTTTCAAGGATTAACATAGATGAAATTTGTATTGAACCCATATGTGAAACAGTCGCTTTTTGGTTATTTGGAAGTTTAATAAAAAAGTTTTGAACAGGTTTATAGCTAGTAAAAAAATGAAGAGAACAAGTGACATGATCTGTAGCTCACGTATCAATTATCCAAGAAGATATATAATGATTAGAAGAAGAAATATTACCTGCATAGAAGAAATGGTGTTTATGGAAGGAGTGTGTTCTATTTGGGGAGGCTGAATCAAGTTGAGCAATTTGGTGTATTGATCTGGAGTGAACACAAACTGTTCTGTTGCTTGCGGTGGATCCAGAGAAATTGAATTAATAGCACGCGAACAAGTCTCCTCAGTTACTGGTTGATGAACCCCTTCAAGTTGATTAACAGCTGTTGTCCTACGTTTTGGTTTAAATCCTAGTGGAAACCCATGTTTCTTAAAACATTTATCCACGGTATGACCAAATATTCCACAGTATGAACGTTGAGGCTTATTTTTGTGATTGAGTTGGATGGATTTGTTAGGGGGAGTGCTTCTGCAATTGAGAAATGTGACTGAATCTGAAGGCTACTGGACAAAGTTATTATCTCCAAGTTGCCTTTCATGTTGAATGACTAGTGCAAACACTTTGTTGATAGAGGGAAACGGTTCAATGAGCATAATTTGAGATCGAACAGTAACAAATCTATCATTAAGCCATCTTAAGAATCGAATCACATAATCAGATTGTTGATATGATCTAACTGTAAGTAGAGCACCACAACTACATTTAACATCACAAGAACATGATGGAATCGGAGTCAAGTTGGTCAAGTCATCCCACAAAGTTTTTAGCTGTGTAAAATACTCAGTTACAGAGAGTGTGCCCTGACGAAATGCATAAAGTTCTTCCTGTAGTGCTGCGATCCTGAGAAAATCACCTTGTGCAAATCTGTCCCGGAGGTCCTGCCAAACTTTAGCTGCATTATCGAACCAAATAACGCTTTGTGCGATTGGTGGACTGAGGGAATGGATGATCCATGACAGGACCATAGTATTGTAGCGTTCCCAAGTTGCATAAGTTGGATGATTAGGCGACGGCATTGGTATGGAACCATCAACAAACTTCAGTTTATTTTTAGACAACAGAGCCATCTTCATAGCTCTGCTCCAAGCATGATAATTTGACCCATCAAGTAATGAAGAAACCAAAACCAATGAGGGATTTTCATTTGAATGCAAGTAGTAAGGACTAGTTGGATGTTCTTCAGGCCTTTAAGTTGTTTGTGATGCTGGTTGCGCCATTTGTTTGTGTGTTTGGTTGATGAGAAAATGAAAGAAAGAGAAAAGAAAAAAAAAATGTCGACATGAAATTCTGGAGGTTGTTTACGTCAGCTCTGGTACCATATTGGAAAACAATTTATGGTGTAAAATTGAGTTTTATTCCACCATAATTGAACTCTATACAGTGGTGACTATTTAACAATGAGCTTGGAAGCTCCTAGAGAAAGAAAATAACAAATTTGTAACAAATTCACAATTCTCAATAAAAATAACTGACTTGCCGTTAGTCTTGGTCTTCTCTTGGTGAATTCTTGAGTTGGTTACAACCACCCTTTGGTAACTGTCTTATGTTAGTAGGTTGTGATACTCTCAGTTAAGGGTTTTATTATTATTATTATTATTATTATATGCAAATTCATGCTATATATTCTCTCCATGTCCATGCATGGCTTGAAACGTGTTGCAGTCTATATGGGTTGTTAAAATAAATGAAATAACCATATTTCACTGCTCCTTGTTTATCTGAAGAAACTATCTTTTCAAGAGAAAAAACATAAAAGATCAAAAACGTCCTAGTAATTCAGCATCCAAAATCTTTTCCCTGACGAGGGATAGCTGCAAGAATTGTGGATCATAATTCAGAGAAAATGAAGGGAATTGCAATAATAATAATAAGCCGGTGATTAAGCATACCATGATCTGTAGATGCACATAAAGGAGAAATAGAGAGTATTTTTTCCAGCATAAATCTTGGTCTGAATGCAGCTAGCTGAAACGAGAAAAACAAGTCCTGAATTGCCTTGTTCTCCCACAGCTTTCTTGAGCTTCCACGCTGTGCTATATATAGCTATTAGCTTAGATAATATTTTAAAGATGGAGTAAGTACACAATGAAAGTTCAAGAAAGCTGTGGAAAAGCATGACCAGGACTTCTAAATGAAAGAAAAAAAAATCATCAACCATCCCACTGAAATTGCTTGGCCCTCAGATCTCAAAAAACTCTCAAATTATCCTGACCTAAAAACACAGGGTAGTAATGAAAAGGAAGAGAAAAGAAGAACACAGAGTAGTGAAGAAGAAGAAGAAGAAGAAGAAGAAGAAGAAGAAGAAGAAGCATGACCATCCAAAGTTTCATGGACCACTCTACCAATATATAATCTGTCTACCAGCTTTATAGAGAAAGAAAAGGGAATGAGGAGGCCTGAAAGGAGGGAGGGGGTAGGGTTATTTTCACTTAAAAAACAGCATTTTATTCGCAATAAAAAGGGCCTGCTTTACTGGTGAGCGGTGAGTGCGCAGTGGGGTACAAAACACGGCCACATTAGATAGGTAAGGGAGAAACAAAATTAACCTCAAACCCAACCCAACATTGAAAAAATTATGGAGAAAAAAAAAATTAAACACAAGAAAAATCAAAAGAAACCCATAATTAAAGGAATAAAAATAAGAAAAATCTACACATACAAAAAAAAAGTCCCATCCCCATCACATGCAAACATGTGATTTCGATTTTTTTTTTTTTAAGATCTTTATTGGAAACTAAAGGTATGGGTTGTTTATGGTCCCCAATCTTTATACTATTCTACTTTTTAACCCAAACCTGTATATAATTTACAGGTGATCATCAATCATGATGCTGTAAAATGTTTCTCTTCTTTTTTATGTATATGGAAAATTTTGTTGAGATCGTCGTGGAGAATACGTTAAATCAGTACTGGTTATGCAACTCATAGGTGGATGAGAAAAAAGTTGAAAAATGAGAGTAAAGGCAAATATGAGTATTTTTTTTTCTTTCTGTACCTTTTACTCGGAAAGACCAAAAGTTTTTAAAATTCGCTGCAACGATGTGACTCCCATGGACAAACTTTGATGTTGATGGGATGGGCCCGCGGAAAATGATAGCGTGAGCATTTTTTAACAAGAAGGCAGGAAGCATGGACTATACTCTATACATTAATTTTGAGTCCACTCGGGCCCGGAAGTTGTTTTGAAATTTTAATAAAGGATATTTTTGCCGTCCTCTTTGGTGGGTATTTTCTATTTGGTTTCTGGAAGTTTCAACTGGCGATAACGATGTATGGGTATTTTATATTTGGTTTCTGGAAGTTTCAACTAGAGATAACAATGTGTACTCTTCTAAACGGTATTTATAAGCGGTAGAGGGCAGGTGAATCGACCACCATCAAATGTTATTGTCTCTGTGTTAATTTGTTGGTTTATATTTTAATATTATTAATATTTAATTTATATTTATTAACTTTATTCATAAATATTTACGAATATATTTTAATTTCACAAAATTTTTAAACTTAGTTTTAGGCTAATTAAGTGAAATGAGCTATTAGCAATAATAATGTGCATTCGCTGTAATACTCGAGAAGTAATAAAAAAAATAAAAATAATTATAAAGTTTGGATGGAAAAATGTGAGAGTTTAAATTTGAGCATGTCAATGCAATTATATTTATAATTTTTCACTTTAACTGAAAATTATATTTAAAGTTAATTGTTATGATTTAGTAAAATATTTAAAAGCTAAGTGATTTAAAAAAAATAAAATATTCATTACCTAAGAATATACATAAATATATATATGGGTTTTACTATTAAATGTAAATACTATTGTTACCTGAAATAATGGTGATGAATTGCTGACGTCTTCTTTTCGGGTTCCTGCCACGTGTTGCTGAGAATTTCTGCAAAAAAAAAAAAATCAGAGGAACGCAGGAGTTGTCACCTGCGTTTGCACTCCGATGCTTAAGTCAGACAAGGAGTTTGACAGAGTTTTAGTATGGAGTTCTCAGATCTGATTTATGAATAATACCTGACCCCTATTTATAGGGGTTTCTCTCTGTCACTAATTACGCATATGCCATTTTCATTAAATGTTAGATTTTCTCATGCCTATACCCGTTTTCTTCGTGCGCCACGTGTTTTTATTCTTAATATCATGCATGCTAATTCTATTTTTAATAGAATTATTTGTACTTAATTTCCTAATTAATTATTTAAATCATCAATTTATTTTGTTAATTATCCCCCTTATTTAATTAAAATTATTTAATGTGCAGGTAAATTAAATCCAGTGAAACACAGTCGTTTCAGTCAAAAATGGGCTGAAAATGGACTAAAGGAGACTGGACCACTTCCAATTTGCAGACCGAGTCACCAATAGTCTAGATACGTGGGATGCCGAGTGTTAGTATTTTATTCGCTCCGAAACGATAAGAACGACGGACACCGTGCCAACCCTCTGGAAGACACACGTCGAGTCACATCGCACAACTAAGTGTACTAGAAGACGAATGACATTGAAATATATACTCTGCAGCAAATAAAATAAAGACAAGTGGCCAAACAATGCCAACTCATCTAGGATAGAAAATTATCATTGTACCCTTAAGTGTGTGTATAAATAGAATATGAGAACAATTGAAAAAGGAGGAAGTAGTGTAGGTAGAATAACTTTAATTTTATTTTCCCTTGTTTTTTTAGAAGCTTTTCCCAAATAGCTTTAGCCTCCATTTTTGTTTTTCCATAGCTATTGTTCATGTTAATTTTCATTTGTTCTTTTGTACGAAAAGCTTCATTGTTCTAATTTTTTTTAGCATTTTCACGTTATTTTCATCCACTATGTTTTGCATTCTCAATTTCCCAAGTTCATTGTTGTCCATGTTAAGTTTTCATCAATTTATATTTCATGCAAAGCTCCCTCTCATCGATTAGTTTTATTTATTTAATTTTTTTTCTTCTCAACCTCTCGAGTTTGCATTTCTGGATAGTGCCGAGAGGTTGGTTATTTGATAGTGTATCATGGTTATGCAGGAGGCTAGTAGGATACATGAAAGAACCTAGCACCCTTGTTCGTTACTGCATGTTTTAATTTTCTTTCTCTTTTTCGTTCAGTTCTGTGTGCTATTTCCTTATTTAGATTCAGTGCTTGCCTTTGTTAGACAAGGTCTCGGTGCTAGTTGTTGCTAGGAAAAAAATGCTGTAGGGAGTAAGGCTTGAATGCAGGATAAGGCAACCCGGGAGGTTTCAACACCGATTGTTTGCTGGGTTGTGTTGTGCTGAAGACGCAGCCAAGCTCTCTCTTGCTTCTGTTGAGGACGTGCAGGGAGAAGGTTGCGTGAGCTAGAGACGTGGCTTCTGCATCTCGTTTCTGTCCTGGCACTGCACGACATGGGAAGGAAGGCACGGTAAAAGGTTTCAGGACTGGATGTTGGCAGAATGTGATATTGTGCAATGACTGCATGGCAACAACAGTAGCAGGAGCTTCTTCCTCTGTTCAACTCTGTTTTATGAATATTACACTGTTCATTTTCTTTGAGTTAGTTTTATTTTGCATAATTCTAGTATTTACTAACTGTCTGCTGTCATTGATCTAGGATGTGTTGCTGAGTACCGAACTAAAGTAGGAGCTTGCGTGTGTGCCTTGCCGCAGTGAGCAGTACAATGCTGCTGCTGGAATTACAGCCTGGAATGGTATGTGCTGCTGCGCAGAAAATGAAGGAAAGCTGCTGTTGGTGAGGCAAATGGCCTCTCCTGAATCAGAGGACAAACCAGGAGCAGGAGCAGCTAGTGCTGCTAGTGGCATGGGCAAGGAATGGAGCAGAGAGCAGGACCAGTGCAGCAGAGAGCAAGAGCAGGACAACGCCTGGAGCAGCCAAAGAGAAACGTGCACGGGACTGCAAGCAGCTGGGATTTCTGATTAAGGCCACATTTGGCATTTAACTTTTGCACAATTCCATTTTTCATGCATACCTACTATTATATTTTAGTATTTCTTTTAATGTTATTTGTTAGCTTAGATCATAGGCTTAGTTTAATTTACATATTATTGTTCCTTACTTATTAGTATAAACTTAGTTCAATTTAGGAATTTAGAATTAAATTTAGTATTTAGGTAGTACATAATTAAAATTAGTAGTAGAATTATTTTAGGTAATTTTAAGTAATTTTGCACTTTAAATTGAAAAATCCAAAAATATTAGTTCTCATGCATTAATTAGATTTTGTTTTAGTGTTAGTAATTAATTAGAGTTTGATTTAATTTAGGATTATTTTATAGGTAGTTAATTTCTTAATTAGATTTAAGAATTTTCTTAAGTTAATAGAATTTTATTTCATTAGACTTTATATAATGCCATACTTATGTACGTATTGTTGGTAGTTGTATAGTATATGATTGAAAGAGTAAGAAATTAAAGTTCAATCAAAAGATAAATAAGACCTAAAAATGTACTAAACATGCATATGTATATGCAAATATTTATATTTTTATGTAGATGCATCTAGAATACTGTTTCTCCAAAGTAATGTGAACTAAATGATTATATAAATGTATTATATCATATATCATATTGTTTTACTATATTATATTAATGTGTTATTTTAATAGATAGTACATTATTTTATTAGGTGAAGTACAAAATTAGCTTCCAAAGGAGGCCGCCCCCTACATCACCACCCCACGTAGGTGCGGATTATTTTGTGACCAAAACAGAGGTTAAACCTCTGTTATTTTCCAAAGACGAGTGAGAAAGAGAGAGTAGCTTAGGTTGAGAGAGAAGCTTGAGAAAAGAAGCCACTTGAAGAAGCATAGGATACTGCCGAGAGAGGGAAGAACGTGGGACTGATTTCCATTATCTTTGAAGCTTTCGGTGAAGAGAAAATAGTAGAGAAACGTGAAAGACTTGAGCAAGCGGTGGCTCTTATCTTCTTGTGCTACAGTTGGTAGTTAAAGGTTCCATTTTGGGTGCCTTCAAGAGCCTACGGGAAAGGATGAAACTGAGGCTGTATGCGTGTGACAGTGGTTGGAACCGACACCATTGGTGCAGGGAGCTTTAGACCAAGAGCTGGAAGAAGAAAGAAGATACCAGCTTTCTCTTGGTTTACCATGGACATGAACCTAAAATAAGTGCACAAAGGTTGGAAACAGGGTGAGAAAAAGAGACTGAAGTAAACCACAAGAAGGGTGAAAATAACTGAGGGCAAAGGAGTCTCGGTTGGGACGTGAAAACTAAATTTTTTTCATTTTATTTTTTATTTGAAAAATTAAAAAGTAATTGAAAACTTGAATTAATGTTATGCAAGTCTAAAAATTATTGAAGTACTCGAGATAGTGGCGTGTGGCTCGGCGGTACAAAAATTGAGGTAAAGCTCTAAATCCGAAAATTATTTAAGAATTACCTGTATAAGCATGAAATGATGTGTAGAAGTGAAAATTAAAGTATTGGAAGTAAAAAAGTTAATAAAACTCGAGTTTACGATAAAACGAGAAAAATGGCCTAGTAAAGGAAATAAATTCGGAATAAATTTTAGTAATTCCTGAAAATTATTCCGAGACCATAGAAAAATAATATAAGGCATATTTAACATGGGGATGAAAATCAAATGGATATATTGAGATTTCAGGGATTGAATTAATTTTTAAAGTGAACCGAAAACCTTAAGCCATTTTGCTCGGTAATGACCAAATTGCGCAAAATGAGCTCAATCGGGGAATTTTTTTTAAACAAGTGACCCCTAATGTTTTTTGAGACATACTAGAGACTTTGTATAACACTTGGGAAGTGAGAATTTGGAGGAAATTGGACTAAAAATAATTTTTCTGAATTTTTCAAAACATAATAGAAAATTCGCCTGCTTCAGAAAACAAACTAGCCAATAGAAATTGGTCAATTTGAAGACCTTATGGAAACTTTTTGACTCCAAACTTTTTCATATTAAAATTCAACTTAATGAGCTTTATGGAGATGAAAAAAATACCCCAAACCGACCTTCAACCCGAGAGAAAACCCCTAGAGAAGTTGCCGCTGACATCACCCCTACCTTCAGATTGCACGATTTTTCCGGTGGTATTCCGGCCACTTTCAGGTGACGGTAGAGAAGGATAAAATCTTTCTCTTCAAGTCCTCTACAACATATAAAAAATTCAGTCACAAAGGAGTCCATTTGTTAGGTGAAATATTAGAAAGATGAACAGGGGTAGAATCTACCCTGTTTCGAGGTGAGAGAAAGTTCCATTTTTGAACGTTTTTGGTTAGATTAGTGGGTAGTTTTTGATGATTCTAAGCTATATATATGTTGAATTACAGTTGAGGATAAATTGGGAGGATAAAAAATGTGGTTAACCTTGGTCAAAGTTGAGGTAAACTTGATGGATAATGATAAGCTTGAGATATGTTGTTATTTGGTGTTTTTGAATGATTTTTAGTTAAGTGGAATTAAATGAATTAAATTCTATGGATGAGTGTGAATTCGGACAGCCTATGGTTCATGTGATTGTGACGAAATTTGGATGAATTCAAAGTTGTTAACAGTTACATTTATACAAAAAAAAATCTAGTTTATAGCTTAGTTTAGTGAAAAATCCAAAAGTGTAAGAATTGACAATTTGGCATATTGACAAATATGATTTATGAACTTGAGTGAATATTGAGGTTAATGAAGTAATGAATTTGAAGTTAAGAAAACCAAATTTTCCAATTTAGCTTAAACCGACACTTAAATCGATAAAACCGAGAAAATGAGAAAAATTAACAAAAATGCCAAAATTGGTCAACATTTATGAAACTAAATACATATTTAGATATGTTGAGATGAAATTGAATGATATTTGACGAATTGGCATTATTTTGGGCAGCTCGGGAATTCAATATGCAAATCGAGGTAATCTCGAGACCCGACGATTATGCACTGCCCAAAGGTCTACGAGGTAAGGGATGTGTTTTAAGTAGTATTGGCTCTTTAAATACCTTCTGTGATTTATGAAATCATAAAGTATGCTCGAAATTTTAGAAAAAGGTATTCCCAAACCTGAGCTCTTTTCATATTAAGCCGAGAAATCAAAAAACAAGCCCTATTTTCTGAGCTCTTTAACCGTACTTCTTAGTACCTATGACATGTTTTGAAATACAGTTTGCTACGTGGAAATAAAATTTTATAAATGATGCATATGTTTATGAAATGAAATAAAAATATTGTTTCTACGAGTTTACAAGTTAATAGACTTGAAATATGCTTTAAAAGTACTGTTTTGAGACTAAGGCCACATGAAATCTACGCGATTTGTCATGTGTGACCCGTGTGGACTCTGGACCTTCGTGGTCGTGCTGTATGCCACTTGGTGTACGTTTAGTCTCTTGTGGCGTATGCAGAACCGCGTTGGGTATTTGTGCCACTCGGTGCCTTATTTCTGCCATTTGTTTAAGTGGAGTAGGGCGTTGTACGACCCTGATCCAGTCTATAGTTCCCTTACCCTGACCATAGGTATACTGTCGATGTGAAATTCCTACGTGAATTATCTACATGAACTACGTACATGAAATATCTACGCAGACATGACTTTTATTACTATGTGTCCCTGCCTAGTCTCCATGAAATTACTTAGTATGATTTTAAGAAATAAGTATTAAGCTATGTGTTTCATATGTTATATATTTTGACTTGATTTTGAAATGAACTACGCGATATATATATACTACGCGAAATGTAAATCAACGTGATTTAAGCTACGTGATATATGCTATGTGATTTGTAAACTACGAGATATTTTCTATGTGATATGTAAATTACAAGATATTTGCTACGTGATATATAGATACTACGTGATTTAAAAGCTACGTGATATTTTCTACGTGATTTATAAGTTATATGTTGTTTATAACTGAACTGAGCTATGTGATTTTAAAGTTACATGTTACAATGTTTATTCCTACGTGTTTTATTACTAAGACTGTTTTGAACGCATGTCTTACTGGACTTGAAGAGCTCACCCTTTCATTTCTTTCTTCCAGATTATCTTAAGTGATTCACCGGCTTTACCTGCCATATAGTGGTCGTGGACTAGTGGACCCGACCCCCTTTTTTGAGCTACTCTTATACAAGCAAGGTATACTTTTACTTTACTTCCAAACTTATTGTAAAGCATAGATAGATGTTGTATAGAACATTTGGGATGTAAATTAAGTAGATATAAATGTAAATAAAGTTGTAATTACACAATTTACATAATATTGTATATTCTAGAATATTAAAGTGTGTAAATGAGCATAGATGTGTTGTTGAGTAAAAAAAGGAAATTAAAATCAACTGGTTGCGAATATAAACTGTGTTTTGTACCTTGCAGGAGGGTTAGAATAAAAATACGTCGTTATACTGGCGAAATTTTTACGAAATAAAAATGTTAGGAAATCGACACTGATAGGAATACAACTTAAGTAAAGAATTTAAAAAGTTAAAATTAGCCTATATTTTCACATTTTTAGGGCATTACAGTTTACGTGGTATTAGAGCAAAAGTTGTCTAGTACTGTCAATATCGACTAGAAAAGTTAGATTACATCCAAAATTGTTTATGCTTATCTGGTTATAAAGTAAGTATATCTGTTAAGTTATGACTAAAATCTTGGTATACGTGCAGGTAAACGATCATTGAACTATGAGTGGTAGACGAGGCCGTCCACGAAGACAAGTACAACCTCTTCTGGCACCTCTCTTTCAGCTTGAGAGCCTTACTACCAGAATAAGGAGACTCGAAGAAGGTATGTAGAGTATGAGAGAAGGATTGAGTGCCCTTATTGCCATGTTTGCCCAGCAGTTTGGGGCAAATACGTCTGGTATCGGAGCTACTACCACACCCACACCTACTCCTCGTCCCTCACCACAGGACCCTTCGACAGCCCCAGTTCCTCAGCCTGCAGTCTTATAGCCTAGGGATAACAGAGATACGCAAAGGCTGCGAGACTTTTTGAGAATGGATACCCTAGAGTTCACAAGGGTGAAAGATCCGATTAAGGCCGAGGAATGGTTATCATACCTTGAGCCAGTGTTTCAGTATTTGGGGTGCACTGATATGAAGAGAGTAACCATGGCCAGTTACATGATTAGAGGTTAGGCCAAATTTTGGTGGAGGGCCATGCAGATAGCTTTAGCTGAGAATCCAACAGATATTACATGGGATGCCTTCCTTAATGCATTACGGGCCCAATACATTTCGTCCACAGCGCAGAAGAAGATGCAGACAAAGTTTTTGAGTTTAGTTTGGGGAGTTTGACCGTAGAGGAGTATGAGAATCGGTTCACTACCTTGTTGAGATATGACCCAGAGATCATTAGGGATCCCGCATGTCAGACTGAGAGATTCCTAGCAAGGCTGAGATCAGAGATCCGGGACAGATTACTGGGATTTCGATTCACGAATCTCAAGGATGCCCTAGGTTAGGCTCATGAAGTTGAAAGAGGCCTGGATATGATACAAGCCGAGCATGGGTACAAAAGTAAGGGCAAAGACAAGGAAAAAAAGAAGACATGCATCCCGGTTTGAATTGAGACAGGGTTAGCCTAAGAGGCAGAGGATAGAGGAACCTCAGACAGGGGCTGAAAAGCCTAAGACCCCCATGGTTGGTGCTAACACTGCCCGAGGCTCTGACACTGAGTTACACAAATGTAAGAATTATGGCAAGCTACATTATGGACCATGCTGTGTGACTATGGGTGCCTGTTACAAATGTGGTGAGGTAGGACACCTGATTAGGGATTGTCCATTGATAAGACCTCAAGAGCCTTGGGAGTAGCCAAAACAGACTGAGAGGTAAGTACAGATTCCCCCGAGACAGACCCCACAGAAGAGGGCCACAGCTTTAGACAAGGGTAAGAAGCATGTCTTAAAGGGACATGTATATGTCGTTGACAATGAGATTACTGATACTTCCTCTGATGCTATTATAGGTACGCTCATTGTCTGTAATTATGAAGAACATGTACTATTTGACCCAAGTTTCACACACTCTTTTATCTCCCCACAATTTACATGTAAATTGCATCTAGAACCCGAGTCCTTAGATTACATGTTACATATAAGTACACCCATGCACGAATCACAAAAGATTGATAAGATATGTAAAAATTGTGAAATCATGATAAGAGGTAGGAAATTGTTACCAGATCTAGTTCTACTAAATATGTATGGGTTTGATGTAATTTTAGGCATTAATTGGCTAGCTGCCAACCGTGTAAGTCTAAACTGCTACAGTAAGACCCTAACCTTCTCTGTACCTAAAAAGTTTGATATATGTTTTATTAATAAGAAATAAAGTGCACGGTGTAAATTTTTATGACGTTATCCGGTATTGAATTAATTGAAAGTTGCTGACGGTATAAATTTTTGTGAATGTTATATTGTCTTTATTTCTGACAATAGTCGGGAACCACCAAGTATTCAGGATGTTCCGATTGTATGTGAGTTTTCTAATGTCTTTCCGGATGATTTGTCGGGGCTACCATCAGAGAGGGAAGTTGAGTTTGCAATTGACCTGGTGCTCGACACTCAGCCTATCTCCAAGCCACCTTATCGAAATTGGTCGAATTGGAGGAACTGAAAAAGAAGTTACAAGAATTGCTAGATAAAGGATTTATTAGGCTGAGTGTGTCTCCATGGGGTGCTCCGGTACTGTTTTTCAGAAAGAAAGATAGTAGTTTCTGTTTATGTATTGACTTTAGACTGCTGAATAAGGCAACGATAAAGAATAAGTATCCCCTGCTAAGAATAGATGACTTGTTTGATCAGTTAAGAGGGGCTTCAGTGTTCTCCAAAATAGATATGAGATCGGGTTACCATCAGTTGAGAATTAAGGAGGCTGATGTACCAAAGATAGCTTTTCGGACCCGATACGAACAATATGAATTTTTGGTGATGCCCTTTGGACTAACTAACACCCTTGCTTCCTTCATGAATTTGATGAATGATATTTTTCGAGAGTTTTTGGATTGGTTTATGATTGTGTTCATTGATGATAAACTGATCTATTCTAAGTCCCGGGAGGAGCACGAGCAGCATTTAAAGATTGTGCTCCAGACCCTCCGTGAGAAGAAACTGTATGGAAAATTCAGTAAATGTGCATTCTAGTTGGAACAGATTGCCTTCTTCAGACACATTGTATCTAAGAACAGGGTTTTGTTGATCCGTCGAAGGTGGATGCAGTACTGAAATAGGAGAGACCGAGGACAGTGACGGAGGTTCGAAGTTTCCTGGGATTGGCAGGGTACTACCAAAGATTTGTGAAAGAATTTTCTCGAATTGCAGCTCCACTGACTAGACTGACCAATAAAGATGTCCCATTTGAGTTGTTTGAGCAGTTTGAGCAGAGCTTCCAAGAGCTCAAACACCGATTGACCACAACACCTGTCTTGACCAATCTGAGTGGTTCGGTAGGATTTGCAGTTTACAGTGATGCTTCCTACCAATGTTTGGGATGCATGTTGATGCAGAATGGTAGAGTGGCTGCTTATGGTTCTTATCAGCTTAAGGACCATGAGTGTAACTATCCCACTCATGACTTGGAATTGGCTGCAGTAATTTTTGCACTGAAGATATGACGACATTACTTATATGGTGAAAGATTCCAGATTTTCACTGACTGCTAGATTTTGTACCATCCGGGCAAAGCGAATGTGGTAGCATATGCCCTCAATAGAAAGGGTATGATGTCCTACATGATGATTAGAAAATGAGATTTGTTAGGATAGTTCTTCGAGCTCAGAATTAGTGTTGATGAGGTTGATGATGGGTTTATGGTTAGCCTACAAATGGAGCCCAATATTTTGGATCAGATTAGGGTAGGGCAGATGAATAATCAGAAGCTACTGGACATGGTTAGCTAGGCTAAAGAGAGATCGCAGTCAGACTTCTCGGTCAGTGGCGATGAATTGTTGAGATTTTGAGGTCGTATTTGTGTGTCACATGATGGCACCCTAAGGCAGAGCATTCTGAAAGAGTCTTATTGTTCTCGGTTCACCATGCACCCATGTAGTACTAAGATGTATCACGATCTCCGTAAGGTGTATTAGTGGACTGAGTGAAGAGAGATGTGACAGACTTTGTGGCTAGATGTTTAGTCTGCCAACAGATTAAGGTTGAGTACCAGAAGCCCGTAAGACTCCTTAAGTCATTATCGATGCCTACCTAGAAATGGAAGCATATTACTATGGGTTTTATTATGGGATTACAAAGGACCTAGAGGGGCCATGATGCAGTCTGGGTGATTGTGGATAGACTGATAACCGATTCGCTGGATAAGCTAGTAGACTTGTATGTCAAAGAGGTAGCACAGTTACATGGAGCTCCTGTGAGTATTACTTCTGATAGAGATTCCTAGTTCACCTCGAGGTTTTGGACTCGTTTTCAGGAAGCTATGGGATCTCGACTGAATTTGAGCACTACTTACCATCCTCAGACTGATGTTCAGTCCACTATTCAAACCTTAGAGGATATGTTAAAGGCATGTGCATTGGACTTTAAGGGCTCATGGGATGTTCATTTGTCTCTCGCAAAATTTACATATAATAACAGTTATCATGTTAGCATCAGAATGGCACCTTATGAAGCTCTGTATGGTAGACGATGTATATCTCCTGTAGTGTGGGAAGAAGTGGGTGATAGAAAAATATTTGCTCCCAAATTGGTTGAACAGGAAACTAGAGGTGTTCAGGTAATCTATGATAGATTGAGGATGGCACAGAGTAGACAGAAGAGTTATGCAGATGTACGAATACGTCCTCTAGAATTTTGAAGTTGAGAACTCTGTATTTGTAAAGGTGTCTCTGATGAAGGGTGTCACGCGCTTCGAAAAGAAATGGAAGCTTAATCCTCGCTTCATTGGTCTATTTGAAATATTGGAGAAAGTGGGAGACGTTGCCTATCGACTTGCATTATCTCCACAGCTGTCGGGAATACATGACGTCATCCATGTTTCCATGTTGAGGAAGTATTATCCGGGCCCTTCTCATGTCATTGAGTATGAACCGTTAGAGATTCAGGAAGACATGAGTTATGTTGAACAATCGATCCAGATCCTTGATAGAAAATGAAAGGTACTTCGATCTAAGACAATTCCGTTGGTAAAAGTTCTCTAGCAATACCACTCGACAGAAGAAGTTACGTGGGAGCTAGAGAGCCACGTGAGAGAGAAGTACCCATAGTTATTCGATGGATCAGCCTGAATTCAGATGACCGAATTCCTAAAAGGTGAGGAGAAATGTGAAACCCAAATTTTTCCTACTTTATTTCTTATTTGAAAAACTAAGAAGTAATTGAGAACTCGAAATAATGTTATGCATGCCTGAAAACCACTAAGCACTCGGGATAATGGCGTGGGGCTCGACGGTATGAAAATTGATGTAAGACTCTAGGCCCGAGAATTACTTAAGAATTACCTGTATAAGCATGAAAGGATGTGTAGAAGTGAAAACTAAGGTATTGGAAGTAAAAAAATTCGTAAAACTTGAGTTTACGATAAACTGAGAAAAATGGCCTAGTAAAGGAAATAAATTCAGAATAAATTCTAAAAATTCTCAAAAAATTATTCTGAGACCATAAGAATATAATATAAGGCATATATAACATGGGGATGAAAACAAAATGGAAATATGGAGGTTTAGAGGATTGAATTATTTTTTAAAGTGAACCGAAAACCTTAAGCCATTTTGCTTGGTATTGACCAAATCGCGCAAAATGAGCTCAATCGGGGAGGTTTTCTTAAAAACATGACCCCCAAATATTTTTGAGACATACTGGGGACTTATTATAACACTTGGTTAGAGGAAATTGGACTAGAAATAATTTTTCTAAATTTTCTAAAACATAATAGAAAATTCCCCTACTTAAGAAAACAGATTAGCAAATAGAAATTGATCAATTTGAAAACCTTTTGGAAACCTTTTGACTCCCTAAGTTTTTCAGATTAAAATTCAACTTAATAAGCTTTCTGGAGAAGAAAACATCACCCCAAACCGACCTTCAACTCGAGAGAAAACCCCTAGAGAAGTTGCCGTTGATGTCACCCCTACCTTTAGATTACGAGATTTTTTCGATGACCTTTCGGCCACTTTCAGGCAATGGTAAAGAAGGATAAAATCTTTTCCTTCAAGCCATCTACAACATATAAAAATTTTAGCCACAAAGGAGTTCATTTGTTGGGTGAAAAACTAGAAAGAAGAATAGGGGCAGAATCTGTCCTGTTCTGAGGTGAGAGAAAGTTCCATTTTTTAAAGTTTTTGGTTGGATTTTTGGGTAGTTTTTGATGATTCTAAGCTATATATATGTTGAATTACAGTTGAGCATCAATTGAGAGGATAACAAATGTGGTCAACCTTGGTCAAAGTTGAGGTAAACTTGATGAATGATGATGAACTTGAGATATGTTGTTATTTGGTGTTTTTGAATGATTTTTAGTTAAGTGGAATTGAATGAATTAAATTCTATAGATGAGTATGAATTCGGCCAACCTAGGGTTCATGTGATTGTGATGAAATGTGGATGAATTCAAGGTTATTAACAGTTAAATTTATATCGAAAAATTCTGGTTTATAACTTAGTTTAGTGAAAAGTCGAAAAGTGTAAGAATTGACAATTTGGCATATTGACAAGTATGGTTTATGAACTTGAGCGAGTATTGAGGTTAATGAAGTAATGAATTTGAAGTTAAGAGAACCAAATTGGCCAATTTAGCTTAAATTGGCACTTAAATCGAAAAATCCAAAAAAAATGAGAAAAGTTGACAAAAAGGTCAAAATTGGTCAACATTTATGAAACTAAATACATATTTGGATATGTTGAGATGAAATTGAATGATATTTGAAGAATTAGCATTGTTTTGGGCAGTTCAGGAATCTGACATGCAAATCGAAGCAATCCCGAGACCCGACGATTGTGCAATGTCCCAAGGTCTATGAGGTAAGGGATTTGTTTTAAGTATTATTGGCACTTTAAATACCTTGTGTGATTTATGAAATCATAAAGTATGCTCAAAATTTTAGAAAAGGGTATTCTCGAACCCGAAAAGTTACTATTCATATTAAACCAGGAAACTAAAGAACAAATGCCATTTTCTGAGCTCTTCAACCGTACTT
This sequence comes from Firmiana major, assembly GCA_033439115.1. Taxonomy (NCBI): domain Eukaryota; kingdom Viridiplantae; phylum Streptophyta; class Magnoliopsida; order Malvales; family Malvaceae; genus Firmiana; species Firmiana major. The sequence goes on along the minus strand of CM065899.1, from coordinate 8,825,683 downwards.
TTTAGTATCTATGACATGTTTTGAAATACGGTTTGCTATGCAGAAATGAAATTTTATAAATGACGCATATGTTTATGAAATGAAATAAAAATATTGTTTCTACGAGTTTACGGGTTAATAGACCCAAAATATGCTTTAAAAGTATTGTTTTGAGATTAAGGCCACATGTAGTCTACGCGATTTGTCATATGTGGCCCGTGTGGACTCTGGACCCTCGTGGTCGTGCTGTGTACCACTTGGTGTACGTTTAGTCCCTTGTGGCGTATGTAAAATCGCGTTGGGTATTTGTGCCACTCGGTGCCTTATTTTCGCCATTTGTTTGAGTGGAGTATGGCGTTGTACGACCTTGATCCAGTCTACAGTTCCCTTACCATGGTCATAGGTGTACTGTCTACATGAATTATCTACGCGAACTACCTATGTGAAATATCTACGCGAACATGACTTTTATTACTATGTGTCCGTTCCTAGTCTCAATGAAATTACTTAGTATGATTTTAAGAAATGAGAATTAAGCTACGTGTTTCATATGTTATATGTTTTGACTTGATTTTGAAATGAACTACGCAATATATATACTACGCGAAATGTAAATCTACGTGATGTATAAGCTACATGATATTTGCTACGTGATTTGTAAACTACGAGATATTTGCTACGTGATTTGTAAATTACGAGATATTTACTACGTGATATATATACTACGTGATTTACAAGCTACGTGATATTTGCTATGTGATTTATAAGTTACATGTTTTTTTATAACTGAACTGAGCTATGTGATTTTAAAGTTACATGTTACAATGTTTATTCCTACGTATTTTATTGCTAAGATTGCTTTAAACGCATGTCTTACGGGGCTTGAGGAGCTCATCCTTTCCTTTCCCTCTTCCAGATTATCTTAAGTGATTCACCAGCTTTACCTGTAGTATAGTGGTCGTGGACTAGTGGACTCGACCCACCTTTTTTGAGCTACTCTTGTACAAGCGAGGTATACTCTTACTTTACTGCCAGATTTGTTGTAAAGCATAGACAGATGTTGTATAGAACATTTGGGATGTAAATTAAGTAGATATGAATGTAAATAAAGTTGCAGTTATACAGTTTACATAATATTGTATATTCCAGAATATTAAAGTGTGGAAATGAGCATAGATGTGCTGTTGAGTAAGAAAAGGAAATTATAATCAACTAGTTGCGAATATAAATTGCGTTTTGTACCTTGTAGAAGGGTTAGGATAAAAATACGTCGTTATGCTGGCGAAATTTTTACGAAATAACAGGGTTAAGAAATCGGCACTGATAGGAATACAACTTAAGTAAATGATTTAAAAAGTTAAAATTAGTTCATATTTCCACGTTTTCGGGGTGTCACATGGAAGGTGAGGCGTTTTGTTTAAGTTGTTTTACTGATCATATGATGCATGGATTGATTCAACAAAAGGTAAAGAACCATGAGGTGTTTTGATGACAGCAGCAGCACAAGGGTTACTTTATTTGTTTTGGTACAACGGCTAAACTATGGCTTGCCAAGGAACCTTGTCGATTTGGGACAACCATTATGAAGGGTAACTGAGGGCTATGAGCAGCTTGAAATTGAAATCCAACATATATACATATAATGCATGTAAAGGGCGGTGAAATGATTTAAAGGAATTAATGTATAATGTAGATATAGCTGCTGTTTGAGAGAATTAAGTCAACCTTGCCATGGTGATTTGTGATGAGCTCGACTAGGTTTATTTGAAGGACTAAAGTGTGAATTTCATGTGTTATATTTGGGGGTTGTGAATTTAAATCTTGAGAATTTCGAAGGTGAAATAAGTTTGTAATTTTGAGAGAATTGTGAAATTTAAATGATGACATGGTGCAAAGAGCATAATTTTGATGTAGGAAATGATTGAATGAAGCATAAGAAATACTTTAGACATAATTGGCTAAGCGTAAGGCCATCGATAAATTAAGGTAAGAGATATATTTAAAATATTAATGGTGTCCTTATTACCTTAAATTCATTATAAAAATTTATTGAGGCATAATTTCATAAGGAAAATGATTTAGAAGTTAGAAATTTTAGATTTATGAAAAAGCATTGTCTTAAGATTTTTGAACTAGATTTTAAGGAAAACTAGCCTACTTTATTCAAAAACTCAGGTTTTAGGATCTCTTTAGCCGCAATATGATTTTATTAAACTTATTTAAATGTCTTGGAATTATTTGAAGATTTCATAAACATGCTTAATTATTTCATAAGTATCAATAAATAAATTTAACTTTGAAAATGCATGATCTCTTTGAGATTTATGAAATTGCCCATACTTATGTGAATTGATTATTTTTATGATTATGGGCTACCTTTGATAATCATGTGCATACGCATAAGATCTCTGAGGCATGATTTACATTTAAATTTCTTTAAGTTTATAAATATGATGTGATTCCATATTATACCTTGATTTAACCATGCCAATTATTTCAAAATATTTGAAGTACATATGTGAAAATATTGTATCATTATATGTGAAAATGTTTTGAGACTTACGTGTAAACCCCTAAAACTTTCCTCGAAATTCGGCTTGAGTGTAATCCAATTTAAATTAATTCACAATTTGCTTGTAGATAATTAAATTAATTTTTGTCGAAAAGACAAAATTAGGTTAGACCGGTATTTTTGTTAAGAATTCGATTTATGAAAATAAAATTGAAAATAAGAAAATAAAATTTAAATTAGAAAAAATAAATAAATAGTAAATAAAATTTAAATAATAAAAATAACGAGATCGAAGAATGTGTATAGATATATACACATTTAATTAAAGTTAATTAAAATTAAAAATTTAAATTAAGGTAAAAAAGGATTTAATGAAACGGGGCGTTCGGCACAAGGACTGTGCCCCGCACCAGCGTGCCCCGCTTCAGGGCCGAACGCCTGTACAATGCGTATACCAGCTTGCGTCTAAGTGCGCCAGAAGACCCCTGCACCAGCCTACGCCTGCATACCCCGGACGCTTGCACGTCAAACACCAGTCTGCACACCGGCCAGGACACTGCGGGCACCTGACTCCACACCACACCAGTGTTTGCACAGTGTGCCAGACCAACACGCACCAACCAGGCCACACACTCGCCCAGTGCGCTCAGCGCACCCAGCACATCCAGTCCTGCCCCCAGCCTACACAGTGCGCCAGTCCTGCACACGCCAACCTCCACCCAGCTGCCGCACCGCGCTAGACGCCTGCACCACCCAGTCCTGCGTGCACCAGGACTCTGCTCCATGCCAGGCGACTGCCACCCGGTCCTGCACCTCCTGCACGCCCAGTCCTGCACCTCCACGCCTCTGCCTACTGATGACTATAAGTAAAAGGGAAACGAGAGAGGAAGGGGTTGGCTGGTGAGGAAACTGTGAAGAGAAACTAAAACAGAAGAGAGCAAGGGTCATCCTCGGCCTAAGGGAAGCTGGGCAGTTGGCGACAATAGGAGGGTAGCAGAGGCAGAACCAGAAGCTGGTGAAGTGAGGGACCAATGTAGTCATAGAGTCACCTCTTTTCTGAACTCTCGGAGGAGTGGGAAGTAGAGTTCGAAGAGCAAAAAATGAAGCAACGACGAGAAAGCTAGGCTGAGGTGTTGTAGACGGTGACCGGAGATGATGGAGTGATGGAGGAGAGGTGTGGCAACACCAAAGACGTCGGTGGACAGAGAACAGGAGGATCGGTGACGAGGAAGGCGTGAGCAGAGGGTGACCAGCGAAGGAGGAAGAAGAAGGAAAGAAAAAAATGACGCGAAAAGTTTGAAAGGAAAAAAAAAAGAGAAAGAGAAAAAAGAGAATATATATATATATATATATATATATATATATATATATATATATTTATAAAAGCACTTGGAGATTGTGAAAAAGGCACAAGGAGGAAACTTGAGAAATATGGGAAAATAGATTTTCGACAAAATAAATTGAGTACATCGGGTTCACTGACTCCAGACACTAAGGTATTGAGGACTGCGAATAGACACCGAGATAAGAAAAATTGGGTTGTGCTATTAGAGATGAATGCACGTATTTTCTAATGGTTTTATAGATATGAATTTTAGGAAATTTATTTATTTATGCTGTAGAAAATTACCTATGAACTGTCGAAATTATACTACATATATTTGCTGTGTATTTGGAAACTGCAAATCTTAGGACAAAATTTTGATACGCCTGAATGTAGAAAATCCCTAGGCAATTTTACTGTCTGAAATTTTGAAAGAAGTTTTAAGGAACCTCAAAATTTGCCTCGATTTTTTTCGAAATAACCCTATTTAGTGTATTTAAATAAATATTAGAGTATTTTAAAAAAAATATCACGGAAAAATCTAAAATTTTGGATTTGCACCCGAGACTATGTTTTATGCATTTTTACCTGAAAAAGGCAAGACCAGCCCCTATAAATCTGTTTTTCTCTCAAAAAAGAAATTTAAGAATTTTAAAAATAAAATTAGTGACAGTCAGACGTGTATTACTGTGTGATCTTGAACAAAACTGTCTGCACGAGATTTTAAGATGTTTTAAGGACAAAATCGTGCTAGCCGGTCGTGTATTACTGTGTGATCTTGCACGAACCCGCTCGCACGTGATTTTAAGTGATTTGATAAAATCGTGTCAGCCTGTCGTGTATTGCTGTGTTATCTTGCACGGACCCGTTCACACGTGATTTTAAGTGATTTGATTAAACCGTGCCAATCGATCGTATATTGTTGTGTGATCTTGCACGGACCCGCTTGCACGTGATTTTAAGTGATTTGATAAAATCGTGCCTGACAGACGTGTATTGCTATGTGATCTTGCACGTATTTGCTCGCACGTAATTGGAGGAAAAAAGGGCGATAATGAATTTCATAGAAATGTGAATGATGAAATTATATGGAAATGTGAATGATGCCGAGGCCTATGGAGTACGATGTACAGTGCTGTGTGCACGTGTGTACGTTGTATCGTGATATTGAGAAATAGTGAAATGAGTAAGCCGATTGGGTAGCTGAACACTCTCACGGCACTTGACATCCCAGTACACCTGATCAATGACTGCCCGGAATCATTGACATTGACCAATTGTCCTATTGATTGATTATTGATGATGAATATTTTGCCATGCCTCACTTATTTGATTTATTTGAACTGAGTTTGATGAAATGAATTTTTGATATGAAATGAGTTTTATTTTACAGCATTTGATTTAATTGATATTTTACAGTAATGTTTTCTGTTATATCGGCACTGTGAGAAAATTGTAATTTTCACTGTACTACACTGAACTGTATGTTATTTCTTTAAGCCCGTATTTTGTAGATAGTGTATTTATCTACCTGCCGCTTGATTTTTTTTACTGAACATGTTGAGTTCACCCATTACTTTACTCCACAAAACCTCGTCAATAGCTGTGAGTGTTTGTAAGTCGAATAAATTTGCACAGTCATGTGTCAGTGAAGGACTCTTCAGCACTAAAGGTATACCCGACATAGACATTTATATTATATCTATACTTTGCAAGTACAATAATGTATAGAGAAATGTGTTTGAGGAATTGTGAACATGAAAGAACAATTATGATGATAAATTTTGTTTAAATTTGTCACCAAAAAAATGAAATCGAGTACTTGTGTTTACTGTTTTCGATCTGTTATCGAGTCGTAGCCCAACCAGTAAAAGTGCAAGTAAATCGGGTCGTTACATGAAGTGGTATCAGGGCAAGGTTGGCCTAATATGAGTTGATATTAGGAGAAAGAGAAAATTTGAAAAATTCAATCCTCAGCATTACTGTACATTGCTTAGATACAAACAGGTATACCTGGTTGTGTTTTCTTGAGAAATTGAGTTATTGAACGTAGGAAAACTGATAGTTATGGCTAGTTGGTATTACAAACATATTAGTAGACGAAAATGAATTATTTCTCTAGGTCGTAGAGATTGGCCGGAGAGATTTAATGAACCCTCATATGAATGTACACTCTTTTAGTTTAACCAAAAATTTTGAAGTCTGCTATATAAGATTTAAGCGGGACATGGAAACAATGATGACATTGTTTGGTCAAATGATAGTAGCACAATAATAATAGTGATGATTAAGGTGTGATTGTGACTTAGAGAAAAAAAACTGAGATAATTTCAAAAATTAGTCCACTATTTTTATTAGAATTAAGAATCCAATTATAATGGAAACTGGATAAATGAATTGGAAAAGTTACGTGGATCCTTAAGGTGTACTACTATAAAGAAGGTAGTTTTGGTATTGAAATAGGAAGTCAAACTTTAAGGGAAGTTCCCCACAATCTAATCTAAGGACCCGACATTAGAGCTTTACATGAGATATGTTTCTCGTTGTCTTTAGATAGCAACACATCTCGGATAAAGTATAATGGTAATTATAGATGAAAAGGTCAAATCGAACATAAGGTAACAAGTTCGATATGAAATTAAATTCATGGTTTTGGAGAAGTATAATATAAAGGAAGTCCAGAAGCTCGTAGGAGATATTGGAAACCCCAAACGTGCTAGGGAAGCTCCATTTGACGAAGTAGTAAGCAAGGCATTATTGTGATGATACGAAATGTATATCTTCGAGGTTACCAAGAAAAGGGGAAGATAAAAAGAGTGGTCGAAGAGAGATCTACTAAAGAGTAGAGTCTTAGTATCTGGAAGAAAGAACTACGAAAATGAACTGTATAAATGGAACTTAAAGGCCATACTGCTTACATGATTGATAAAGATAGGGCGTGTTCGGAGTAAAGAGACACCCCTGTAAACAGAGAGTTTTCTGATACATGCTCGGATGATCCATCAGAGTTACCTCTAGATAAAAGGATGAAGTTTTGAGGTGATTTAGTACTTGGTACCGAACTAAGTATTCAAACCCCATACTAAATGGCTTCAATTTAATTAGAAGAGCAGAAGAAGTAATTACAGGGATTATAAAATAAAGGGGAATTATCAGACCGGGTGATCCACTTTGGAGTGTACGAGCATTAATTGTTAAGGAGTTTCAGAGTTTTTTGGGTTACAATGTGTCAAGAATGAGGGACAATTAGATTCTCCCAAGACAGAGATTGTAGAACAATGGGAATAACTCAAAATTGTTAAGATGACTTGAAGTTTGAGGTATAAGGAGACTTTGGAACATGAACCACATATCGAATCTAAGGATTGTAAATTGTATATGCTTATTTTTCGAATCCGAGACTTAAATGGAATAAGGAAAGGGTTTTGTATAATGAAATGAGACAAGTTTTGAAGTGTGATAAATTCTGGATGCATGATTATAATTGGAATGAGAGATGTACACAGCGTATGAATATTTTTGGGTATGTGAAATGATTCGGATCGAGTGAGGTGAATGAAGAATGAGTGGTGACTAAAGGATAAATGTGAAATTGCGATAAATTATAGTATCCTACTTTCTATTGGGACTGAACCTTGAATTCCTATACCTATAATTAGTTATGTGGTCAGGTTTGATGGCTAATAAGATATTGCAAAATACCTCTCTGTCTGAGAGACTTGGTGGTGTCTAGAAGTACCCATAACCTATAAATTGGAAGTGACAGTCGTAATATTCGCGTTTGAAATCAGGATACCATTTCTGGTGTGGCGAAGGATTATGAAATTCGACTGATCATGGAGGTTTAAAATATTAGATTTCACAAAGGCTGTCTAATACAAGAAAAGAGGAAATGACTAGGGTTAGTGCTTTGAGCAAAAGTAATTTCGGGATGACATTTTATATACAAATAGGTTAGGGACATGAGTTATTGAAATATTTAGTGAACCTTAACTGGATGTGATTCCCTACTAATACTGACATGTATATCGTGGTAGCTAGCCTGAAATTAGAACCAGATTTGATTGATAAAATCTGACAGGCAGCGTAAGGATAAGTATTGCGTAGATGTGGCTAGTCGACCATGTTGGGTTCTGTGACAAATTTTAGCTCTGACAGTCTACTAGGATTCAGAGGCAGAATTTATATTCCTGATAATGCACAATTGAGGAAATTAATATTGTCAGAAGCTCTCTCCTCGAGGTACACCCTCCACCCGGGGAAGAAATAGGATGTACCAGAATTCACGAAAAGTGTATTTGTGGTCAAGGATGAAGAAAGACGTGGCTGAATATGTGGCCGCTAACTTGTGTCAGCAGATTAAAATAGAGCGTCAGAAATCTACGAGATTGTTACAGCCCCTACCAATACCAACATGAAAATAGGAGTGTGTCACCATGGATTTCATCATGGGATTTCTAAGGACCCGTAGAAATCATGATGCGATTTGGGTAGTAGTTGATGGACTAACAAAGTCCACTCACTTCCTAGCTATGAAGGCTATGGATACCTTGAGTGCGCTAGTGGAGCTGTATGTACGGGAGGTTGTTAGATTACACGGCGTACCAGTAATCATAGTATCTGACAGGGATTCTTGGTTCACTTCGTACTTTTGGGAGCATTTCCTAAAAGCCATGAGAACCCAACTAAATTTTAGCATGACTTTCCATCCTCAAACAGATGGACAATCAGAGATAACCATTCAAACTTTGGAGGACATGTTGTGAACTTGTGCTCAAGATTTTAAAGGCTCCTAGGACGACCATTTACCGCTAGCAGAGTTTGCATATAATAACAGTTACCATTCAAGTATCGAAATAACACCGTATGAAACGTTGTATGGTCGAAGATGTTGTTCGTCAATAAGATGGGAAGAAGTAGGTGGAAGGAAGATATTCGCTTCTGATTTGGTCATACAAGCTTCTGAGGATGTACGGTGGATCTATGAGAGGTTGAGGACAGCTTAGAACAGTCAGAAAAGTTACGCTGACCAAAGATGACGACCCTTGGAATTTTCAATTGGAGATTCGGTATTTCTAAAGTTTCTTCATCCAAAGGTATAATGAGATTTGGGAAGAAAAGAAAGCTAAGTCCCCGTTATATTGGACCTTTCGAGATCTTATACCGACTGAGAGACAAAGCCTATTGATTGGCGTTATCGCCAGAGTTGTCAAGTATGTCGATGCTACACAAGTATCATTCGAATCCCACACATGTAATTAAATATGAACCGCTAAAATTGAAGGAAGACATGACATATGTGGAGAAACTAATTCGGATTTTGGACATGAAGGAAAAAGCATTGCGATGTAAGACGATTCTGTTGGTTAAGGTTTTGTGCTAGTATCACACGTCAGAAAAGGTCACACGGAAATTAGAAAACTTAATGTGAGAGAAATATTCGCAGTTGTTTGGAAACTGACGTACTCTTAAATTTAGGGACCAAATTTCCTAAGGTGAGGAGAATGTAAACCCCTAAAGCTTTCCCCGAAATTCAACTCGAGTGTAATCCAATTTAAATTAATTCCCAATTTGCTAGCGGATAATTAAAATAATTTTTGTCGGAAATGAGAGATTAGGTTAGGTCGATATTTTTGTTAAGAATCCGATTTATGAAAATAAATTGAAAATAAGAAAATAAAATTAAAATTAGATAAAATCAATAAATAGTAAATAAATTTTAAATAATAAAAATAACAAGATCGAACAAAGTGTATAGATATATACACATTTAATTGAAGTTAATTAAAATTAAAAATTTAAATTAAGGTAAAAAAAGGATTTAATGAAACAGGATTTAATGAAACAGGGCATTTGGCACAGGGAATGTGCCCTGCACTAGCGCCCCTCACTTCAGGGCCGGACGCCTGCACAAGGTGCCCACCAGCCTGTGTCTGAGTGTGCCAGAGGACCCTTGCACCAGCCTGCGCCTACACACCCCAGACGCCTGCACGTCGAACACCAGTATGCACACCGACCAGGACATTGCGCGCACCAGACTCCACTCCACACCAGAGTCTGCACAGTGCTCCAGACTAACACGCACGAGCCAGCCTAGACACTCGACCAGCGCGCTCAGTGCACCCAGCGCACCCAGTCCTACGCCCAGCCTACGCAGTGCGCCAGTCCTGCACGCGACAACCTGCACCCAGCTCTTGCATCGCGCCAGATGTCTGGACCACCTAGTCCTGCGCGCACCAGGACTCTTCTCCATGCCAGGCCACTGCCACCCGATCCTTAACCTCCTGCGGGCCCAGTCCTGCACCTCCACGCCTCTGCCCACTGAATGACTATAAGTAAAAGGGAAACGAGAGAGGAAGGGGTTGGCTGGTAAGGAAACAGTGAAAAGAAACTAAAACAGAGGAGAACATGGGTCATCCTCGACCCAAGGGAAGCTGGGCAACTGACGGCAATATAAGGGTAGCAGAGGCAGAATCGAAAGCTGGTGAAGTGAGGGACCAACGTAGCCACAGAGTCACCTCTGTTTTGAACTTTCGGTGGAGTGGGAAGCAAAGTTCGAAGAGCAACAAATGAAACAGAGAAGGGGAAGCTAGGCGGAGGTGTTGTAGACGGTGACCGGAGATGATGGAGGAGAGGTGTGGCAGCACCAAAGACGTGGGTGGGCAGAGAATAGGAGGACCGGTGACAAGGAGGGCGTGAGCTGAGGGTGACCAGCGAAAGAGGAAGAAGAAGAAAAGAAAAAAATGGCGTGGAAAGTTTGAAAGGAAAAAAAAAAGATAGAAAAAGAGAAAATATATATATAAAGACTTGGAGATAGTGAAAAAGGCACAAGGAGGAAACTTGAGAAATCCGAGAAAAGAGATTTTCGAGGAAATTAACTGAGTGGATTGGATCCACTGACTCCATACGCTAAGGCATTAAGGACTGTGAACTAACACCGAGGTAAGGAAAATCGGGTTGTGCTATTAGAGATGAATGCACGTATTTTCTGATGGTTTTGTAGATATGAATTTTAGGAAATATATTTATTTATGCTGTAGAAAATTACTTGTGAACTGTCGAAATTATATTGCGTATATTTACTGTGTATTTAGAGACTAAGAACCTTAGGACAAAATTTTGATATGCCTAAACGTAGAAAATCCCTAGACAAATTTTTCTGTTCGAAATTTAGAAAGAAGTTTTAAGGAACTTTAAAATTTGCCCCGATTTTTTTTTCAAAATAGCCATATTTAATGTATTTAAATAAATATTAGAGTATTTTTTTTTAAAAATTATAGCGAAAAAACTTAAAATTTTGTATTTGCACAGGAGACTATGTTTTATGGTTTTTTAGCTGAAAAAGGCAAGACCGACCCCTTTAAATCTGTTTTTCATGCAAAAATGAAATTTAAGCATTTTAAAAATAAAACTCATAACAGTCAGACATGTATTGCTGTGTGATCTTGCAAGGCGCTGTCTGCATGAGATTTTGAGATTAAAGATAAAATCGTTCTAGCCGGTCATGTATTACTATGTGATCTTGCACGGACCCCCTCGCACATGATTTTAAGTGATTTGATAAAATCATGCCAATTGATCGTGTATTGCTGTGTGAACTTGCACGGACCCGTTCGCACGTGATTTTAAGTGATTTGATAAAACTGTGCCGGACGATTGTGTATTACTGTGTGATCTTGCACGGACTCGCCTGCACGTGATTTTAAGTGATTTGATAAAACTGTGCTAGCCGATCGTGTATTGCTGTGTGATCTTGTACGGACCCGCTTGCACGTGATTTTAAGTGATTTGATAAAACTATGCCTGACAAACGTGTATTGCTGTGTGATCTTGCACGTATTTGCTCGGACGTGATTAGAGGCAAAGAGGGCAATGATGAATTTCATGGAAATGTGAATGATGAAATTATATGGAAATGTGAATGATGTCGAGGTCCATCGAGTACGATGTACCGTGCTGTGTGCATGTGAGTACGCTGTACCGTGTTATTGGGAAATAGTGAAATGAGTAAGCCGATTGGGTAGCTGACCACTCCCACGACAATTGACATCCCGACACACTAGATCAGTGATTGCCCGAAGTCATTGACATTGGCCAATTGTCCTATTGATTAATTATTGATGATGAATATTCTGCCATGTCTCACTTATTTGATTTATTTGAACTGAGTTTGATGAAATGAATTTCTGATATGAAATGAGTTTTATTTTACTACATTTGATTTAATTGATATTTTGCAGTAATGTTTTCTATGATACCGACACTGTGAGAAAATGATAATTTTCATTGTACTACACTAAACTGTATGGTATTACTTCAAGCCCATATTTTGTAGATAGTGCATTTATCTACTTGTCCTTGATTTTTCTTACTGAGCATATTGAGCTCACCCCTTACTTTACTCAACAGAGTCTCTTCATAGCTGGGAGTGTTTGTAAGTCGAATAAATTTGTACAATCATGTGTCAGTGAAGGACTCTTCAGCACTAAAGGTATACCCGACATAGACATTTATATTGTATCTATACTTTGCAAGTACAGTAATGTATAGAGAAATGTGTTTGGGGAATTGTGAACATGAAAGAACAATTATGATGATCAATTTTGTTTAAATTTGTCACCAAAAAAATGAAATCGAGTATCGTGTTTACTATTTTCGATCTGTTATCAACTCGTAGCCCAACCAGTAAAACTGTAAGTAAATCGGGTCGTTACATTAGGCTACTCATAGTATATGCCACGGGCATGTCATGCAATGCCTTTGTGGTGGTTGATATCTAATGTTTATGTCCACGCGACATGTTACGTTGGACTACCCGCACGATGAGTGCTACTGGTGCTCGTGCACTACTGTGTGCTAGTTATGAGAAACTTGATTTTGAGAATCGCTATACGACCCTTATCTAGTCTACAACCTACTATGGCTATTGATACTATTCTCCATCTGATAGGGACATCTTATTATGTGATCGGATGATGTTATAGGAACTGCATGATGCTATAGGGAACTCTTGCTTAATCTCCTTCCGTATAATGATGTGAACATAATGATTAAATTCTAAACTTCCTATGATTTATTCAAAAACTATGTGAAGCATTGTGATTTGACTTTTGGACTTATATTTGATCCATATATGTGAAATTTGACTTCGACTTCATTATTGATTATGAGATTTGATATTTCAAATGTTTTGAAATGCATACTTCGATTTTGCAACATCATTATATTTCTTATATTTTGATACTATTAAGATTTTAAACGCATTTTGTACTAGGCTTTTCCAAAAGCTCACCCCCTCCACTTTTAGATTATTTGGAGTGACAGTGAAGTACACACCTTAGACTGGTGGACATGAGGCTCCCCAAACTGGTTTTTGTACTGTGCTAGGTATCGTCCCTATTTTGTCATTTATTTCCAGATAGGTGTATGCACAGACGTATGTTTATATTTTGACACACAATATTAAGGGGATGTAATCTAAGAAATGATCAATAGTTAGCATTTCTGAGTTATAACATTGTCGGTGATGCATGAATTATTATGTATTTGAATATGGTGGTTAAACTACAGGTTAAATGCATCACTTTTTATTTGAATGGGACAACAAATTGAAGAAATCCATAATAATATATCCAGACTAGATAAGAGAAACTGGTAACCTACACCGAGCTGAAGACAACGATAAAGAAAAGAAAAAATTTAGACCCATTTTTAGTAAACACCACCAAATTTCCTTGTACTCGGTTTTAAGTGAACAAAATTGGGATTAAACACGTGTTTGTTGGAGGTTAATTAATTTAATTAGAATTTTGACATGAGAAACCGTAAACCTTATGAAATTTCTTGAATCTGATTAATGAAACAAACAAAAGAATTATAATGTATGTATTGACAATAAAATTTCTATAATGAGAGACTTAGAAAATTAAATTAAATAAAATATCCTAATCTTAAGAATAAATAATTGTGTACATATATAAAGATTTATAAATACACATATGCATCAAACATACCGAGAAGTGTACAACAAACAATTTCTAAGGGAAATGGTAGCCCAAAAGCAATCTTTTCATGGCAATATATAAATATATATATTATTGCTTACGGGTTGTGGGAAAATTCCCACCAAAAGCGTGGTGGTGTTCTGCCTTAAGGCAGAACACCCATAATCTTCTGTCAGGACGTCTCCCCTCCATCAGTTCTCTCATCAGTCTCTTAGCCTTCACATCTGTGAGACCCCGTATATGTATAGCTATGTATATAGGAACATGGGAATGTAAATAAAATCATAAGTATGATGATACATTGTAATGTGAAGTATATGCAATGTAAGTTCATAAGATTATGTACGCACTTGTAATAAGAATTGTAATTATAAGTACAAGTTGCACTATGAATGAGCGAGAAGAAATGAACTTGAACATGAGAAGAATGTGATCGAAATGGAATATGAGTAGTATAGTAAAATGGAAGGAAAGATTTACATAAGTGTATATTTCCATTCAGGTAATTTCGTATATATTTGGTTATACAAAGATTTCCCACAAGTTTTAATATATACTAAGTGTGATGGGATGACATTTTTAAGTCTCAAGGAGCGATGAATAAGGAAAGGACTATGGAGGTAAATTGAGGAAGTTTAGAAGGGAGTTGTTGCAGAAAAATTGCAGGAAATCTGGAATTTGTGAAGGCCAGATCGATCTTATAGGATGAGAGATCGATCTGGGAGAGCCAGGATGCTCTTATGTGAGTAATGGAAGGGAACAGATCGATCTCCAAAGGAAGCAGATCGATCTCTTTAGCTCTCGGGTTGGAAGCAGATCGATCTCCCCTAAGACCAGATCGATCTCCTTAAGCTTCTGTTCGACAGCAGATCGATCTCCAGCCTCGACAGATCGATCTCTTGCCTTTAAAATGCCTTAGAAAAGAGGAATTTTAAGAGGACCAGATCGATCTCCACCCAAGGAAGATCGATCTCATCAAGTCAAAACTATAAATAGGAGCAGTTGGATCTGTAGAATTTCGGGATAAACCATTTTCTCTCTCTTCTACTCAAAGAAAACTAGCTTTCTCACTCCTAAATCCAGCCATTTTCAGTGAGATTTAAGGAGAGTCTATTAGAGACAAAGTTGTTCATGACAAAGAGGAGAACAACATAGTCTAGAGGCATTTCCCTATTTGATGGATTGAAGAAATAAAGGGCAATCCTAATTGGAGCAAGAGGAAATCCAATGAGGTAAGTTCTAATGCACAAATCCAAGTACATTGGTTTAGATAATGATTATAAAGATATTTGGGTGTGCATATTGTGGATAGAACTACCTAGAATGGTATGAAATGAATATAACTTAGAAATAGTCAAGTGTGAGAAAGTGGAGTGTGGAAGTGTTAATGATGAATGAGATATTTTGAGTGGAGGAATATGTTGTGGGAATGATTTGGGCATATTAATATTGGGATAAAATTGTGAGATTTACCACAAGGGGTAAAATGTGTATTTAAGACATTGGATAAATGCTTAGTTGAATAAGAGTTAGAAACATTAACTCAAGTGTTGATGGATGAATTTCAGTCTCGGATGATACGCCGGAGTAAGTCGAGAGGAGAACGCAAGAAGCATAAAGGCGGATAGTTGCACACAAGTAAAGCGAGGTAAGGGACTGTGTGTTAGCTATAGAGATGTTCGTGCGTATTTTACAGCAATTTCGTAGATATATTGCTAGAACTAGTAGATATTATAATTCTATGAAATGATGTGGAAGTATGAAAAGTACTATGATGTATATATGTATTGAGAAATGGGATAGGGTAAGGAAATAGCATGATATGCATGTTTTCAATGATATTCTCAATTTTATATTGTTATTGATGATTGAGAAATGTTGATGATAGGTTGGCTAATTTTACATGTTTTAGCATGAAGAGGCATGCTGTATGAATAAATGTGTTTTGAGTTTTAAAAGAGAAAATAGCCATTTATCAGCTTTGAGATGAGATTTGGTGTTGAAGCGCTAGCTCACACCTGTTTTTAATGCCTTGATGTACCATGTTGGAGTTTAACTCGTACGATGGTTTTGAGAAAGTGCGAGAACTTTGCTCGCACCTGTTTTGGTTGAGTTGAGGTAAACCTGGGGGTTTGGGACCCAAGGGGATACCAGCCGACGACCATTTGAATGGGCTGGGCCTTAACGATAGATCGTACCGCGCTGGAGCTTTACGTTGACTGTGTGTCACGCTGCTTGCTCGCCTGGTATATGAGACATGGTTTAGGATGAAAAGTCCATCGGAGTTGGAGTATGGACTTGGGTCCACGGTCGTACGTAGAATAGTGTAGTCACCCGTTGGTATACTATGTACCGTGCTGGGTGCACGTGAGTACGAGTATCGCGTAGATGACACACGACGTATCTTTACCGTGAGTATACGAGGAGATGAGGTGGATTGAAATGAGCCGGAGGGCAGGACTGACCCATCCCCCTTCAGGCGAAGTGATACCCTATGCACACCTGATCATTGAGGCCTGGGATCACTGACTATGGCCATATGTCGTGGATATTTGATTGCCGAAAATTCCATGCCTGTCTCAGAGATTCGAGAAACAGAGACAATCTCAGAAAAGAAAGAGATTTGCAGAAAAAGAGTGATTTGAGAAACGAAAGAGATTTCGTGTTTTTGATAAATCTCTGATTTCACATTTGTGCCATGAGGGCACTATTTATGAGCATGTTTTAAATGGAAGTTTGACATTTGATTTACACGAAAATGCTATTGAGAAATATGTGTTTAAATGCATTGTTCGTATGATATTTCCATTTATAACGAAAACATGGTTTTGGTTTATGCATGCATGGGCTATGTAGGTAGTATGATATCTACCTGCTAGCATACATTTTCTTACTGAGCTGTGGTTTGCTCATCCCACTATTTTCCACCTCCAGGTACTGAGAAGTAAGAGAGCGGTGATCTCTAGGTCTTTTGTGTGAAACAGCTCCCACAATCCGCAAAGGTATAAGATTTGTACATACGAGTATTTTGTATCTAATATATCGTATCGTACAGTTATATCTTGGAATTGTAAACAGTATTATGGGGATGATATGTAAGCACATGGTATTTATACAATTGATTTTGTATATCTACACACACACCTGGGAGTGTGAATTAAAGATTTAAATATTTCGCTGTAAATGAATGAATTTTAGTAATTGTATCTTCTCACAGCCCAACCGTATTAGAGTAAGTGTGGATAGAATGGTCCCCGGAAGTGGGGTGTGACAGGTTTGGTATCAGAGCATGGTTGGTCTGATGTGAGTTGATATTTAGGACTAAGAAAACATACATCCCCAAGTTACTGTGCGATATTTAGATACAAATGTGTGTACGGAGCTGGTAGTAAATTAAATGTTTGTTATAACGCAGGAAAGTTATCGGGCTAGTGAGTTATGCCTGAGAGACACCGCAAGAGGGGAGAGAGCTCGAGAGCTCAAGGGCGAAATGACAGGACTGAGAGGCACAGTAGATCATCCTCTAGTCATGAGCCCCAGGAACAGATAGAGGCTTCTGATCCTCGAATAACTCGATTGGAGGAAGACATGCGCACGATGATGACCATGATGGGTCAGATCATGGCTAGGTTTGAGGGTACACCTGGTACAGTGGGACAGGCTGCACCGGATCCCCTAGCAGCTGCACCTGAACCTGAGAATGTTGCACCTGTGCAAGCTGAACCGGTTAGGCCACGGGAACCCCATATTCGACCAGTACCTCCTCCAGTAGCCCCACAGCAGTATGATGATGAATTGGGGTATGGATATGACTGTGATATGGAGAGATTGAGGCATTTTATGGACTTTAAGCCTCCTTCGTTTAGCGGGGTAAAGGATCCGACAGTGGCTGAGGATTGGATCAGTCAGATAGAGAAGTTATTCGACTTCTGTAGATGTTCAGCTACGGAGAGAGTAGCGCTTGCAGCCTTTGTATTGAGAGGCGAAGCAGAGCACTGGTGGAAGTCCACCAGGCCGATGTTGAGAGCTCAAGGAATGGTTATTACTTGGGATATGTTCTTAGGCGTTTTCAGAGAGCAATACATCCCAGATACTGCTCGACGGAGATTACAGATGGAATTTTTCAATCTGACTCAAGGGAATCGAACAGTTGATGAGTACGAGTCACGATTCACTTCGCTGGGTCGATATGATCCGGACTCGATCAGGAGTGAAGCTATCAGAGTCCGTAGATTTGTAGATGGACTGAGGCCTTCGATCCGAGCGAAGTTAGCCCCATTTGATGTCGCTACATATAGAGAGGCTGTTCGACGGGCCCAGTTATGTGAGCAAGATTCTGACTTGCAGATTTTTGAGTTTAGTTGGGGTAAAGACAAGGGTCCGAGGAAGCTGGGAGATGGCAAGAGTACCAAATTTGGTCGAAAATTCATGAGTAAGCGTCGGAGAGAGGTAGATGAATTCCAGAAAAAGGTTGTTAGACCTTTTATGCCTCCGACTCAGACACCAGCCAGGGGTATAGTGATTGGTGGACCCCGACCGACTACAGATCAGTGTAGACTATGAGGTCGATACCATAGTGGTAGGCCATGTCATCTTCAGGGTACCCGATGCTTCAGATGTGGTAAATTTGGACATTATGCCAGAGAGTGCCCGGAGATAGTTGAGGCACTTTCACAGAGGGGTAAAGAGCCAGAGAGGGTTCCTACAGTTGCACCTCCTGCAAGAAAGAAAGCCTCGGCTGAAGAAAAAGGAAAACAAGTTGTGGGTCAAGGCAGGGTGTATGCGATAGACCAGGCATCGGCTGATACCTCTTCTGAAGTGATAAAATGTACAATCTTGATTTTCAATCTGGAGGTTATAGCTTTGTTTGATTCTGGTGCTACGCATTCCTTCATATCACCTGCATGTGCATCTAAGTTAAAAGGTTTTGTAGAGCCCACATACTTGAGTAGGACTTTACTAATAAGTACTTCGATGAGAGTTAGCCAATTAGTTGAGCAAGTGTATAAAGATTGTAAAGTGAGGGTGGGAGATAAGTGCATGACAGCCAACTTGATTTTGTTGAATATGTATGACATTGATGTAATTTTGGGAATGGATTGGTTAGCCACCAATCATGCTGTCATAGACTGTCGTTCTAAGTTCATTAAGTTTTCTCTACCTGAAGAATGTGTTGTAAGATTTTAAGAGAAGAAATGAAATCTTAAATTTTGTGTTAAGTAAAGTACCTTGGTATAAATGACTTGAGTGTTGTTTTGAAGGTTTTGTTGCTTATGTGGTGGATTTGAACAAAGTACATCCGAATATAGAGGACATCTCAGTGGTCAGAGAATTTCCTGATGTCTTTCCAGACGATCTACCAGGATTGCCACCCGATAGAGAAACGGAATTCCGTATAGACTTGACGCCTGGAACCGAACCAATATCGAAGTCACCATATAGGATGGCTCCAGTTGAGTTAGAGGAATTGAGGAAACAGCTGCAAGAGTTGTTAGAGAAGGGGTTCATAAGACTGAGCGTCTCACCATGGGGAGCCCCGGTATTGTTTGTGAGGAAGAGAGATGGGAGCCTCAGGTTGTGCATTGACTATCGGATGTTAAATAAAGCTACCATTAAGAATAAGTACCCCTTGCCACGCATTGACGATTTATTGGATCAGCTTCGGGGAGCACAGATCTTTTCCAAGATAGATCTGAGGTCTGGGTATCATCAATTGAAGATTCAAAAGGAGGATGTGCCCAAGACAACGTTTCGTACCCGCTATGGCCATTACGAATTCTTAGTGATGCCTTTTGGATTGACCAATGCGCCAGCAGCCTTTAGGGCATTAATGAATGAAGTATTCAAGCCATACCTGGACCAATTCGTAATTATTTTCATTGATGATATATTGGTGTATTCAAGGTCCAGAGAAGAGCATGAGCAGCACTTAAGGATTATTTTGCAGACCCTCTGAGAGAAAAGGTTATATGCCAAGCTTAACAAATGTGACTTTTGGCTAGAACAAGTTTCTTTTCTAGGCCATGTTATATCGAAGGATGGGGTGTCAGTAGATCCATCCAAGATTGAGGCAGTTGTTCAGTGGGAACAACCTAGGACAGTCACAGAGATCAGAAGTTTTCTGGGTTTGGCTGGTTACTACAGGAGATTTGTAGAAGGTTTCTCTAGATTAGCTGCTCCATTGACACGTCTTACGAGGAAGAGTGTAGAGTTTTCATGGGATGAAGCTTGTGAGAGGAGTTTTCAAGAACTTAAGCGCAGATTAACTACCGCGCCAGTTCTTGTCATCCCTAACAGTTCAGGGAATTACTCGGTGTATACAGATACTTCGCACCAAGGACTAGGCTGTGTTTTGATGCAAGATGGAAGGGTAGTAGCTTATGGATCTAGACAGCTAAAAGATCATGAGAGGAACTACCCCACTCACGATTTGGAGTTAGCAGCCGTAGTGTTTGTGTTGAAAATATGGCGCCACTACTTATATGGTGAGAGATTTCAGATCTTTACGGATCATAAGAGTCTGAAATATCTATTCTCACAAAAGGAGTTAAACATTAGACAAAGGAGGTGGTTGGAACTCCTCAAGGACTATGATTGTGAGATCTTATACCATCCGGGGAAGGCAAATGTGGTCACCGATGCATTGAGTCAGAAGAGTCTCGGGTTGGTATCACATATGATGGTTAGAGAGCACGAGTTGTTGGAACAATTCACGAACCTTAGTCTGGATATGACCCTACCTGAGATTGGCAGCTATGGGATCATTGCTAGCTTGAGATTAGAATCGGAGTTGATTGAGAGAATCCGACAAGCTCAGCAAATTGATCAATGGTGTATTGAGATGATTAGCCAACTTCGGAAAGGGAAGGGTGCCGATTTTATATTGAGTCCAGATGGAATACTAAGGTTTGGAGATAGAATATGTGTTCCTAAGGATTTAGAGCTGAGAAAGCTGATCTTATCAGAGGCACACTCGTCGAGATACACGATACACCCGAGGAGTAATAAGATGTATCAAAATCTCTGAAAGGCATATTGGTGGTCGAGAATGAAGAGAGACATAGCTGAGTATGTCGCTAGATGTCTCATTTGTCAGCAAGTAAAAGTCGAACATCAGAAACCAGGAGGATTATTACAACCTCTATCGATACCAACATGGAAGTGGGAGCATGTCACCATGGATTTTGTAATGGGGTTACCGAGAACCCGTAAGAACCATGATGCGATATGGGTGATAGTGGATCGATTAACGAAATCGGCACATTTCATAGCCATGAGATCTACAGATACATTGAGTGCATTGGCGAGCTTGTATGTGCGAGAAATAGTGAGATTGCATGGAGTCCCAGTGAGTGTTGTTTCTGATAGGGATGCCCACTTCACTTCCCACTTTTGGGGACATTTTCAGGAAGCGATGGGGACCCAATTGAGTTTTAACACCGCTTTTCATCCTCAGACAGATGGTCAGTCAGAGAGGACTATACAGACCCTGGAGGATATGTTGAGAGCGTGTGTGCTGGATTTTAGAGGCTCATGGGACGATCACTTGCCATTGATTGAGTTCGCCTACAATAACAGTCATCACTCAAGTATTGGTATGGCCCCTTATGAGGCACTATACGGTCGTAGATACCGATCGCCCATTGGTTGGGAAGAAGTTGGTGACAGACAATTGCTCGCTCCCGATTTGGTTAAGCAAGCCTCCGAGGATGTTCAGATAATATGCGAGAGGCTGCGAACAGCTCAAAGTCGACAAAAGAGTTACACTGATAAGAGACGGAGACCACTTGAGTTTGATGTTGGTGAGTCTGTATTTTTGAAAGTATCTCCTTCTAAGGGAATAATGAGGTTTGGGAAGAAAGGAAAATTAAGTCCTCGTTACATTGGTCCCTTCGAGATTTTGGATAGAGTGGGAGAAGGAGCATATAGGCTAGCCTTACCACCTGAGCTAGCAGAAGTCCACAATGTCTTCCACGTTTCTATGCTTCGGAAGTACTACCCGGATCCAACGCATGTAATTAGCTATGAGCCGTTGGAGCTCAAAGAGGATATGTCGTATGTCGAGAGACCGATCAGGGTGTTGGACAGAAAAGAGAGGGTGTTGCGGAACAAGACGATTGCATTGGTTAAGGTTTTGTGGCAACATCACACTGTGGAAGAGGCCACATGGGAACTGGAAAGTTTGATGCGAGAAAAGTATCTCGAGTTATTCACAGATTAAATTGGTTCTAATTTGGAGGACCAAATTCTCTAAGTGGGGGAGAATGTGAGACCCCGTATATGTATAGCTATGTATATAGGAACATGGAAATGTAAATAAAATCATAAGGATGATGATACATTGTAATGTGAAGTATATGCAATGTAAGTTCAAAAGATTATGTACGCACTTGTAATAAGAATTGTAATTATAAGTACAAGTTGCACTATGAATGAGCGGGAAGAAATGAACTTGAACACGAGAAGAATGTGATCGAAATGGAATATGAGTAGTATAGTAAAATGGAAGGAAAGATTTACATAAGTGTATATTTCCATTCAGGTAATATCGTATATATTTGGTTATACAAAGATTTCCCACAAGTTTTAATATATACTAAGTGTGATGGGATGACATTTTTAAGTCTCAAGGAGCGATGAATGAGGAAAGGACTATGGAGGTAAATTGAGGAAGTTTAGAAGGGAGTTGTTGCAGAAAAACTGCAGGAAATCTGGAATTTGTAAAGGTCAGATCGATCTCATAGGATGAGAGATTGATCTGGGAGAGCCAGGATGCTCTTATGTGAGTAATGGAAGGGAACATATCGATCTCCAAAGGAAGCAGATCGATCTCTTTAGCTCTCGGGTTAGAAGCAGATCGATCTCCCCTAAGACCAGATCGATCTCCTTAAGCTTCTGTTCGATAGCAGATCGATCTCCAGCCTTGACAGATCGATCTCTTGCCTTTAAAATGCCTTAGAAAAGAGGAATTTTCAGAGGACCAGATCGATCTCCACCTAAGGAAGATCGATCTCATCAAGTCAAAACTATAAATAGGAGCAGTTGGATCTGCAAAATTTCGGGATAAACCATTTCCTCTCACTTCAACTCAAAGAAAACTAGCTTTCTCACTCCTAAATCCAGTCATTTTCAGTGAGATTTAAGGAGAGTCTATTAGAGACAAAGTTGTTCACGACAAAGAGGAGAACAACATAGTCTAGAGGCATTTCCCCATTTGATGGATTGAAGAAATAAAAGGCAATCCTAATTGGAGCAAGAGGAAATCCAATGAGGTAAGTTTTAATGCACAAATCCAAGTACATTGGTTTAGATAATGATTATAAAGATATTTGGGTGTGCATATTGTGGATAGAACTACCTAGAATGGTATGAAATGAATATAACTTAGAAATAGTCAAGTGTGAGAAAGTGGAGTGTGGAAGTGTTAATGATGAATGAGATATCTTGAGTGGAGGAACATGTTGTGGGAATGATTTGGGCATATTAATATTGGGATAAAATTGTGAGATTTACCACAAGGGGTAAAATGTGTATTTAAGACATTGGATAAATGCTTAGTTGAATAAGAGTTAGAAACATTAACTCAAGTGTTGATGGATGAATTTCAGTCTCGGATGATACGCCGGTGTAAGTCGAGAGGAGAATGCGAGAAGCATAAAGACGGATAGTTGCACACAAGTAAAGCGAGGTAAGGGACTGTGTGTTAGCTATAGAGATGTTCGTGCGTATTTTACAGCAATTTCGTAGATATATTGCTAGAACTAGTACGATATTATAATTCTATGAAATGATATGGAAGTATGAAAAGTACTATGATGTATATATGTATTGAGAAATGGGATAGGGTAAGGAAATAGCATGATATGCATGTTTTCAATGATATTCTCAATTTTATATTGTTATTGATGATTGAGAAATGTTGATGATAGGTTGGCTAATTTTACATGTTTTAGCATGAAGAGGCATACTGTATGAATAAACGTGTTTTGAGTTTTAAAAGAGAAAATAGCCATCTATCAGCTTTGAGATGAGATTTGGTGTTGAAGCGCTAGTTCACACCTGTTTTTAATGCCTTGATGTACCGTGTTTAACTCGCACGATGGTTTTGAGAAAGTACGAGAACTTTGCTCGCACCTGTTTTGGTTGAGTTGAGGTAAACCTGGGGGTCTGGGACCCAAGGGGATACCAGCCGACGGCCATTTAAACGGGCTGGGCCTTAACGATAGATCGTACCACGCTGGAGCTTTGCGTTGACTGTGTGTCACGCTGCTTGCTCGCCTGGTATATGAGACATGGTTTAGGATGAAAAGTCCATCGGAGTTGGAGTATGGACTTGGGTCCACGGTCGTACGTAGAATAGTGTAGTCACTCGTTAGTATACTATGTACCGTGCTGGGTGCACGTGAGTACGAGTATCGCGTAGATGACACACGACGTATCTTTACCGTGAGTATACGAGGAGATGAGGTGGATTGAGATGAGCCGGAGGGCAGGACTAACCCATCCCCCTTCAGGCGAAGTGATACCCTATGCACACCTGATCAGTGAGGCCTAGGATCACTGACTATGGCCATATGTCGTGGATATTTGATTGCCGAAAATTCCATGCCTGTCAAAGAGATTCGAGAAACAGAGACAATCTCAGAAAAGAAAGAGATTTGCAGAAAAAGAGTGATTTGAGAAACGAAAGAGATTTCGTGTTTTTGATAAATCTCTGATTTCACATTTGTTCCATGAGGGCACTATTTATGAGCATGTTTTAAATGGAAGTTTGACATTTGATTTACACGAAAATGCTATTGAGAAATATGCGTTTAAATGCATTGTTCGTATGATATTTCCATTTATAACGAAAACATGGTTTTGGTTTATGCATGCATGGGCCATGTAGGTAGTACGATATCTACTTGCTAGCATACATTTTCTTACTGAGCTGTGGTTTGCTCATCCCACTATTTTTTCCCTCCAGGTACTGAGAAGTAAGAGAGCGGTGATCTCTAGGTCTTTTGTATGAAACAGCTCCCACAATCCGCAAAGGTATAAGATTTGTACACACGAGTATTTTGTATCTAATATATCGTATCGCACAGTTATATCTTGAAATTGTAAACAGTATTATGAGGATGATATGTAAGCACATGGTATTTATACAATTGATTTTGTATATCTACACACACACCTGGGAGTGTGAATTAAAGATTTAAATATTTCGCTGTAAATGAATGAATTTTAGTAATTGTATCTTCTCACAGCCCAACCGTATTAGAGTAAGTGTGGATAGAATGGTCCCCGGAAGTGGGGTGTGACAACATCTCCTCACCAAACCAGCCCTGCCTTATTCTTTACATAGATAAAGGAAGGAAAACAGAAGTAGACAGAAGCAAAAAAAAAAAAAAGCCATAACAGGAAACGCATGAGCAAGAATGAGAGAAGGAGAGAAAGGGAAGGCAGGCGAGGCGAAGAGAGAAAGTTGAAAGAGCAGATAATCTGGAAACGTAAGAAGAAGAAAGGTGAAGGAAATGAACCAAAGAAAGGAAAAGAAAGGCTGAAGCAGAAGAAACTGAAGTAGTGAAGCAGTAGGAGAAATAGATGACTCACCCCTCGGCCCTACAGCAGAGGACGAGGCTGTGCACCTCTCGGCAGTAGAGGGAATGCTGAGGACGGTGGTAGGAACGTGGACAATGAAGGGATGATGTGGAGGTAATAGTCGGATGCTTAAAAACAGAGCAGACCGAGGAAAGCAAGGGACTAAAATGTGCAACAGAAATAGTAGGCAGTAGGGGTACGATAGAAACGGGAAGCAGATGGAAGAAATAAAGCTGGGTCAGTAGATAGTGGGAAATGTGAGATAGGAAATGTGAATTATATATATGCTTGAGTATTGAGGCTGCAGAAGAGCATCAACCAAGGCAAGAAAACGTGAATGCATAGAGCTTGGCGAGATAGAGAAGCAATTCGAGAGAGTGTTCTGCAGTAAGAAACAGACCGAGAGAGATGAGTAGGAGGGGTGCAACTGAGTGAGGAAAAGCTTTAGGAAGTTGAGAGAAATTTAAGGAAGAGTTACTGGCTAGAGAATGACCCGCTGAACTGAAAACTAGAAGAAACAAAATGAAAATCGTGATGAGAGGAAGGCATGCAGGGAAGTAGGAGAAACTAAACTAAAGTTGGAGCTGAGAGAAAAACGAAGCAATTAACAACCTTTGTGGAAGAAAACTAAAACAGAGTATATGAAGAGAGACCCAGTCGTTCGATGCTATCATGATTGCAAAATTAGTCCAACCAAGAGTAAGGAAAGCTGGTGGGAACCTAAGGATGATGATGAAGACGGTGGCTGAAGTGTAAGGGAATGGTGGAAGAGATAGCAATGCCGAGAAGGTGTGAAGATGATGAAACAGAGAGTTAAACATTGAGTGAACAGTGTTAGCGAGGAAGAAGAAGGAAAAGAAAGAAAGGAAAGAAAAGAAATAGGCAGGAAGGAGAAATTCGAAGGAAGGAAAATAAAAAAAGAGAGTAAATTTATATATATAATTAGATATATATATATATATATATATATATATATATATATATATAGATAGATAGATAGATAGATATATAAATATTTGGGAATAGAAAAAAGAGCTACAGAGGCTTTGAAAATTGGGAAACCAGAGGGAAGGAACTCTGAGGAAATTAACCTAGCAGACCGAACCCACTGACTCCGGTCACTAAAGGTATTGCGGACTACATGCAAACACCGAGGTAAGAAAAATTTTGTGTGCTGCTAGAGATAAATTACACGTATTTTTTTGATACTTTGTAGATATAAATTTAGGTCGTATTTCTACTGTAGAAAAATATTCGTGAATTGTTAAAAAATATCTGTGTATATTTTCTGATATTCGAGACTTTGAATTTTAGAACAGAAATTTTTAGTCACTTGAATTATAGAAAACCTTAGGCCAATTTTACGCTTTAGAATTTAAGGAAGAGTTTTAAAACTTCGTAAAACGGCCTGAGTTTTGGAATAATATTATTTAGCCTATTTCAATAGCTATTGAGTAGTTTTAAAATTATTTGTGAAAAAATCTAAAATTTTGGAGTTATACTGAAAAATCGTGTTTTGTGAAAATGGGCAAGACCAGCCCCTTTTACGCTATTTCATGAGCTGAAACGAGATTAAAGTATTTGAGGTTAAAACCGTACCAGTTAGGTGTGTATTGCTGTGTGATCTTGCACTACCTGTTTGCACGTGATTTAAAGCGTTTTGATGTTAAAATCGTGCCTATCAGGTGTGTATTGCTGTGTGATCTTGCACTACCTGCTTGCACGTGATTTAAAGCGTTTTGATGTTAAAACTGTGCCTGTCAGGCGTGTATTGCTGTGTGATCTTGTACTACCTGCTTGCACGTGATTTAAAGCGTTTTGATGTTAAAACTGTACCTATTAGGCGTGTATTACTGTGTGATCTTGCATTACCTGCTTGCATGTGATTTAAGGCAATAAGGCGATAGGGAAATTATATGAAATTATGAATAGTGAAATTATACTGAATGGTGAATGATGCCAAGGTCCATGGAGTATGATGTACTATGAATGGTGAATGATGCCAAGGTCCATGGAGTATGA
The DNA here is from genome assembly GCA_033439115.1 of Firmiana major. Classification (NCBI taxonomy): domain Eukaryota; kingdom Viridiplantae; phylum Streptophyta; class Magnoliopsida; order Malvales; family Malvaceae; genus Firmiana; species Firmiana major. Next base: position 8,798,256 of record CM065899.1, on the reverse strand, counting down.
TGTACTATGTTGTGTGCATGTGTGTACAATGTACCATGTTATTGAAAAATAGTGTACTGTGTGAGCTGTTTGGGTAGTTGACTACTCCCACGGCACCTGACATCCTGGCACACCTGGCCCGTGAATTGCCGGGGTCACCGACATTGGCCAATAGTCACTTCTGATATCTGATATATTGTGAAATGCCTTGCCTCGTCTATCTGAAATTTTTGAAATGAAAATGTAAATTGTGTTGTGATTTGAAACTGTGTTTCACTGCTTGAATTTCGAAATTGTGAAATCTGTGCAGTAAATTGTGAAGATACTATTTCTGATATTATTGAACTGAAAATTTTTCAGTATGATTTACGAGAAACTTATTTGTGGCACAAGCTTATAGGTAGTGTATTTATCTACCTGCCACGTGTTTTTCTTACTGAGTATGTTGAGCTCACCCTCTTACTTTCCTCCACAGAGCCCTATTGTAGTTTGGATCGCGTTCGTTAGTAATGTATTCTGCACAGTTATCGTTCCGTGGAGCATATTGTTGCATCGAAGGTATACCCAAGTTTAAAGAAGTTCTGTTGTATCTAAAATTTTTATAAGTACAATAATGCAATACAAGATGTGTCTGGGGAATAACATATTTTATTTAAATTTATTATTAAGAAAGAAAATTTATCAAACTGAGTATTATTCTATCCTATTATCAACTTGTAGCCCAACCAAAATTGTGTGTGATTTGGTTCGTTACAGAAGTGGTATCAGAGCGAGGTTAGCCTGATACGAGTCGATATTAAAAGTGAGATAAAATTTGAAAAGTTCGCATCCCCAGCATTACTGTACATTATTTAGATACAAACGGGTATACCTGGTTTTATTTGATTGAAAACTTTACCATTGAATGAGGGAAAACTACTAGATGAAGTTGATTTGTATTACAACCACACTGATAAAATGAAAAGGAACTGTTCCTTGAGGCCATAGAGATAGGCTTGAGAGGTGTAGTGAACCCTCGTTTGAGTGTACATCTTATAGTTTCATTGGAAATTTTAGAGTCCACTTCGTAAGATTTGAGCGGGAAATGGGAGTAATGATGGCATTGTCGGGTCAAGTGATAGTGACCCCGTGATAATGATAACGATTGAGGTGTGACTGAGAGAAAGACCAAGCTAATTTCAAAAAATAGTATGCTATTACATACTGGAGTTAAGAATCCAATTGTAAAGGTAAATTGGAAAAACTTGCATGGATTCTTAGAGTATGAATGTGAACTTAATACATTGGGGCAGTTTCAGGAGTTTAAGCCTCCGTTTTTCAATAAGGTTAAGAATTCAGTGATTCAGAGGGTTGGATGAATGAGATAGAAAAGCTTAATGATTTTAGAAGTAACTCTACCGAGAAAGTTGCTTTTGCAACTTTTATGTTAAAGAATTAGAGAAGCTACACGGATTTTCAGAGTGCGCTACTATAAAGAAATTAGCCTTTGAAGCATCAGTATCGAAATGGAAAGTCGAGCTCGGAGGAAAGCCCCCTGATTTAATCCGAGAGCCGACATCAGAGAACTACATGAATATGTTTATGGAAGCCCTTAGATGGCAACACATACCGGAATAAGTACAATGGCAATTATAGATAAAATGATCAAATTGGACGTAAATTAACAAGTCCGAGAATGAATGCGAAACTAAATTTATGGTTTTGGAAGGAGTATAATTCGGATAAGTAGAGATGTAAAACAGAGGAAGTCCAGGAAACTCATAAGAGGTACTAGGATCCTCAATCGAGCTAAGTTAGTCCCCTTGGATGTTATTTTGAGAAAGTAGTGCTCAAGACGCAACTATGAGAATATGAGATATATAGTCTCGAGGTTACCAAGAAAGAGGAAAGGTCAATAGAGTGACAAAAGAGAGGTCTACTGAAGAAAAACTGATAGTGAAAGAGCAAAGTCATTGTGTCTGAAAGGACGAATCAGGGAACGAGCTGTATAAATGAAACATAAAGGCCACTCTGCTTACATGATTGAAAAAAAGGTGTGATCGGAGTAAAGAGACACTCCTGTAGATATAAAATTTTTCGACACATATTCGGATGATCTGTCAGAGTTACCACTATACCGAAGGATGAAGTTTGAGGTGATCTAGTACTTGATATCAAACTTATTATTCAAACCATTGTATTGAACAGTTTCGATTAAATTTGAAGTGCTAAAAAAGTAATTACAATGATTACATGAAAGGGAGATTATCGGATCAGGTGATCCATTTTGGAATGTACTGGCATTAATTGGCAAGGAGTTCGGGAGTCTTCTGGGACGCTTTGTATTAAAAACGAGAGTCAATTGGATTCTCTAAAAATAGAAATTATAGATCAGTGAGAAAAACCCAAAACTGTTAAGAAGATTTAGACTTTTGAGATAAAAAGAGACATTGGAGTATGAAGTACGTTTCGAACCTAAAGATTGAAAGTTAGGTATGCTTATGTTTCGAAAGTGAGACTTAATTGGAATAAAGAAAAGGTTTTGTTATAATTGATATACGAAATGAGACAAGCATGAAATGTGATAAATTCTGAATACAAATTACATTGGAATAAAAGGTGTATGAAAGGTAAGAATATCTCTGGTATGTGAAGTGATTCGGATCAAGTGATATGAATTGAGAATAAGTTCTGACTAAAGGATAAACGCGTAATTGCGATAAGTTTTGGTATCCTACTTCTTATTGGGGCTGAACCTTAAACCCTTATATCTATAACTAGTTTATGTGGTCAAGTCTGATGGCTAATAAAAGTATTTCAAAATACCTCCCCGCCTGAGAGACTTGACATCGTCTAGAAGTACCCCGATCCATAACCCATAAATTGAAATTAACAGTCGTAATATTCGCGTTTGAAGTCAGGATACCATTACTTGTGCGGTGAAGAATTATGGAATTCTACTGATCATGAAGGTTTACATATTAATTTTTTACAAAAGCTGTCAAATACAAGAAAGAAGGGAATGACTCAAGTTATTGCTTTGAGCAGAAGTGATTACGAGATGGCGTCATGTGTATTGGTCAAGGACATGAGTTATTGAAATATTTAGTGACCTCAACTGGATGTGGTTCCTTTCTGATACTGACATTTATTTCATGGTAGCGAGCCTGAGAGTTGAAAACTGGAATTGATTGATCGAATCGAGCAGGCTCATCGTATTGATAAGTACCGTATTGATGTAGCTAATCAAACCCAGATGGGTACTGTAACTAGCTTGAGTATTGGTACCGATAATTTATTGAGATTTAGAAACAAAATTGTGTACCAAATGATCTCCAGTTAAAGGAATTGATGTCGTCAGAGACTCATTTACAGAGATATACCCCACATTCGGAGAATGGTAAAGATTTATCAAATCTCCTGAAGTTATATTGGCAACCAAGTACGATAAGAAGTATAACTAGAAATGTGACTAAGAGTCTTATAAGTCAGTAGGTTAAGATAGAGTACAAAAGCCTATGCGGTTATTACCGCCTTAGCCATGCCTATATGGAATTAAGAGCATGTACCTGGAATTTTAAAGGTTCCCGGAAAGACCAATTGCCAATTTGCAACGATTGCATGTAAGTAGTTACCACTCTAGTGTCAGAATGACGTCGTATAAAACGTAGTATGACCGAAAATGTCGTTTACCAATTGGATGGAAGAAGTGGGTGAAAGAAAGATAATTGTTCCCGATTTGGTCAAGCAAGTTTCTAAAAATATTCAATTAATTTGTGAAAGGTTGAGAACAACTCAGAACAAGCAAAAAAGTTATGCTGACCAAAGATGATGGTCATTGGGATTTTCAGTAGGAGATTCGGTGTTTCTGCAAGTTTCTCCTTCCAAGGTTATAATGAGATTTGGGAAGAAAGGGAAACTGTGTCTTCGTTATGTTGGGCCTTTGAGGTCTTAGAAATCGATTTAGATCTTGGATAGGAACGAAAAGGCATTGAGGTCTAAGACAATTCTTTGGTCAAGGTTTTGGGGTAGTATCACACTTCGGAAGAGTCCACGTAGGAATTAGAAAATTTAATGCAAGAGAAGTACCCGCATTATTTAAGGACAAATGTACTCTTAAATTTGGGGACCAAATTTCCTAAGGTGGGAAGAATGTAAACCCCACGAAATTTCTTGAATCCGATAACAAACAAAAGAATTATAATGTATATATTGACAATAAAATTTCTATAATGAGAGACTTAGAAAAATTAAATTAAATAAAATATCCTAATCTTAAGAATAAATAATTGTGTACATATATAAAGATACATAAATACACATATGTAGCAAACATGCCGAGAAGTGTACAACAAACAATTTCTAAGGGAAATGGTAGCCCAAAAGAATCTTTTCAAGGCAATATATATATATATATATATATATATATATATATATATATATATATATATTATTGCTTACGGGTTGTGGGAAAATTCCCACCAAAAGCGTGGTGGTGTTCTGCCTTAAGGCAGAACACCCATAATCTTTTTTCAGGACGTCTCCCCTCCATCAGTTCTCTCATCAGTCTCTCAGCCTTCACGTCTCTTGACTAAACCAGCCCTGCCCTGATCCTGTACATAGATAAAGGAAGGAAAACAGAAATAGACGGAAGCAAAAAAAAAAAAAGCATAACAGGAAATGCAGGAGCAAGAATGAGAGAAGGAGAGAAAGGGAAGGCAGACGAGGCGAAGAGAGAAAGGTGAAAGAGCAGAGAATCTGGAAACGTAAGCAGAAGAAAGGTGAAGGAAATGAACCAAAGAAAGGAAAAGAAAGGCTGAAGCAGAAGAAACCGAAACAGTGAAGCAGTAGAAGAAATAGGGGACTCACCCCTCGGCCTTACAGCAGCAGATGAGGCTGTGCACCTCTCGGCAGTAGAGGGAATGCTGAGGATGGTGGTAGGAATGTGGACGATGAAAGGCTGAAGTGGAGACGATAGCCGGACGCCTGAAAACAGAGCAGACCCAGGAAAGCAAGGGACTGAAATGTGCAATAGAAACAGTAGGCAGTTGGGGCACGATAGAAACAGGTAGCAGATGGAAGCGATGAAGCCGGGTCAGTATATAGTGGGGAATGTGAGACATGAAATGTGAATTATATATATGCTTGAGTACCGATGCTGCAGAAGAGCATCGGACCAAGGCAGGAAAACGTGAATGCATGGAGCTTGGTAAGATAGAGAAGTAACCCGAGAGAGTGTTTTGCAGCAAGAAACAGACCGAGAGAGATAAGTGGGAGGGGTGTAACCGAGAGAGGAAAAGCTTGAGGAAGTTGAGAGAAATTTAAGGAAGAGTTGCTGGCGAGAGAATGAACTGCTGAACTGAAAGCTGGAAGAAACAAAATGAAAACCGTGATGAGAGGAAGGCACGCAGGGAAACAGGAGAAATTAAACTAAAGTTGGAGTTGAGAGAAAAACTAAGCAATTAGCAACCTTTGTGGAAGAAAACTGAAACAGAGTAGGTGAAGAGAGACCCAGGCATTTGGTGCTTTCATGATTGGAAAATTAATCCAACCGAGAGCAAGGCAAGCTGGTGGGAACCTAAGGATGATGATGAAGACGGTGGCTGAAGTGTAAGGGAATGGTGGAAGAGATAGTAATGCCAAGAAAGTGTGAAGATGATGAAATAGAGAGTTAAACATTGAGTGAACAGTGTTAGCGAGGAAGAAGAAGGAAAAGAAAGAAAGGAAAGAAAAGAAATACACGAGAAGGAGAAATTTGAAGGAAGGAAAAAAAAAAAGAGAGAGTAAATTTATATATATAATTAGATATATATATATATATATATATATATATATATATATATATATATATATATATATCTTTGGGAATAGAAAAAGGAGCTACAAAGGTTTTGAAAATTGGGAAACCCGAGGGAAGGAGCTCTGAGGAAATTAACTTGGCAGACCGAACCCATTGACTCCTGTCACTAAAGGCATTGCAGACTACGGGTAGACACCGAGGTAAGGAAAATTTCTTGTACTGTTAGAGATAAATTGCACGTATTTTTCTGATGCTTTGTAGATATAAATTTAGGCCGTATTTCTATTATAGAAAAATATTCGTGAATTGTTAAAAATATCTGCGTATATTTTCTGAGTATTTGAGACTGCGAATTTTAGAACAAAAATTTTTAGTCACCTGAATTATAGAAAACCTTAGGCCAATTTTACGCTTTAGAATTTAAGAGTTTTAAAACTTCGTAAAACGGCCTGATTTTCGGAATAGTATTATTTAGCCTAGTTAAATAGCTATTGAGTAATTTTAAAATTATTTGTGAAAAAATCTAAAATTTGGGAATTATACTGAAAAATCGTGTTTTGTGAAAATGAGCAAGACCAGCCCCTTTTACGCTATTTTATGAGCTGAAACGAGATTAAAGTATTTGACGTTAAAACCGTGCTAATCAGGCGTGTATTTCTGTGTGATATTGCCCTACCTGCTTGCACGTGATTTAAAGTGTTTTGATGTTAAAACCGTGCCTGTTAGGCGTGTATTGCTGTGTGATCTTGTACTACCTGCTTGCATGTGATTTAAAGCGTTTTGATATTAAAATCATGCCTGTCAGGCGTGTATTACTGTGTGATCTTGCACTACCTGCTTGCACGTGATTTGAGGCAATAAGGCGATAGGGAAATTATATGAAATTATGAATAGTGAAATTATACTGAATGGTGACTGATGCCGAAGTCCATGGAGTACGATGTACCATGCTGTGTGCATGTGTGTACGATGTACCGTGTTATTGGAAAATAGTGTACTGTGTGAGCTGTTTAGGTAGCTGACCACTCCCACGGCACCTGACATCCCGGTACACTTGGCCCGTGAATTGCTCGGAGTCTTCGACATTGGCAAATAGTCACTTCTGATATCTAATATATTGTGAAGTGCCTTGCCTAGTTTATCTGAAATTTCTAAAATGATAATGTGAATTGTGTTGTGATTTGAAACTGTGTGTTTCCCTGCTTGAATTTCGAAATTGTGAAATCTGTGCGGTAAATTGTGAAAATACTATTTCTGATATTATTGAATTGAAAATTTTTCAGTATGATTTACGAGAAACTTATTTGTGGCAGAACTATATAGGTAGTGTATTTATCTATATGCCACGTGTTTTTCTTACTGAGCATGTTGAGCTCACCCCCTTACTTTCCTCCACAGAGCCCTATTGTAGTTTGGATCGCGTCCGTTAGTAATGCATTCTGCACAGTTATGGTTTCGTGGAGCATATTATTGGATCGAAGGTATACCCAGGTTTAAAGAAGTTCTATTGTATCTAAAATTTTTGTAAGTACAGTAATGAAATGTGTTTGGGGAATGTGAACCTATTTTATTTAAATTTGTTACTAAGAAAAAATATTTATTAGACTGAGTATTATTCTGACCTAATATCGACTTCTAGCCCAATGAAAATTATGTGTGATTCGGGTCGTTACAGAAACTTAAGTAAATTAAATTAAAATAAATATCCAATCTGGTAACATAAATGAGTACTCAAAATATATACATATATATATATATATCATGATACCAAGGGGAGTGTAATTTAATATAATGTACAGTATTATCATTGTTAGTTTTAATTTATAATTTTAATATCAAAGATTGATGCCATTTCTCTTAAGTTAACCCGAAGTTACCATGCCAAATGGAATTAGATTCGGTGGTGGAGATGATGTTGTGCGGTAGTAGACAAGACATGGTGAAAACATGAGGTCTCGGTGGAAATAAAGTAACGTAGGACAGTTGTGATAGCCCGGTAGCGCGAAAAATAGGGCTAATTTAAAATTTTTCTTAGATTAAACTTCCTACTCGGGTTGCATTCTTGTACAGTGTCAGTTAACTTCTTACTATCTCATCAATCAATATCTCAGGGATCTCTTAACATCCACATTTATTTAGTTATATATCATGACATCAAAAGAAGTCTATTTCTCCATTCATTTACTAATGCCAATCTAATTACATCCCAATATTACTCAAATACAAGTGTCTGTATTACATAATTGTCTGGGTTACTAAATGAATTGAATTATAACTCTCGCGTGTACAAGCAATAGCTTGGGGAGAGTCTTGTCCACCAACCTATGGCTCGTACGTCGCAAGTACCAGCGCTCACTGTAAATAATCTATAGGGGGAGGAAAATGAGGAGGTTAGCTTTCAACTTCGCCTAGTAAGGAGTGCGTATGAGCTTTAAAAAATCATCATTTAAAGCATAAGTGTAATAATGGCATAATTCACATGGTTATAAATACGTGATTAAAATCACAGTTCATCAAAACATCTTTATCTCATTTCACAAACACGTCATATCTCAAAATAATTACGGAGGCTAGGCATAGTATAGAAGTCATGAATGCAATCGTCACATCACATCATCCTCAATGAGGGCATCTCCTGTTACCAAAACAAAGGCATCTCACGTTACCAAAACGGAAGCATCTCACGTTACCAAAACGGAGGCATGATAAGACCCGGGCCTAGCAAAGCCTCGACGTCAACCGAAGTAGAGGTATCCACCGATGTGTAAGTTTCATGACAAGCCTTTAGTCTCAAAGTAAAACATGCCATTATTATGCAGAAAATAGTTTCGCCTTCATGTAGAGCTCATGATAGTTTTGCTTATAAATCTCTTAAATAAGAAGATATATTTGCTCATAAATAACTCAAATCACAAAATCGAGCTCAAATAGGCAAAACATGCACTCAAGTGATAAATCTCAAATCAAACACTTTTCTCAATACGTATGCTCATTTGTAAACTCATTTTATGCTACCAAAGCATTTTCATCAGTAAGGAAATACATATGCACAAAAGGTTGCATCCTTTACCTCTTGCACCTTGGGTGGTGCAATATTCTTGTCTCACGGACTAGCTCTGACTCACGAGTTAAATTCTCGAGCTGTCCAAATAACGTCAAAACATCAATGATTACTCATTATACCACTACTTCATACTTCTACTCATTCAACTCTAAAATGGGGTCACTCGGACCCTTACTCGATTACTTCCTCTATTTTTCTTAGATTTCAACTTATCCGGTTATAAACCGAGTTCCTTCGGTATCAATTAAACATCTATTAGTCTTAGTTAAATCCATTTGCATTCTCTATGGCATTTTATCGAACACTTCCTATACCCATTTTCAATCATCATCAAATCCAACATATGGATTCCATAAAGGTATTTTAAAATCATCTATACATGCTTATCAACATTTCTACATACTTAAGTCATCATTAACCTCATGCCATTTCAACTTTCTCTCTCTACGCTCATTTTAGGTCATGGCTACTTAAGCATGTACTTGAACATTCAAGCCAACAATGTATATACCAAATCAACTCATCTAAATGTTTAGATCATCATACTAGAAGTTGGTGCATTGAAATCTTACCTACCTTGATTTTCCTCATTTTTGCCAAATGTGAGGAGATATTCTTTTTCTCCTTCAACCCTTTGATCCAACCTATAGTCTTTAACTATATTGCTCTCCTCGTCTTAAGCAACAACTTTACTCACATACATTGTCCTCAAATCTCTTTGAAAGGTGTTGAAAATCTAGAGTAAGAAACTAGGTTTTTGCTCAAATATGGAGGGTTTTTAATGTTCAAGAGAAGAAGACATGAATTTTCTGACATTTTTATAGATTTTACATTATGAGATCGATCTCCAAGGGGTGGAGATCGATCTCCCCTTGCTTAAAATCCTCAAAATCTTGACAATTGCAAGCAGGAGATCGATCTGCTCAAGGGGATAAGATCGATCTGGTTCATGCAGATGGCTTTGGAGATCGAAATGACCTTAAGGATGAGATCGATCTGCTCCAGGCTGAGACAAATTGAGATCGATTTGCCATAAGGATGAGATCGATCTCTTTCAGGCAGAGCCACTATGGGATCGATCTTCTTGGGGTGGAGATCGATCTGCTTGAGTGAGGGATCGATCTCCCTCTTGCAGAATGTTCTTGGCTTGCAATTCAAGGCTACAAGATCGATCTCTCCTTGCAATGTGATCGATCTGCCATACGTTTTGTAGCATTTCAGCTGCAGTTTTCCCAAATTTCCAAAGTTAAACTCGCATCGATCTGCCATACGTTTTGTAGCATTTCAGCTGCAGTTTTCCCAAATTTCCAAAGTTAAACTAGCAGTCATTTGCTTCTATACTCATTTTACATTTCATTCACACTTAGAGCTTAAAAATATCCATTACTCGTGATTCATATGTAATGCAACTTGTTGTACATTCTGAAATCACACATATTACATAGGAATTTACAGGTCTTACAGTAGTAGTAAATGGTTGATAGACAGAATATACATATATTATAAGAGGTGAAACAGAAATGAGGAAGCAAGGTCGACCGAAAACACTTTGATTCGGTAATAGTAGCAGGAAATATGGTGATAGAAGAGTGATGTTGATGCTTTTGATCAGCATGGTGGCTTGAAGATGGAAGTAGGAACAAATGCTCTTAACTTGAACAAAGGGAATGAAGCTGTTAGCAGGAGGTTTGGTTTCCAAGGAAACCAAACCAAACCGAGAGCCATTCCTGCTGCAGTAAACTGCAGTATGAAACGTGAAGGAGAAAGAGTGGTGATGAAGGTGTTCGATAAGGTGAGAAGAAAAAGATGACGAACACCATTCTACAGCCTAGAAGTCTGAAGTATGAAGGCTAATATTAATTTGGAGCTGCAGTAAGTAACATAAGCAATATGGCAGTCTAGGTGACCAGCGAAAGGAAAAGGGAAGGTATAGAGCAGCCCTGACTAATGACTGCTACAGGAAACGTAAGGGCAAGTGAGAGTGAGTGGAAGATAATGTGTAGAAAAGAAAGCATGACAATTAAATAATAATATGTATGGATAATAAGAACGAAACACAGCTGGAGGAAAAGAAAGGATGGTCTGAAATTCAGTAGTGAAAAAAGGGAATTGGAGAACTGTGCAGATTGAACAACATTTAATAGGAACCAGACCTGCTGTAGTAAGGCATGAGTTTTTGGATGAAGAAGTATTCGATTTGCAACAAAGTGATAGAGTTGTTGAAGCTACTACAGATCTTGAAAAATGCGAGACCCGATGGAGAAATAAAAATATACATACATATGGTCTCGGGTAGAGAGGGGGAACCTGCGTTGAGGGGTGAAGAATAGTGGAAAGAAAACAAGAGGGGAATAAGGAAAAGGCCGAATCTAACCTAGAGATGCAATAAAAGAGAACTGATGTAAAACCGAGAACAGAGGAGGCTGTAACCAAAGAAAAATGGTAGAAGACAGGAAACAGAGCAGCGAAAGATGAATCAAACATGGAAGGGTAGGAAACCCGAAATGAAGATGTTGTAGCAGTTGAGGAATGAAGGGAGCGGGAAGTGATGAAGCCAGGTCAATAGAAAGCGGGAAATGTGAGACAGGAAATGTGAATTATATATATATATGCTTGAGTATCGAGGCTGTAACAGAGCATCAGACTATGGTAAGAAAACGTGAATGTATGGAGCTTGGCGAGATAGAGAAGCAACTCGAGAGAGTGTTCTGCAGCAAGAAACAGACTGAAAGAGAGAGATGAGTGGGAGAGGTGAAACCGAGAGAGGTAAAGCTTGAGGAAGTTCAGAGAAATTCAAGGAAGAGTTGTTGGCGAGAGAATGACTTGCTGAACTGAAAGCTTGAAGAAACAAAATGAAAACTGTGATGAGAGGAAGGTATGTAAGGAAGCAGGAGAAACTAAACTAAAGTTGGAGCTGAGAGAAAAACGAAGCAATTAGCAACCTTTTTGGAAGAAAACTGAAGCAGAGTAGGTGAAGAGAGACCTAGCATTTCGGTTCTATCATGATTGGAAAATTAATCCAACCCAGAGTGAGGAAAGAAGGTGGGAACCTAAGAATGATGATGAAAACGGTGGCTAAAGTGTGGGGGAATGGTGGGAGAGATAGCAACATCGAGAAGGTGTGAAGATGATGAAACATAGAGTTAAACATTGAGTGAACAGTGTTAGCGAGGAAGAAGAAGGAAAATAAAGAAAGGAAAGAAAAGAAAAAGGCGAGAAAGAGAAATTCGAAGGAAAAAAAGAAGTAAATATATATATATATATATTTGGGAATAGAAAAAAGAGCTATAGAGGTTTTGAAAATTGGGAAACCCGAGGGAAGGAGTTTCGGGGAAATTAACCGAGCAAACCAAACACACTGACTTTAGTCACTAAAGGCATTGTGAACTACGAGCAGACACCGAAGTAAGGAATATTTCGTGTGCTGCGAGTGATAAATTGCACGTATTTTTCTAATGCTTTGTAGATATAAATTTAGGCTATATTTCTACTGTAGAGAAATATTCGTGAATTGTTAAAAATATCTGCGTATATTTTCTTGGTATTTGAGACTGCAAAATTTATGACAGAAATTTTTAGTCACCTGAATTATAGAAAACCTTAGGCCGATTTTATGCTTTGGAATTTAAGGAAGAGTTTTAAAACTCCGTAAAATAGCCTGATTTCTAGTATAGTATTATCGAGCCTATTTAAATAAATATTTGCTTAGTTTTAAAATTATGTGTGAAAAATCTAAAATTTCAGAATTTTACTGAAAAACCATGTTTTATGGATTTTGTCACGCCCCGAAAATGCGGAAAATAGGGCAAATTTAAAACTTTTTACTCGTTAATTCACAAATAAAGAGTGCATTCCTGTGCAGTGTCATACATCATCATAATTATCATGCCTCAGGATCTCATCATGATATAACAAATATTGTATTATACTCATTACTCGATTCAAGTTAATTAATCCTAATACATCCCATATAATGTCATACATCAAGTGTCTGTAATTACAATAATAGTCTGGGTACATGAAAAGATATAATACCTCAAAGTACAAAATATATAGCCTGGAGCTCGGATCCTCCACTAGCCACTACTCCGTACGTCGCAGGGAAGTCCTTATTCACTTGAAGAACTCTGGGGGGGAAAGAAAAACAGGGTGAGCTTCTAAATCGCTCAGTAAGGGGGGTAGGGATTCATTTCATAAACCAAAATGCACATCACAAAAGGTTTATTTGTATGTGAAACTCATTTGAAAACCATAGCATGAAAATACTCAAAACGACATTCTCATGTGTCAAGTCATGTGAAAACATGAAGTAAAAAGGCTCACTCTAGAGCAAAACAAAGCATGTGAAAATACGCGTTAAACGCTTTCTCAAATAACGTGGCATAGCCACTGATTTAAAATCACTCGTGGCATCGCCACAAAACACACGTGGCAAAGCCACTGAATTATTTTCTCACGTGGCATAGCCACAAAACACACGTGGCAAAGCCACTGAATTATTTTCTCACGTGGCATAGCCACAAAATAGGGTTTCTCAACGTGGCACTGCCACCAATGGGGTATAACGTGGCACAGCCACCAATGGGGTATACGTGGCACAGCCACCAATGGGGTTTTCTCAACGTGGCACAGCCACCAATGGGGTATACGTGGCACAGCCACCAATGGGGTTTTCTCAACGTGGCACAGCCACCAATGGGGTATACGTGGCACAGCCACCAATGGGGTATACGTGGCACAGCCACCAATGGAGTTTACTCAACGTGGCACAGCCACCAATGGGGTATACGTGGCACAGCCACCAATGGGGTATACGTGGCACAGCCACCAATGGGGTTTTCTCAACGTGGCACAGCCACCAATGGGGTATACGTGGCACAGCCACCGATGGGGTATACGTGGCACAGCCACCAATGGGTCATTCTCACGTTACCAGAACGGAGAAGAAATCGGGCTTACATGCTACTAGAGCAATGCCCGGTGTGTACTCACAACTACACACCTAAGTCTTATCACATAAGACGGGTTTGCCTTCACGTAGAACTCGTAATGGTTTCTCTCTCATAAAACTCATTTGAAAACCGTTTTGTACTCAACACAAAACGTAATAAAAACCGAGTTCTAACCGGCAAAGCACACGCACACATTTCTCAAATCTCAATGTTGCCTTAACGTAGAGCCCAGTTATAAACTCATAAAACATTGGGCTCCAACCGGCTATAAAATCGTGTGCAATTTAATCTCAACACAAAACACTCAACATGCTTGTTTATAAATCATAAATCATGCTATAACAGTTTACAAGTCACATACACAAATGGTTTAGATTTCCCTTACCTCTTTGCACCTCGTATAGTGCAATCGTTCCCCCGTATCACGGACTAGCCTCGCATTCCACTCTGGAACTCCCGAGCTGTCCAAACGATGTTAAAAACATCAATACTCAACATCACATAAACCTTAATTCTCAAAATCGAGCATAATTGCTCATAACACCTCAAATCCCTTGATTCTCGTAACTCAACCCTAAACTACAACCTCCTTCTCAATATCTCAACGTTCGATATCTCTAATACCAATTATCTAAGCTAATTCTCCACATTGTCTATATTTCCATTTATAGCTCGATTCTCAAAATTGTCACAATTTCCAAATATCGACATTAATCCAACTACATTACAATCTCATCAATCCCTAATCATTTCTCAACTATTTCAACACAATTACAACCACCAATAACATCAAAATCAGCTCAAATATCAAGATCGAGGTTTAGAAATTACCCAAAGCTTGTGAGACGCACAACTCACACCTCGATCCGATTCGTCCTTCGATTTCCAAGTATGTTGTTCTCCCTTCGATGAGGAACAACTTTCCTTCTTACCACAATAGCTGATTCGGCCGTAAATGGGGGATTTGGAGGAGTGAGAAACTAGGTTTTCGAAAAAATGGAGGTTTTGGAAGAGAGAGAAAGTGAGATTTCAGGAGAAAACACGGGTTCCTTATATAGACTAGAGGTAGGAGATCGATCTGCCTCTTGATGAGATCGATCTGTGTTTGAAATTTGGGGGCGATCTGGGCAATTTTATGCCTAGGAGATCGATCTGTCGAGGGGTGAGATCGATCTCTTTATGGCTTTATGAGATCGATCTGCTCCTAAGGAGATCGATCTTCTCCCCAAACAGAAGCATTTGGAGATCGATCTCCTCCTCATGAGATCGATCTTCTCTCAAACAGATTTATTTGGAGATCGATCTCTTCCTCATGAGATCGATCCCTTCTCAAACAAATTCATAAGGAGATCGATCTCTTCCATTGGAGATCGATCTGCTCTTCAAATTTTCCCTTCCTCGTCATTTTTAACTCACCAGATCGATCTCTCCTTCTCCCAGATCGATCTGTCCTCATGCTTCATGCTCATTTTACACACTTAACATATAAATCTCCAATTACAATTCCTACAATTCACTTAGCTCAATAAATTACACTTCAATTTATTATTACATCATTAAATATGTCCGAAATTCTCAGATCTCACATCCTCCCCACCTTAAAAAGAATTTGGTCCTCCAAATTCAACTCAACTAGTCAAAATAGATGGGGGTATCTCTCCTTCATGAGACTCTCTAGTTCCCACGTCGCCTCTTCCCTTGAGTGATGCTTCCACAAGACTTTCACTAATGGGATGCTCTTGGTTCTCAGTACCTTCTCCTTTCTATCGAGAATCCAGACGGGTTCCTCGGTGTAGCTCATGTCCTCTTGTATGTCCATCTCGTCATACTCTATGACATGAGAAGGGTCCGGGTGGTACTTCCGCAACATAGACACATGAAAAACATTGTGTATTCCAGACATCTGTGGGGGTAATGCCAATCTGTAGGCTACCTCTCCCACTCTCTCAAGAATCTCAAATGGTCCTATGTATCGAGGACTCAATTTCCCCTTCTTCCCAAATCGCATGATACCCTTGCTCGGTGATACTCTCAGAAATACTGCATCACCAACATCAAATTCAAGTGGCCGTCTACGCGCATCCGCGTAGCTTTTCTGTCTACTCTGTGCAGCCCGTAACCTCTCACATATGAGTTTCACACTCTGTACGGCTTGCTCAACAAGCTCGGGGGCATTTATCTTTCTGTCACCGACTTCTTCCCAAGCTACAGGGGATCTACACCTCCTACCATATAGAGCCTCAAAAGGTGCCATTCCAATACTCGCATGATAGCTGTTATTGTACGCAAACTCTGCTAGGGGCAGGTGATCATCCCATGATCCCTTAAAATCCATCGTACACGCCCTCAACATATCCTCCAGGGTCTGAATAGTCCTCTCTGACTGACCATCTGTCTGAGGATGATAGGCGGTACTAAAACTCAATCGAGATCCCATGGACTCCTGAAACTGGGTCCAGAATCTGGAAGTAAATCGGGAATCTCTATCAGAAGTAATACTCACTGGAGCCCCATGTAATCTAGCTATCTCGCTGACATATAGCTCAGCTAAGGCATCCACAGTATCTGTGCTCTTGATGGCAAGGAAGTGGGCACTCTTGGTCAATCTATCCACAATGACCCATATCGCGTCACGACCTCTCCGGGTCCTCGGTAAACCCATAATGAAGTCCATAGTGACATGCTCCCATTTCCATGTAGGTACAGGTAAGGGCTGTAGTAGTCCTCCGGGCTTCCGATGCTCAGCTTTCACTTGCTGGCATACTAAACACCCGGCCACATACTCTGCCACGTCTCGCTTCATACCACTCCACCAATACACCTTTCTCAAGTCTCGGTACATCTTAGTACTCCCTGGGTGCATGGTGTATCGCGAGTAGTGGGATTCTCTCAGTATCTGTCTCTTTAGGGTATCATCGTCCGGTACACAAATCCGTCCTCTGAATCTCAACAATCCATCCTCACTGATGGTGAGATCCGACTGCGAATTCTGCTCAGCTTGGCTAACCATATCTATTAATCTCTGATCACTGCGCTGCCCAGTTCTAATCTGATCCATGATCCTGGGCTCCATCCGTAAGCTAGCCAAAAATCCAGTCTCTACCTCTTTAACTTTGATCCGAAGTTTGGCGAACTGCTCTAACAAATCCCATTCCCTGATCATCATAGCGGATATCATACTCTTCCTGCTCAGGGCATCAGCAACCACATTCGCCTTACCCGGATGATATAGAATCTCGCAGTCATAATCCTTAAGGAGTTCCATCCATCTCCTTTGTCTCATGTTTAACTCTTTCTGATCAAAGAGATATCTCAAACTCTTGTGATCAGTGAAAATCTGGAATCTTTCCCCATATAAGTAGTGTCGCCAGATCTTCAAAGCAAATACCACAGCGGCTAACTCCAGATCATGCGTGGGGTAATTCCGCTCGTGGTCTTTCAGCTGTCGCGATCCATATGCGACCACTCTCTCGTGCTGCATAAGCACACACCCCAATCCTTGATGAGATGCATCACTATACACCGAGAATCCTCCTGATCCCTCAGGGATAGTTAATATAGGTGCCGCCGTCAATCTCCTCTTTAACTCTTGAAAACTGAGCTCACATTGATCAGTCCATATGAACGGAGTCTCCTTACGTGTGAGCTTAGTCAAAGGAGCGGCAATCCTCGAGAATCCTTCCACAAATCTCCTGTAATACCCTGCCAAACCAAGGAAGCTTCGTATCTCAGTCACTGTCCTCGGTCTTTCCCAATTAAGCACAGCTGCTATTTTACTCGGATCCACTGATACTCCTTCCTCTGAGACTACATGCCCAAGGAAAGCTATCCGGTTCAGCCAAAACTCACACTTACTAAGCTTTCCGTATAATTGCTTCTCTCGGAGTATCTGAAGTACTAACCACAAATGCTGTGCATGCTCCTCATACGACCGAGAGTACACCAGGATATCATCGATAAAGACTATCACAAACTTATCCAGATAGTCTCTGAACACCTCGTTCATCAACCTCATAAATGCTGCAGGGGCGTTCGTCAATCCAAAGGACATCACCAGAAATTCGTAATGGCCATACCTTGTCCTAAAGGCCGTCTTTGGAATATCTTCCTCCTTGATCCTCAATTGGTGATAGCCCGATCTCAAATCAATCTTAGAAAAGACTGATGCCCCTCTTAGCTGATCAAGTAGATCGTCAATCCTGGGCAGCGGATATTTATTCTTCACCGTGGCTTTATTCAACAGCCGGTAGTCTACGCATAATCTGAGACTACCATCCTTCTTCTTAACAAACAGTACTGGCGCTCCCCACGGCGAAACACTGGGTCTAATAAACCCTTGATCCAATAACTCCTGTAGTTGTTTCTTCAATTCCTCAAGTTCCACTAATGCCATCCTGTAGGGAGGTTTAGAGATCGGCTGAGTATCCGGTACCAAATCAATGGTAAACTCCAGCTCTCTCTCTGGTGGTAAACCTGGCAATTCATCTGGGAAAACATCCAGAAATTCGTAAACCACAGGTATATCCTCA
This sequence comes from Firmiana major, assembly GCA_033439115.1. NCBI lineage: Eukaryota > Viridiplantae > Streptophyta > Magnoliopsida > Malvales > Malvaceae > Firmiana > Firmiana major. The sequence continues at coordinate 8,779,953 of CM065899.1, read as the reverse complement.
ATCCTCGGATGTTCCCGCTCATCGTCTGAGATGAGTGTCTCATAACCTTCACAGGAATAATCATATTTAATATTCTCCAAAATAATATTAAAATTCTCAAATTACTTACTAGAAATCCACATAATCATTTCCTCAATATCTCAACCGTACACTGTAAGGTTCATGTAGGGAGAAAGTTACAATCTTAGTGTAGCAGTCTAAACTCACTCGATTGGTCGCCAACCAATCCATTCCCAGAATTACATCAAACCCATGTATACTCAACATGATTAGATCTGCTAACATCACTCTATCTCCCACCTTAATTTCACACCCTCTACAGATTAACTCAGTTCTCTGGGATTCACGCATAGGGGTATTTACATGTAGTATATATTCTAGAGGTTCAAACTTCAAGTTTAATCTACATGCAAAATGCTCAGAAATAAACGAATGCGTGGATCCTGAATCAATCAACACATGAGCCTCATAATTACAGACAGAGAGTGTACCTCTTATAGTTTCTGCCGAAGCGTCTGCGGTCTCCTTATCCAGGGCAAACACTCGTCCCTGTGCCACAGGTTTCTTCCCTTTCTCTGCCGCAGTGGCCCGTCTTCGGGGATCCACTCTCTGAGGCTGTTGTCTAATGGGCTCTGGAGCATGTGGTATCTGAGGTTGGGGACAGTCCTTCACTCTGTGACCCATGTCACCGCATCTGAAACATCCATGGATCGACCCAGTACAACTTCCCTCATGCGATCGACCACAGTCTCTACAAATCCTCCTCTCGGCCTGACATATCGTGGGGTCTCCTTGATAATAGGATAGGCTCTGGGTCGCTCCAATCTGTCCCTCTGCACCTCAATCCTTCCTCTTCTGAAGGAACCTCTCCGAGCCTCTGACTGGAAAAGTGCTGGCCTCTTGCCCTTATCTCTATTCACCGCTCTGAGCTCGTTCTGGGATTGTACCATCTCAATCCCTCTTTCAACCTCTTGTGCTCGTCTCAGAGCATCTCCAAACTCAGTAATACATAGCCCCATCAGTCTATCTCTAATGACGGGCTTCAACCCATACACAAACTTCTCTGTGCGGAGCTCTTCACTCTTGAAGGTCTCTGGATCATATCTCAGTAGTGCGGTGAACTGGCTCTCATAGTCATCCACCGACATGTCGCCCTGTACCAAACTCAAAAACTCGGCCTGTTTCCTTCTCTGGGCGGCTCGTGGTACATATTGGGTTCTAAAAGCTGTCTGGAACTCTTCCCAACCAATCACATCCTGGTGGGACATCAAGATGCCCTGGGTAGTACTCTACCAATCTCGAGCTCTCCCCTTCAGCATATAGGCACTCATACTGACTCTCTCAGTATCGGTGCACCCCAGTAAATCAAATATAACTCTCAACTCCGTCAACCACTCCTTAGCCTCTGTAGGATCCTTCTTTCCCTTAAATGCGGGTGGATTCATCTTCAGAAATTCCTTTAGTCGGACCTTACTTCTGTCCTCAGGCTGAGTGACAGGAGGCATTGGGGGTATGGGAGGTCCTGGTGGTGGTGTAGGGGTAGTATCCGAGGCATTAACTCCAAAGTGTTGCGCGAATAACGCTGCCATCTGCTCAAAACCTTGCCTCACATCGGTCTCAATCCGATTAAATCGAGAGTTAGGACTCTCTGGTTGTGGGACAGGTGGCGGAGGGGACTCTGCCTGCCTCCTCGAACGACCTCGTCGTTTACTCATTCTCAATCTCAACTCGTCTCCTGCGCGTACATATCACAATCGATTGAAATCTCAATCCTCAATTTCAGTTCATGACCAGACTATTACAGACACTTGGGATGTATTCTATTTCACTTAACCGACACTGACAGTACTAGACACCCTAAGCTCTGATACCAAGAGAACTTTGTCACGCCCCGAAAATGCGGAAAATAGGGCAAATTTAAAACTTTTTACTCGTTAATTCACAAATAAAGAGTGCATTCCTGTGCAGTGTCATACATCATCATAATTATCATGCCTCAGGATCTCATCATGATATAACAAATATTGTATTATACTCATTACTCGATTCAAGTTAATTAATCCTAATACATCCCATATAATGTCATACATCAAGTGTCTGTAATTACAATAATAGTCTGGGTACATGAAAGATATAATACCTCAAAGTACAAAATATATAGCCTGGAGCTCGGATCCTCCACTAGCCACTACTCCGTACGTCGCAGGGAAGTCCTTATTCACTTGAAGAACTCTGGGGGGGAAAGAAAAACAGGGTGAGCTTATAAATCGCTCAGTAAGGGGGGTAGGGATTCATTTCATAAACCAAAATACACATCACAAAAGGTTTATTTGTATGTGAAACTCATTTGAAAACCATAGCATGAAAATACTCAAAACGACATTCTCATGTGTCAAGTCATGTGAAAACATGAAGTAAAAAGGCTCACTCTAGAGCAAAACAAAGCATGTGAAAATACGCGTTAAACGCTTTCTCAAATAACGTGGCATAGCCACTGATTTAAAATCACTCGTGGCATCGCCACAAAACACACGTGGCAAAGCCACTGAATTATTTTCTCACGTGGCATAGCCACAAAACACACGTGACAAAGCCACTGAATTATTTTCTCACGTGGCATAGCCACAAAATAGGGTTTCTCAACGTGGCACTGCCACCAATGGGGTATAACGTGGCACAGCCACCAATGGGGTATACGTGGCACAGCCACCAATGGGGTTTTCTCAACGTGGCACAGCCACCAATGGGGTATACGTGGCACAGCCACCAATGGGGTTTTCTTAACGTGGCACAGCCACCAATGGGGTATACGTGGCACAGCCACCAATGGGGTATACGTGGCACAGCCACCAATGGAGTTTACTCAACGTGGCACAGCCACCAATGGGGTATACGTGGCACAGCCACCAATGGGGTTTTCTCAACGTGGCACAGCCACCAATGGGGTATACGTGGCACAGCCACCGATGGGGTATACGTGGCACAGCCACCAATGGGTCATTCTCACGTTACCAGAACGGAGAAGAAATCGGGCTTACATGCTACCAGAGCAATGCCCGGTGTGTACTCACAACTACACACCTAAGTCTTATCACATAAGACGGGTTTACCTTCACGTAGAACTCGTAATGGTTTCTCTCTCATAAAACTCATTTGAAAATCATTTTGTACTCAACACAAAACGTAATAAAAACCGAGTTCTAACCGGCAAAGCACACGCACACATTTCTCAAATCTCAATGTTGCCTTAACGTAGAGCCCAGTTATAAACTCATAAAACATTGGGCTCCAACCGGCTATAAAATCGTGTGCAATTTAATCTCAACACAAAACACTCAACATGCTTGTTTATAAATCATAAATCATGCTATAACAGTTTACAAGTCACATACACAAATGGTTTAGATTTCCCTTACCTCTTTGCACCTCGTATAGTGCAATCGTTCCCCCGTATCACGGACTAGCCTCGCATTCCACTCTGGAACTCCCGAGCTGTCCAAACGATGTTAAAAACATCAATACTCAACATCACATAAACCTTAATTCTCAAAATCGAGCATAATTGCTCATAACACCTCAAATCCCTTGATTCTCGTAACTCAACCCTAAACTACAACCTCCTTCTCAATATCTCAATGTTCGATATCTCTAATACTAATTATCTAAGCTAATTCTCCACATTGTCTATATTTCCATTTATAGCTCGATTCTCAAAATTGTCACAATTTCCAAATATCGACATTAATCCAACTACATTACAATCTCATCAATCCCTAATCATTTCTCAACTATTTCAACACAATTACAACCACCAATAACATCAAAATCAGCTCAAATATCAAGATCGAGGTTTAGAAATTACCCAAAGCTTGTGAGACGCACAACTCACGCCTCGATCCGATTCGTCCTTCGATTTCCCAGTATGTTGTTCTCCCTTCGATGAGGAACAACTTTCCTTCTTACCACAATAGCTGATTCGGCCAGAAATGGGGGATTTGGAGGAGTGAGAAACTAGGTTTTCGGAAAAATTGAGGTTTTGGAAGAGAGAGAAAGTGAGATTTCAGGAGAAAACACGGGTTCCTTATATAGACTGGAGGTAGGAGATCGATCTGCCTCTTGATGAGATCGATCTGTGTTTGAAATTTGGGGGCGATCTGGGCAATTTTATGCCTAGGAGATCGATCTGTCGAGGGGTGAGATCGATCTCTTTATGGCTTTATGAGATCGATCTGCTCCTAAGGAGATCGATCTTCTCCCCAAACAGAAGCATTTGGAGATCGATCTCCTCCTCATGAGATCGATCTTCTCTCAAACAGATTCATTTGGAGATCGATCTCTTCCTCATGAGATCGATCCCTTCTCAAACAAATTCATAAGGAGATCGATCTCTTCCATTGGAGATCGATCTGCTCTTCAAATTTCCCCTTCCTCGTCATTTTTAACTCACCAGATCGATCTCTCCTTCTCCCAGATCGATCTGTCCTCATGCTTCATGCTCATTTTACACACTTAACATATAAATCTCCAATTACAATTCCTACAATTCACTTAGCTCAATAAATTACACTTCAATTTATTATTACATCATTAAATATGTCTGAAATTCTCAGATCTCACAGATTTTAACTGAAAAAGGGCAAGACCAACCCCTTTTACTCTATTTTATACGCTGAAACAAGATTTAAGTGTTCTGATGTTGAAGCCGTGCTAGTCAGGTATGTATTGTTGTACCTGCTTGCACGTGATTTAAAGCGTTTTGATGTTGAAATCGTGTCTGTAAAGTGTGTATTACTGTGTGATCTTATACTACCTGCTTGCATGTGATTTGAGGCAAAAAGGCGACAGTGAAATTATATGGAATTATGAATAGTAAAATTATACTGAATGATGAATGATGCCAAGGTCTATGGAGTACGATGTAACATGTTGTGTGCATGTGTGTACGATGTACCGTTTTACTGAAAAATAGTGTACTGTGTGAGCCATTTGGGTAGCTGACCACTCCCACGGTACCTGACATCCCGACACATTTGGCTCGTGAATTGTCCGGAGTCACTGACATTGGCCAATAGTCACTTCTGATATATGATATAGAGTGAAATGCATTGCCTCGTCTATTTAAAATTATTAAAATGAAAATGTGAATTGTGTTGTGATTTGAAACTGTGTGTCTCATTGCTTGAATTTCGAAATTGTGAAATCTGTGCGGTAAACTGTGAAGATACTATTTATTGATTTCCATTTCTGAACTGAAATTTTTTTGTATGATTTACGAGAATCTCATTTGTGGCATAAGTATATAGATATTGTATTTATCTACTTGCCACGTGTTTTTTCTTACTTAGCATGTTGAGCTCACTCCCTTACTTTCCTCCACAGAGTCCCTCTGTAGCCGAGATCGTTTCCGTTAGTAAGACATTCCTCACAGTTATGATTTTACGAAGCATATTTCTACATCGAATGTATACCCGGGTTTAAACAATTACTTTGTATCTAAAATTTTTGTAAGTACAGTAATGCATACAAGATGTGTATGCGGAATGTTAATAAACAAAATTTGTTACTAAGTAAAGAAAATTAATCAGAATAAATTATTGTTCTGACCTAATATTGACTTGTAGCCCAACCGAAATGTGCGTAAATTTGAGTCGTTACATATTTCGTATTTTTTGTAACGTTACAATATATTTACGAACACGTATTTTTGAATATTGAAGGAATATATTCACTAACCTACATTGAGCGGAAGACAACGATAAGGAAAAGAAAAATTTTAGACCAATTTTTCTTATTTTTTGTAACGTTACAATATATTCACAAACACATATTTTTGAATATTGAAGGAATATATTCACTACTATTTGTTCGTTAACATTAAAGGAACATGTTCATGAATATTGAACAAAAAAATTATACACGTAAATTGTATTTACCTTCATGTATCTGATGTCAAATTAAAAAAAAAAAAACTGATGTCAATATGTGATTTTGATAATTACATATTAAAATAACTAATGATATGTAATTAAAAATTTTATTATTATCAAATAGAAAACAAAGACTATATGATTCATTAAACGAACAAGTTTTAAACAAAACTTAAACGAATTTGTTAACGAACATTAACGAACAAACCACACTTCTTTTTGCGGTCATTTGTTAAGATTAATAAATGAACATAAACGAATACAAAATTGAATATGTTTTCGAATTGTTCATGGAGCATTCTATTCGTTTACACACCCATAATAATTAGGTAATGATATTTTACAATTTGCTTAGCTTGTAACTCGTGTGATGCACAAATTAATTTTACCTATTTAAATATGCATAAAAGCACGTATAATTGTAAATTTCTATATTTTCTAAATGAATTTATTTATTTATTTAGAAAAAGAATAATTTTAAATATTTAAATAATATACATGATAATTACTTTTATACTTTTCAATTTAGTTAAAAAATATTTTTTAAATAAATGAAAATTAATGTTTATTTATTTTATATTTATAAATAGATATAAATTACAATTTTATTTATTTTATAAATAGATAATCTTAAAATTATATATATTTAAAATATTTTTGGACTAGATAGTGTTTACAATTATTTTAAGATATTTTTAAAAAATATTGAAAATTTTAGGGACATGGAGAAGAGCTATTTATTTTTAACATAGGTGGATATAATGAAGATAATTCTTTAAAATTTAGATGATATTAAATATTTTAAAATATATTTTTTAAATAAATTAGATAAAAATTAATATTTTATGTAGTTTTGAAAATAGATAATATTAAAATTATATATATATATATATATATATATATATATATATATTTTAGATATCTTTGGATTGTATAAGTTAATTTTAGTAGTTAGTTGTTAAAATAGATCTCAAGAATAAAGAAATTTTAGGATAATGAAAAAGTGCAAAAGTTAGTATTTATTGTTTATTTGGCTTAGATGGATATAAAGTTAGTGGATACTCACAATCATTTAAAAAGAATGTAATAAATGTCCACATAGGCATTCTTATCAAGTTTGCTTGTACCTTGTAGTAATATGTAAGACCCGTATTTTTGGATGTAAACCTTATGGATTCATAAGTGTGGTAATGTACTTGTAATGTGAAGTACAATAGGTGTAAAGTCTATAAATGTAATGTACATACGTGTAATATGAGTTTGTAATGTACATACAAGTTTCCTTATGTATGAATATGAAGAAATGAGCTTTTATAAGTGATGAATGTGATTGGAACTCAAAATGAGCAGTGTGGTAAATGAAAAGAAGTTGCATGAATCTAAATACTTCCATTTAGCTTGGTATGGTACACTTTTGGCTATGCAAAGAATACACATAAGTTTTAATGTGTATAAGGTATCGATGGATGCCATTTTCAAGTCTTAAAGGTGGTTGGATGAGAAAATGACTATGGCAGCAAATTAAGGATGTTTGGGTGTGCATTGCTGCAAAACAAAAACTGCAGAAAATATGGAAAATATGAAGGTTAGATCGATCTCATAAGATGAGAGATCGATTTGGAAGAGCCAGAATGCTCTTATTTGAGCAATGGAATAGAGCAGATCAATCTCCAATGGGGCCAGATCGATCTCCTAAACATTCTGTAATGAAAAGATCGATCCTTAAGCATATAGATCGATCTCCTTAACTCTCTGTTTGGAGTAGATCGATCCCATGTTTCGACAAATCGATCTCATACTTAAAATGCCGTGAAAAAGAGGAATTTAAGGGGACTAGATCGATCTCTTCCTAGTGCAGATCGATTTCATCGAGTGATTTCTATAAAAAGGGCGCTGAAAATATGCAATTTTCGGGAAACAACATCACCCTTACATTTTTCACCCAAAATGTGAGACCTCGTATATATATAGTTGTAAGGTGTGTAATTGGATCAATAAATGTGAATGGACTTGTAATGTAAAGTATGATTGATGTAAGTTCATGGATTCGATGTACATTATGTAATATGATTTGTAATGTACATACAAGTTTCATAGTGTATGAATATGAAGAAATGAGTTCTTACAAGTGATGAATGTGATTGGAACTCAAATTGAGTAGTGTGGTGAATGGAAGGAAGTTGCATGAATATAAATGCTTCTATTTGGATTTATATAGTATACCTTTTGATATACAAGGAATGCACACAAGTTTTAATGTGAATAAGGTATGAATGGATGCCATTTTCAAGTCATAAAGGTGGATGGATGAGAAAATGGCCATGGCAGCAGATTAAGGATGTTTTGGTGTAAGTTGCAGCAGGAAAACTGCAGAAATTCTCGAAATTTTACAGGGCAGATCGATCTCATAGGATGAGAGATCGATTTGAAAGAGCCAGAAAGCTCTTATCTGAGCAAAGGAATAGGGCAGATCGATCTCCAATGGGGCCATATCGATCCCTTAAACATTCTGTAATGAAAAGATCGATCCTCAAGCCTACAGATCGATCTCCTTAGCTCTTTGTTTGGAGCAGATCGATCTCAAGCTTTGACAGATCAATCTCATGCTTAAAATGCCATGAAAAAGAGGGATTTAAGGGGACCAGATCGATCTCCTCCTAGTGCAGATCAATCTCCTCAAGCTATTTCTATAAAAGGAGTGTTGAAAATCTAAAAATTTTGGGAAAAACACCATTTTTTCCATTTTCAACCCAAAAACCTAACTTTCTCTCTCTAAAATCAGTCATTTCCAGTAAGAATTGAGGGGAGGCCATTAGACACTAAGTTGTTCATCTTGAGGAAGAGAACAACATAGTTAGAACCCAGAATCCCATTGTTGGTATTGAAGGAGCTCAGGACATTGTCATTTGGAGTAAGAAGAGAAATCAGATTTGGTAAGTTTCTAATACTCCAACCTAAGTACATTGTGTATTCAATTGATTTTGGAGTTGATTGGCATGTATATGGATGATAGAAATCATCTAGAAAGCAATAGGACACATATAACCTAGAAAATGAAATGCCTCTAGTGTGAGAAAGTGTGATTTGGGGAGTTGGTGGTTTATGGGTTATGATAAGTTGTTATTTGTGAAATGTGGATGATTAGAAATGGGTAAATGTAGCTACATTCTGGGTTTTGTGAATTGATGGGAATGAGCATATGTAGTGTTGGATAATAAGCCATAGTGAAGGAAATATATGAAAAATGAACATTATGAGCTTAACATCGATTTAATATCGATTTGGAATGAGTTAATAGGCCTAAAAGGAATCCATATACTCGAGAAATGAAACGAGGCCTTATGAGCGTTAATAGAAACTATAGGTCGAATCGACTATAGTGAACGCACGATGTCCTATTATATGGATCGAATATAATATGGAATACGATTTTGGTGCAGTTTTGAAGAGTCGTTAGAGACGCAATCGAACTACGCACACGTAAGCAGCTTTAAGGAAGTGGAATCACGCGTCGCGAATCCAGGTAAGGGAATTTTGTAAGTACATAGAGGTAGCTGCTCATATTTTGTGGGTATGTATAGGGCTTTGGAAATGTGCATGAGTTTATAGAAATGTGTTTGACAATGTATGGAAGTAACTATGAGAGTTTGTATGAGATTTGGTTGTTGAAATGGTATTATAAAGAAATGGGATAGTAAGGCTAATAAGTGCATAAATCAAATGTTTTGAATGTTTTCACAAAACATATTGCTTTGTTTTGAGCAAATAAACGGATATGTTGGCTAGTGTTTGATTGATGTTATTGAATAACACATGTGAAGTGCTAAACATGTTTGTGATGTGTTTTGAATGTATTTGAGCCGCCTATCATGTGTATGTGATTTAATTCGCATTGGAGCCTCGCTCACGCTAGATTTCGATGTTTTCATTTGTATGAAACGTGCTGGAGCTTAGCTCGCACATTGATTTGGAAACTATGATGATGTTTATAAATCGTATTGGAGCTTCTGCTCGTACGTGGCTTTCGAGTGGTTTTTCTTATGAGTATAATCGTACTGGAGCTGTGCTCGTACAAGTTTGCATATTGTGATACGTATGAGGTCTTGAAAGTTGGTAAGATCCTTAAGCCAACATCCTTAAGCCCGAGGAGGTGGGGAGGCTCTGTTTAGTGGGGAGGCTCTCTTACGGTAAGATCCTTAAACCCTACATCCTTAAGCTAACATCCTTAAGCCCCAGGAGGCGGGGAGGCTCTGTTCGGTGGGGAGGCTCTCTTACGGAAGGATCCTTAAACCAACATCCTTAAGCCCTGGAGCGTCGAGGAGGCTCTGTTCGGCAGGGAGGCTCTCCTACATGGGTATAGAAGGATCCTTGAGCCAACACCCTTAAGCCCTAGAGGGGCGGGGAGGCTCTGTTCGGCAGGGAGGCTCTCCTATAAGGATATGTAAAATTCTTGGTATGAGGTAGGTAAGACCTAGGAATGGCACCCCTAATCACGATATGAGTCCACAGAGTACGCTGTACCATATAAATCACATGGAGTACGATGTACCGCATGATGGTTATGTGATGAGGAAGTCTGGCGAGGGATAATCCACCTTCGTGCCAGCACGATACCCCGCACACCTGAATGCGTGTGGTCTGAGATGATTTATGATGTAGCTAGTCCACTTAGTCACTTGTGATATAGTGACCTGGTTTTTATACTTATGTGTGATTGTGATTGTTCAAGGTAGACCCAAAGGAGAGGTCGAACCTTGTGAAATTGAATTGTAAAATGAAAATGAGGTTGTGATTGTGAATTGATTTGGTGGTATTTATGTGTTTGAGAAAGAGCTTTATGATGTGGGTTTAAAAAGGAGGTTTTTTAATGAATTGCCCTTTTTATGAATTTAAATGAGATTGAGCATGAGATGATTTATACATGATGTTTTTCCATGTTTTATATGCCAATGTACATGATTTTGATACATGATATATATGTATACTCATATGGCATAGTTTTACTTCCTAATGCTCCTACCATAAATGATTTATGCATAACATTATCAGCATGTAGATAGAGTAGTTATCTACCATGCTTGCATTATTTTCCTTACTAAGCGTGTGGTTGCTCATCCTTCTCTATTTTCCCCTCCTACAGAGCGTGCGTAGTAGCCCAGTGAGGACTGAGGCATTGTGTTTTTGGGCATCCGATGCTTCCATCCCCGAAAGGTATATACATATGATTCTTTTTGTATCTAAACAATGTAATGGCACAATAATGATTGAGTTGTAATTATGGGGGATGTAGATGTCAGTGAACATAACTTGTGTAAGTTAATGATTAACTTTTAAATGTATGACATCGCTTTATTTAACTGAGAATGAATGAGATGTGATGTTTATTATTGACTCACAGCCCAACAGTGTGGTGGTAAGTTAGTTCACGATCAGGTAAGGTAACAGTAAAACGCGAAAAATTTTCAGTGATTTTCGGTTAAAGAGAATGAAAAAGGGTCATGACAGAGATTGGTATCAGAGTTGTGTTGGCCTGATGTGAGTCATTTATAAAACATAGGAAAAGTACATCCCCAAGTTACTGTGCCTTTGTTTAGATATAACTGTGTATATCGTGATGGATTGAGCTTAATAAATGATTTTAATATAGGAAGTTAGGCATTATGCCAATTACGCGCCAAAGTAGAGGGGTGAGAGCACGTGTTGAGAGGCCATAGAGGTAGGCTTGGGAGCCGTGCAGAGCCACAGACGGATCAGGCTCCATAGAACCCTGCTGGGAGAGCAGAAGATACTGAGGCTCGCTTCGCTCGGTTAGAGCGGAGTATTGAGAACCTGGTGGAGATAGTCACGCAGTCCTTAGGTGCCGGTGATAGATGAGGTCCTGCAGCATAACCTACGACTGGACAGTTAGCTGCAGAGGAGGAGAAACCTCAGGTTACTGAGATGATGACACCTCCAGTACCGGATACGGATTCTCCTATCGCTCCACAGCAGAGCAGTAGTGATTTGGGGTATGATTGCGACTTGGGCAGACTGCGAGAGTTCCAAGCATTGAAACCCCCAGTGTTCAGAAGGGTGAAGGACCCTGTTATCACGGAGGACTGAGTGTATGAGATGGAGAAACTGTATAGGTTTTTTCGATGCACTTCAGCAGAGAAGGTTACCTTTGTTGTGTTTATGTTGAAAGGCGAGGCCGAGCATTGGTGGAGGTCCACCAAGGTTATTTTGAGGGCCAAACACTCTGAGATCTCATGGGAGATATTTCTAGAGGCCTTCAGGAGACAGTATATCCAGCCACCGCATAGAGGAAATTACGGATGGAATTCATGAATTTGGTTCAGGGGAACCGTACTGTGGATGAGTATGAGTCCAAGTTTATGTCCTTAGAGAGATATGACTCGAAACGATACGTAGTGAGATCCAGAAGATTCAAAAGTTCATGGATGGACTGAGATTGGCCATCCGAACTAAGTTAGCCTCATTTGATATTCAGACTTATGAGGAAGTAGTACATAAGGATCAGCTGTGTGAGCAAGACTTTGAGCGATTTGCCTCCGAGCTTGGGAAGATTAGTTTCAGAAAGGACAGAGACTGGAAGAGATCCAGGTTTGATAGAGCGGCCAAGATAGGAGGCCAAAGGTTTTTCAAGAAGAGGCCTAAGATTGAGGAGGTGCAGGAGAGAGCTGCTAGACCTCCCGTATACCCAGCCTTGACTGCACCGAGGGGTATGGTTATTGAAGGACCACGGCCTACTACTGATCAGTGTAGGAGATGTGGTAGATACCATGGGACTAGGCCCTGTCTGATGACCCCTATGGTGTGTTTCAGATGCGAGAGATCAGGACATATAGCTAAGTATTGTCCCGAGAAGATGGAGATTGCCCCACAAAAGGGCAAGGAGCCAGAGAGAGCTTCAGTTGAGGCATTTGCCTCGAGGAGGAGGGCTACAACTGAGGAGAAAAGGAAGCAAGTAGCGGATGTGAGCAGAGGAAGGGTGTACGCACTAGACCAGGACACTGTAGACGCATCGATGAGTGATTAAAGGTACCATCCGAATCTTTAATTTAGAAGCATTGGTATTATTTGATCCTGGTGCCATGCATTCTTTCATATCACCTTCTTTTGCACATAAATTGTTGAAGTATGTGAAACCTACATTGATGGATAGAATGTTGATGATTTCCACACCCATGAATGATAGTCAATTGACTGAGTATGTATGTAGGAATTGTAAACTGATGATAGAGGGAAAGGAAATGATAGCCAATTTGATTTATTGAACATGAATTATTTTGATGTAATATTGGGAATGTATTGGCTGGCTAATAATTAGGTTGTGATGTATTGTCATGCAAAAACTTTGATGTTTCCAGAGATAGAAAATCATGTTGCAAGATTTATGAAATGAAAAGAAATCACATGATTATGATGAATGAAATGAGTATGATCTTAACTTATAATGTTGAGAGATGAATTCATTGTTTACTTTGAATGTGAATGTGATGACTTGTGATACTAACGGTGGAAAGGATAACAAGAAGGGTTCATTGCCTATGTGGTTGATATAAATGAGGCACACCTAGAATTGAAGGACATCCCCATGATTACGAATTATTCCGATGTCTTTTCGGATGAATTACCAGGACTACCACCTGAAAGGGAAATGAAATTTTGCATAGAGTTAGTGCCTGGTACCGAGTCGATATCGAAACCATCATATAGAATGACACCGATTGAGTTAGAAGAACTGAAGAAACAGCTGCAGGAGTTGCTGGAGAAGGGGTTTATAAGATCGAGTGCTTTCCTTGGGGAGCACCGGTATTATTTGTAAGGAAGAAGGATGGAAGCCTCTGACTGTGTATAGATTACCGGTTGTTGAATAAGGCCACCATTAAGAACAAATACCCCTTTCCGCGCTTAGATGATTTGTTGGATCAGCTTCGAGGAGCCCAAGTGTTTTCTAAGATAGATTTACGGTCAGGGTATCATCAGTTGAGGATCAGGAGTGGAGATGTACCCAAGACAACATTTCGTACCCGTTATGGCCACTACGAGTTTTTGGTGATGCCATTCGGATTGACGAATGCCCCCGCAACATTTATGGCGTTGATGAATGATGTGTTTAAGCCATACTTGAAAAAGTTTGTGATTTTGTTCATCGATGACATTTTGGTTTATTTTAAGTTTAGGGAAGATCATGAGGAGCACTTGAGGATAGTTCTGCAGACCCTCCGAGAAAAAGAGTTGTATGCCAAACTCAGTAAGTGTAACTTTTGGTTAGAGCAGATCTCATTTTTAAGCCATGTTGTGTCGAAGGATGAGGTATCGGTGGATCCATCCAAGATAGAGGCAGTTGTACAGTGGGAACAACCCAAGATAGTAACTGAGATCAGGTGTTTTCTGGGATTGACAGGATATTATCAGAGATTTGTAAAGGGTTTCTCCATACTAGTTACTCCGTTGACACGCTTCACGCGTAAGGATGTTAAGTTTGTATGGGATGAGTCATGTAAGAGGAGTTTTGAGGAGCTTAAGCATTGATTGACCACTGCTCTAGTTCTCACCATTCCTACCAGCTCAGGAGGATTTTCAGTGTATACGGATGCATCACACCAAGGACTGGGCTATGTGTTTATGCAGGATGGGAAGGTGTTGCCTATGGATCTAGACAGTTGAAAGATCATGAGAGGAACTACCCGACACATGATTTGGAGTTGGTGGCCGTGGTATTTACTTTGAAAATATGGCGCCACTATCTTTATGGTGAGAAATTTCAAGTGTTCACAGATCATAAGAGCCTTAAGTACATGTTGTCGCAAAAAGAATTGAATATGAGACAGAGAAGATAGCTCGAACTCCTGAAAGACTATGATTGTGAAATCATGTACCACCCGGGTAAGGCAAATGTAGTTACGGATGCTTTGAGTAAAACGAACCTTGGGTTGGTGTCTTATATGATGGTACGAGAGCATGAATTATTGGAACACTTTACGAACCTCAGTTTGGATGTAACCCCACTTGGATCGAAGAGATTGGATATCATGGCTAGTTTGAGATTAGAGCTAGAGTTGATTAGCCGTATTCGGCAGGCCCAGCAGAGCGATCGACGGTGCATCGATTGGCTGAGGCAGATACAGACAGGTGTGGGTATTGATGTAGAGTTGAGTGCTGATGGCTTAGTGAGGTTCAGGGGCAGAGTATATGTTCCTGAGGATCCTGAGGTCAGGAGGTTAATTTTATCAGAGGCTCACTCATCGAAGTATACGATACATCCAGGAAGTACCAAGATGTATCAAAACCTTCAAAAGGTTTATTGGTGGTCTGGAATGAAAAGAGACATTGCTGAATATGTCGCTAAGTGTCTCGTTTGTCAGCAAGTGAAGGTAGAGCATCAGAAGCCTACAGGATTATTGCAACCTCTACCGATATCGACATGGACGTGGGAGCACGTCACCATGGATTTTGTGATGGGGTTGCCAAAGACCCGCAGAGGTCATGATGCCATATGGGTTATTGTGGACCAGTTGACTAAGTCTGCCCATCTCTTGGCTATGAGAGCTACCGATACACTGAGTCAGTTGGCGAACCTGCATATTCGAGAGATAGTACGGCTACATGGTATTCCAGTGAGCGTTGTTTCTGATAGGGATGCCCGCTTCACTTCCCATTTCTAAGAACATTTTCAGGAAGCGCTGGGGACTCGACTGAGTTTTAGCATCGCTTTTCATCCTCAGATAGATGGGCAGTCAGAGAGGACTATACAGACCTTGGAGGATATGTTGAGAGCATGTGTGCTGGATTTTAGAGGCTCTTGGGATGATCACCTCCAATTAGCCGAGTTCGCCTATAATAATAGCTATCATGCGAGTATCGGGATGGCACCCTATGAGGCACTGTATGGACACAGATGTCGATCCCCAATTGGATGGGAAGAGGTTGGTGACAGACAAATCTTTGCTCCGGACTTAGTGCAGCAGGCATCTGAGGACGTCCAGTTGATATGTGAGAGATTATGGACAGCTCAGAGCGGACAAAAGAGTTATGCTGACAAGAGACAGAGACCACTGGAGTTTGATGAGGGTGAGTCAATATTTCTAAGAGTTTCACCATCGAAGGGTATTATGAGATTTGGTAAGAAGGGCAAGTTGAGCCCTAGATATATCGAACCCTTTGAGATTTTGGAGAAAGTGAGAGATAAAGCGTATAGGTTGGCATTGCCACCGGACTTGACAAATGTACATAACGTCTTCCACGTCTCGATGCTTTGGAAGTATCACCCGGACCCGGCACACGTGATAAGATATGAGCCGTTGGAGCTTAATGAGAGTATGACGTATGTTGAGAAGCCGGTTTGAATATTAGATAGAAAGGAGAAAGTGTTACAAAATAAGACAATGCCCTTGGTGAAAGTTCTTTGGCAACATCACACGGTGGAAGAAGCCACATGGGAATTGGAGAACTTAATACGGGAGAAGTACCCCCAACTTTTTGAAGAGTGACTTGGTTCTAATTTGGAGAACCAAATTCCTTGAAGGATGGGAGAATATGAGACCCTATATATGTATAGTTGTAAGGTGTGTAATTAGATCAATAAATGTGAATGGACTTGTAATGTAAGGTATGATTGATGTAAGTTCATGGATTTGATGTACATACATGTAATATGATTTGTAATGTACATACAAGTTTCATTGTGTATGAATATGAAGAAATGAGTTCTTACAAGTGATGGATGTGATTGGAACTCAAATTGAGTAGTGTGGTGAATGGAAGGAAGTTGCATGAATATAAATGCTTCTATTTGGATTTATATAGTATACCTTTTGATATACAAGGAATGCACATAAGTTTTAATGTGAATAAGGTATGAATGGATGCCATTTTCAAGTTATAAAGGTGGATGGATGAGAAAATAGCCTTAGCAGCAGATTAAGGATGTTTTGGTGTAAGTTGCAGTAGGACAACTGCAGAAAATCTAGAAATTTTGCAAGGCAGATCGATCTTATAGGATGAGAGATCGATCTGGAAGAACCAGAAAGCTCTTATCTGAGCAAAGGAATAGGGCGGATCGATCTCCAATGGGGATAGATCAATCCCCTAAACATTCTGTAATGAAAAGATCGATCCTCAAGTATACAGATAGATCTCCTTAGCTCTCTGTTTGGAGCAAATCGATCTCAAGCTTCGACAGATCGATCTCATGCTTAAAATGCCATGAAAAAGAGGGATTTAAGGGGACCAGATTGATCTCCTCCTAGTGTAGATCGATCTCCTCAAGATATTTATATAAAAGGAGTGTTGAAAATCTAAAAATTTCGGGAAAAACACCATCTTTCCATTTTCAACCCAAAAGCCTAACTTTCTCTCTCTAAATCAATCATTTCCAGTAAGAATTGAGGGGAAGCCATTAGACACTAAGTTGTTCATCTTGAGGAAGAGAACAACATAGTTGGAACCCAAAATCCCATTGTTGGTATTGAAGGAGCTAAGGGCATCTTCATTTGGAGCAAGAAGAGAAATCAGATTTGGTAAGTTTCTAATACTCCAACCTAAGTACATTGTGTATTTAATTGATTTTGGAGTTGATTGACATGTATATGGATGATAGAAATCATCTAGAAAGCAATAGGACACATATAACCTAGAAAATGAAATGCCTTTAGTGTGAGAAATGTGATTTAGGGAGTTGGTGGTTTTTGGGTTATGATAAGTTGTTATTTGTGAAATGTGGATGATTAGAAATGGGTAAATAAAGCTACATTGTGGGTTTTGTGAATTGATAGGAATGAGCACATGTAGTGTTGGATAATAAGCCATAGTGGAGGAAATATATGAAAAATGAACATTATAAGCTTAACATCAATTTAATATCGATTTGGAATGCGTTAATAGGCCTAAAAGGAATCCATAGACTCGAGAAATGAAATGAGGCCTTATGAACATTAATAGAAACTATAGGTTGAATCGACTATAGTGAACGCACGATGTCCCATTATATGGATCGAATATAATGTGAAATATGATTTTGGTGCAGTTTCGGAGAGTCGTTGGAGACGCAATCGAACTACTCACACGTAAACAGCTTTAAGAAAGTGGAATCACGTGTCGCGATTCCAGGTAAGGGAATTCTGTAAGTATATAGAGGTAGCTGCTCGTATTTTGTGGGTATGTATAGGGCTTTGGAAATGTAAATGAGTTTATAGAAATGTGTTTGACAATGTATGGAAGTAACTATGAGAGTTTGTATGCGATTTAGTTGTTGAAGTGGTATTATAAAGAAATGGGATAGTAAGGCTAATAAGTGCATAAATCAAATGTTTTGAATGTTTTCACAAAACATATTGCTTTGTTTTTGAGCAAATAAAAGGATAGGCTGGCTAGTGTTTGATTGATGTTATTGAATAGCACATGTGAAGTGCTAAACATGTTTGTGATGTGTTTTGAATGTATTTGAGCCGCCTATCGTGTGTATGTGATTTAATTCACGCTGGAGCCTCGCTTGCGCTAGATTTTGATGTTTTCATTTGTATGAAACGTCTTGGAGCTTAGCTCACACATTGATTTAGAAACTATGATGATGTTTATAAATCGTATTGGAGCTTCTGCTCGTACGTGGCTTTCGAGTGGTTTTTCTTATAAGTATAATCGTACTAGAGCTATGCTCGTATGTGGTCTCTTTATGATAGGATGCATGAGTCATGCTAGAGCTTTGCTCGCACAAGTTTGCATATTGTGATACGTATGAGGTCATGAAAGTTGGTAAGATCCTCAAGCCCTACATCCTTAAGCTCGAGGAGGCAGGGAGGCTCTGTTCGGTGGGGAGGCTCTCTTACGGTAAGATCCTTAAGCCCTACATCCTTAAGCTAACATCCTTAAGCCCCAGGAGGCGGGGAGGCTCTGTTAGGCAGGGAGGCTCTGTTTGGTGGGGAGGCTCTCTTACGGAAGGATCCTTAAGCCAACATCTTTAAGCCCTAGAGGGGCAAGTAGGTTCTGTTCAGTAGGGAGGCTCTCTTACATGGGTACAAAAAGATCCTTAAGCCAACATCCTTAAGCCCTGGAGGGGCGGGGAGGCTCTGTTCGGCAGGGAGGCTCTCCTACAAGGATATGGAAAATTCTTAGTATTGGGTACGTAAGACCTAGGAATGACACCCCTAATCGCGATATGAGTCCGCAGAGTACGTTGTATCGTGTATATCACATGGAGTACGACGTACAGCATGATGGTTATGTGATGAGGAAGTCTGGCGATGGATAATCCACCTTCGTGCCAGCACGATACCCCATACACCTGAATACGTGTGGTCTGAGACGATTTATGATGTAGTTGGTCCACATAGTCACTTGTGATATAGTGACCTGATTTTTATACTTATGTGTGATTGTGATTGTTCAAGGTAGACCCGAATGAGGGGTCAAACCTTGTGAAATTGAATTGTGAAATGAAAATGAGGTTGTGATTGTGAATTGATTTAGTGGTATTTATGTGTTTGAGAAAGAGCTTTATAATGTGGGTTTAAAAAAGAGGTTTCTTAATGAATTGCCCTTTTTGTGAATTTAAATGAGATTGAGCATGAGATGATTTATACATGATGTTTTTACCATGTTTTATATGCCAATGTACATGATTTTGATACATGATATATATGTATACTCATATGGCATAGTTTTACTTCCTCATGCTCCTACCATAAATGATTTATGCATAACATTATCAGCATGTAGATAGAGTAGTTATCTACCATGCTTGCATTATTGCCTTGCTGAACGTGTGATTGCTCATCCCTCTCTATTTTCCCCCTCCTACAGAGTGTGCGTAGTAGCCCAATGAGGACTGAGGCATTGTGTTTTTGGACATCTACTGCTTCCATATCCGAAAGGTATATACACAGGATTCTTTTTGTATCTAAACAATGTAATGGCACAGTAATAATTGAGTTGTAATTATGGGGGATGTAGATGTCAGTGAACATAACTTGTGTAAGTTAATGATCAACTTTTAAATGTATGACATCGCTTTATTTAATTGAGAATGAATGAGATGTGATGTTTATTATTGACTCACAGCCCAACAGTGTGGTGGTAAGTTAGTTCACGATCGGGTAAGGTAACAGTAAAACGTAAAACATTTTCAGTGATTTTCGGTTAAAGAGAATGAAAAAGGGTCGTGACACAAAACCTAAGTTTATCTCTCTAAAATCAGTCCATTTCCAGTAAGAATTGAGGGGAGACTATTAGATACAAAGTTGTTCATCTTAAAGAAGAGAACAACATAGTTGAAACCCAAAACCTCAATGTTGGTATTGAAGGAGCAAGGAACATTTCCCTTTGGAGCAAGAAGAGAAATTTGATTTGGTAAGTTTCTAATATTCCAATCCAAGTACATTGTTTATTTAAGTGATTTTGGAGTTGATTTGCATGTGTATGGATGATAGGAAACACCTAGGATGAGATGGAATTAGTATGTGACCTAGAAATGGAATGAGTCTAGTGTGAGAAAGTGTAGATTGGGTGAGTTGGTGGTTTATGGATGTTAATAAGTTGTTATTGGAGTAATATGGATGATTTGGGATGGGTAAATGAAGCCACATTGTGATTTTAGAGAATTTATGGAAATGAGTAGGTAAAATGCTTGATAAATACCATAGTGAAGAAATCAAGGAAAATTGATGAAATAGGAACGCTATGAGCTTAATATCGATTTGATATCGATAGGGTATGAATCACTAGGCCTAAAAGAATCATTGAGTTCAAGATATGAATAGAACAATGAACCTAGGCCTTATAAGAGCTAATGGGGACTATAGGTCAAATCGACTATAGTAAACGCAAGAGTTGGATTATAATGGACTATAATGATGCGAAATACGACTTTGTGTAGTTCAGGAGAGCTCAAGGAGACGAATCAAACTGCACGAGTAAACAGCTTAAAGGAAGTGGAAATATTGCGACGCGATTTCCAGGTAAGGGAATTTTTTAATTATATAGAGGTAGCTGCTCGTATTTTGTGGGTATATAGAGTGTTGTAGATTTGCATGATGGTTTGGAAAAGTGGATGATGATGTATGTGAATAATTGTGAGTACGTATACGATTTGGTTCCGAAATGATTATTGAAAAAGGGATAGTAAGGATAATAATTGCATAAATCACTTGTTTAAATGTTTTCATAGAACCCAATGCTTTGTTTTAAGCAAATGGTTGGATAGGCTAGCTATTGTTTGATTGATGTTGTGTAATAGCACATGAGAGGTGCTAAATATGTTTTTGAGATTGGTTTTGAATGTTCATAAGCCACTTACCATGTTTATGTGAACTAAACCGTGCTGGAGCTTAGCTCGCACCGAGTATTGATGTTTTCATATGTTTGAAACGTGCTGGAGCTTAGCTCGCACTTTGGTTTGAAACTATGACGATACTTTATAAACCGTACTATTGTTTTTGCTCGTATGTGGATTTTGAGTGGTTTTCTTATGCATATAACCGTACTGGAGCGATGCTCGTACGTGGTTTCTTCATATTTTTATGTATAAATGTCGTACTAGAGCGCTGCTCGTACGAGGTGATTTATTATGATACATGAATTCGCGCTAGAGTGTAGCTCGCGCTGGTTTTCACATTGTGGTATGTATGAGGCTGTGGTGAGAGTGATACGGATTGGTGTTCAGGGAACCCAACAGGCCTAACAGACCTTTTGAGTCGGGTGAGGGTAAGGGGCTAGGACCTGACATAATCCATTCAGGGAACCCAACAGGCCTAACAGACCTCTTGAGTGGGGTGAGGGTGAGGGGTTAGGACCTGAATCAGGGAACCCAACAGGAGCGAGCAAGGCCATGAGGGTCTAGGACCTGGTATTAAGAGTACTCCCACATGCACTCGAGACTAGAGGTTTCACTCGGTATGGGGTAGATAAGACCTACTGCAGGCACCCCCAACCATGATATGGGTTCGCGGAGTACGATGTACCGTGTATATCACATGAAGTACGATGTACCACGTGATGATTACTTGATTTGAGAAAGTTTGGCGAAGAACTAACCCACTTTCGCTCCAGCATGATACCCCACACACTGGGATCCGTGTGGTTTGGGATGATTTACGACATAGTTGGCCAACATAGTCTGGTGACATAGTGACCTGTCTCAATTGATTTATTTACTACCACATGTTTGACATGTAAGTGTGATTGTGAACTATCCAGGGTAGACCCAAGGGAGGGGTCGAGCCTTTTGGGATTTTAAATTGAGAAATGATAATGACGTTGTGATTGAGAAACCATTTTTATGGGATTTTGATGTGTTTGAGAAAGAGTTTTGTGATGTGATTTAAAAAGGAGGTTTCTTAAATGAATTACCCTTTTTATGAGATAAAATGAGATTGAGCATGAGACGGTTTTACATGTTGATGTTTCCATGTTTTATATGCCAATTTTACATGATTTTGATACATGATATATGTATATTCATATGGCATAGTTTTAATTCCTCATGCTCCTATTATGAATGATTTATGTATAACACTATCAGCATGTAGATAGAGTAGTTATCTACCATGCTTGCATTATTGTCTTACTGAGCGTGTGGTTGCTCATCCCTCTCTATTTTCCCCTCCTACAGAGCGTACAAAGCAGCCCAGTGAGGACTGAGGCGTTGTATTTTGGATATCCGCTGCCACTCATCGCTAAGAGGTATACATATGAAGATTCTTTTTGTATCTAAACAATTGTAAAAGCATAGTAGTGTTTTTGAGTTGTAATTATGGGAGATGTAGATGTCAGTAATCATATTTTGTATAACTGAATAATTAACGCTCAAATGTATGACATCACTTTTATTAACTGAGAATGGATATTGCGAGTGGATTATTATTGACTCACAGCCTAACAGTGTAGTAGTAAGTTTGTTCACGACCGAGTAGGGAAATGAATAAATGCGAAAAAAATTTATTAAGATTTCGATTAAAAAGAATAAAAAGGGTCGTGACATAATATATATGATTTGGGTTTGAGTTCGATAGGGTTAGACCAGTAAAATTACTATTTTAGTTCAATTTTAAATAATAATTTTTTAATATTATATAAAATTTTATTTTATGAAATATTTGTTGGTAAAAGCAAAAAAAGAGTTGTAGGTCGCTTGATGATTTTTTAGCATTTCCTTCTTGTATCAACCTATAAAACAAAATGACCATTAAGATTTTTCTAGTGGGTCTTGCTTGACATTTAAGTCGGTAGTGATCTAAAGAGTGTTTTTGTATGGTGATTAAAAGAGTAAAATCACTAAGAAGAATGTATGTACTTTTGGCTTACCAAAAGGCCCTTTTTTATATTGATCAAGTCACTTTTCGCATGATCCCCACAACCTTCTTTGTGGGGTTTAATGTGTGCTAAGCAGGTAGTTATGGAAATGGTGGAAGGTTTTTGCTAAGAAGTCTTTATGCCTTTTGCATGTTAATCGGTTAATTCTAAGTGGTAGGAGTCGTGGTTTTTTGTGGGTGGTTATGTATTTTACTTGTTTGGGACCAATGTATATGGAATACTAACACAATGCTCCATGGCGAACTACAATTATAAGGTGATCAATATTTTCCATACCTTTCTCCTCTTACCTAAGTGTTTCAATGGTTGTAATAAAAGCTCTGGGTCAACTAAGATATTAGAGTCCAAGGCTATGGGTGAGAAAAGGCTCAAAATTATGGCATTTAAGGCAAGGAGTAGTAAACAGTGCTAGTGCTTAGGCCACTGGCTAGTAGGTGCTCAAGAGATTAGGGATCAATCCGCATTTAAGCAGGTGCCCAAGAGATTGGTGCTCAAGCCATGGGTGAGGTGGAAGCTTAAGATATTGGTGCTCAAGCCACGTGCAAGTATAAGTCCAAGATATTGGCACTCAAGCTATGGGTAAGTGGAAGCCCAAGATACTGAAGCGGCTGAATAAGTGATCAAATTGTTCTACATTTTTATTTTTACTAGGTATTGCTAACTGTCAAATAACATGAAACAAATGAAACTTTATGATGGCTTAATGACAAATATATTTGAATTAGTTTATGTTCCCATTCTTAAGAATCATCTTTGTTACTATTGTTGATGAAATTATTCAAATACCCTTTTCTTATAAGAAACTCAATTTCGTCTTTTAATTTCTGGCATTCCTCTGCGGTGTGGCTATAATAACAATGAAATATACAATATTTGCTCTTATTTGCTCGTGGGTCATGGCGAGTAAGGTTTAATCACTTGACATATGATTCATTGGCAATGGCATTTAGTATCTGCTCCCTACTAACACTCAATGGTGTGTAAGCCTAAAACTTTTCCTATGGAGATCTTGTAAAGACATCTGCCTTTAGTTTTTATACATTTTGGCTTGATTTGGGGTTCGTCTGATCATCTTCTTACCCAATGTTGCCTTTTTTATCTCTTCTACTTTGACAAGGCTCTAAGCTTTCTAGAGTACCTCATGCATGGCTAGCAATTTCTCATTATATAAGATATAGTGGATATAGTCACTATACCTACCCTAAATGCTTGCACAACGAAATTGCCATTAAGATTTCTTACCTCTACATAGGTAGTGGTGAACGCTTTATGTACTCCCTCAAAGGTTCCCTTGGCCTTTATACTGTAGACATCAAGCTTGTAGAAGTTTTGCCTTGCTTTTTATTAGCTAGGAAATGTCTTACAAATAATTTGCTTAGCTCATTAAAGCTTTTAACAAAATTCGATGGGAGGCATGTTAGGTTTCGACTCATGCTCAAACACAAAATCAGAACTGCGTAGCGAAAACTAAGGCGGAAGATAAACAGAGAAAGATCGAAACCTCACAAGATCATAGTTGATATACATAGAATCAACAATTACAAGTATTAATGCAAACTATGGGTTTTAAAATTTTATACTTTATCTCATGATCTCGTAATCACAAGATGTTATATCTTGCTTGTTCCACTCACATCGGTTTAAGTTGTCAAAAACTGAAGTTGTCCACTTGCCTGACCTTTAATGATATCCACACAGCAGTGAAGGAACCTTCTCGAAGGCTGAGTTGAATTATAATTATTACCCTGCTAATAGTTTTAGTTTTAGTAAACTCTGTAAAACCCAATTTTTCATACTATTGTTTAATTAAAAGCTAGGATGAGAAGTTTAAGACTTACTAAAGTATTCATGTAGGGCCCGGAGTAACCGAGACGCCCGGAATAATGGCACAAAGCCCGAGGCATAAAATCTGAGATAAGATCTTAAATTGAAGTATTCTTCAAGGAAGTATGCTTATGAGTATGTTTTGGTCGTTAAAAAGTGAAACTAAGGTTTTGAAAGTGAAAAAGTTAGTAAAACTCGGGTTAGCGCTAAACTGAGTAATTGGGTCCAAAAAGAAAAATCAATACGAAATAAATTCTAGAAATTAGTAAAAATTATTTTCAAGGCCATAGGAAATTAACATAAGATGTATTTTACTTAGGAAATTAAAATTGAGTGGAAATCTTGAGATTTCGGTGATCAAATTAATTTTTAAAGTAAATCGAAAACTTTAAGCAATTTCGTTCGATAATGACTAAATCGAGCAAAATAGGCTCAAATGGGAAAATTTGCTTAAGTAAATGGGGTTCAAATGCTTATGGAACATACTAAGGACCTAGTATAACACATGAATGGTGGAAATTTAGAAGAAAATGGGCTGGAAATATTTCTTATAGATTTTACAAAATAGGGCTGCAGGCTGCCCTGGCCAAGAAATTTGTTGACCCAACAAGAATGATAAATTTGAAGAACTTCCAAAAAGCTTTTGACCGATATTTTGTCTATAATTAAATCTCACTTCATGCTCTTTCTGGAAAGCCAAAGTATGCCCTAAATCGACCTAAAACCCGAGAGTTCTCTCCCTTTTTTTCCTGACGTACGTATCATCTCCAAGCCAAGCTTATGCGAATTTTTCGGACACCTTTCGACCACTTTTAAAGTTTGGTCGATGAGGATAAAATCTTTCTTCCTAATCCCTCTACAAAATATAAAAAATCCATCCTTAAAAAAGCTCGTTTGCTAGGTAAAAAACTAGAGAGAAGAATAGGGGCAGAACCTGCCTTGTTTTGGGGTAAGAGAGAAGCTTAAATTTATAAATTATTAGTTGGTTTTTGAGCTCGTTTTTTATGATTCTAAGTTGTATACGTGTTGATCTACAACTAAGAATGTTTGCTGGAGAAAGAAGAAATGGTTAAAGTTGGTTAACTAAGGTGAGAAGTTGATGGAAAATGATGATGTTTATATATGTTGATGTTGGTTGAATTTGGATGAGTTCTGCCTAAGTAGAATTTGAAGAAAAATTTTCTAGAGACTTTTGTATGTTTGGCTAGCCCATGGTTGATAGGGTAGGGATGAAATTTGGATGAGTTTGATGTTGTAGACTGTTAAATTAATACCAAAAAAGTTTGATTTATAGCCTAGTTCAGTAGAGAACCGAAAAGTATAAGAGTTCGTAAATTAGGTATGTTGACAAGTATGAATCAAAGACTTGAATAAGTATTTAGGTTATCGAGTTTATGAATTTGAAGTTAAAAGAACAAAGATTATCGAAAATACCTTCAATCGGTACTTTAATCAGTAAAACATAGAAAGTAGGAAAAATGGCCGAAAAAGAGTCCAATTGACCATGTTTAAGCTATAAATGTATGAAAATATGAAATAAGGGTGATTTGGATACTAACTGAGCTGTTTGTAGTAGCTCGAGGTATGAGTACGTAAAATAAGGCAAATTAGAGGCCCGGCGATTGAGTGTTGTCCTAGCCCCATTTAGGTAAGGGATGCAATTTAAAGTAGTAATGACTTCATGTACCTGTTTATATTTCATAAAATAACTTAATAGATGTATGAGGAATTTAGGTTGAAAAACCCGACCCTGTCAATAGGAATTTTCGAAAGTAATAACCTCGATTTAATTTTGAAACTGACCGCTTTTGTCTATGATGTATGAGTTTTGTTATATCAATATTCTGTATTGGAATTATATGATTTTATGATTTAAGTTTCAATATGATTTTAAGTAAGTATGAAAGCAAGTAAGAAAGTAAGATTTTTCTGAGACTAGAGGCTACCCCGATAGTGTTTGCTTTGTGCATGTCATGCCCGCTACTTGTGGTGTCCTGGCTCTGCCACCTGTAGTGCCTGTTCTGTTTTGCCCGTGTAGTGTTCGTCTTCGCCTCTGTGGTGTTTGTCTTCGCTACACGTGGTGCATGTTCCGTAGTATCTCGTGTTTGCGCAACACACCTGTAGGTTATGTTACCCGCACGGTGAGTGATAATGATGCCCGTGCTCTAGCTGTGTGCTAGTTATACAGATACTATGCCTGTTTTGCTGTACGACCCTAATCCAGTCTACAGCCTTTACCATGGCCATCAGTGTTTTATTTCCTCTACGGAGGATGATATTTTTGTCTGCATGATAGCTATATGGATTTAGCCTAGAATCCATGTTTTAGTATATCAATGATTTTGAACTATGAAAGTAAGTAACTAGGTTTTATCAAATGTAAGTAAATGTGCAAATTAGATTAAGCAAGTATGTATGTATGTATGTACGTTTTATTTCAAAGTAAATAAGTAAATATTATAAGTATGTAAGTATGTTTTATTGCAAAGTAATTAAGTATTGTTTTACTACTATACGTAAGTAAGTTTATGTATTTTGATTAACGTAAATATGCAAGTTTTGAAAAGCATACTAACCCTGAATTTCTACATATATTAGGGTGTTTAGGATTATTTTAAATGTCATCCTTGCTGGGCTTTATCAGAAGTTCACCCCCCTTCTTCTTCATTTCAAATTACCTGCAGTAGGACCATTCAGCTACTTGCGGGGCACTCTAGTTAGGTTGGCGGATTTTGAGCCTCTCAGACTATCTATAGTACACACTCATGTATATCCTCTGATGTTTTATTTCCAAACATTGGTAATGTATAGATACTGGTTTGTATATATATTTTTGGGATGTAATCAATTGTCTTACGGATTAATATTGTAAACGTTTCAAGAAGTAAATGGACTGTTGATCATGTTTAGTATGGAAATAGTGGATATTGTGGGATGTATAATAGTTTGGAAAACAGTACGCTTAAGAAAATAAAATCAATTGTTTGCATATATAAACTATGGTTTCAATTATTGCAGGAAGGTAAGTTAAAGTATAAGAGGTTATGTTGCCGAACTTAAGACAACTCTAAACGATTAAAAGAAAAAGCAAAGGAAAAAACTATGTAACCTACGTTGTACGGGAATACAACCTAAGATAAAAGGTAAGAATAAAAAGAAAAAAGTTAGTCCTAATTTTTGGGCTTTCAGGGCATTACAGTTTACGTGATATTAGAGCAAAGATGTCTAGTACTGTTAGAGTCGAGTAGAAAATTTTAATTACATCACATATATCTGTATTTGTCTGGTTATAAATTCGGTATACCTGCTATGGCTACAATTGAAATCTCTTGGTATTGGCGTAGGTAATACATCATTTACCATGAGTGGTAGATAAGGCCACCCTAGGAGGCAAAATCCGCCCCCTCCACCATCTCCCCCTCATCCGGAGAGCCCTAATACCAGAATGGTAAGGCTTGAGTAGGGCATGCAGAGTATGAGAGAAGGGCTCGGGGCACTCACCGCCATGTTTGCCTAGCAATTCAGGGCTAATACTTCGGATACTAGTGTTACTGCGCCCGTACACCCTCCTCCACCTCCTCCTCCACAGGTTCCTCTGGCAGCTCCTGTTACATGGCCTCCGGTGCAGACTGGGATAGACGATAGAGATAAGAGTAGAATAAAGGATTTTCTTAAGATGCACCCTCCAGAGTTCAAGATGGTGAAGGACCCAGTAAAAGCTGAGGAGTGGCTAACCGATTTAGAAAGGATATTTGAATATTTGGGGTGCATCGATTCAGAGAGAGTCAGTATAGCCACCTATATGGTTATTGGAGAGGTCGGTATATAGTGGAGAGCCACCAGAACATAAATGATTTCTTGGCATTTGAAGATTACTTGGGGGATTTTTCTGTCTGCTTTCAGGGATCAAAATTTCCCACCTGCTGCCCAGAAAAAATTACAGGAAGAATTTTTTGAGTTGGTACAGGGTAATATGACCATAGATAAATATGAGAACAAGTTTTCTACCCTCATGCGGTATGACTGCGAAACCGTCAGGGATGATCACCATCACGCAGAGAGGTTTCAAGTCGGGTTGAGACCCGTAATTCGGGATAGATTACTTTGTCTTCGTATTAAAGAGTTTGGTGATGCTCTTGAGCGCGTGTAGGAAGTAGAGAGAGGTCTCGATATTACCCAAGCCTAGTATGGATCCCGTGGGAAACTAAAGAGTAAGGGTAAAAAAGTGAAGACCTCTAGAGCAGAAGTGATGAGGAGTCAGCCAAAGATACTAAGGATTGGCGAGTCTCCAGTGAGGGTTGATAGGCTCGTGACTCCTGTTGCAACCCTTGTGACCACTCGAAGCCAACAGATGACTAAGAGGAGTTGCAAGGATTGTAGAAAATTACATAGTGGTCCTTGCCATTAGCGATCGGGTGCTTGTTTTAGATGCGGAGAGAGAGGGCATTTGATTAAGGACTGTCCGTAACTTTAGACTCCACAGCCCTGTGATCAACCACAGCCACCATTTGACCGTCGAACACAGATTCCTCAAAGGCAGGTCCCCCAGAGACGGGATACAACAGCAAAAAAAGGTAAAAAGCTATCACTCGAGGGCTTGTCTTTTCCATTGACCAAGAAACTACTGATGCCTCTTCAAACATCATCAAAGGTAATCTTCTTATCTGTAATCATAAAGCTAATGTATTATTCGACCCCGGGTCCACACACTCATTCATCTCACATCAATTTATAAAGTGTCTACATTTAGAATCTAAGCCTTTTAAATTATGATGTCATATTAGTACTCTCATACATGAGGCATAAATAACTGATAGAGCGTGTAAAAACTGTGAAGTTAATATAGGAGATAGGGTAATGATAGCAGATCTAATCTTTTTAAACATGTACGGCTTTGATGTAATTTTGTGAATGGGTTGGCTAGCCGCCAATCGAGTAAGTTTAAACTGCTATACTAAGACTGTAACCTTCTCCTTACATGATTAATTTGAAGTATGTTTTGCAGTTAAGAAATAAAATATACAATATTTTGAAGTATGAAATTAGTGTAAACATTGATGTTTTATTTCATGAAGGTTATTTTATCTTTTGTGTGAAACCTAAATTTTTTCCATCGTACTTATTATTAAAGTATTGAGAAGTGACTAAGAAAACTCGAAATAATATTATGCAGGCCCAAAGAATACCAAAGCACTCAGATTGGTAGCATTGGGCCCGATGGCATGCAAACCGAGGTAAGGTCTTAAGCTTGAGAATGCATTAAGAGTTACAAATTCAAGCATGAAATGATGTCTAGGAGTGAAGATTTAGTCATTAGAAGTGAAAAAGTTAGTTAAACTCGGGTTTTATATTTAAACCGAGAACTGTGGGCCTAGTTAAGAAATAAATTTGGAATAAATTATAAAAATTTAAGAAAATTATTCCGAGGTCATGGAAAGTTAGTATAAGGTCAGATTTACTTGGAGAATTAAAATTAAGTGGAAATATAATGGTTTAGATATTTAAATGAATCCAAAAGCTTAAAGCTATTTTGCTCGGTATGGACCCAATCGAGTAAAACGAGCTCAATTGGGAAAATTTTCTTAAACAAGTGACCCCCAAATTTCTATGAGAGATACTAGAGACATAATAGATCGATGGAGAAGTGGTAATTTGGAAGAAATTAGACCAAAAATAATTTAATAGGATTTTAGAAAAATAGGACAGAAATCTATCCAACCTAGTCTGTAGACCCACTTGTGTAAACCATTGAATTTGATTAACCTCTTATAATCTGATGGATCTCATTCACTCCAGATATTAAGTATACTTAATAAAGATTCCATAGCACCTAAAATCACCCCATTTGCTCTCCTAACCCGAGAGAACCAGCTAACGCTTTCTCTTCTTCTTCCTCCCAAAGTGTTACTGTGCAGGTTGTCTTGTACAATTTTTTCGGTGGCCTTCCGATCAGAATCAGGAAATGGACAAGAAGGACGAAATCATTCCATATTATTCATATCTAACATATAGAAAATAAAGCCAAAAAAAAGTTCATTTACCTAGGGAAATCTTAGAGAGAAGTTGTTGGACAGAAACTATCCTATTCATGGTAAGTGGGAGTTTTGATTTTTGATGAAATCTACTTGGGTTTTCATGTGTTTTTGAGTAAATATAAGTTGTATATTTGATGATTTACAATTTGGACTATTTGTGGAGTGATTTTCTTTGATCAAAAGGTAAGAGAAATTGATGAATGATGAAGAACATGTGATATATTCTTGTTTGGTATTTTTAAATGATTTTTAGTTAAATGGAATTGGATGAATTAATTTGTATGAATTGATGTAGTTGTTTCCAGCATGAGGAAATTATGGAAATGGTGAATTTTGATCTGATTTGAGGATGTTTACAGTTAAATTTATACTGTAAGAGTCCGATTTAGAGCCTAAACCGGTGAAATATCAAAAATCATAAGAATATGCAATTTGGCAAGTTGTTTAGGGTGAATTATGAGTTTGAATGAATAAGTAGGCTATACGAGTATTGAAATTGAAGTTGGAAATGCCAAATTAGTCAAAATAGCTTAAATCGATACTTAAACGGGAAAAATCGAGAAAACAGGCAAAGTTAACGAAAAAGTCAAACTTGGTCAACAAAAGGGAAAGTAATCACATATTTGAACATGTTGACATGTTATTAAGCATTGTTTGATGAATTGGTCATATTTGGGTAGCTAGGTTATTGGCACGCATATCGAGGTAAACCTAAGAAACGACGTTTTGCACTATCTAAGGTTTCAGAGGTAAGGGGTGTAATTTAGGATGGTAATAATATTCCTTTTTCTCAAACCTCGATTTATGAAAACGTTCAAGTTTACTCAACTTCTAAATAAATGGTTTGAAATTATTAAGAGATTGTTTCTTTAGTTCAAACTAACCTTCGAATGGAAATCGAGCTTCACACTTATCAAGCCTATGTTTCATTCGGTCATAATTTTTGAATTGAAGGAAAACTTTATGAAATTAAATGCAGGATTTTCGAGCATGTTTTCTGAATCTATCTTTTGAATAAGATGTTATGATTTTTGATTTATGTATGAAATTATCACACGTTTTGAGACTAAATGCCACCTATGTTATAAGTTATCACATATCATGCTCGCCTTCGTGGCGTATATGATTTTCGCCTTTGTGGCGTGTCCGTTTACTGCCTTTGTGGCATGTCTATTTACCACATTCGGGTGTGTCTGTTACCGCCTTCGGGTGTGTCTATTTATTGTACGACCTTGATCACGTCTACAGCCTTACCATGGCTATAGGTATCTGATTTATTTCTTTTCATGCCTCTATGGAGGATGACTCTGTTATTACCGCATGACAGCTATATAAGCCAACCTAGTCTCCATCCAATATGCTCTCTGCTTTAAGATGTTGACTTTTCGATATATGTTTTATACTCAGCAATGTTTTTGAAGTTTTGTATATTCTGAAAGATTCAGATCCGTTTGTTAAGGTTTCTTATTTCAAAACAATATTTCTGTTAAATATGTTTTTCGTTTTATGAGTTTTAGAAGTTATGTAATGTTTGTAAAGAAATGCCACCTTTTAGTATTAACCTGTTCACTGTATGTTTAGGACACTATGATCGTTTTAAACGTATTATTACTGGGCTTTTCCTGAAGCTCACCCCTATACCGTTCAGATTATTTTAAGTGACCTACAACTACTACCTGCTGCGTACACGACGTAGGCTGGTGGATACGAGCTTCCCTAGGCTACCTTTTGTACACGCGTAAGGTATACATGCGTATCTCTTCACCAGACACTTTTTGTGTAGCATAGACACCTACTGTAAGCAGTATGTTGTGATGTAATTTATGTGAGGATGAAAGAAATGAGTTATCTTGGGAATTGGTTTTTGGAATAACTAGATGTGATTGAAATGTATGAAATGAGTGGATGATATGATTTGGAAAACATGTCTGATAGTTGTGGATAGCTAGAGTTGTTAAATCACCCGGATTACGGGTCGACAGGCTTATATATAAGTCGTTATACTACCGAAATTTCTATCGGCCATATAGATTTAAAATTTTAAACTTAAATATATAATCATATATAAATAAACATGCTGAAAGGATTGACACTGTATAGGAATGTAGTCTAAATGGATAAAAGAATAAGTTAAATAAAAAAATCTTCAAATTTCCACGTGTCGCGGGTCGTTACATTTTGTCTTTGATATGAGCCGGGAACATCTAAGTATTCAGGATATACCGGTTGTTTGCCAGTTTTCAAATGTGTTTTTGGATGAATTACTGAGGCTACCATTGGAGAGAGAGTTGAAGTTTACTATTGATTTATTGTCAGATACCTAGCCAATCTCTAAACCTCCCTATAGAATGGCACCGTTTGAATTAGAAGAACTGAAAAAGCATTTGCATGAGTTGCTTGACAAGGGTTTTATTAGGCCTAGTGTATCACTTTGGGGAGCTCCAGTTGTATTTGTCAGAAAGAAGGATGGTAATCTCTGGTTATGTATACACTACAGATTACTGAATAAGGCCACGGTAAAGAACAAGTACCCCCTGCCTAGAATAGATGACTTATTTGATCAGCTAAGCGGGACTTCAGTGTCTTTTAAAATTGATCTGAGGTCAGAGTATCACCAATTAAGAATCAGAACGGAACATGTGCCTAATACAGCCTTCATGAGTAGATACAACCATTATGAGTTATTAGTTATGCCTTTTGGCCTGACCAATGCCCCTGCTGCTTTTATGAGTCTGATAAACGAGGTATTCTGGAATTATCTGGATTGGTTTGTGATTGTTTTTATTGATGACATCTCGGTTCACTCTAAGTCTCGGGAGGCGTGAGCAGCATTTGAGGACCGTGCTCCAGACTCTTCGAGAGAAACAATTTTATGGGAAATTGAGAAAGTGTGAATTCTGGCTGGAGCAAATAGCCTTCCTCGGTCATATTATATCCAAGGACGAGGTGTTAGTTGATCAGTCCAAGGTTGAGGCAGTACTCAAGTGGGAGAGGCCAAGGACTGTGACAGAGATACAGAGTTTCTTGGGACTGGTAGGGTACTATCGGAGATTTGTAGAGGGTTTCTCTAAAATAGTAGCTTCGCTGGCTAAGCTTACACGTAAAGGAGTTCCGTTTGTATGGTCAGAAGTATGTGAGTAGAGTTTTCAGGAGCTCAAGATGAGAATGACTTCAGCACCCGTTCTGACTATTCTGAGTGGATCAGGGGGATTTACGGTATACTGTGATGCCTCCCATCAAGGTCTGGGATGTGTGCTTATGCAGAATGGTCGAGTGATAGCTTATGGTTCCAGGCAACTTAAGGACCATGAGTGAAATTATCCCACCCATGATTTGGAGTTAGTTGTAATGGTTTTTACTCTAAAGATTTGGTGACACTATTTGTATGGTGAGAGATTTCAAATTTTCACTGACCACAAGAGTTTGAACTATATATTTGATCAGAAGGAGCTTAAAATGAGACAGAGATTGTGGTTAGAACTCCTCAAAGATTATGACAACGAGATTTTGTATCATCCGGGTGTGAGGACCCGGTTTTACTCTCACTTTTATGGTTGGGCTACAAGTCGATATCATATCAAAACCATAACGCTAGTACTAGTTTTCATTTTTGGGTGACAAATTTAAACAAAATTAATCATCATAATTGTTCTTTCATGTTTTCCCCAAACACATTTCTCTATACATTACTGTACTTGCAAAATATAGATACAATATAAATGTCTATGCCGAGTATACCTTTAGTGCTGAAAAGTCCTTCGCTGACACATGACTGTGCAAATTTATTCGACTTACAAACACTCCTTGCTATTGACGAGGCTCTGTGGAGTAAAATATGGGGTGAGCTCAACATGCTTAGTAAGAAAAATCAAGCGGTAGATAGATAAATACACTATCTACAAAATACGGGCTTAAAGTAATACTATACAGATCAATGTAGTATAGTGAAAATTACAATTTTCTCACAATATCGGTATCACAAAATTACCATTTTCCCGCAGTATCAGTATCACAGAAAAAATTACTGCAAAATATCATTTAAATCAAATGCAGTAAAATAAAACTCATTTCATATCAGAAATTCACTTCATCAAAACTCAGTTCAGATAAATCAAATAAGTGAGGCATGACGGAATATTCATCATCAATAATTAATTAACAAATATGATAATTGGCCAATGCCAATGACTCCGGGCAATCACTGATCAGGTGTGCCGGGATGTTAAGTGTCGTGAGAGTGATTAGCTTCCCAATCGGCTTTCTCATTTCACTATTTCTCAATAACACGGTACAGTGTACTCACGTGCACACAGCACAGTACATCGTACTCCATGGACCTTGGCATCATTCGCATTTCCATATAATTTCATCATTCACATTTCCATGTAATTCATCATTCACATTTCCATGTAATTCATCATCGCTCTCTTTGTGTCTAATCACGTGCGAGCAAATACGTACAATATCACACAACAATACACATATGTCAGGCACAATTTTATCAAATCACTTAAAATCACGTGCGAGCGGGTCCGTGAAAGATCACATAGCAATACACGTCCGGCTGACACGGTTTTATCAAAATCACATGCGAGCGGGTCCGTGCAAGATCACATAACAATACACGTCCGACTGACACGGTTTTATCAAAATCACGTGCGAATGGGTTCGTACAAGATCACATAATAATACACGTCCGGCTGGCACGATTTTATCCTTAGAACATCTCAAAATCTCGTGCAGACAGCTTCGTGCAAGATCACACAGCAATACACATTTGACTGTCACGAGTTTTATTTTTTAAAATAGTTAAATTTTGTTTTATCATGTAAAAACAGATTAAAAGGGGCTGGTCTTGCCTTTTTCAGCTACAACTCCATAAAACATAGTCTCGGGTACAAATCCGAAATTTTAGGTTTTTTCGCGATAATTTTAGAAATACTCTAATATTTATTTAAATACACTATATAAGGCTATTTTGAAAAAATCGGGGCTAGTCGAGGTTCCTTAAAACTTCTTTCTAAATTTCGGACAGTAAAATTTGTCGAGGGATTTTCTACGTTCAGTGTATCAAAATTTCGTCCTAAGGTTTGCAGTCTCCAAATACACAGTAAATATATGCAGTATAATTTCGACAGTTCATAGGAAATTTTTCTACAACATAAATATATAGATATATTTCCTAAATTCATATTTACCAAAAATCATCGAAAAATACGTGCATTCATCTCTTATAGCATAACCCAATTTTCCTTACGATAAAATATTTCCTAAATTCATATCTACAAAAATCATCAGAAATTACGTACATTCATCTCTATAGCACACTGTAATTTTCCTTACTTTAATATTTGCCCGTAGTCCATAATACTTTCGCGTCTGGAGTCAATGGACCCAGTCCACTCAGTTAATTTTCCACCGAAACTCTTTTCCTGGATTCCCAATTTTCCTTGTGCCTCTTTCTCCATTTCCAAATATATTTATATATCTAATATTATATATATATATATATATATATATATATATACATATATATATATATTCAAACCTTCCTTTTTTTTTTGTTTGAATTTGGCGTGATTCTCCTTCCTTCTTCTCTTCTTCCTCCTTCTCGGTTTCTACCTCACCGATCTCGACATCCTCCTCCTCTCTATCTTTTTTGGCACCACCATCATCCACCTTGGGTCTCGGCCATCATCACCATCGCCATTCTTCTTCTCTTCTCTTCTCGATTTCTTCATCTTCCTCTTCCTCCGGCTACTGTTTTCTTCATTATTTCTCCTCCCTCAGCAACGCCGTTGTCATCGTCATCCTTTCCTCGTTGCTGCAACCACCTTCCTCACCACCTCTGTTCCTTGCTCCGGCCACTATCGTCATCATCATCATCGCCTCTTAGCTAGCCTCAACTCTCTATTTCCAGCTCGCCATTACCGACTTCTCCAGCTTGTTTCTTGGTTTCCCTCCTTCTTCTTTCTCCCTCTCGACCATCACCTTCATCACCATTATCATCTTCACCATCAACCGAACACCTCCCTCCAGTTTCTCTCTCCCTTCTAGAAAACCTCTTTCACCCCTTCATTCCTCGGCCTGACCTCATTCTCATCACCTAACCCCTTGCTGCCTTATGCCCCTCTCTCGTTTGCCTATGTTCCTCTCTTCCCATACTGTTCCTCTCGCTAGCCAACCTTTCCTCTCTCATTTCCATCTTATTTATAGCTATCCAGTGGCAGAGGTGTGGAAGGTGCAGGACTGGGCTCACAGGGGTCCAAGACTGGGTGGCAGTGGCCTGGCGTGGGTAGAGCCTTGTTGCAGGACTGGGTTGGACTGCAGGCGTCTAGCCTGAAGCGAGGGCGTGCTGGTTCGTTCAGCTGGTGCTCGCAGTGTACTGTGTAGGTGTGCAGGCGGGTGTGTGGCGTGGAGTAGGGCTGAGGTGCAGGCTCTGGTTTGCAGGGGACATATGCAGGTTGCAGGATACAAGGCTTGGGTGCAGGGGTTGGTACGAACAGGGGCCTGGTGTGGTCGGGAGCACAAAAAGGTCAGGCGAGGTGTGTCTGGTGCTGTAGTAGCCGATGCAGGCGTGCAGGGCTAAATCTGGGCAACACGCTTGGGTGCGCGAAAGGGTCTGGTGCAGGAAGGCTGGGCGTACGCGCAGGGCTTCCTGCGTGCCCCCTCCCATACCTCACCGTTTCCCCATTTTTTAATCTTAATTTAAATTTTTATTTTTAATTAATTCTAATTAAATGTATATATGCCTATACACATTGTTTGATTATTTAATTTAGTTACTATTGATTTTATTTTATCTAAATTAAATGTTTTTTATTACTATTAGTTTAATTTCATAAACTAGACTTTTAATATAAAAATACTAGTCTAACCTAATCTCGTCTTTCTCAACATGACTAATTTAATTATTCGTAAGCAAATTGTGAATTAATTTAAATCGAATAAGGTTCTAGTCAAATTTTTGAAAAATTTTGGAGGTTTACATTCTCCCCACCTTAGGAAATTTAGTCCCAAAATTTTAAGAATACCTTAGCTTTCAATCAACTGTGGATATTTCTCTTGCATTAAGTACTCTAATTCTCGTGTGGCCTCTTCTGATGTGTGATACTACCACAAAACCTTTACCAACGGAATCATCTTAGATCGCAACGCTTTTTCCTTCCCGTCCAAAATTCGAATTGGTTTCTCCACATACGTCATGTCCTCCTTCAACTCTAGCGACTCGTATTTAATTACATCTGGCGGTAACGCCAATCAGTAAGCTTTATCTCCCACTCGGTCTAAGATCTTTAAAGGTCCAATATAATAGGGACTTAGTTTCCCTTTCTTCCTGAATCTCATTATACCCTTGGACGGAGAGACTTTCAGAAATACCGAATCTCCTACCGAGAATTCCAAGGGTCTTCGTCTTTGGTCAGCGTAACTTTTCTATTTGTTCTGGGCTGTCCTCAGCCTCTCACAGATCAATTGTACACCCTCAGAAGCTAGCTTGACCAAATTGGGAGCGAATATCTTCTTTTCACCTACTTCTTCCCATCCTATTCGCGAACGACATCTTCGACTATAAAATGCTTCGTATGACGCCATTCTGATACTTGAATGGTAACCGTTGCTATATGCAAACTCTGCTAGCGATAAATGGTTGTCTCAGGAGCCTTTAAAATCTTAAGCATAAGCTCTCAATGTGTCTTCCAATGTTTGAATGGTTCTCTCTGATTGTCTATCTGTTTGAGAATTGAAAGCCGTGTTAAAATTCAGTTGGGTTCCCATGGCTTCTTGGAAATGCTCCCAGAAGTGCCAAGTGAACCGAGAATCCCTATCAGATACTATGATTACTGATAAGCCATGTAGTCTTACAACCTCCCGTACATACAGCTCCACTAGTGCACTTAAGGTATCTGTAGCCTTCATATTTAGGAAATGAGCGGACGTGTCAATCTATCTAGTACTACCCAACTCACATTGTGGTCCCTACGGTCCTTGGCAATCACATGATGAAATCCATGGTGACATGCTCCTATTTTCATGTTGGTATCGGTAGAGGCGGTAACAACCTCGTAGATTTTTGACGCTCTACTTTAATCTGTTGACACAAGTCAGCGGCCACATATTCACCCATGTCTTTCTTCATCCCTGACCACTAATACACTTTTCATGAATTCTAATACATCCTATTACTTCCTCGAGTGTAGGGTGTACCTTGAGGAGAGAGCTTCTGACAATATTAGTTTCCTCAATTGTGCATTATCTGGAATACAAATTCTACCTTTGAATCTTAATAGACTGTCTGAGCTAACTTCAAAATTTATCACAGAACCTAACTGGGTCTATCTAGTCACATCTACACAATACTTATCCCTATAATGGGGCTGTCGAATTCTGTCAATCAAATCCGACTCCAATCTTAGGCTAGCTACCACGATATACATGTCAGTATTAGTATGGAACCACATCCAGTTGAGGTTCACTAAACATTTCAATAACTTATGTCCTTGACCTATGTGTATATAAAATGACATCTTAGAATCACTTTTGCTCAAAGCACTAACCCTAGTCATTTCCTCTTAGACGGCCCTTGTGAAGTCTAATATTTAAACCTTCGTAATCAGTAGAATTCCATAATTCTTCACCGCACAAGAAATGGGTACTTCTAAATGCTGCCAAGTCTCTCAGGTAGAGAAGTATTTTAAAATATCCTTATTAGCCATCAGTCCTGACCACATAACTAATTATAGGTGTAGGGGTTCAAGGTTCAGTCCCTATAGAGAGTATGATACCATAATTTATCATAATTCCATATTTATCCTTTTGTCACCACTCATTCATCATTCACCTCGCTCGATCTGAATCATTTCACATTCCCAAAAATATTCATACGTTGTGTACATCTCTCATTCTAATTATAATCCTGTATCCAGAATTTATCACACTCAAAACTTGTTCTCATTCCATACATCAATTATGACAAAACCTTTTCCTTATTCCAATTAATTCTCACATTCAAAACATAAGCATATACAATTTACAATCCTTAGATTTGATACGTAATTCATATTCCAAAGTTTCCTTATACCTCAAACTTCGAGTCATCTTAACAGTTTTGAGTCTTTCCTACTATTCTACAATCTCTATTTTGGGAGAATCTAATTAACTCCCATTCTTAACACATCGTAACCCAAAAAACTTTGGTACTACTTAATATTTAATGTCTGTACCCTCCAAAGTGGATAACCCTTATCATATAAATTTTATAATCCTTATAATTACTTCTTCCGTTCTTCAAATCAATTGAAGCCATTAAGAATGAGGGTTTGAATACTTAGTTCGGTACCAAGTACTAAATCACCTCAAAACTTCATCCTTTTATCTAAAGGTGTGACAGCCTGGAAACGCGAAAAATATGGCTAATTTAAAATTTTCTTAAATTAAAACCTCTGACTCGGGTTGCATTCTTGTACAGTGTAATTTAATCACTTGTGTTTATTATAAATCAATATCCCCAAGATCACACAATTTCTATTTCACAAAATCAAATACATAATATCAAGAAGTGATCAACCCACAAAACAAGATTCATTTTCCTTATACCATCCTAATTACATCCCAAAAATACTTAACACAAATGTCTGTATTACAGCATTGTCTGGATACAAAATGAACTGAATTATACCTTGTGCATGTACAAGTGATAGCCTGGGGAGATCTGGTCCACCAGCATATATCACGTACGCGACAGGCACTATCTTGCTTACTGCAAGAAATCTTGAGGGGGGAAAGGGTGAGCTTTCAAAACGCTCAGTAAGGAGGATGAGGGAAATTTATAAAATCATCTTCACAGTACAATATGATGGAAATATTCGAGCATGTAAAACATTATAGAAATAACGGTGAAAGCAATGGCATCGACATAATTCTCGTGATAAAGATCACAAATCATCATAACATCAAATCTCATTACGTGATAGAAATCACAGTTGTAAAACACATCATTCATCAAAGGAATCGAGACTAGGCATTTAATAAAATTCAGATAAAATCATTGTCAGATGGACATCAAATCAAATTAAATCGTCCCCTAGGCAGACATCCTCAACAGAGGGAAGCGTCGACATCAATACATGGCCATGATTCCTTGTAGACTTGATAAGAGTCGTACAGCCGCAGTCTTACAAGTTATTCAAAGCAAGGCCACCCATCGCTACCAGAGCGGGGTCATCTCTCGTTACCAGAACAGAGGTATCGGTCTTACATGCTGCCAGAGCAAGGCCCGATCTTACATGCTACCAGAGCAACGCCACTCAACGCTGTCAAAGCAGAGTATCAATGTGCATCTCATGACAAGCCTTAGTCTCAGTAAAAGATGCCATTGTTGTATTAAAACTATTTTTCCTTCACGTAGAGCCCATAGCGGTTATTATAAAACTCATTTCAGTTATAAAACATTATATTCACAGTTACACAAAACTCATCAAAACTGAGCTCAAACCGGCAAAACACTCACTCGTTCATCAAAGCAACAAATCATCTCATTTCTAAAAAAACATACTCATTTCATTAAACCTTTTTCATGCTATCAAAACGTTTTCAATCATTAGAAAACTCACAAGCACAAACGATATATTTCCCTTACCTCTTACACCTTGAGTGGTACAATATCCTCCGACCCTCGGACTAGCTTCGTTTCCCGTGTTGGATTCTTGAGCTGTCCAAACATTATCAAATTGTAAATATTCATCGTTCTCATTTCTCTTTTCACCTCATTTGTTCCTATACCTCTAATATACCCAAGTTAACCTTCTTAACATATACATTGTCTCAAAACTTCTCCTACACCGTAATCATCACCTTAGCTAGCTCATAATCAATACAAGATATCCACATTTCATTTTCCAACTATACTCATTGGGTGTTTCCCTCATGACTTTGACATTTCCAGCCAAATATACATATATATATATATATACATATGTTCATTCACCAATATATAAAGTGATAATGCTTAAGAAAAACAAGGGTCTTGTGAGCTTACCTAGCTTGTCTCCTCTTGACCAAACTTGTAGAATGCTTGCCCTTTTTCTTCGTTAAATCAAATCCTTGATTTTCTAGTATGTTGTTCCCTTTACCAAGAGGAACAACTTTGTCTCTTACCCTTTTGTCTAATTCTATCCAGAATATGGTGAATTTGAGAGAGAGAAAGCTTGGTTTGGTTGAAAATGGTGAATGTTAAGGTTTGTAGGTGAGAGAGGCCTGTTTTCCAGGCAAAATGCCATGATTCTTATATAGGTAGGGCATATGAGATCAATCTAACATTAATGAAGATCGATCTCTGCTTGATTCAACTGCTCTATTAAAAACTACAAGATCAAACTGGTAGAGGGTAGGGATCAATCTCTTCCAGTCTGAGACTTAAGGAGATCGATCGCCCTTGTGACAGGATTGATTCTTGCTAGGCAGAGGCAGGATGGGATCGATCTGCTCCCTTATGAGATCGATTTGCTTGCCTACTTTTACACACTTATGGTATTCTGGAGACATGAGATCGGTCTCTCTTCACTTGGAGATTGATCTGGTCTTCACAGATTCTATTACTGCTACACAAATTTGCAGGAAACTCAATTTAAAACTTACCATAATCTACTCTATAGTCCATATTTCAATCTATGCACATTTAAGCCTTAAAACTTCATCTTCTTATACTTCATTAGATTCAAAACTTGCGTGTACATTGCAATATCCTAACTACATTCTCCAAACTATAAATCTCATAGTTAAAGTACAAAAAATTCACAGGTCTTACATCCTCCCCACCTTTGGGGAATTTGGTCCTCCAAATTTAACTCGAGCTATTAAATAGTTGGGGGTACTTCTCCTTCATAAGGCTGTCTAATTCCCAAGTTGCTTCCTCCATTGAGTGATGCTTCCAGAGAACTTTAACCAATGGAATCCTTTTTGTCTGAAGTACCTTCTTCTTTCTGTCGAGTATTCGGATTGATTCCTCCACATAACTCAGATCCCTTTGAATATCCAATGCTTCATACTCGATGACATGGAAGGGATCCATATTATATTTCCTCAACATGGATACATGAAAGACATTGTGTATCCTGGAGAACTGTGAAGGTAAGGTCAACTGGTAGGCAACGTCTTCCACTCTCTCCAAAATCTCAAACGGTCCTATATATCGAGTACTCAATTTTGATCTTTCTTCTCGAAGTGCATGATACCCTTACTTTGAGATACTTTAATAAACATAAAATCTCCAATTCAAAATTCTAGCGGCCGCCTACGACCATCAACGTAACTCTTCTGTCGACTATGAGCAGCCTGTAACCTTTCACATATGATTTTGACACTCTAAACTGCCTGGTCAACTAGGCCGGGAACAATTACCTTTCT
This sequence comes from Firmiana major, assembly GCA_033439115.1. Taxonomy (NCBI): domain Eukaryota; kingdom Viridiplantae; phylum Streptophyta; class Magnoliopsida; order Malvales; family Malvaceae; genus Firmiana; species Firmiana major. Next base: position 8,736,455 of record CM065899.1, on the reverse strand, counting down.
GTCACCCACTTCTTCCCAAGCTATGGGGGGTCGACACCTCCTACCATATAGAGCATCATACGGTGCCATACCAATACTTGCATTATAGCTATTATTATATGCAAATTTGGCAAGGGGCAGGTGATCATCCCATGATCCCTTAAAGTCCATCGCACATGCCTTCAACATATCCTCAAAGGTTTGTATAGTCTACTCGGACTGACTATCAGTCTGAGGATGATAGGCGGTACTGAAATTCAATCGAGATCTCATAGCCTCCTGAAAATGGATCCAAAAGATAGAGGAGAAACGAAAATCTCTGTCGGATGTAATACTCACTAGAGCCCCATGCAGCCTAGCTATCTCCTTAACATATAACTCGGCTAAAGCACTCAATGTATCTGTACTCCTGATGGTAAGGAAATGGGCACTCTTCGTTAATCTGTCCACAATCACCCATATCGCAACATGACGCCTTCGGGTCCTCAGTAATCCCATGATAAAGTCCATGGTGATATGCTCTCATTTCCACTTAGGCACTGGTAAGGATTTGAGTAATCCTCTGGGCTTCTGATGTTTAGCTTTCACTCGTTGGCATACCAAACATTTGGCCACATATTCTGCTACGTCCCACTTTATACCACTCTACCAATACACCCTTCTCAAATCTTGGTACTTCTAGGGTGCATGGTGTATCACGAGCAGTGAGACTCCCTCAGTATTTGTTGCTTCAAGGTATCATCGTTCGGAACACAGATTCGATCCTTAAACCTTAATAACCCATCATCACTAACTATGAAATCTGACTGCGAGGTCTGTTCAGCTTGGCTAACCATATCTAATAGCCTTTGATCATTTCGGTGCCCGATTCTATTCTGATCCACAAAACTGGGCTCTATGTGTAGGCTAGCCATAAACCCGACCTCTGCTTCCTCAATTCTGACCTTGAGTCCGACGAACTGTTCTAACAAATCCCATTCCTTGATCATCATAGCAGATACCATACTCTTCCTGCTCAGGGCATCAGCAACTACGTTTGCTTTCCCTGGGTGGTAGAGTATCTCACAATCATAATCCTTGAGGAGTTTCATCCATTTCCTTTGTCTCATGTTTAACTCCTTTTGGTCGAATATATACCTCAGGCTCTTGTGGTCAGTAAATATCTGGAACCACTCCCCATATAAGTAATGCCGCTAGATCTTTAGTGCAAACACCATTACGGCTAACTCTAAATCATGTGTGGGGTAATTTCGCTCATGATCCTTTAACTGTCGCGAACCATAAGCGACTACTCTCCCTTACTGCATGAGCACACACCCCAATCCTTGTTGAGAGGCATCACTGTGCACTGTGAATATGACAGCCCAAAAACGCAAAAAATATGGCTAATTTAAAATTTTCTTATATTAAACCTCTTACTCGGGTTGCATTCCTGTGTAGTGTTATTTAATAACTTGTGTTTATAGTAAATCATTAATCCCAAGATTATACAATTTCTAGTTCATAACGTCAGACACATAATATCCCAAAGGGGAACAATCCACAAAACACGATTCATTTTCATCATATTATCCTGATTACATCCCAAAAATACTTAACACAAATGTCTGTATTATATCATTATCTGGATATAAAATGAACTGAATTATACCTTGTGCGTGTATAAGCGATAGCCTAGGAAGATCTTGTCCACCAGCCTATATCACGTACATGGCAGGCTCTAACACGCTACTTCAAGTAATCTGGAGGGGGAAGGAAAAAGGGTGAGCTCTTAAAGCGCTTAGTAAGGAGGATGAGGGAAATTTATAAAATCATCATTACAACACAATATGATGGAAATATTCGAGGATGTAAAACATTATAGAAATAACAGTGGAAACAATGGTATCGGCATGATTCGCGTGATAAGGATCACAAATCATCATAACATCAAATCATCATTTCGTGATAGAAATTACAATTGTAAAACACATCATTCATCAAGAAAATCGAGACTAGGCATTTAATAAAACTCAGATAAAATCATCTTCATAATCACATCACATCAAATCAAATCGACCCTTAGGCAGACATAAAATAGGGAAATGTCGACAATAGTACACGACCTTGATTCGCTGTAGACTTGATCAGAGTCGTACAACTGCGGTCTTACATGCTATTAAAGCAAGGCCACCCATCGCTACTAGAGTAGGGTCATCTCTCATTACTAGAACGGAGGTATCGGTCTTACATGCTACTAGAGCAAGGCCACTCAACACTATCAAAGCGGAGTATCGATGTGCATCTCATGACAGGCCTTAGTCTCAGAAAAATATGTCCTTGTTATATTAAAACCATTTTAGCTTCACGTAGAGCCCATAGTGGTTATTACAAAACTCATTTCGGTTATAAAACATTATATTCACTGTTACACAAAACTCATTAAAATTGAGCTCAAATCAGCAAAATACTCTCTCGTTCATCAAAGCATCAATTCATCTCATTTCTCATAAACATGCTCATTTCATTAAACCTTTTTCATGCTATCAAAACGTTTTCAATCATTTGAAAACTCACAAGCACAAATAGTTTATTTCCCTTACCTCTTGCACCTTGAGTGGTACAATATCCTTCGGTCCTCGGACTAGCCTCGTTTCCCGTGTTGGATTCTCGAGCTGTCCGAACATTATCAAATTGTAAATATTCATCGTTCTCATTTCTCTTTTCACCTTATTTGTCTCTATACCTATACTATACCCAAGTTACCCTTCTTAACACTTACATTGTCTCAAAGCTTCTCCTACATCTTAATCATCACCTTAGCTAGTTCATAATCAATACAAGATATCCACATTTCATTTTTCAACTATACTCATTGGGTGTTTCCCTCATGACTTTGACATTTCCAGCCAAATATACATATATATATACATATGTTCATTCACCAATATATAAAATGACAATGCTTAGGAAAAACAAGGGTCTTATGAGATCACCTAGCTTATCTCCTCTTGTCCAAACTTGTAGAATGCTTGTCCTTTCCTTTGTTTCAATCCAATCCTTGATTTTTTTAGTATGTTGTTCTCTTTACCAAAAGGAACAACTTTGTCTCTTACCCTTTTGTCTAATTCTTTCTAGAATATGGTGAATTAGAGAGAGAAAGCTTGGTTTGGGTGAAAATGGTGAGTGTTGGGGTTTGTAGGTGAGAGAGGCTCAATTTCCAGGCAAAATCTCATGATTCTTATATAGCGAAGGCATATGAGATCGATATGGAATTAATGGAGATTGATCTCTGCTTGATTCAACTGCTCCAACTGCTCCATTAACAACTACGAGATCGATCTGGCCGAGGGTAGAGATCAATCTCTTCTAGGCTGAGACTTGAGGAGATCGATATGCTTTTGTGACAAGATCGATCTTACTAGGCAGAAGCAATAGGAGATCGATCTGCCTGTCTGCTTCTGCACATTTTCTACCTTTTGGAGCCATGAGATCGATCTCTCTTCCCTTGGAGATCGATCTAGCCTTCACAGATTCTACTATTGCTGCACACATTTGAGGGAAACTTAAAGTAAAACTTACCATAATCTACTCCATAGTCCATATTTCAATCCATGCACATTTAAGACTAAAAACTTCATCTCCATATACTTCATTATATTTAAAACTTGTGTGTACATCGATATAACATAATTACATTCGCCAATTACAATATTCACATTTCAAATCTCATGACTTAGATATGTAAAATTCTCAGGTCTCACAGCAAAGCCTCTGAGTCCATTTAGGATAGTCAACACAGGTGTCATCGTTAATCTCCTTTTTAATTATTGGAAGCTTTACTCACACTGCTCAGACCATACAAAAGGAGTCTCCTTACGTGTGAGTTTAGTCAAAGGAGTGACAATCCTGGAAAATCCTTTAACAAATCTTCTATAATACCCTGCAAGTCCTAGAAAACTCTGAATCTCTGTCACTGTCCTCGATCTCTCCCAATTAAGTACAGCTTCTATCTTAGACGGATCCACGGACACCCCGTCCTTAGATACAATATGACCAAGAAAAGCTATTTGGTCTAACCAAAACTCACTTTTACTGATCTTTCCATAAAGCTGCTTATCTATGAGTATTTGCAGCACAATCCTCAAATGTTGTGAATGTTCTTCACAAGACTGAGAATACACAAGGATGTCATCAATGAAGACTATCACAAACTGATCTAGATAGTCTCTAATTACCTCATTCATCAAACTCATAAAAGCAATAGGGGCATTCGTCAAACCAAAGGGCATCACTAAGAACTCATAGTGGCCATACTTAGTTTTGAAGGCCATTTTTGAAATATCGTCTTTCCTTATTCTTAACTGGTGATAGCCCGATCTTAAATCAATCTTAGAAAAGACAAAAACCCCTCTAAGTTGGTCAAATAAATCGTCTATTATTGGCAAGGGATACTTGTTCTTCACCGTAGCCTTATTCAGCAATCTGTAATCTATACATAATCTAAGGCTACCATCATTCTTCTTTACAAATGGTGCTCCCCATGGTGACACACTGGGCCTAAAAAAACCCTGATCAAGCAGTTCTTGCAACTGTTTCTTTAATTCTTCCAATTCGACCAACGCCATCTTATAAGGGAGGTTTAGAGATTGGCTGGGTATCTGGCACTAAATCGATAGTGAACTCCAGCTCTCTCTCTCCGGTGATAAGCTAGGAAATTCATCAGGGAATACATCCGAAAACTCACATACTACTAGTATGTCCTCTATCCTCGGATGTTCTAGACTCATCTCAGAGATGAGTGCGACGTAACCTTCACATCAATAATTTAATTAGTGTTTTATAGTGATATAACCATATCTTAAATTTTTTCATAATGAACTTAATACATTTTCATTCCTTAATATTCAAACGTACACTAAACTTTTCAGGTAGGGAGAAAGTTACACTCTTAGTGTAGCAGTCTAGACTCACACGGTTGGCCTCTAACCAATCCATCCCTAAAATCACATCAAAACCACACATTTTCCTTACGATAAAATATTTACTAAATTCATATCTACAAAATTCATCAGAAAATACGTGTATTCATCTCTATAGCATACTGTAATTTTTCTTACTCTGATATCTGCACATAGTCCAGAATACTTTTGCGTCTAGAGTCAGTGGACCCAGTCCACTCGATTAATTTTCCTCCTCGAAACTCTTTTCCTGGATTTCCAATTTTCCTTGTGCCTCTTTCTCCATTTCTAAATATATATATATATTTAAACCTTCCCTTTTTTTGTTTGAATTTGGTGCCTTTGCCCCAAATTTCCCTTTCTTCTTCTTCCTCTTTCTCGGTTTCTACCCCACCGATCTCAGCATCCTCCTCCTCTCCATCTTTTTCGACACCACCATCATCCACCTTGGGTTTCGGCCACCATCACAATCACCATCGCCATTCTTCTTCTCTTCTCGATTTCTTCCTATTCTTCTTCCTTTGGCTACTGTTTTCTTTATTGTTTCTTCTCCTTTGGCAACGCCCTTGTCATCGCCTTCATTTCCTCATTGCTGCAACCACCTTCCTCATCACCTCAGTTCCTTGCTCTGACCACCATCATCATCGCCTCCTAGCTAGCTTCGATTCTCCATTTCCAGCTCGCCATTATTGACTTCTTCAGCTTGTTTCTTGGTTTCCCTCATTCTTCCTTCTGCCTTTCGGCCATCACGTTCATCACCATCTTCACCATCAACCAAACACCTACCTCCAGTCTCTCTCTCCCTTTTAGAAAACCTCTTTCACCTTTTCATTCCTCGACCTGACCTCCTTTTCATCACCTCACCCTTTGCTACCTTATGCCCTTCCCCTGTTTGCCTCTGTTCCTCTCTTCCTATACTGTTCCTCTCGCCAGCCAGCATTTCCTCTTTCATTTCCATCTTATTTATAACCATCCAATGGCCATAGGTGTGGAGGGTGTAGGACTGGGCGCGTAGGGGTGCAGGACTAGGTTGGTGTGCAGGCGCAGGCTGGTGCGCACCTGGCACTGTGCCTGCAGGCGTCTTGCTTGAAGCGAGGGCATGTTGGTTTATGCAGCTAGTGCGCGTAGTGTACTATGCTGGTGTGCAGGATGGTGTGTGGCGTGGAGTGGGGCTAGGGTCTAGGCTATGGGTTGTAGGGGACAGACGCAGGTTGCAGGATATAGGTCTCGAGTGCAAGGGTTGGGGTGCGCAGGGTTTAGCGTGGTCGGGAGAGCAGAAAGGGCAGGCGAGGCATGTCTGGTGCTGCAGTAGAGGATGCAGATGCGTAGGGCTGAGGATGGGCAGGATGCCTAGGTGTGTGAAAGGGTCTGGTGCAGGGAGGCTAGGCGCGCGCGTAGGGCTTCTTGTGTGCCTCCTCCCAAAACGCATCGTTTCCCCTTTTTTTAATCTTAATTTAAATTTTTATTTTTAATTAATTCTAATTAAATGTATATATGCCTATACACATTGTTTGATTATTTAATTTATTTACTATTGATTTTATTTTATCTAAATTAAAGTTTTATTATTTTATTATTATTAGTTTAATTTCATGAACCGAACTTTTAATATAAAATACTGGTCTAGCCTAATCTCGTCTTTCTCAACATGACTAATTTAATTATTCATAATCAAATTGTCAATTAATTTAAATCGAATAATGCTCGAGTTAAATTTTTGAAAAATTTTGAGGGTTTATACTAGGTAAGGCGAACGTGATTGCAGATGCTCTTAGCAAGAAATGTATGGTGTTTTATATGATAGTCAGAGAATAGGAGTTATTAGAACAGTTCACTAGACTCAGGATTAGTGTTAAGGAGGCAGATGTGGGATTTGTAGCTAGCTTACGGATTGAGTCCAGCATTTTAGATCGGATCAGAACAGGGCAGAGAAATGGTCAGAGATTATTAGACATGGTTAGCCAGGCAAAGTAAGTTTCACAGTCAAATTTTTTGGTCAGTGACGATGGGTTGTTAGGTTCAAGGGTCGCATCTGTGTTTCGAACAATGATATCTTGAAGTAACAGATTTTGAGAGTCTCATTGTTCCCGTTACACCATACGCCCAAGCAGTACCAAGATGTACTATGATCTGCGTAAGGTGTATTGTGGAGTGGTATGAAACGGGATGTAGCAGAATATATGGCCAGATGTTTGGTGTGTCAACAGGTTAAAATTTAGCACTAGAAGCCCGCAGGAGTACTTAAGCCTTTGCTCATGCCTGCGTGTAAATGTGAGCACATAACGATGGACTTTATTTTGGGATTACTGCAGGCCCGAAGAGGGCATGATGCAATCTAGGTGATAGTAGATAGACTGACTAAGAGTGCCCACTTCCTTGCCATCAAGAGCACATATTCTTTGAATGCCTTGACAGAATTATAGGTCAGAGAGGTAGCTCGATTACATAAGGCTCCCATGAGCATTACTTCTGATAGGGATTCCAGGTTCAGATCCAGATTTTGGACTCATTTTAAAGAAGCCATGAGATCTCAGCTGAATTTTAGCACAGCCTATTATCCTTAAAATGACGGTTAGTCTGGGTGGACTATTCTAACCTTAGAGGATATGCTAAGAGCGTGTGCCTTGGACTTTGAGGGATCATGTGATGATTATTTACCCCTTGTGGAGTTTGCCTATAATAATAGTTATCATGCTAGTGTCGGGATGGCACCATATGAGGCATTGTATGGTAGGAGATGCAGATCTCCAGTGGCTTGGAAAGAAGTGGGTGACTAGAAGTTTTGGCTCACGATCTTATTGAACAGGCAGTTAAGAGCGTTCAAATGATTTGTGACAGACTCAGGGCTGCTCAGAGTAGACAGAAGAGGTACACCAACACTACAAGAAAACATACTTTCAGCGACGAAATTTTAACAACGGAATTATTCTGTCGCTAAAAAATAAATTTACGACGGAATTCCGTCGCTATAGGTTTCAAATATATTATTTATATTTTTCGACAGATTTTGCTACGAAATTTCGTCACTGATGCCTGTCGAATTTTTCATAATATTTTTTCCGTCGCTAAAGCCTTGTTGAATATTCTGTCTCTGAAAGCCTTCAGCTACAGAATTTCGTCACTGAAGGCTGTCGATTTTTTCCTAATTTTTTTTATATTTTTTCCGTTGCTGAAAGGCTTTAGCTACGGAATTTCGTCGCTGAAGCCTTGCTGAATATTCCGTCGCTGAAAGGCTTCAGCTACGGAATTTCGTTGCTGAAGGCTGTCGATTTTTTCCAAATTTTTTTTATATTTTTTTCGTCGCTGAAAGGCTTCAGCTACGAAATTTCGTCGCTGAAGCCTTGTTGAATATTCCGTCGTTGAAAGGCTTCAGCTACGGAATCCCGTCGCTGAAGGCTGGTGATTTTTTTCTTATTTTTTTATATTTTTTTCGTCGCTGAAAGGCTTTAGCTACGAAATTCCGTCGCTGAAGCCTTGTTGAATATTTCGTCGCTGAAAGTCTTCAGCTACGAAATTCTGTCGCTGAAGGCTGTCGATTTTTTCCTCATTTTTTTTATTTTTTTTGTCGCTGAAAGGCTTCAGCTACGAAATTCCGTCACTGAAGACTTGTTGAATATTCCGTCGCTAAAAGGCTTCAGCTACGGAATTCCGTTGCTGAAGGCTGTCGATTTTTTCCTAATTTTTTTATATTTTTTTCGTCGCTGAAAGGCTTCAGCTACGAAATTCCATCGCGGAAGCCTTGTTGAATATTTCGTCGCTGAAAGGTTTCAGCTACGAAATTTCGTCGCTGAAGGCTGGTGATTTTTTTCTTATTTTTTTATATTTTTTCCGTCGCTGAAAGGCTTTAGCTACGAAATTCCGTCGCTGAAGACTTGTTGAATATTCCGTCGTTGAAAGTCTTCAGCTACGAAATTTCGTCGCTGAAGGTTGTCGATTTTTTCCTTATTTTTTTATATTTTTTCCGTCGCTGAAGCCTTTCTAAATTAAAAAAAAAAAAGGAACACACAACACTTAACACTCTTCCGAACCTCCCCTTTTCCCCCCCAATTTCTTTCCCTCCCAAACACCACTCTCCCCGATTTCCCTTTTCCCTGCCTCTACCTACCATCACGAATCCCCGGTGACCCCCCAATTTCTTTCCCCCCAACCCAAAAATATTTATGGCCTCGATCCTTCTGTCCAAATCGAAACCCCCTCCTGCCATCGCACGATCCCATCCCCTCTTTTCCTTTTCTTTTCCCCTGCACCCGAGCCTTCCTTCCAATCTATTTTGGCTCTTTCCTTTCACCACCGACGACCATTCCTCTTCCCTTCCGACTGTCGAGCCTTTTCCCTTTACTCCGCAGGCAGGCGACATCTTCCTTTCCTCGCGCCCGAGACTCGGCGACCCAAAAACAGTCCTTCTCTCTCTTTCTGATTTTGCTGCACCATTTTTCCCTCTGCCATTGCCGGTGATGTAACCGACAGCCTCCTCCAGCAAAAATGGCTATTTCATCCTCTTCAGTTCTCTCTCCCTTACACTACAACTTCAACTCCAACAACAAAAAGCTCGCCATTTTATCTGCAAATCCTATTCTCTTCAGCATCTCCTCCAGACCCATCGACACCAACAAAGCCTCCTCCATCATCCTCTTCTCTTATAGTTAAAAGAAACCCACTTTTCATTATCATCATTTTTGTGTTAAGTTACCTTGTACTGACGACAAAGTTAACTTTCTTTGTTTGTATTGTTTTGGCAGAATCAGGAGGTGGTTTGACAGCTGAAGACAAGAAAGTTTTGCTTGAAAGTTATGGTTTTGATCCCAATGAGTTCATATCTGAACCAAATGTGGATTTTTTTTTTGATTGGGTTATCGAATAATTAATAAATTGTTTTAACGATTTGATTTTTGAATTGGGTTAGATGTTATTTTGCAATTAATTTTTTTTTGATATAAAGGTACTGGGAAAATGGTAATACATATTGGTGATTTGAAGCTGTTTAAGTAATTTGACATCTGATTAGAATTTAGAATCAATATGTCTGTTACCTTTTCAGAAGCAGTTGAGTCTTTATGGTTCTGAAGGATTTCTTGAGAAACTTGACTGTCTCAATAGTGTGCCAGTTGCAGCTGATTTTATAGGCTTGAGATGTTTAGACAATATTTTGCTTGTCCATCTTAATTGGGCTAATCCTCAAATGTTAATTGAAACAAGCATATTGAACATCCTAGATGCTTAGAGGAAAGGCTAAAAGAAAGAAGTTGTTGTCACCTAAAGGCATGGATGTGAGACCAATGATGGAGGTTGTGAAAGGTGCTGCCTTTGATATATTGCAGGTAGTGTATCTTATTCTTGACCATGTTATGCTGTCCATGTGCATCTATATGATTTTCCAATGCTGTTTTGTGTGTGGATGCATGATGATATTAAACTGGATTTTAGGAAATTTGGGTTTTTTCTGATATTTTCTCTTAAGAATGATTCATTCTAGTGCTTTTCAGGTGGCCGGTAGCTGTCCTGCTTCTTTACGCCCTAGGAACTGGAAGCAAATGGTATTATTTATATCCAATGTGAAATGATTTATTGGTAGTAAAACGTGTTCAATGCTTTCCACCATTGCTGTAAGTCAAATCAGGAGAACAATAAAGAATAGGTAAAATCATTTATGTTACATACATTATTACACAGTAGTATAGTGAAATTGAAGTTACATGGTTTGGATGCAAATTTTGGATAATAGCTTGTGGTTGTGTATTGGACTACTATATTGCTAGTCCATTCGGACAAGTCTGGCATGAGGTTTGAGGATTACCGCCAGCAAATGGCTATTGAGGGTGCTGATTTGGAAATTGTAAATCTGAAGCCTGATTTGCAGCTGTTGCTTTCAACCTTGCAAAATCTGAAGTATTCCGTGAATATTTTTGTTTAGGATGAAGAATCTGCTAAGTAATCAAAGTTCTTTTTTTTAATAAAGAAACGTGGCATATATCCTTAATGTAAATTGAAATTTTGTTCTTTGATTCTACAGGTAAATTTTGTAGAGATGGATCCATGATTGTTTCTAATTTTCTGCGACCAAACCTGGAATGGACTGGGTTTCTTGATGTCTCAGTTATACATCCTGTTCGTGTTGAAAACTTCTTAGAACGGGCAGACCAATTTATAGGTATATTTCTTCTTTGATAATCCATGAGGTAATTAAAATTTCAATGTGATTACTGATATGCAAATCAAACTTTATGTATAAAAATGATGAGAGAAAAAATCCAAAAGTTTTTTTGCCGATCACTTATCCTTGCTCATGGATCATTTAGGAGAGAGGAAAATAGAAAAATATTTGAATAGTGAGCAATATTGAAGAAATAAATTTCAACAAAGACAAACTTAGAAATTCTAATATACCAAACCTGATCTGTAAGCATATATGAAGTGTGGCATAGGGTAACTTTAAGAATGTAGAAACTTTATGTGAATGTAGACATAAAATTGCAAAGAACAGCAGATGGTTACAGCAAATGTTAATGGTAGTCCGTTCACCATAGTAAATTAACATCAAGAAAGTACTTTGTTAATGGAACTGTCAGCTCAAATGTGTTACAAGCATTTATCTCTGCCTCTCAAGGAAGAAAGAAAGACACAAGTACAGGTGTGTGAAATAAGTTCATTAGCTGCACCTTCTTGACATTCGATGTCCCTCTAAGTGTAGCAATCTACAATTGTCTTGAAGCCAGATGTATTGGGCAATCTGTGTGATCAATGCCGTCATTTGTCAAATGCAGCTCATTTATTTAAATTATTTTGTGTACTGCTTTGCATTTTCTAAAAGGGTCTTGTTTCTAATTGCAGATCTATCTCTTCATTGCTATCGTCGTGTTTCATTGCTGCTTGATTAGTGTGAACCAAATTCAATGATGTGTGAAGCTGATTTTGTCTAAGTTATAGGAACTTGGGAGTCTAAATTTTTTATTGAAGTGCCTAATAGTGAGGTATAGATTACTCACTTTCAGATTGTTGAACTTGAACATTGATTTCTAACCCCTTGCTACTGGTCCTCTTGTAATTATAGCTTTCAGAGTGTAATGCACTTCAATCTGCCTGCATTGGTAATTATGACATTTGAGACGAAAAAATTAATGAATATATATACAATTCGGCTACGGAATTCCGTTGTTAAATATTTTTTTGAAACGAAAAATTTAATTAATTAAAAAATATAAATTAGTGACGAAAATCCATCGCTAAAACATTTCAGCAACGAAAAATTTAATTAATTCAAATATATATAAATTAGCGACGGATTTTCCGTTGCTGAAATGATTCAGCGACCAAAAATTTAATTAATTTAAAATATATATATTAGCGATGGAAATCCGTCGCTAAATCCTTTTAGCGACGAAAAATTTAGTTAATTCAATATATATATATATAATTTAGCGACGAAAATCCGTCGCTGAATCCTTTTAGCGACGAATTTTTCGCTTAATTGAAAAAAAAATAACGTCAGAATTTCGTCGAAAAAAATTTTCAACGTCGAAAATAATTTACGACGGAATTAACGACGAAATTTTTCTCTCAGCGACGGAAAACTTTTAGCGACTTCAAATTTATCGACGAAATTAGCGACGAAAAGTTTCGTCGCTAATTTCGTCGCAAATACTCATTTGCAACGGAAAGCAAAAATTAGCGACGAAAAATCCGTCACTAAATCCGTCGCTGTTACCCTTTTTTTCTTGTAGTGCAATGTGCGTAGACGGCCACTTGATTTTCAGGTTGGGGACTTCGTATTTTAGAAGGTATCTCCGAGCAATGACATCATGCTATTTGAAAAGAAAGTAAAGTTGAGTCCTCGCTTCATTGGTCCATTCGAGATATTAGAGAAAGTGGGAGATGTTGCCTACCAGTTAGCTTTACCCCCATAACTTTTTCGGATACATAATGTCTTCCACGTCCCCATGTTAAGGAAATATAATTCGGATCCTTCCCATGTCGTTGTGTATGAATCCTTAGACGTTCAGAGAGTTATGAGCTACATGGAAGAACCTGTCTGGATCCTCAACAAGAAGGAAAAGGTACTTTAGACGAAGAAAATTCCATTGGTAAAGGTTCTTTAGCAACACCACTCGACAGAAGAAGTTACGTGAGAGTTGGAGAGCCTTATGAAAGAAAAGTACCATCGCCTATTTGACGAACCCAGCTGAATTTAGAGGACCAAATTCCTAAAAAGGTGGAGAGAAATGTGAAACCCAATTTTTTAATACTATTGTTTAATTAAAAGCTAAGATGAGAAGTTTAAGGCTTACTTAAGTATTCATGTAGGGCCCTGAGTAACCGAGACGTCCGAAATAGTGGCACGAAGCTCGAGGCATGAAATTCGAGGTAAGATCTTAAATTAAAGTATTCTTCAAGGAAGTATGCTTATGGGTGTGTTTTGGTGGTTAGAAAGTGAAACTAAGATTTTGGCAGTTAAAAAGTTAGTAAAACTCAGGTTAGCGCTAAACTGAGCAATTGGGCCCAGAAATAAAAATAAATTCAGAATGAATTCTAAAAATTAGTAAAAATTATTCTGAGGCCATAGGAAATTAACATAAGATGTATCTGACCTGGCGAATTAAAATTGAGTGGAAATCTTGAGGTTTCGATGATCAAATTAATTTTTAAAGTAAACCGAAAACCTTAAGCAATTTCGATTGGTAATGACTAAATCGGGAAAAATTGGCTCAAAAGGGAAAATTTTTTTTAAACAAGTGAGGCCCAAATTTTTATGTAACATACTAGGGACCTATTATAACACATGAATGATGGAAATATGGAAGAAAATGGGCTAGAAATATTTTTTATGGATTTTACAAAACAAGGCTGTAGGCTGCCTTGGCCCAAAAATCTATTGACCCAACAAGAATGCTGAATTTGAAAACATTTCAGAAAGCGTTTGATGGAGAGTTTTTCCCGAGTTAAATCTCATTTCATGCTCTTTCTGGAAAGCCAAAGTATGCCCTAAATTGACCTAAAACCAAAGAGTTCTCTCGCCTTCTTCCTGTCGTATGCGTCTTCTTCAGGCCAAGTTTGTACAACTTTTTTGACCACCTTTCAGCCACTTTAGAGTTTAGTCAGGAAGGATAAAATCTTCCTTCCTAATTCTTATACAACATATAAAAATTTCAGCCTTAACCAAGCTTGTTTGCTAGGTGAAAAGCTAGAGAGAAGAACAGGGGCAGAATCTGCCCTGTTTCGGGGTAAGAGAGAAACTTAAATTTTTAAGTTATTGGTTTGTTTTTGAGCTTGTTTTTTTATGTTTCTCTCTTACCCCGAAACAGGGCAGATTCTGCCCCTGTTCTTCTCTCTAGCTTTTCACCTAGCAAACAAGCTTGGTTAAGGCTGAAATTTTTATATGTTGTATAAGAATTAGGAAGGAAGATTTTATCCTTCCTGACTAAACTCTAAAGTGGCTGAAAAGGGAAAATCTTTTCTGGAGCAAGAAGAAGTGGTCTAAGTTAGTCAACTAAGGTGAGAAGTTGATAGAAGATGATAATGCTTATATATGTTGATGTTGGTTGAATTTGGATGATTTTTGCTTAAGTAGAATTTGAAGAAAAATTTTTAGAGACTTATGTAGGTTTTGCCAACCCATGGTTGATAAGGTAGGGATGAAATTTAGTTGAGTTTGATGTTGTAGACTGTTAAATTAATACCGAAAAAGTCTGATTTATAGCTCAGTTCAGTGGAAAATCTAAAAGTGTAAGAATTGGTAAATTAGGTATGTTGACAAGTATGAATTAGAGACTTGAATAGATTTAGGTTGTCGATTTTATGAATTTAAAGTTAAAAGAACAAAGATTATCGAAAATACCTTCAATCGACACTTTAATCGGTAAAATTGAGAAAGTAAAAAAATGGCCGAAAAAGAGTCCAATTGACCATGTTTAAGCTATAAATGTATGAGAATATGAAATAAGGGTGATTTCGATACTAACTAGGTCATTTGTGGCAGCTTGAGATATGAGTACGTAAAACGTGGCAAACTCGAGGCACGACGATTGAGTGTTGTCTTAGCTCCGTTTAGGTAAGTGATGCAATTTATAGTACTAATGACTTCATGTACCTGTTTATATTTCATAAAATAACTTGATAGATGTATGAAGAATTTAGGTTGAAAAACCCGACGTTGTCAATAGGAATTTCCGAAAGTAATAACCCTGATTTAATTCTGAAACTGACCGTTTTTGTCTATGATGTATGAGTTTTGTTATATTAATATTTTGTATTGGAATTATATGATTTTATGATTTAAGTTTCAATATGATTTTAAGTAAGTATGAAAACAAGTAAGAAAGTAAGATTTTTTTGAGTCTAGAGGCTACCTCGATCGTGTTTGCTTTGTGCATGTCATGCTCACTACTTGTGGTGTCCCGGTTCGGCCACCTGTAGTGCTTGTTCTGTTTCGCCCGTGTAGTGTTTGTCTTCACCTCTATGGTGTTTTTCTTCGTTACACATGGTGCCTATTTCATAGTAACTCGTGCCTGCGCAGCACGCCTGTAGGTTATGATACCCGCACGGTGAGTGCCAATGGTGCTCGTGCTCTAGCTGTGTGCTAGTTATAAAGATACTACGCCTGTTTTGCTATACGACCCTGATCCAGTCTACAGCCCCTACCATGGCCATCAGTGTTTTATTCCCTCTACGGAGGATGATATTTCTATCTGCATGATAGCTATACGGATTTAACCTAGTTTTCATATTTTAGTATATCAGTGATTTTGAACTATAAAAGTAAGTTTGTTTTATCAAATGTAAGTAAGTACGCAAATTTGATTAAGCAAGTATGTATGTATGTACATTTTATTTCAAAGTAAGTAAATATTGTAAGTATGTAAGTAAGCATGTTTTATTGCAAAGTAATTAAGTATTGTTTTGCTACCATACGTAAGTAAGTTTATGTATTTTGATTAACGCAAGTATGCAAGTTTTGAAAAGCATGCTAACCCTGAATTTCTACATATATTAGGGTGGTCAAGATTATTTTAAATGTCATCCTTACTGGGTTTTATCAGAAGCTCACCCCCGTTATTCTTCATTTCAGATTTCCTGTAGTAGGACCGTTTAGCTACTTGCGGGGTACTCTAGTTAGGTTGGTGGATTTTGAGCTTCTGCGACTATCTGTAGTACACACTCAGGTATATTCTCTGATGTTTTATTTCCAGACATTGGTAATGTACAGATACTAGTTTTTATATATACTTTTGGGATGTAATCAATTGTCTTACGAATTGTCACGACCGTCCGTGACTTACCAAAACCACTACAAATTTTTCGCATTTACTTATCTTTCCTTCTGTCATAATTCAATCCACCAAATAGTTGGACTGTGATTTGATATTAGTCACCTCATCCATAATCATTTTGTAGCATGCATACATATTAATATATACATGTTATAATTTACATATATGAATTACAAATACACATACGTATACCTATACATCCCCGACAGTACATTCGTTTACATAACTGTGCTTTTACGTTGTTCAATACAAAATGTTTCAAATGTGTATACCTTTCGTGTGATGGGTGTACAGCGGATAAAGGAATACCAGTCCTCAACCGTGCTTAACTACTACGGACGCTCTGTAGAGAGGGGGAAATAAAAAGGGGTGAGCTCACAGCTTAGTAAGGAAATAAGGCAAGCAAATAGATAAGCACACTATCTACAAAATATAATGCTCATGCCTTGAAATCATTTTGTTTTCGATTCAAATCTAAAGCATGTATCTTTCTTTGAAACATTTATGCAAATATGTTATATAGATATAAATTGTCAGTATAAATTGAAAACATGTTGGTTTAATAACCTCAACAATTTATGCAAAACATTGCATTTCTTATGTAATTAATATAAATCACATTATATCATGTCATTTCAATTAAATCAAAACAATATGGCATTTCAACATGTAAAAACATGAAAATCCAAGCTTCACCCATCCCTCGGGTTACCCTTTCATAATTCACAAAGTAACATATCTAGGCTCAACCCATCCCTCAGGTCTACCCAATTTATATAAAATCATGTGAAAATTCAAACAAGAAATATCAAGTGAGATGAGATGATATAGGTGACTACTTGTTCGAGGATTATAATCATATCCCATTTTTTCGTGATCCTAGGCTACACAGTACTCGGTGTGCGGGGCCTCACATTTGCTGTAACAGGAGGTGGGTTAAATCCTTAACTGTCAGCCAACAACTCTATATCATCATAATCTCATGGTACATCGTACTCCAAGTGACATACACGGTACAAAATACTCTGTGGACCCAATATCAAGGTTGGGGTGCCTGCCATAGGTCTTAACCCTCATACCCTGGATAATAGTTTCGATAGCCCTCGGCCATATCTCAAAATACACGTACGAGCATATAATTGGTGCGACACACAGTCTGCACAGGCTTCCAACATGGCTGCTTCATGCTATCTCTTTCAAAACCAGTACGTGCGAGTAAACTCCAGCACGACCGCATACACAAGTCATATAAATCTAGTGGAAGCAATGCTCCCAGCACTATGTCATGTAAAACTGAGTACGAGCAATGCTCCAGTTATCATGCATCAATCAATAAAACTGAGAATGAGCAACGCTCCAGTACTCTATCATGCACAAATCGCATTAAAATTAAGTACGAGGGTTAGTCAACTATGGTCAAAGTCCACTTTTCTTTACTACCATTGACTTTTCATGACCATTGACTACGTTTGACTTTTTCTCAAAATTTTGAAAGTATCGTATCCCATAATTTACACTCTCATCTTTATGTTTGGCCGTTTCCATGAGGTGAATATGCCAACACACCTCAAACGGACCATTTCGGACTCGTTTAGCCATTTTTTTGGCATTTTCTCTACTTCCATGTGTTCGGGACCAAATTAAACTGACTTTCCTTCATGAGCTCTCTATCTTTTCATTTCATAAGTTCTTATCTTCAGTCAGAATGATTCTAATCCATCAGTTTAGCCTGTGACTCTTATAGCCCTTCTTCGACCGTTATGTAGCTTATATGTATTTCTATTCCTCATTGTAATTATATAGTAGTAAATACTCTTCTTATGATTCAACTATAATAATAGAGTGTCCGTACACATATAGGAATCATAAGGAACAAGCTACATAAAAATATAAGTTTGACAATCCTCCCCAACTAAAAAAATTTAGTCCTCCAAATTTGAACTGAGTCAATCATCAAACACCTGGGGGTGCTTCTCTCGCATTAAACTCTCTAGCTCCCAAGTAGCCTCATCTGAAGAATGATGCTGCTAGAGAACCTGCACTAACCCAATAGTCTTCGACCTCAAGACTTTCTCCTTCCTATCCAATATCTGAATCGGCCTATCAACATATGACATGTCTTCTCTGAGCTCCAATGGCTCATAACTAATCACATGTGTCGGATCCGGGTGATACTTCCAAAGCATCAAAATTTAGAAGACGTTATGCACGTCTGATAAGTCCGGTGGCAACGCCAACCTATAGGCCTTATCTCTCACTCGATCAAGTATCCCAAAGGGTTTAATGTAGCTAGGATTAAGTTTACACCTCTTCCCGAATCTCGCTATACCCTTGGAAGGAGAAACCTTTAGAAACACTGACTCACTATATGTGAATTCAAGTGGCCTCCGTCTCCTATCAGCATCACTTTTCTGTCTACTCTGAACTGTCCTTAATCACTTAACAATCAATCGGTCATCCTCAAAGGCTTGTGTAACCAAATTAGGAGTAAAAATGTTTCGATCACCCACTTCTTTCCAACCGATAGGGGAACGACATCTATGGCCATACAAAGCCTCATACGGTACCATCCCGATACTTGAATGATAACTATTGTTGTAGGTGAATTTGGCTAGTGGAAAATGATCATCCCAAGAGCTTCTAAAATCTAGCACACATGCTCTCAACATATCCTCCAAAAGTCTTTATAGTCCTTTCTGACTGACCATTTGTCTGAGGATGGAAAGCAGTGCTTAAACTCAACTGGGTTCCCATGGCTTCCTGAAAATGTTCCCAAAAGTGTGAGGTTAAGCAGGAATCCCTATCCAAGACAATGCTCACTGGAACACCATGTAACCTCACTACCTCGCGTATATACAACCCTGCCAATGAACTCAGAGTATCGGTAGCTCTCATAGCTAGGAAGTGGGTTGACTTCGTCAACCTATCAACGATCATCCAAATAGCATTGTGATTCCTCCGGGTTCTCGGTAAACCCATCACAAAATCCATGGTGATATGCTCCTATTTCCATGTCGGTATAGGTAGAGGCTGCAATAACCCTGCAGGTCTCTAATGCTTTACCTTCACCTGTTGACATACGAGACATCTCGGCTCTCAGGTCTACCTCTACGACATCGAGCCCTACCTCTAACCCCTCTACCACGGCTGGTATTAGCCATAATGGCTCGATTCTTGTATCATAACCATTAATTAGTCTGACTCTCATCTTGTATACATAATTGTAACTGAACAAAGCACGAAAATATAGGGATGTACACTTTTCAAAATACTAATATTGACTCATATCAGACCAACTTAGCTATGATACCATTCTATCACGACCGCCCGTGACTTACCAAAACCACTACAAAATTTTCAAATTTACTTACCTTTCCTTTTATCATAATTTAATCTACCAAATATTTGGGCTGTGATTCGATATTAGTCACCTCATCCATAATCATTCCGTAGCATACATACATATTAATATATACATGTTACAATTTACATATATTTATTACAAATACATATATATATATATACATATACCTAAACATCCCCAACAGTACATTCCTTTACATAACTGTGCTTTTACATTGTTCAGTACAAAACGTTTCAAATGTGTATACCTTTCGTGTTATGGGTGTACATAAGATAAAGGAATACCAGTCCTCAGATGTGCTCAACTACTACGGACACTCTGTAGAGAGGGGGAAATAAAAAGGGGTGAGCTCACAGCTCAATAAGGAAATAAGGCAAGCAAGTAGATAACCACACTATCTACAAAATATAATGTTCATGCCTTGAAATCATTTCCTTTTCGATTCACATCTAAAGCATGTATCTTTCTTTAAAACATTTATGCAAATATGTATATATAGATACAAATCGTCAATATAAACTGAAAACATGCTAGTTTAATAACCACAGCAATTTATGCAAAACATTGCATTTCTTATGTAATTAATATAAATCACATTATATCATGTCATTTCAATTAAATCAAAACAATATGGCATTTCATCATGTAAAAACATGGAAATCCAGGCTTCACCCATCCCTTAGGTTACCCTTTCACAATTCGCAAAGTCACATGTCGAGGCTCAACCCAATCCTCGAGTCTACCCAATTTATATAAAATCATGTGACAATTCAAACAAGAAATACCTAGTGAGATGAGATGAGATAGGTGACTACTTGTTCGAGGATTATGATCGTATCCCATTTTTTGTGATCCCAGGCTGCACAGTAGTCAATGTGCGGGGCCTCACATTTGCTGTAACGGGAGGTGGGTCAAATCCTCAATCGTCAGCCAACAACTCTATATCATCGTGTACTCACGGTACATCATACTTCATGTGACATACACAGTATAAAGTACTCCATTGACCCAATACCAAGGTTGGGGTGCCTGCCATAGGTCTTAGCCCTCATACCTTGGATAATAGTTTCGATAGCCCTCGGCCATATCTCAAAATATACGTGCGAGCATATACTCGGCGCAACACACAGTCTGCACAGGCTTCCAGCACGGCTATTTCATGCTATCTCTTTCAAAATCGGTACGTGCGAGTAAACTCCAGCACGACCGCATACACAAGTCATATAAATCTAGTGCGAGCAATGCTCCCAACACTATGTCATGTAAAACTGAGTACGAGCAATGCTCCAGTACTCTATCATGCATCAATCAATCAAGCTGAGTACGAGCAACGCTCCAGTACTCTATCATGCACAAATCGCATTAAAATTAAGTACGAGAAATGCTCAAGTACTATGTGATGCATATCATGTAAAATCTAGTACGAGTATCACTCTAGCACTAATAAATGTGGAAAACATATAAAATTCAGTGCAAGCTGTACTCTAGCACAATTCATTTTCACACAAATCGATAGATGGCTTATTTCAAATGATTTCACTCAATTAAATCAAATCGGCACTATAATGTGTTGTTTTCATATATAGCATGAAAACATCAGCCAGTCTATCCATGTAACTGTCAAATAACATTTAAATTAGTCAAAAACATGTTTTCTAAGCTTTTTGCAACTTTTCTCAAAAGTTGACTTTTTGACTAACTAGGGGCAAAATTATAATTTACCACATCGGGTCGCTATAAATATTATTCACTTTCTCTTACCCTCAGACTTTTTAAGTGGATTTAAAAGCAGATGAAAATATGAGCAGATATCTCTAACTACCCACAATAGTCCCTTGCCTTGGATCACGTCACGTGACCTCACTTCCTCAGTGCTGCTCAATCTCGCAATCCGATCAGCTTTCAATATAAACTCTGGAGCCATAAATAACCATTCATTAGGTTAATTATACTTTTCCTACTGTATTACACATTTAATATAGTCTATGTCACTTAATGAGCCCTTTTTACTCTTATTGGGCCTTAACACCTCTTAATGGGCCTAACACCGTTTAAGCTCATTTCACTTTACTATCTATTTCAGTTGGGTCTATGGGTTTGTGGGGCCCACCAATTCTTATTAGTCTTGTTTGAGACCCATTACACTTCATTGGGCTAAAACCAATTGGACTTGGCCCATTGGACCTCTCGGCCATAGCATGTGGCCGAGAGCCATCATGTCGCTGGTCATGCCACAGCACGCCACTCATGGCCATTAGGCTAGTTTCTCACTTAGGCATTTTTTTCATACACTTGGTTGGCATGTGTTAATCCTTTCCTATAGTTCATGTTGGCATTTTATCAAACACTTTATATGCCAACATCATACAACCATCCATATGAACCAATTGATTAAAACTAACCATGCCATAATCATGTATACATGCATATCAACCTTTACATGTCTTAAAATCACATGGGTATTTATCAAAACTCATATATCCATTTTCGGCCAACTTGAGTCCATGGTGTTTTCATGTGTTTCAATGCTTAAAACATATACCAATCAACTTAGAATAATTCATAGATTAACATATATGAATTTAAAAGCTTGAAGTTATACCTAGCTTGCATTTTCACACTTGGCCGAAACTTTGTAGCCTTTCGGGTTGTTCACTTTGGCTTCTTGATAGCCAATTAAAACATATGTTAATCCTCTCTCAATTTGGAACAACTTTCATGAAGATTGCAAGTTCCAAATATGCCTTTATCCTAGTGGTTTCTAGTAAGAGAAAGCTTGAAAACTATTTGGTTATGGTTTCTTCACTTTACCGAAAATGAAAGGATGAAGATGATGATATGTTGGCTGATATTTAAGCTTAAAGACATAGTCATTAAGTCACAATTTCAGCCACCTTAATTGACTTTTAAAAGGTTTAGGTGATAGTTATTAAATTGGATTTTGCTACCTTTTATTAATGGTTTTTAACTTATACTAATGGGCTTTAACTTTGGGCCTCTCGGTTTGGGCTTTCCACATGGGCTTTTAGGCTGAAATTTTTACTATCTATTGGGCCTTCGATTATCTCAATATTGGACCCACAAATCGGCACAACAATTTGACCTAATGGGCTTAACAATTTCGACCCACCTTGTTTATACCTTAATGGGCTTTAAAAATTCCAACTTTGGCCCATTGCGTTTTACCCGTTTAATTTAATCCGAAATTTGATTAAATTAATTTTCCTTACTTTAGGGGATGAATATCTTGTATTCTAACCAAAAATATTTCTTTCCCAATTTTTCTCCATACGTAGGTTAATTTCTAACCATAGTTAGTCAATATGGTCAAAGTCCCCTTTTCTTTACTACCATAGACTTTTCTTGACCATTGACTATGTTTGACTTTTTTTCAAAATTTTGAAAGTGTCGTATCCCATAATTTACACTCACGTCTTTATGTTTTGGTCATTTTCGAGAGGTGAATATGCCAACACACCTCAAACGGACCATTTCAGACTCGTTTAGCCCCTTTTTGGCATTTTCTCTACTTCCATGTGTTCGGGACCAAATCTGTGAGACCCCGTATATGTATAAGGGTATATATGTACATAGAAATGTAAATAGAGTTGTACTATGAATTCATGAGTGAAGTATATGTGATGTAAGTCCATAAGTATTGTACACACTTGTAATGAGAGTGGTAATTGTACATACAAGTTACATTAAGTATGAATGTGAAGAAATGGACTTAAACATGTGGAGAATGTGTGTAGAATGGATTATGAGTAGTTTGGTAAAATGGAAGTAGAATTGCATAAGATGTGCACTTCCATTTTTGTTTATATTAAGTACCATTGGTCATACAAAGATTCTACACAAGTTTTAATGTGTATGAAGTGAGGATGGATGCCATTTTCAAGTCTCAAAGATGAATGGATGAGAAAAGGATCATGGTAGCAAATTAAGGATGTTTGGTAAGTGTTGCTGCAGAAGAACTGCAGAAAATCTAGAAATTGTGAAGGACAGATCGATCTCATGGGATGAGAGATCGATCTAGAAGAGCCAGAATGCTCTTATTTGGGCAAAGGAATAGAGCAGATCGATCTCCAATGGAGCCAGATCGATCTCCTAAGCATTCTGTAGTGAAAAGATCGATCCTCAAGCACCCAGATCGATCTCCTTAGCTTTCTGTTTGGGAGCAGATCGATCTCATACTTCGACAGATCGATCTCATGCTTAAAATGTCATGAAAAGAGGGATTTAAGGGGACCAGATCGATCTCCTCAAGCTATTTCTATATAAGGAGTGCTGAAAATCAGAAAATTTCGAGAAAAACACAAACCTTCCACTTTCAACCCAAAAACCTAACTTTCTCTCTCTAAAATCAGCCATTTTCAGTGAGGTTTAAAGAGAGACCATTAGAGGCAAAGTTGTTCCTATCAAAGAGAAGAACAACATAGTTGGAAAGCATTTACCCATTGTTGGTATTGAAGGAGTTAAGGGCATTGCCATTTGGAGCAAGAAGAAAAATCAAATTGGGTAAGATTCTAACACTCCAACTATGGTACATTGTTTATATAATTGATTTTGGAGTTGTTTGGCATGAGTATGGATGGTTAGAAACTATCTAAATACATTGGAATGATTATGACCTAGAAATGGTCTAGAGTGAGAAAGTGGAATGTATGGAGATCAATGATGAATGAGATATGTAGAAGTTATTAATAGTGTTGTGGTATGATTTTATGTTGTGGTTAGTGGATAAATTGTGAGATTTACCTAAAAGAGGTAAAATGTGGATTAAGGCATTTGTAAAATGCATAAGTGAACAATATTGACTAGTGAGGTCAATTATGGGTTAAATACATTAACTCAATTGATTTAATGAATAAATCTCAGCTTTCGAGGATACACCGAGGCGAGTTGAGCCAAGAGTGTGAGAAGCTAAAAGGAAAGGAGTCACACCAAGTAAATCGAGGTAAGGGAATTGTGTGAACTCTTAGAGATATCTGTGCGCAATTTGGGCGCATTAAATGCTTTGCTAGTATGCATGAGACATTAGGAAATGATGTTGGGTGATTGAAGAGAAAACGTTGGGTGTTTGATAAAATGTGCATGAAAACAAAAGCATATTGCTTTGAAAATCATATTTTATTGCTTTTTAGCAAATGATTGGTAGGTTGGCTAACATTGAAATGATTTGCAAAAGAAATGAGTGTGTTTTGGTTTTGTTAACCATACTTTGCAAGTTTTGAGCCACCTACATGATTTCGTGAGAATGAAAGCGTGCAAGAGTATGATTCGCACGAGATTTGACGTGTTTTATACACATGAGTGCAAGAGGCACTAGTTTTCACATGGATTTCATAATTGTTTTGGCATTGTGCTTCGAGTTTGTCTCGCACTGGATGCCCACCTTGCATGTTGCCGTGTTTGGAGCTTCGAGTAGACTGGGTGTCACATCGATTAAATAGGCTCACACGTGCATTGTTTTGACATGATTAATTAGCCGTGTTAGGAGCTTCGGATAGACAAGAGGTCGTACCGATTAAATAGGCTCACACGTGCGTTTGAGATGTGGCGTGATATGATGTGTTGATTGGGTTCACGGAATACGTTGTACCGTGCATGTAGCATGGAGTACATTGTACCGTGTTGAGATGTGATGTGTCGTCTCCAGACGAGATCTGCTATGGACCGACGGGTAGGATTTGACCCACCTCCCGTGTGGAAGCAGATAGTGGTGATATCCCGCACACCTGATCCGTGTAGCCGGTATCACACGTTATGTACATAGGCCTTGAGGTTATTACCTATTGTTAAATTGCCTATCTCACATGTCTACTGCTATTTGAGAATAAATCCATGTTTGAAAATGATTTGTGGGTCAGGAAGGTCCGAGGGATGGGCTGAGACCTGACGTTGAATTGATTTGTTAATGGTTTTTTTTAAAAAGTGCACGGATGCATGATGTTTAATGTCATGCTTTATTGTGAAAATGCATGATGGTTAATGCCATGCTATTTGAGAAAATGCATGATGGGTAATGCCATGCTTTTATTGTGAATTATGCATGATTGATTTATACCATGCTTTGAGTTGAAATGTGCACTGGATTTTAATAGCATGAATGCTTTACATACCATTAACACAATCATACACTCATGTTTTGAGATAAATAATGAATGAAATGCTTTTGAGCATGGCATCACGATCACGTAGATAGTGCAGTATCTACCTGTTCGCATGATTGCCTTACTGAGCGTGTGGTTTGCTCCCCCCCCCCTTATTTTCCCCCTCTCTACAGAGAATTGAGAATAGAGTGAGCGTGATTGGAGGCGTTTCCGTTTTGGTAATCCGCTGCATCCCATCGCTAAAGGTATACACACTTGGATTATTTTGTATCTAAACTAGACATAGCACAGTAGCATTTTGTATGTAACTACTAGGGATGTAAAACAATGTAAAACAATGTAAACACATGTAACAACTCTGATATATATACATTTATACAAGTGTTTACTCATAAATAATGTTACAAATTGAATTGGTATGGTGGAGTGAGTTAGACGTCGACACACAGCCCAACTATTAAGAGTGTGGTTGTTCACGATCAAGGAAGGATGATTAAAGATTGATGCATGAAAATGCGAAAAAAAATTATACGTATTTTGGTAAGTTAA
Organism: Firmiana major; assembly: GCA_033439115.1. Lineage (NCBI taxonomy): Eukaryota > Viridiplantae > Streptophyta > Magnoliopsida > Malvales > Malvaceae > Firmiana > Firmiana major. The sequence goes on along the minus strand of CM065899.1, from coordinate 8,710,246 downwards.
GGGTCGTGACAAAATCAAACTGACTTTCCTTCATGAGCTCTCTATCTTTTCATTTCATAAGTTTTATCTTTAGTCAAAATGATTCTGATCCACTCAGTTTAGCCTGTGGCTCTTATAGCCCTTCTTCGACCTTTATGTAGCTTATATGTATTTCTATTCATCATTATATAGTAGTAAATACTCTTCTTATGATTCAACTATAATAATAGAGTATTCGTACACATATAAGAATCATAAGGAACAAGCTACATAAAAATACGGGTCTGACACGGATTAATATTGTAAATGTTTCGAGAAGTAAATGGACTGTTGATGATGTTAAGTATGGAAATAATGGATGTTGTGGGATGTATAGTAGTTTGGAAAATAGTAAGTTTAAGAAAATAAAATCAACTATTTGCGGATATAAACTATGGTTTCAATTATTGCAGGAAGGTAAGTTAAAGTATAAGAGGTTGTGCTGCCGAAATTAAGGCAACTCTAAACAATTAAGAGAATAAGCAAAGGAAGAAACTATGTAACCTACACTATACAGGAATACAACCTAAGATAGAATATAAGAATAGAAAAAAGTTAGCAATAATTTTCGTGCTTTTCGGGGTGTTACAAACGCATTACCCAAGATTGCAAATTTTGAAAATAACAATCCTAAAGAGAAAATACTTTCTTTTAGATCAAGGAAACCAATTCTCAAATCACTTTAAAAAGTTAGCACATGGAAGCAGAATTCTTTGTGCTTGTTAATTTCTAATGGAGAAACTCCACAAGATTTTCTTTGAATCAAACTTGAATGCCCTAAGTAGAAAGGATTCTTGCACTATTTAGAAAGCTAAACTTAAAAAACCAAGAATAAATCCTTGTAGCTTGCCACACAAAAACAAGATAAAATACCAATAGCTAGCCGTAATTCATAAGACCAAGCTTGCTGATTTTCACAGGGTGATTTCTCTGTGTTTGTCGATTTCTCTGATTTGGGACTTTTTGTATTTCATTAATTGGCATAATTACTTTTAAGTGTTTGAACTTATAATTAAATATTATTAGGTACATATCTTTGTTAAACAATTTAATTTTGAGGTAATTGTCCAAATTTAATTAACACAAAAGTCCATAACTCAATTAAACTTTTAATTAAGTCCAATAATCCTTTATTATTTATAATTTGGTTCAATAACTTAATTAAAACACATTTAACTAAGTCACTTAATTAAACACATTTAACTAAGTCACTTAATTAAACACATTTAATTAAGCCTGATCATAATTCTAAAAATAAGTCTCATGAAAAATTTTAAAATTTTCAAACACGATCGACTTAATTCAATCCATTCACTACTTTTATGTTTGTAACCCATTAGGTTTCAACATATTGGTAATGAATTTAAATATTATCTATATTCATAGATCAATATAGGTGTTTAACAATTCATCATTCATGTGGGGATTTATGAAAAATGGTCAATTAAATGGAACATTTATTAACCATTTGGAAGTTACAGTTTGAATAGGAATTCACTTCATGTTAAAGAAAGATTTATACACTCTAAAAGATATATGAGTGAACAACAATTGATACGATTTGAAACTTCCATTGGATTAAATTGCTTGAATTGAATTTCATATTTGAAAATACTATGGGTTTAAATTTACAATGTGTACCTGTCTTTGGAATTAATGGCTAAACTAATTTTGGATTTAATTCCAAAATTGTCTATGACCCAACTACCATGGATGAAAGCTATAAAAAGGGGATTTCTTATCATTTGTTTTACACACTAAAAAACAAAATTTTTTAACTTCTCTCTAGTTCCCCTTTGTTATTTCTTCAAGCTCCTAGTTTTAGTTGCTTTGAGTATAAATGTAACAAAGTTTAGGAACTTTGAAAGTTTAATTGAAATAGATTGGTGGTGCGCCTCTCCTACTTGGTTACTGTTGTATCCTGGAAGGTAAATGCCTAAGTTGATCAAGCACTCATGATAAGAAGGCCAAACTGTTTTAAGGAAACAATTTGATGCATAAGCATCGATTCAATTTGTTTTTATTTCTTCTTATTTTGTTTCAGTTATATTTATATTATTGTTGTTACAGATTAATTCCATAATAAATATATATATATATATATATATATATATTAGCTGTTATCATTTTTCTACACTTGGGATCTACCTAAATTTCCAAGCATGAAAAATATTATGCAATTCCAGTGTTTACCAACCTCAAGGATCAAGATATTCTCTTGCTATTACCTAATGCAACTAAGTCTTTACACTCTATTAAGGTTATGTTTGACAACTACTTAAATCAAGAGAAGGTCGATAATGTAAGATTTAATTGATGATTCATTTATAATTTTTATACACATATTTCTTTCTTAATAATTTAAGATTATAAATTTTCAATGCATATGAGGAAGAAACGAAGGTTGATATATGTTATTTATAAGGTACTCTGTAACGACCCGAATTTCACACATTTTGGTTGGGCTACAAGTCGATATTAGGTTAGAACAGTGTTTAGTCTAGTTAATTTTTTTTCTTTCTTAATAACAAATTTAAATAAAATATGCTCACATTCCTCATACACATCTTGTATGCATTACTGTACTTATAAAAATTTTAGATACAAAAGAATTTCTTACGATTGGGTATACCTTCAACGCAGAAAAATATTTCGCGGAACCATAGTTGTACGACATGCCTTACTAATGGAAATGTCCAAGTTACTGATAGGACTCTATGGAGAAAAATAGGCAGTGAGCTTTACACGCTCATTAATGAAAATATGTAAGCAGTAGATAAACATACTATCTACATGCTTATGATGCCATATCATGCAGGAATATTCACTTTCAATTAAAACAGTATCAGTAAAATCGGTATTCAATCTATGCCATATATATATATAAACTCATTCAGTAAAAACCATATTCGGTTCAGTACGGTAAAATTCGTTCAGTTTAATAAACAGTACAGCAAATCGGTTTCAGTTCAGTACAGTCAAAACAGTTTAGTAAACAGTGCAGTTCAGTACGGTAAAACAGTGTAGTTCAGTACGGTAAATCATTCAGTTCAGTTCAATCAAAATACGGTCGTCAAATATCATTAAACAATATCAACAGAGACTAGGCAGGTGAATTCGATAACAGTAGGATTCAGTCAATAACAGTACAGTCGACATATGGCCATAGTCAGTGACCCCGTGCCTCACGGGCCAGGTGTGCGTGAGTGTCATACGCCTCAAGGGGGATGGGTCAGTCCAGCCCGTCGACCAATCAATACAGTACAGTTCAGTTCAGTTCAGTTTAGTAGTCCGAAGACTTATACATGGTATAGGGTACTCCATGTGTTTCCACACGGTACAATGTACTCCATGGACCCTAGTATAGTACAGTATATCTGGGAGTGCCTGGGTTAGCCAGGGATTTGCCACCCCAGAATCAGTCATCAACCAGTGCCATGTCTCAAAATCTTGTGCGAGCTTTGAGTGCAACACTTAGTCAACACCCCACTCAAGCACAATTTTCTCGTAAAACCGATAGGTGGCTCCGTAATTTTGAAAACGGTTCGAAAATTGAAATTTTGTATACAAAACGGTGAAAAACAGCAGGTGTGGTGGAACTTCCCAGGGGGTCACCCATCCATGAAATTTCCCTCACCTGAGCACGCTTAACTTTGAAACACGTGCCAATTTATGAAGTCAATAAAAATCAGAGCCAGCCTATCTTAATTCAGTTATAAACAATGGTAGATGATAAATCTTTGAAACCATGCAAATCATGCAATGATATGTTGTATATGGAATTTACAATCTAGCTTAGACTGTATAGGGTGGTCAGTATAGTTGGATTCAAAACACTGATATTACTATATCTATATATCCTACAGTATATATCTAACTGCAAAAAATTAATTAGGTGTACGTACAACTATCTCTATAGCTTACAGAAGTCCCTTACCTGGGTATGTGTCGATAGCGCTATTATCTAAATACTTCTAGTAAATCAATGCACTAAGCCCATATTCAGTCCTTCGGAGTTGCAATTAATCACCAATCACTTATTATTATTTCTTATAAACACGTACGTAGTGTAATTTCACTTTAGATACAATTTTGGACCCAATTATTTTTATTGGGCCTTATAGTCCCTTAATGGGCATAACTCTATCCTAACCCCGTTTCAACTTTCTTACTCAATCCTTAAAAATACATTTAACTATTTAGGCTTAATTACACTTTATGGGCCGTCTATTACGCCATTAATGAGTTTGGGCCGATTGTTACACAAGCTGGGCCCATTATAGACGTTTGGCTGACTACTTGTCTTAATATCACCATCACGCCATTTTAAACTTTCTAATTTCTTTGGATAGTTCATAATATCAAATGCGATAGTCGATTTTCCAATTCCAATCATAACGCAATTTATACGAAATTAATCCAAAATTTATGCGATTAATTTCTAACTTGTATAATTATACAAGTGGCAGCAAGTGAGATTCGCTTACCCGAGATTTCGTGATGGCACGTAAATCGAGATTATATCGATCTCTCATTCGTTGCTCATTGTCGTGATACACACACATAAATATATATTCAAACCACGTTAATCTCGGTCAAATACACATTTAAATAATTTTTTAAAAATTTAAACAGTCAATTTCGACTGCTTACCGGTCTACCGTTAAACCGAAGTATCTCCAAATATTTTCTCCTTCTTTTCCCTCTTTTTTTTATTTTTTTTTATTTTTCCTTTCTTCTTTTCTTTTTTTTTTCCTTAGCTGAACAGGTTCAGCTTCAACCCACCGGTTTCTGGCTCCAACTGTTGATTCTTCGCCAACTTCCATGTCCAACTGCTCCGCGGGACCTCGCAGAGCTTGGGGTTGGCTAGGGCAGAACTGGCTTGTCTGAAAAGTGGCCAATTTGGCCATTTTCTTCTTTGACATCGTTGTCCCATTTCTGTTTCGCCGATCTGCTTATTTCCTCATGCCATCGACGGTCGTTCGGCCTCCCTCTGGCCAGCAAAGGTGTGTTCCCCCCTCCAACCACTGCTTCCTCTCCTTTCCTTTCTTTTCTCCTCCTTCTCTCGCAGTTATTGATACGTTCCAGAAAACCCCACTTGAATACATTTTGAATCTATTTGATTTTTTTTACTGAAAAAAACTCGTGCTAAAAAAAAAGTCTTTTTGAGCACGGATTTTTCTGGTCCAAGTGTATCTTGTCTTTACCACGATTTATTTTCCTTGGTTAACAATAATTGTAGTTTTACCAATATTTGCAGGTTCTTTAATTTTCTTTCTTCCTCATAGAGGAAATAAGCTATTTAAGTGGTATACGATGTGTATATGTATATTCGAACTTCTTCTAACAACTTATGCATTTTGTTATCATTTCCAATTAGACGATCCATTAATCCAGCTGGCGGAAGATTATAAATGGATAAATTTTTTTATTTTTACTGGAGATTGGGAATAGATGGACTTTCTATAGGGCCCATTTTACAAACAGGATTTATAACCACTTTAGCTACTTTGGAGGCTTAGCCAGGTACTCGAGATTCGTGATTATTCCATTTCCTGATGCTAACAATGTACAGTGGTCAAATAGGATCATTTTCTTCTAAAGACCTTTAACTTTTTTTCATCATGTGGGAGTTCGAATTAATTCCTGTTTATCTACTTCTATCTGTGTGGGAGGGGGGGGGGGGGAAGAAACGTCTATACTCAGCTACAAAATTTATTTTGTACACTGTAGGAGGTTCCATTTTTCTATTAATAGGGGTTGTGGGTATTGGTTTATACGGTTCTAATGAACCAACATTAAATTTTGAAATAGGTTTCCTCACCGGATTCGACTGGGCCGACGTCGGTGGCTTTTCCTTCTCGACCACCCGCCTTGGTCTTCACTCTGGGGCCTCTTCTCCTCTCCCTATCGTTTCTTCTCTCGGTAAGGGAAAGGAATCCCGATTCCCTTCCCTGAACCCCAGTGTTACACGAACAGAATAGCGTGACACCTTTTTTTTGTTTATATATATATAATACATATACTATATAATATAACATATATTATATTCTAATTTAATATAGTACATGTATATTTTAGAAAATATCCTTTAATATTGTATTATTTTAATAACAATACAAATAATAATATAACAAAATATCTCACATTATTAAAATAATAATTATATTATCATAGTGTATTTTTATACATTACGATACACCTAAATATACACGTATATTTTATTTAATTTATTACTAAAAATATACGTGAACTTCATAATTATTTTCTGTAATTCCTCAGAATATATATATATATATATATATATTTAGAAATTCCAAGATAAATTCCTAAAGTGGAGAAAATTCTGGATCTTACATTTCCTCCCTCCTTAAGGAATTTGGTCCTCCAAATTGAAATCAAGTCAATTCTTGAACAGCTGGGGGTACCATTCACATACCAGGCTCTTCAATTCCTATCAGAAACAATACACGTTGGGACACCATATAGCCTCATTATCTCCCGTATATACCATTCCGCCAATGCACTCCACATATTTGTGGATTTCCTAGCCAGGAAGAGAGCTAACTTGGTCAATCTATCAACGACCACCCATATTGCATCATGGTTCCTTCGGTGTTCTCGGTAAGCCCATGATGAATCTATGGTGATGTGTTCTCATTTTCTATATTGGTATAGGTAGAGGTTGCAATAATCCTGCAGTATTCTAATGTTCTACCTTAACCTATCGATACACAAGACATTTCACAATAATCTCAGCGATGTCTTCCTTCATATCTAACCACCAATACACTTTCCAAAAATTATGACACATCTCACTATTTCTCAGATGCAATGTGTAACTCGATGAATGAACTTTTGTTAAAATCAATCTCCTCAATTTTGGATCACTAGGAACACACACTCTACCTTTGAACCTCGATAAACCATCAACACTCACTTTAAAATCAATAACTATACCCATCTAGATCTAACCAATCATATTGATACAATATCGATCACTATGCTAAGCCTGTCAGAGCCTATTCATCACATTTAGTCCGATTTCAATCACAGGCTAGCAATCATACAATAAGTGTCAGTATCAGAAGGGATCACATCAAAACTGAGGTTCACAAACCACTGTAACAGTTCATGTTCCCGAACTATTATGTATGATACCATCCTGAGACTCTTTCTGCCCAAGGTATCAGTTACAAATCATTCGCCTTGCTCGGGTGGTATAGGATCTCACTATCATAGTTCTTCAAGAGTTCTAGTCATCTTCTCTGTCTCATATTCAGTTCCTTTTGCGAGAACAGATACTTGAAACTTTTGTGATCAGTAAAAATTCTGAAATTTCTCACCGTATACATGATGGCACCTTAACCTCAGTGCAATTACTACCGCTGCCAATTTCAAATCATAGGTTGGGTTGTTCGTCTCATGGTCCCTAAGTTGTCTAGATCCATAAGCAACTACCTTGCTATTCTACATCAATACACAGCTCAATCCCTGTCTAGACACATCGATATGCATAGGAAAACCTCTTGAGCTGATAGGTATGATGAGAATCGGTGCGGTGATCAGGCGGTGCTTTAACTCTTGGAAACTTCTTTAACAAGCATCGTCCCACTCAATGCAACATTCTTCCGATAGAGACGAGTTAGTGGAGCAGCTAGTTTCGAATAACTCTCTACAAACCTCCTATAATATCCAGCCAAACCCAAAAAGCTTCGAATCCCAGTAACTGTCATGTGGTTCCCACTGAATCACTGTTTCTATCCTGGACAGATCTACTGACACCCCTCCTTTGATACATGTCCTAAAAATGATATCTGTTCTAACCAGAAATCACACATATTGAGCTTGGTGTACGACTGCTTTTTCCTGAGGGTCTGTAGGACAATACTCAAATGCTGCTCATACTTTTCTCTGGACTTCGAATATACCAAATATCAATAATAAAAAACTATCACGACTTTGTCCAGGTATGGCTTAAACACATCATTCATCAAAACCATGGGCACATCATCACTCTGGATTCTCAACTGATGGTACCCAGATCTCAGATCTATCTTAGAAAAGATCTGTACTTCCCCAGTTCAACTGGAGCCATCCAGTACGGTGGTTTGGATATCGACTCAATACCCGACACCAAATCTATATAAAACTCAATCTCCCTATCTGGTGACAATCCTGGTAGATCATCAGGAAAGGCATCAGAAAACTCTCTAACCACGAGAACGTCTGTCAGTTCCGAATGTGCTTTATCTATGTCAACCACATGCAATAAAACCTTCAGAAGTATTTCCATACCCTCGGTACAATATTTTACTATTTCAATTACATTAACTATGTTTTTCATTACTTTTCAAGAAAACCTTACAATGGATTTCTCTGGTAGGGAAAACATTATTGTCTTAAAATTGCAATCTAAGGCAGCACGATGTGTAGTAAACCATACCATTCATAATATTACATCAAGATCATACATATTCAATAGGATAATGTCGATTATCATATTCTTATCTCCTACTCTCCATTTACAATTTTCATACACTTGAGCGGTTACTAGCTAAGTCTCATTAACGTGCAAATCAGCCAGACTCTTTAATTACTTTTGATAAAACATCTGCGGTGCCCTAATCTATCGCATACACTCTACATTAGCCTACAGCCTGCTTCCCTTCTCTTCAGCTGTGACCCTCCTACTCGGAGTAGGAGTAGTAGTTAGAGCTCTCTTTGGTTCTTTGCCCTTTTGTAGGGTTATGTTTGTAATCTCTGGATAATCTCTCACTAGATACCCTATCCTACCACACATAAAACACACTCCAGTCAATAAATAGTAGGGCTCGTAACTGTGGAATCTACCACAAGTCCAGCACTATTCTGTAGTAAGCCGGGCTCCACCAACCACAATACCCTATAGTAGAGTTGATATCAGATAGACAGGTGGCTTAACAGCCTTATCACACGACTCATCAGTACTACTCTATAGTTTTCCCGTCGTTCTCTTACTATCTCTGGCACTTCCGTCATCCATTGTCCTCTTTTTGTCCCTGTCTCTACCTTCACTAACTTCACCAACTCTATAACATGGAGCTCGTAATCTCACTCACACAATTGAGCTCGTCGTACTGCGTCTCGATAAATAGTAATATCTGACGGGACCAATCGAGCTCTAATGGAAATTCTCAGCCCAACCATGCACTTTCAAACCTTCCTAAACTTACTATTCATGGTATCTGGATCGTATCGTCCAACGATATGAATTCTTGACTCATACTCATCCACTGTTTTGTTCCCCTGAATCAGATTCAAGAATTCCACCTATAGTTTCCATTGGGCCGTATTCGAAATGTACTGTAGCATCCAGAAATATCTCTCATGTGGTCACTGTACGCTGAGCTCTCAATATGGATCTGGTAGTCTTTCATCAGTGCTCTACTTCACCCTTAAGTACGAAGGCAACTAATTCGACTTTCTCTATCGTCGAATATTTGAAAAACCCAAGCAATTTCTTCATTTCGTTAATCTAATCCTCGATTACTATCGGAGCATTCACCATACTGAAAGACGGAGACTTAAAGTCCTGGAACTGCCCCAATCTATCAACTTCACAGTCATACTCTGAGAATCCAAGTAAGTTTTCCAATTTAATTTTTTTTCTAGCTTTCCATTACAACGGGATTCTCGACACCAGTATATAATAATGCAATATTTTCTGAAATTATCTCAGTTTTGCTCTTAGCCACACTTCAATCGTTACTATTATCACGGGACCACTATCACTTGACCTAGAAATATCATCATTACTCCTATGTCTCGCTCAATTTTTACGAAGCGGACTCCAAAAATTTTTTAATCAAACTATAAGGTGTTCACTCAGACGAGGATTCACTACACCTCTCAGACCTATCTCTACGGCCTCGAGGAACGGTTCAGTTCCATCTTCCAATATGGTTGTAATGCTAATCGGTCATACCTATCAGTTTCCATCTCGTCTACTTGTACGGTTATAATACCTACTGGGCATATCTATTAGTTTCTCTTCATTCAATGACACAATTTTCAATAAAGCACAGTCACGTATACCTGTTTATATCTAAACAATGTACAGTAGTGCTGGGGATGTGAACCTTTCAAAATTTTTCTTACTTCTAATATCGACTCATATCAGGCCAACCTTGCTCTGATACCACTTCTGTAATGACACGAATTTCACACATTTTGGTTGGGTTACAAGTCGATATTAGGTCAGAATAGTATTGAGTCTGATTAATTTTTTTTCTTTCTTAGTAACAAATTTAAACAAAATATGCTCACATTCCCTATACACATCTTGTATGCATTACTGTACTTATAAAAATTTTAGATACAAAAGAATTTCTTACAACTGGGTATGCATTCAACGCAGAAAAATATTTTGCGAAACCATAGCTGTACGATATGCCTTACTAACGGAAGCGTCCAAGTTACTGATAGAACTCTGTAGAGGAAAGTAGGGAGTGAGCTTTACACGCTCAGTAAGGAAAATATGTAAGCAGTAGATAACCATACTATCTACATGTGTCCTAACCCCTTTTTCATCCTTGCTATCTAAAAATCACCATAATGTTTTTTTTTTGTTTTTTCATTTCCTTACCTGGTCGTGAACAACTCTCACAAAGAACAATTGGGTTGTGAGTCAGTATTAATCATCATTTAACATTCATCTTTCAATTAATCAAAAGCAAACACATATATTTGAAAGTTTAAGTCATATACTTATACATGACATGTTTGCTAACACTTACATCCCTAATATTACAATTCAAAATGATTACTATGCTATTACATGTTTAGATACAAAAAGAATTCATGTGTGTATACCTTTTGGCGATGGAGAGCAGCGGATATCCAATTAAAATGCCTCAGTCCTTCACTAGGCTACTATGCAAGCTCTGTAGAGGGGAAAAGTGAATAGGATGAGCAACAACATGCTCAATAAAGCAATAATGCAAGCATGGTAGATAACTACACTATCTACATGTTTATAGTGTCATGCATAAAGATCATTAATATCCAGAACATGAGGAATTATTAAAACTATGCCACATGTATAAACATATATCATGTATTGAAAAACATGAAAATAGGCATGTAAACATGGAAAAGATCATCATGTAAAACGTCTCATGCTCATAGTAATAAAACTCATCATAAAACCATTCCTTAGAATTTAACACCAAATCAAAACTCAATAAAATTCATTAGGTCCTTCTCAAGTCATAGGTTTCATGTTCATCATAACATCATCTCTTAAAACATCCCACAAGGTTCGACTCCTCCCTCAGGTCTACCCTGGACAACACAATTCATGTTCAGTATACAAAATCATGTGATATCATGTGAGATAGGTGGTCACTATATATAATCGAGGACTATGTTGGCCAACTATGTCATTATCATCCTAGACCACACGGATCTCGGTGTGCGGGGCATCATGCTGGAACAGAGGTGGGTTAGTCCTTCACCAGACTTTCAAATCAACATCATAACCTCACGGTACAGCCTACTCTATGTGATATACACGGTATAACGTACTTCGTGGACCCATATCATGGTTGGGGTGCCGGTCGTAGGTCTTATCTACCTCAAGCCATGTATAACCTACTCAGTCTCAAGTGCACGTGCGAGCATCTCATCTGTATGACTAACAGTCTACACGAGGCATCCAGCACGGCTTGTACGAGCATCTCATCCATGTGACACAATCTACACGAGGTATCCAGCACGACTCATTACATATCACAGTGTGAAAACCAGTGCGAGCTAAGCTCTAACACGATTTATGCATCATCAATAAATTCTCTCGTACGAACAACACTCTAGCACGACTTTATGCATAAAAATTAATGAGAAAATCACGTACGAGCATAGCTTCAGTACAATTATATGCATAAGAAAATCGACGGAAAATCACGTATGAGCAAAAGCTCTAGTACGATTTATAAAACATTATAACTCAAAATAAGGTACGAGCTAAGCTCCAGCACATTTCATACGTAATACAGACATCAAAATTGTGAGATCTGAGAATTTCATACATATTTTTATTATGTAATATGAACTTGAAGTGTAATTTATTGAGCTAAGTGAATTGTGGGAATTATATTTGGAAATTTATATGTTAAATGTTTAAAATAAGTGTAAAACTATGAGGTCAGATCGATCTGGGAGAAGGAGAGATCGATCTGGTAGGTTAAAAATAACAAGGACGGAGGAATTTAAGGAGCAGATCAATCTCCAATGGTAGAGGATCGATCTCCTTATGATTTTGTTTGAGAGAAGATCGATCTCATGGGGAAGGGATCGATCTCCAAATGTTTCTGTTTGAGAGAAGATCGATCTCCTCAAGAAGCAGATCAATCTCATGTAGCCATTAAGAGATCGATCTCACCCCTCGACAGATCGATCTTCTAGGCATAAAATTACCCCAGATCGTCCCCAAATTCAAATGCAGATCAATCTCATCAAGAGCCAGATCGATCTCCTACCCTCCGTCTATATAAGGAACCGCTGCTTTCTCCTGTAATTTTCATTTTCTCTCTCTTGAAAACCCCATTTTCACCCGAGCCCTAGCTTTCTCCCTCATCCAAAGCACCTATTTTCGTCCAAATCAGAGGCTGTGGCAAGAAGAAAAGTTGTTCCTCATCAAAGGGAGAACAACATACTTGGAAATCGAAAGATGGATTGAATCGAGGTAAGAGATAAGCTCTCCATAAATTTTGGGTAATTTCTAAACCTCGATCTTGATATTTGAGATGATTTTGGTGATAATGGTTATTGGCATTGTGTTGAAGTAGCTGGAAAATGACTAGGGATTGATGAAATTACAATGTAGTTGGGGTGATAATGATATTTAGTAATTTCGGTAATTTTAGAAATTTTGAGTTATAAATGGAAATTTAGACAATGTGGTGAATTAGCATAGATATTGTGGCATGGGAAGTGTAGGATGTTGAGATGTTGTGAATGAGATTGTGGATTGTGATAGAGTTACGGGAATTGAGAGATTTGAGGTGTTATGAGCAATTATGCTCGATTTTGAGAATTGAGGTTACTGTGATGATGAATATTGATGTTTTAACATCATTTGGACAGCTCGGAAGTTCCAGAGTGGAATGCGAGACTAGTCTGTGATAAGGGGGAAACAATTGCACTATACGAGGCGCAAAAAAAGGGAAACTAAACCATTTATGTATGTGATTTGTGAACTATTATAGCATGATTTGTGATTTATAAAACAAGCATGTTTGAGGTGTTATGTTTTGATGAGAATGCACACGATTTTTATAGCCGGTTGGAGCCCAATGTTTTTATGAGTTTATAATTGGGCTCTACGTTAAGGTAATATCGAGATTTGAGAAATGTGTACGTGTTTTGCCGGTTGGAACTCGATTTTAAATATGTTTTATGTTGGGCACAAAATGGTTTTAAATGAGTTTTATGAGAGAAAAATCAATATGAGTTCTAAGTGAAGGCAAACCAGTTTTATATGATAATGGCTATTGATAAAGACTTAGGTGTGTAATTTTGAGTACACACCGGGCATTGCTCTGGTAGCATGTAAGCCTGATTCTTCTCCGTTCTAGTAACGTGAGAAACCCTATTCTGTGACTGTGCCACGTATATTTGGTGGTCGTTGCCACGTGAAACCCTATTCTGTGACTGTGCTGTAAGACCCGAATTTACTTAAAATACGAAAAAAATTAAATAAGAAAAGATAGGGGACGTATGAAGGAAGTCGGGTTAAATTAATCCCGAACACGTGTAAGGGCAAAATGGTCAAAAGACCAAAAGTCGGTATAATTTCGATAAAGAAATTTAATTAAAAATATGGATTTAAGAAATCTTGGTCAATAAAAGTGAAATAAAATTATTTCAGATTAAATTGATCAAGATATTAATTTATTGGAATTAATCGGGATTAATTGGAATTTTTTAGTTCAGAAAAATAATCCCGAAAATAATCGAAAAATATACCGAAAAGTCACTCGGGACAATATCCCGAAAATACGAAGAAAATATACCCGAAAATGGTTAAAATAAATTAAATAAATTAAATTTAAAATTAAATAAATTAAATTAGAATAAAATAATAATTTAGAAGATATTTTTGGGGTATTTAATATATTTTAATGAATAGTAAAATAATTAAAATAAATAAAAAAAATAATAATAAAATTAATAAAAAAAAAGGAGAAACCCGAAAACGCGAAAAAGCAGAGCAAAAACGAAAAGCGGCCGACCGAGCCCCTGCCGGCGATCGGTGGCGACCAGGCGAGGCCGAGGAGGGAGCCCGACGAGGCCCGACCACCACCGGCCTAGCAGAGGCATGTACGGCGGCGAAACGGCGGCGGAAACGAGGGAAAACGAAACCAAAGGGGGGAGAGAGATTCTCGGCCATCGGCGTCGATTCGGGCTGAACGGAGGCCGGATTCCGAAAGCCCAGAAGCTGGCGAGTCGATCGGTGGTAACCACGGCCATCAGAACGGCCGGAAACACCGTGAACGACGGAGAGAGGAAAACGGCACCGACGTTGGAGGAGAGAAGAGGCCGGACCGGCCACTTTCCGGCGAGCTTTGGCGAAGCCGACTCCAGATCCATGCATCGGACAGCCTTGCGGAGCCACTGGCGGTGGAAGCCGGCGGAGAACCGGCCGAAAAAGGGGTGAACCGATGGTGAACCGGCCGAACCGGGGTGAACCGACGGTCTGAACCGGTCCGAACCGGGCTGAACCGGTTCAGCCAAAAAGAGAGGAAAAAAGGAAGAAAAAAGGGAAAAAGAAAGAGAAAAAAAATTGGGGAAAATTCCTGTGATGCAATCGAGCTTCGGGTAAGTCGACAAGCGGTCAAATTGACCCGATTTAAATTTGGAATATTTTATTTAATTAAATTTTGACTGAAAAGTTTACCCGAAAATGTAATTAATTGTGTAGCTCGACGATTGGCATCCACCGACAGCTTGAGACAGCCTCGATTTACGGACTAGCATGGAATCTCGGGTAAGTGACCCATATTTACGATAATTACCTCGTTATGCGTGATTTTGATTCAATTTCCGCATAAATTGAATTAAATTATGGAAAATTAGTTAAATTGTCGTAAATATTAAATTTAGCTATTCGAGAATTAGAACGAGGTCCGATAAATTATTGGTGGGCCCAATGAGCCCAATAGGCCTCGATAAAGTGAAAATTAAGTGAAAAACGGGCTTAAGGCCGATTAAGGCCCATTAAGGTGCAATCGGGCCCAATAGGGGTAAATGGGCCCAATGATTTAAATTAAACCCAGAAAAGATTAAGTACAATTAAATTATATGTTATCTGACCTGAGGAATGTTAATACGCAGTTCCGGGCATTTGATTGGGAGCATAACGGACTGCGCGACGAGACGACAATGGAAAAGAAAAAGGTCAGACTCGACGAGAATCGAGGTAAGGGAATTCTGCGGACTGCTAGAGGTAACAGTACACAATTTTAAATTCATTGGCAGTCCTTCAAAATAATCTGAAGGGTCTAGAGGTCGAAGAATAATGTTAGTGCCCCGAATGGGCAAATTACTAAAATACCCTTGTTAAGGGTAAAATCTAAAAATTTAGGAAAAATTGGGAGGAGCAAGGACAAGAGGTTCCTGCTCGTTCTGGAGGTATTTCAACGCATGCATGAGTAGGCTGGCTCACCTTGAAAGAAAATGCACCGCATTGCATACTTTCAACGTGAAATTGATTTGAAAACTGTTTTGAGTAAATAGAGCCGCCTACGTGTTTTATTGACATATGACGTGCTAGAGCTCAGCTCGCACGGTATTTTCGATTTGTGTGATGCATGCATTAGTGCTGGAGCGAGAGCTCGCACTAGAGTTTTACATGCATAGGTGCTAGAGTATAACTCGCACCAGATTTCATTTGCTTTTCATGACACGGTGCTAGAGTCTAACTCGCACCAGATTTTACATGATCTTCGTGACAGGGTGCTAGAGTCTAACTCGCACCCGATTTTCACATGATTTATATACAGAGTGCTGAGCTTAACTCGCACTAGTTTTACCGAATTTGCGGAGTACCGCTGTCTGCCCTTGGAGTCAGCCAAAAGGCCCAACAGGCTCAAGAGACCTCTTAGGTGGGGTGAGAGTGAGGGATGAGGTTGGCGGCCTTGTGGGGATGTAAGCGGGCTCTGCCAGTTTACTTGTTTTGATGAGAGTGCTGAGCATCGCTCGCACTGATTTATGAGAACATGCGATGAGCCGTGCTTGGAGCATCGGGTAGACTGTGTGTCACCGATTTAATAGGCTCGCACGTGCATTTTGAGACATGGCATGAGTATTGAGAAACAAACCTCTGTGGGAAGCAGGCCAATTGGGCTGGAGTACCTAGAGATATTATATGGGTTCACGGAGTACGATGTACCGTGCAAGTAGCATGGAGTACGATGTACCGTGTGGTATCTTCGGATACGGCATCTCCGGATGCAGCATCTTCGGATGCCGGGGATCGGATAAGACTGACGGGATGGACTGACCCACCTCCCGGGCGATTCCCGATCATGGTGAGAACCCGCACACTAGGATCCGTGTAGCTGAGGAACTCACGAGGACAAATGTGGCCATAGTCCTAGTTATTTACCTATATACAGATGTTGCCTAGTCTCGCATGTTGATGACTTTTATGATGATTTAAACTGGGTTTTAAAACTAAATTGCATGATGGTATTTTCATGCTTTTCAAAACCCACGTGTGATGTAAACATTTTCATGATTTTGTGTGAGTCAGGATCACCCGCAGGAGGGGTCGAATCCTGACTTTATTGTGAAAATCTTTATTGAGAAAGAAATGATTTATAATAATTGCATGTTGATTTTCCGTGCAAATGTGTTTTACATTTCATCATAATGCATAGCATTGTTTTAAAATGTGTGGAGAAAGGGCGGTTTATGCATGGCACTACGTTCATGTAGGTAGTATGGTTACCTACTTGTTCGTAGGATTGCCTTACTGAGCTTGATGTGCTCACCCCTTTCATTTTCTCCCACAGATAATCTCCGGTTGAAGTTGCGACGACTCAGTACTGCATTTCGGGTATCCTCTGCTGCCCATCAACATAAGGTATATATACACTTGTATATATTGTATCTACATAAGCATAGCACAGTAACATGTTTGTAAGTAACTTCAGGGGATGTATAAATAATATAACAATTATAAATGACTGGAGAAGAAATAAGTACTAGGGTAGATGTATGGTGGGACTGGCATTGACGCACAGCCCAATTATTAGTGGAGTGTTGGTCACGATTCGAGGACAGGTAAGAATACAAGTAAATAAACAAAACGCGAAAAAAATTAACTCTGATTTTTGGGTAGTTTGGGTCGTGACATATAAAGGTGGTATCAGAGCAACAATTGGTCTGATGTGTGTCAGTGTCAATAATTAGAAAATTACATCCCCGTGTTACTGTGCTTAGTTAGATACAATAGTGTATATCGAGATGGGCTTGACTAAGAAATGGTTGAGAATGCAGGAATGCTTAATATGAGTCGCGTTAGATGAGATAGTGCACGAGGCAGAGGTCGTAGAGGTAGACCTGAATCTGCTAAGTCGTGCTGAGTTTGACTATGAGAATCATGATGAAATTGAAATGGAGGCTAATGATGAGTATGCCCCACAGAGTCCGACAGAGTGATCGGACAGTATTGAGAGACGCTTCGCGAGATTGAGGTGGAGCATGGGTATTATTTTGAGGAGCTAATTGCTCAGATTATGTATGAGATCAGAGGGCGCAGCGGAGCATTGGTGGAAACCCGCTCGACCCATCTTAAGTGTTAAACATTCAGAGCTAAGATGAGAATTGTTTATGGATGTATTCCGATGACAGAACATCCCGGACATTATTTAAAGGAAATTTCGAATTAAAGTCCTTACTCTGACCCAGAGGATTTAATTTATTGACGAGTATGGAGACTCGGTTATATTCTGGGCAGATATTACCTCGACACTATGAAAAGTGACAGTCGAGATGTCTAAAAGTTTATGGAAGGGCTCAACTTTTCAATTTGAGTCTAATTGGCCCGCGAGATATTACCTATACCGAGGCAGTGCGCAGATTTACAGTTGGATAAATAAAAATATGAATTGCACGCCTCTGAGATTCGGAGAGGTAGTGAGGGCTGAAATAGAGACAGAAAAGAGAATCGAGAAATGACAAAGATGTTGAATGAGAAAATGGAAATTGGTTAAAGATTAGATTTGATGAGTTATGGGCTGAGATAATTGGTAAGGCCCTAGTGCATCCAATTTTGGCACTGTTGAGGGGCATTGTGATTGGCGGACCCCGACCTGCTACGAAGCAGTGTAGCAGTGTGAGCACTGTAAGCAGTGTGAGATGTGTGGTGGATACCACGGAAGGAAGGTTTATACCTACACGGTATAGATGAAAATGTCTGTTAAGTGTGATAAGACGGACCATTGATTTGATTGCACAGAATTGGGCGAGATCGTCCCACAGAAAAGTAAAGAGACAGAACAACTTCGTTGGTATAGCCGCAACGAAAAGAGAGGCCCTAGCCGAAAAGAAAAAGGAAAGTAGGTTGTTGGACGAAGGCGAGAGGATGTCTTGGACCAGGACACTATTGATGTTTCATGGATGTGGTGTGAGATACCACACTTGTTATGAATAATAAAGTACATATGTTTATTGATCCTGGTGCCACATATTTATTCATACCGCCTTCATTCGCATATAAGTGAGTAAAAGGCATGAATGCCTACATCATTGGGCGCAATACAGATAAATGAGTATCCCAATAGAGGAGGATTAATAAACGGAATAGGGATATTGAGACTTTAAGTTAAAAACAGGGGTGCAACAGTTGAATTTACAGGAGGAAGGGATTGTACTCACAGAATGAATAAAGACAAGAGTTTTATTATAATTGATACGCAAAGGAGAAAATCTTTAAGATAAGGTAGATTCTAAATACAAGACGTATTGGAGTAAGAGGCGTATGCTAGGTAAGAACATCCTTACGATATGAAGTAATTGGGATTAAGCAATTAGTAAGGAATATAAATTATAACCAAGGATAAAGATGGGTATAACCATAACCAGTAGTTGTGGTTAAGTCTGAGGGCTAAAAAAGGTAATTTAAAATACCTCCCCGCCTGAAGACTTGACAGCGTCTAAAAGTATATATGTATAACCTATAACGTGAAATCGAGCGTCGTAATAGATAACTTTAGCATTAGGATACCTTTACTAAGACGATAAGAATATTTAAATTCGACAAATCATAAAGACTAACATAGTAAATTTAATAAGAGCCGTTAAGATAAGTAAAGGAAACGACGCAGGTTAGTACCTGAAAACGTAAGCGCTTTTGAAGGATTTTATACGCTTATGCGTAAATAAGTCAAGGGTTGGACCGAATTGTAATCAGCAGTATCGGTGATATGTTAGGTGTAGTTAAAGTCTAGGGCGAATTATAAGCAACAATTAGAAATGGCTTTTACAAATGGGTTGTTGCGAGTTCAAAATGGATATACTTGGTTGACACGTTTAATTAAGAAATGTGGTCTTGGAATGAGATGATAAATAAGATGATTGATGTGACGTGAATTTGGCGTGATGAAGTATGAACTGACCACCGTGATTAATTTCACCATACCCAACAGCTCAAGAGGTTCTCAGTGAGTATAAATACCTCAAAATCATGAAGGAGCTGTGTATTGATGTATAATGGGAAGATACCCATGATTTAAAGTTGACAACAGTATTTGTACCGAGGATATGGTACTATTATGTACACGGTGAGAAATTGTAGATATGCACTGATCATAAAGCCCGAGTATCTGTTTTTACAGAAAGAGGCGAACATGAGAATATACATATTGGGTTAGAGCTTCTGAGAGATTTTGATTGTGGAAATTGTACCTGTAAGACCCGAATTTAATTAATATACGAAAATTAAATAAGAAAAGATGGGGGACGTATGAAGGAAGTCGGGTTAAATTAATCCCGAATACGTGTAAGGGCAAAACGGTCAAAAGATCGAAAGCCGGAGTAAATTCGATGAGAAAAATTAATTAAAAATATGGATTTGAGAAATCTTGGTCAATAAAGATGAAATAAATTTATTTTGGGTTAAATTGATCAAGATATTAATTTATTGGAATTAATCGGGATTAATTGGAATTTTTAGTTCGGAAAAATAATCCCGAAAATAATCGAAAAATATAC
The DNA here is from genome assembly GCA_033439115.1 of Firmiana major. NCBI lineage: Eukaryota > Viridiplantae > Streptophyta > Magnoliopsida > Malvales > Malvaceae > Firmiana > Firmiana major. The sequence continues at coordinate 8,689,966 of CM065899.1, read as the reverse complement.
CGAAAAGTCACCCGGGACAATATCCTGAAAATACGGAGAAATTATACCCGAAAAAGAGGTTAAAATTTAATAAATAAATTAAATAAAAATTAAATTAATTGAATAAGAATAAAATAATAATTTTAAGTGATATTTTGGGTATTTTAATGTATTTTAATGAATAGTAAAATAATTAAAATAAATAAAAATAATAATAATAAAAATGATAAAACAAAAAGAAAAAAAAAAAAAAGAGAAGAGAGAGAAGAAACCATCGGGGAGAGAGAAAGAAGCAGAGAAGCCGAAAACGAAGCAAACGGAGGCAGAAGGCCCGACCACCGTCCGGCGGCCAACGGCCCGGCCAAGGGCCGGAAAAGAAAGAGGGGAGGCCGGTGATCTCAATGGCACCGGCGGTGCAGCCCACCGACGCCGGAGGAAGCCGATCGGAGGAGAGAAAAGCCGTGGGAAAGAGAGGGTCACCGGCGGCGAACGGCGGCGACCCAGCCTGAACCAAGGCTCGATTTTGAGAGCCCAGGCGACGGCGGTGCTTTTGAGACCGGTGGCAGCCGACGAGACGGCCGGAATCGGCGGCGACGGCCAAGAGGGGAAAATGGGTCCGACGGCCGAGAGGGAGAAGTGCCGGACCGGCGGCGTTCCGGCGAGCTTGACCCAAACCGAGGCCAGAATCGTGATGCGGACGACCCAGCGGAGCGTTTGGCGGTGGAAGCCGGCAGAGAACCGGCCGGCAAGGTGGCGAACCGGCGGTGAACCGGTCGAACCGGGGTGAACCGGCGGTCTGAACCGGTCCGAACCGGACTGAACCGGTTCAGCCAAAAAGAGGGGAAAAAAGGGAGAAAAAGGGAAAAGGAAAAAGAGGAAAAAATTGGGGAAAATTCCGGTGATGCAATCGAGCTTCGGGTAAGTCGATAAGCGGTCAAATTGACCGATTTAAATTTGGAATATTTTATTTAATTAATTTTGGGCTGAGAACTTACCCGGAAAAATTGTGGAATTGTGTAGCTCGACGATTGGCATCCACCGAGGGCTCGAGACAGCCTCGATTTGCGGACTAGCATGGAATCTCGGGTAAGTGACCCCTATTTACGACAATTTCCTCGTTATGCGTGATATTGATTAAATTTACGCATAAATTGAATTAATTTATGGAAATTTAGATTAATTGTCGTAAATATTAAATTTAGCTATTCGAGAATTAGAACGAGGCTCAATAAATTATTGATGGGCCCAATGAGCCCAATAGGCCTCGATAAAGAGAAAATTAAGTGGAAAACGGGCTTAAGGCCGATTAAGGCCCATTAAGGTGCAATCGGGCCCAATAGGGGTAAACGGGCCCAATGATTTAAATTAAGCCCAAAAAAGATTAAGTACAATTAAATCATAATATCTGACCTGAGGAATATTAATACGCAGTTCCGGGCATTGGATTGGAAACATATCGGACTGCGCGATGGGACTACATTGGAAAAGAGAAAGGTCAGACTCGACGAGAATCGAGGTAAGGGAATTCTGCGGACTGCTAGAGGTAACAGTACGCAAATTTTAAATTCATATGCAGTCCTTTAAAATATCCTGAAGGGTCTAGAGGTCAAATAATAATTTTAGTGCCCCGAATGGGCAAATTACTAAAATACCCTTGTTAAGGGTAAAATTCTAAAAATCTAGGAAAAATTGGGAGGAGCAAGGACAAGAGGTTCCTGCTCGTTCTGGAGATATTTCAACGCATGCATGAGTAGGCTGGCTCGCCTTGAAAGAAAGTGCACCGCATTGCATACTTTCAACGTGAAATTGATTTGAAAACTGTTTTGAGTAAATAGAGCCGCCTACGTGTTTTATTGACATATGACGTGCTAGAGCTCAGCTCGCACGGTAATTTCGATTTGTGTGATGCATGCATTAGTGCTGGAGCGAGAGCTCGCACTAGAGTTTTACATGCATAGGTGCTAGAGTATAACTCGCACCAGATTTCACATGCTCTTTCGTGACACGGTGCTAGAGTCTGACTCGCACCATATTTTTACATGATTTTCGAGACAGAGTGCTGGAGTTTAACCCGCACCAGTATTTATAAAATTTTCATGTGATTTATAATATACAGAGTGCTGAGCTTAGCTCGCACTAGTTTTACCGGATTTGTGGAGTACCGCTGTCTACCCTTGGAGTCAGCCAAAAGGCCCAACAGGCTCAAGAGACCTCTTAGGTAGGGTGAGAGTGAGGGATGAGGTTGGCGGCCTTGTGGGGATGTAAGCGGGCTCTGCCAGTTGACGTGTTTTGATGAGAGTGCTGAGCATCGCTCACACAGATTTTATGAGAACATGCGATGAGCCGTGCTTGGAGCATCGGGTAGACTGTGTGTCACCGATTTAATAGGCTCGCACGTGCGTTTTGAGACATGGCATGAGTATTGAGAAACAAACCTCTGTGGGAAGCAGGCCAATTGGGCCGGAGTACCTAGAGATATTACATGGGTTCATGGAGTACGATGTACCGTGCAAGTAGCATGGAGTACGATGTACCGTGTTGTATCTTCGGATACGGCATCTCCGGATGCAGCATCTTCGGATGCCGGGGATCGGATAAGACTGACGGGATGGACTGACCCACCTCCCGGGCGGTTCCCGATCATGGTGAGAACCCGCACACTAGGATCCGTGTAGCTGAGGAACTCACGAGGACAGATGTGGCCATAGTCCTAGTTATTTACCTATATACAGACGTTGCCTAGTCTCGCATGTTGATGATTTCTATGATGATTTAAACTGGGTTTTAAAACTAAATTGCATGATGGTATTTCCATGCTTTTCAAAACCCACGTGTGATGTAAATGTTTTCATGATTTTGTGTGAGTCAGGATCACCCGCAGGAGGGGTCGAGTCCTGACTTTATTGTCAAAATCTTAATTGAGAAAGAAATGATTTATGATAATTGCATGTTGATTTTTCGTGCAAATGTATTTTACATATCATCATAATGCATAGCATTGTTTTAAAATGTGTGGAGAAAGGGTGGTTTATGCATGGCACTACGTTCATGTAGGTAGTATGGTTACCTACTTGTTCGTAGGATTGCCTTACTGAGCTTGATGTGCTCACCCCTTTCATTTTCTCCCACAGATGATCTCCAGTTGAAGTTGAGGCGACTCAGTACTGCATTCCGGATATCCGCTGCTGCCCATCAACATAAGGTATATACACTTGTACTTATTGTATCTACATAAGCATAGCACAGTAACATGATTGTAAGTAACTTTAGGGGATGTATAAATAATATAACAATTATAAATGACTGGAGAAGAAATAAGTACTAGGGTAGATGTATGGTGGGACTGGCATTGACGCACAGCCCAATTAGTAGTGGAGTGTTGGTCACGATTCGAGGACAGGTAAGAATTAAGTAAGAAAATAAACAAAAACGCAAAAAAATTCACTCTGATTTTTGGATAGTTGGGTCGTGACAATTATTTTGGTATCAGAGCGTAATTGGTCTGATGTGTGTCAGTGTCAGAAGTTAAGAAATTACATCCCCGTGTTATTGTGCTTAGTTAGATACAATAGTGTATATCGAGATGGGCTTGACTAAGAAATGGTTGAGAATGCAGGAATGCCTAATATGAGTCGCGCTAAATGAGATAGTGCACGAGGCAGAGGTCGTAGAGGTAGACCTGAGTCTGCTAAGTCGTGCTGAGTTTGGCTATGAAAATCAGTATGAGATTGAAATAGAGGCGAATGTTGAGCATGCCTCACAGAGTCCGACAGAGAGATCGGACAGTATTGAGACACGCTTCGCGAGATTGGAGCGGAGTGTGGAGATTATTTTGAGGAGCTAATTACTCAGATTATGTACGAGATCAGAGGGCGCAGCGGAGCATTGGTGAAAACCCGCTCGACCCATCTTAAGAGCTGATATGAGAAATGATTATGGATGTATTCCGGTGACAGGATATCCTGGACATGATTTAAAGGAAATTTTGGATTAAAGTCCTTACTCTGACCCAGAGGATTTAATTTATTGACGAGTATGGAGACTCGATTATATTCTGGGCAGATATTACCTCGACACTATGAAAAGTGACAGTCGAGATGTCTAAAAGTTTATGGAAGGGCTCAGATTTTCAATTAGAGTCCGATTGGCCCGTGAGATATTACCTATACCGAGGCAGTGCACAGATTTACAGTTGGGTAAATAAGAACATGAATTGTACGCCTCTGAGACTTGGAAAGGTAGTGAGGGCCGAGATAGAGACAGAAAGAAAAGCGAGAAATGACAAGGATGTCAAAAATGGGAAAATTGGTAATTGGTAAAAGATCTGATGTAACGAGTTATGGGCTAAGATAATTGGTAAGGCCCTAGTGCATCTAATTTTGGGCACTCTTGTGGGCATTGTGATTGGAGGACCCCGACCTGCTACGAAGCAGAGTAGCAGTGTCATTACTGTGGAATGTGTGGTGGATACCACAGAAGGAGCGTCTATACCTACACGGTATTGATGAAAATGGTCGTTAAGTGTGGTATGATGGACCATTGATTTTGATTACACAGAGTTGGGCGAAATCGCCCCACAAAAAAGTAAAGAGACAGAGAAAAATTTCGTTGTTATAGCTGAAAACGAAAAGGGAGGCCATAGCCGAAGAGAAAAAAAGGAAAGTAGGCTATTGGACGAAGGCGAGTGGATGTCTTGGACCAGGATGCTATTGATGTTTCATGGATGTGGTGTAAGATACCACACTTGTTATGAATAATAAAGTACATATGTTTATTGATCCTGGTGCCACATATTTATTCATACCGCCTTCATTCGCATATAAGTGAGTAAAAGGCATGAATGCCTACATCATTGGGCAATACTGATAAATGAGTACCCCAATAGAGGAGGATTAATTAACGGAATATGGATATTGAGATTTTCAGTCGAAAATAGGGGTGCAACAGTTAAAATTAAAGGAGTAAAGGGATTGTACTCACAGAATGAATAAAGACAAGAGTTTCATTATAATTGATACACTAAGGAGAAAATCTTCGAGATAAGATAGATCCTAAAGACAAGATGTATTGGAGTAAGAGATGTATGCTAGGTAAGAACATCCTTACGATATGAAGTAATTGGGATTAAGCAATTAGTAAGGAATATAAATTATAACCAAGGACAAATATGGGTATAACCATAACCGGTAGTTGTGGTTAAGTCTGAAGGCTAATAAAGGTATTTCAAAATACCTCCCCGCCTGAAGACTTGACAGCATCTAGATATATATATATATATATATATATATAATCTATAACGGGAAATCGATCATCGTAATAAATACCTTTAGCATTAGGTTACCTTACTAAGACGATAAGAACATTAAAATTCGACAATTATAAAGGTTAACGTAGTAAAATTTGATAAGAGCCGTTAAGATAAGAAAAGGAAATGACGCAGGTTAGTACCTGGAAACGTAAACGACTTTGAAGGATCTTATACGCTTATGCGTAAATAAGTCAAGGATTGGACCGAATCGTAATCAGCAGTATCGGTCATATGCTGGGTGTAGTTAAAGCCTAGGGCGAATTATAAGCAACAATTGGAAGATAGCTTTTACAGATGGATTATTGCGAGATTTAAAATGGTATACCCTGTTGACACGTTTAACTAAGAAAACGTGATCTTGGAATAAGATGATAAATAAGATGATAGATGTGACGTGAATTTGGCGTGATGAAGTATGAACTGACCACCATGATTAATTTCACCATGCCCAACAGCTCAAGAGGTTTTTCAGTGAGTATGAATGCCTCAAAGTTATGATGGAGCTGTGTATTGATGTATAATGGGAAGATAGTCAATTTTGGAGTCAGACAACTCTTCGATCACGAAATAAACTATCTGACCCATGATTTAAAGTTGGCAACAGTATTTGTACCGAGGATATGGTACTATTATGTACAGGGTGAGGAATTATGGATATGCACTGATCATAGAGCCCGAGTATCTGTTTTCACAGAAAGGGGCGAATATGAAAATACATATTGGGTTAGAGCTTCTGAGAGATTTTGATTTATGAGAATTGTACCACCCAAGAAAGGCGAATGTGATGACTGATGCCTTGAGCAGAAAGAGCCTCGGGATGGTACCACATATGATGGTCAGGGAGCGTGAGCTGCTAGATGCAGTTGTGGACCTCAGTATTGATGTGATCCCTTCTGAGGATGACAGTGATTGTGTGACAGCTAGCCTGATGACTAGTACCGGATGAGAGTGCCCGGATTTGCCAGGCTTAGCGTGATGATCGACCGGATGTCGATAGTTTGGGTCTGATTCAGAAGGGTACAGTGATAGAGTTCACAGTGGGTGATAATGAGTTACTGAGGATTCAGAGACAGTATGAGTGCTCCCCAGGACCACAGTTGATGAGATAGTGATATTGTCAGAAGCTCACTCTTCAAGATATACAGTGCATACGGAAGGTAATAAGAATATATTAAAATCTCGAAAAGGGTATTGGTGGTCAGATGTTAAAAGAGACATGATAGAGATTGTGAAAGAGTGCCTAGTGTGTCAGCAGAGTAAGGTAGAGCATTAAAAGTCTGCAGAGTTATTGCAGCACCTACCTATATCGACACGGCACGAAAAACGAGAGCAAGTCTCCATGAATGTCGTGATGGGTTATAGAGGACCCGGATAAATCAGGAGACTATTTGGATGATAGTCGATAGAGTGACTAAGTCTACCCACTTTCTGGTTATGAAATCCCTAAATACTCAAAGTGTGTATGAGGATTTATATATAAGAAAGATTGTGGAACATTAAGTAGCGTTCCAGTGAGCATGGTATCATATAGGGATTCCCGCTCCACTTCCTACCTCAGGGAATATTTTTAGGAAGCTATGGGAACCCGACTGAGTATTAGCACAGCTTTACATCCTCAGACAGATGGTCAGTCAGGGAGGACTGTACAAGTTCTGGAGGATCCGATGAAAGCGTGTGCCATTGATTTTATAAGCTCCTGGAATGATCAGTTGATTTCTAATTGAAGTCGCCAATAACGACAATTGGCAATTGAGTATCGGGATAACGAGATATGAGGCAGTGTATAGCTGTAGGGGCTGTTCCCCAAATTGGATAAGAAAGAGTGGGTGACAGGTAGAAATTATTTCTGACTTTGGATAATAAGTCTCTGAGGATGTTTAGTTAAGGATGAGAGATTAAGAACACCTCAGAACAGATAGAAAAATATTGGAATTCACCCTTGGTGAATTATTATGGTTGAAAGTTACACGTCCTAAGAGAATAAGGACATAGCGGAACTTTTGGAAGAAGTAAATTGAGTTGAGCTGGATCGAATTCTTGAGAGATTGGACAAGTGGGAGATAAGACCTGTAGGTTGTTGTTAATCACTTGGATTAATAGGCACCCACAATGTGTCCCAGCTTATGATGCTTCGGTACTACTATCCAGATCCAGCAGAGGTGATAGGATATGAACTCCAAAAGTTCAGTTTAATGAAATTATAAGTATATCGAGAAGTTGATTTGGGCATTAAACAGGAAAGAGAAAGTATTGAGGTTTAAGATGATCTCCCTAATTAAAGTCCTTTGGTAGTAATACACTCCGGAGAAGATTACATAAGAATTTAAGAGTATGATACGATCGATGTACCCGGAGTTGTATATGGACTCATATGACTTGGTTCTAATTTGGAGGACCAAATTCTTTAAGTGGGGGAGAGTTGTAAGACCCGAATTTAATTAATATACGAAAATTAAATAAGAAAAGATGGGGGACGTATGAAGGAAGTCGGGTTAAATTAATCCCGAATACGTGTAAGGGCAAAACGGTCAAAAGATCGAAAGCCGGAGTAAATTCGATGAGAAAAATTAATTAAAAATATGGATTTGAGAAATCTTGGTCAATAAAGATGAAATAAATTTATTTTGGGTTAAATTGATCAAGATATTAATTTATTGGAATTAATCGGGATTAATTGGAATTTTTAGTTCGGAAAAATAATCCCGAAAATAATCGAAAAATATACCGAAAAGTCACCCGGGACAATATCCTGAAAATACGGAGAAATTATACCCGAAAAAGAGGTTAAAATTTAATAAATAAATTAAATAAAAATTAAATTAATTGAATAAGAATAAAATAATAATTTTAAGTGATATTTTGGGTATTTTAATGTATTTTAATGAATAGTAAAATAATTAAAATAAATAAAAATAATAATAATAAAAATGATAAAACAAAAAGAAAAAAAAAAAGAGAAGAGAGAGAAGAAACCATCGGGGAGAGAGAAAGAAGCAGAGAAGCCGAAAACGAAGCAAACGGAGGCAGAAGGCCCGACCACCGTCCGGCGGCCAACGGCCCGGCCAAGGGCCGGAAAAGAAAGAGGGGAGGCCGGTGATCTCAATGGCACCGGCGGTGCAGCCCACCGACGCCGGAGGAAGCCGATCGGAGGAGAGAAAAGCCGTGGGAAAGAGAGGGTCACCGGCGGCGAACGGCGGCGACCCAGCCTGAACCAAGGCTCGATTTTGAGAGCCCAGGCGACGGCGGTGCTTTTGAGACCGGTGGCAGCCGACGAGACGGCCGGAATCGGCGACGACGGCCAAGAGGGGAAAACGGGTCCGACGGCCGAGAGGGAGAAGAGCCGGACCGGCGGCGTTCCGGCGAGCTTGACCCAAACCGAGGCCAGAATCGTGATGCGGACGACCCAGCGGAGCGTTTGGCGGTGGAAGCCGGCAGAGAACCGGCCGGCAAGGTGGCGAACCGGCGGTGAACCGGTCGAACCGGGGTGAACCGGCGGTCTGAACCGGTCCGAACCGGACTGAACCGGTTCAGCCAAAAAGAGGGGAAAAAAGGGAGAAAAAGGGAAAAGGAAAAAGAGGAAAAAATTGGGGAAAATTCCGGTGATGCAATCGAGCTTCGGGTAAGTCGATAAGCGGTCAAATTGACCGATTTAAATTTGGAATATTTTATTTAATTAATTTTGGGCTGAGAACTTACCCGGAAAAATTGTGGAATTGTGTAGCTCGACGATTGGCATCCACCGAGGGCTCGAGACAGCCTCGATTTGCGGACTAGCATGGAATCTCGGGTAAGTGACCCCTATTTATGACAATTTCCTCGTTATGCGTGATATTGATTAAATTTACGCATAAATTGAATTAATTTATGGAAATTTAGATTAATTGTCGTAAATATTAAATTTAGCTATTCGAGAATTAGAACGAGGCTCAATAAATTATTGATGGGCCCAATGAGCCCAATAGGCCTCGATAAAGAGAAAATTAAGTGGAAAACGGGCTTAAGGCCGATTAAGGCCCATTAAGGTGCAATCGGGCCCAATAGGGGTAAACGGGCCCAATGATTTAAATTAAGCCCAGAAAAGATTAAGTACAATTAAATCATAATATCTGACCTGAGGAATATTAATACGCAGTTCCGGGCATTGGATTGGAAACATATCGGACTGCGCGATGGGACTACATTGGAAAAGAGAAAGGTCAGACTCGACGAGAATCGAGGTAAGGGAATTCTGCGGACTGCTAGAGGTAACAGTACGCAAATTTTAAATTCATATGCAGTCCTTTAAAATATCCTGAAGGGTCTAGAGGTCAAATAATAATTTTAGTGCCCCGAATGGGCAAATTACTAAAATACCCTTGTTAAGGGTAAAATTCTAAAAATCTAGGAAAAATTGGGAGGAGCAAGGACAAGAGGTTCCTGCTCGTTCTGGAGATATTTCAACGCATGCATGAGTAGGCTGGCTCGCCTTGAAAGAAAGTGCACCGCATTGCATACTTTCAACGTGAAATTGATTTGAAAACTGTTTTGAGTAAATAGAGCCGCCTACGTGTTTTATTGACATATGACGTGCTAGAGCTCAGCTCGCACGGTAATTTCGATTTGTGTGATGCATGCATTAGTGCTGGAGCGAGAGCTCGCACTAGAGTTTTACATGCATAGGTGCTAGAGTATAACTCGCACCAGATTTCACATGCTCTTTCGTGACACGGTGCTAGAGTCTGACTCGCACCATATTTTTACATGATTTTCGAGACAGAGTGCTGGAGTTTAACCCGCACCAGTATTTATAAAATTTTCATGTGATTTATAATATACAGAGTGCTGAGCTTAGCTCGCACTAGTTTTACCGGATTTGTGGAGTACCGCTGTCTACCCTTGGAGTCAGCCAAAAGGCCCAACAGGCTCAAGAGACCTCTTAGGTAGGGTGAGAGTGAGGGATGAGGTTGGCGGCCTTGTGGGGATGTAAGCGGGCTCTGCCAGTTGACGTGTTTTGATGAGAGTGCTGAGCATCGCTCACACAGATTTTATGAGAACATGCGATGAGCCGTGCTTGGAGCATCGGGTAGACTGTGTGTCACCGATTTAATAGGCTCGCACGTGCGTTTTGAGACATGGCATGAGTATTGAGAAACAAACCTCTGTGGGAAGCAGGCCAATTGGGCCGGAGTACCTAGAGATATTACATGGGTTCATGGAGTACGATGTACCGTGCAAGTAGCATGGAGTACGATGTACCGTGTTGTATCTTCGGATACGGCATCTCCGGATGCAGCATCTTCGGATGCCGGGGATCGGATAAGACTGACGGGATGGACTGACCCACCTCCCGGGCGGTTCCCGATCATGGTGAGAACCCGCACACTAGGATCCGTGTAGCTGAGGAACTCACGAGGACAGATGTGGCCATAGTCCTAGTTATTTACCTATATACAGACGTTGCCTAGTCTCGCATGTTGATGATTTCTATGATGATTTAAACTGGGTTTTAAAACTAAATTGCATGATGGTATTTCCATGCTTTTCAAAACCCACGTGTGATGTAAATGTTTTCATGATTTTGTGTGAGTCAGATCACCCGCAGGAGGGGTCGAGTCCTGACTTTATTGTCAAAATCTTAATTGAGAAAGAAATGATTTATGATAATTGCATGTTGATTTTTCGTGCAAATGTATTTTACATATCATCATAATGCATAGCATTGTTTTAAAATGTGTGGAGAAAGGGTGGTTTATGCATGGCACTACGTTCATGTAGGTAGTATGGTTACCTACTTGTTCGTAGGATTGCCTTACTGAGCTTGATGTGCTCACCCCTTTCATTTTCTCCCACAGATGATCTCCAGTTGAAGTTGAGGCGACTCAGTACTGCATTCCGGATATCCGCTGCTGCCCATCAACATAAGGTATATACACTTGTACTTATTGTATCTACATAAGCATAGCACAGTAACATGATTGTAAGTAACTTTAGGGGATGTATAAATAATATAACAATTATAAATGACTGGAGAAGAAATAAGTACTAGGGTAGATGTATGGTGGGACTGGCATTGACGCACAGCCCAATTAGTAGTGGAGTGTTGGTCACGATTCGAGGACAGGTAAGAATTAAGTAAGAAAATAAACAAAAACGCAAAAAAATTCACTCTGATTTTTGGATAGTTGGGTCGTGACAGTACCACCCAGGAAAGGCTGATGCTTTGAGTAGAAAGAGCCTCGGGATGGTATTGCATATGATGGTCAGGGAGCGTGAGCTGCTAGAGCAGTTGTGGACCTCAGTATTGATGTGATCCCTTCTGATGATGACAGTGATTGTGTGACAGCTAGCCTGATGATTAGAACCGGATGAGAGTGCCCGGATTTGCCAGGCTTAGCGTGATGATCGACCGGATGTCGATAGTTTGGGTCTGATTCAGAAGGGTACAGTGATAGAGTTCACAGTGGGTGATAATGAGTTACTGAGGATTCAGAGACAGTATGAGTGCTCCCCAGGACCACAGTTGATGAGACAGTAATGTTGTCAGAAGCTCACTCTTCAAGATATACAGTGCATACGGAAGGTAATAAGAATATATTAAAATCTCGAAAAGGGTATTGGTGGTCAGATGTTAAAAGAGACATGATAGAGATTGTGAAAGAGTGCCTAGTGTGTCAGCAGAGTAAGGTAGAGCATTAAAAGTCTGCAGAGTTATTGCAGCACCTACCTATATCGACACGGCATGAAAAACGAGAGCAAGTCTCCATGAATGTCGTGATGGGTTATAAAGGACCCGGATAAATCAGGAGACTATTTGGATGATAGTCGATAGAGTGACTAAGTCTACCCACTTTCTGGTTATGAAATCCCTAAATACTCAAAGTGTGTATGAGGATTTATATATAAGAAAGATTGTGGAACATTAAGTAGCGTTCCAGTGAGCATGGTATCATATAGGGATTCCCGCTTCACTTCTTACTTCAGGGTATATTTTTCAGGAAGCTATGGGAACCCGACTGAGTATTAGCACAGCTTTCCATCCTCAGACAGATGGTCAGTCAGAGAAGACTGTACAAGTTCTGGAGGATCCGATGAAAGCGTGTGCCACTGATTTTATAAGCTCCTGGAATGATCAATGGATTTTTAATTAAAGTTGCCAATAACGACAGTTGGCAGTTGAGTATCGGGATAACAAGTTATGAGACAGTGTATGGCTGTAGGGGTTGTTCCCCAAATTGGATAAGAAAAGTGGGTGACAGATAGAAGTATTTTCGACTTGGATAATAAGTCTCTGAGGATGTCTAGTTAAGGATGAGAGATTAAGAACACCTCAGAGCAGATAGAAAAGTATTGGAATTCACCCTTGGTGAATTGGTATGGTTGAAATATTTCATTGCCCTAAGAGAATAAGGACATAACGAACTTTTGGAAGAAGGTACATTAAGTTACGCTGGATGGAATATTTTGAGAGATTAGACAAGTGGGAGATAAGACCTGTAGGTTGGTGTTATCACCTGAAGTAACAGGCACCCACAATGTGTCTCAGCTTTTGATGCTTCGGAAATACTATCCAGATCCAGCGTAGGCGATAGGATATGAATTCCAAAAGTTCAATTTCATGAAAATACAAGTATATTGAAGAAATTGATTCGGGCATTAAACAGGAAAGAGAAAGTATTGAGGTTTAAGATGATCTCCCTAATTAAAGTCCTTTGGTAGTAATACACTCCGGAGAAGGTCACATAAGAATTTAAAAGTATGATATAATCGGTGTACCCGGAGTTGTATATGGACTCATATGAACTGGTTCTAATTTGGAGGACCAAATTCCTTAAGTGGGGGAGATTTGTAAGACCCGAATTTACTTAAAATACGAAAAAAATTAAATAAGAAAAGATAGGGGACGTATGAAGGAAGTCGGGTTAAATTAATCCCGAACACGTGTAAGGGTAAAATGGTCAAAAGACCAAAAGTCGGTATAATTTCGATAAAGAAATTTAATTAAAAATATGGATTTAAGAAATCTTGGTCAATAAAAGTGAAATAAAATTATTTCAGATTAAATTGATCAAGATATTAATTTATTGGAATTAATCGGGATTAATTGGAATTTTTTAGTTCAGAAAAATAATCCCGAAAATAATCGAAAAATATACCGAAAAGTCACTCGGGACAATATCCCGAAAATACGGAGAAAATATACCCGAAAATGGTTAAAATAAATTAAATAAATTAAATTTAAAATTAAATAAATTAAATTAGAATAAAATAATAATTTAGAAGATATTTTTGGGGTATTTAATATATTTTAATGAATAGTAAAATAATTAAAATAAATAAATAAAATAATAATAAAATTAATAAAAAAAAAAAGGAGAAACCCGAAAACGCGAAAAAGCAGAGCAAAAACGGAAAGCGACCGACCGAGCCCCTGCCGGCGATCGGTGGCGACCAGGCGAGGCCGAGGAGGGAGCCCAACGAGGCCCGACCACCACCGACCTAGCAGAGGCATGAACGGCGGCGAAACGACGGCAGAACCGAGGGAAAACGAAACCGAAGGGGGGAGAGAGATTCTCGGCCATCGGCGTCGATTCGGGCTGAACGGAGGCCGGATTTCGAAAGCCCAGAAGCTGGCGAGTCGATCGGTGGTAACCACGGCCATCAGAACGGCCGAAAACACCGTGAACGGCGGAGAGACGAAAACGGCACCGACGTCGGAGGAGAGAAGAGGCCGGACCGGCCACTTTCCGGCGAGCTTTGGCGAAGCCGACTCCAGATCCATGCATCGGACAGCCTTGCGGAGCCACTGGCGGTGGAAGCCGGCGGAGAACCGGCCGGAAAAGGGGTGAACCGGCGGTGAACCGGCCGAACCGGGGTGAACCGACGGTCTGAACCGGTCCGAACCGGGCTGAACCGGTTCAGCCAAAAAGAGAGGGAAAAAGGAAGAAAAAAGGGAAAAAGAAAGAGAAAAAAATTGGGGAAAATTCCTGTGATGCAATCGAGCTTCGGGTAAGTCGACAAGCGGTCAAATTGACCCGATTTAAATTTAGAATATTTTATTTAATTAAATTTCGACTGAAAAGTTTACCCGAAAATGTAATTAATTGTGTAGCTCGACGATTGGCATCCACCGACAGCTCGAGACAGCCTTGATTTACGGACTAGCATGGAATCTCAGGTAAGTGACCCATATTTACGACAATTACCTCGTTATGCGTGATTTTGATTCAATTTCCGCATAAATTGAATTAAATTATGAAAAATTAGTTAAATTGTCGTAAATATTAAATTTAGCTATTCGAGAATTAGAACGAGGTCCGATAAATTATTGGTGGGCCCAATGAGCCCAATAGGCCTCGATAAAGTGAAAATTAAGTGGAAAACGGGCTTAAGGCCGATTAAGGCCCATTAAGGTGCAATCGGGCCCAATAGGGGTAAATGGGCCCAATGATTTAAATTAAGCCCAGAAAAGATTAAGTACAATTAAATTATATGTTATCTGACTTGAGGAATGTTAATACGCAGTTCCGGGCATTTGATTGGGAGCATAACGGACTGCGCGACGAGACGACAATGGAAAAGAAAAAGGTCAGACTCGACGAGAATCGAGGTAAGGGAATTCTGCGGACTGCTAGAGGTAACAGTACGCAATTTTAAATTCATTGGCAGTCCTTTAAAATAATCTGAAGGGTCTAGAGGTCGAAGAATAATGTTAGTGCCCCGAATGGGCAAATTACTAAAATACCCTTGTTAAGGGTAAAATCTAAAAATTTAGGAAAAATTGGGAGGAGCAAGGACAAGAGGTTCCTGCTCGTTCTGGAGGTATTTCAACGCATGCATGAGTAGGCTGGCTCACCTTGAAAGAAAATGCACCGCATTGCATACTTTCAACGTGAAATTGATTTGAAAACTGTTTTGAGTAAATAGAGCCGCCTACGTGTTTTATTGACATATGACGTGCTAGAGCTCAGCTCGCACGGTATTTTCGATTTGTGTGATGCATGTATTAGTGCTGGAGCGAGAGCTTGCACTAGAGTTTTACATGCATAGGTGCTAGAGTATAACTCGCACCAGATTTCATTTGCTTTTCATGACACGGTGCTAGAGTCTAACTCGCACCAGATTTTACATGATCTTCGTGACAGGGTGCTAGAGTCTAACTCGCACCCGATTTTCACATGATTTATATACAGAGTGCTGAGCTTAGCTCGTACTAGTTTTACCGGATTTGTGGAGTACCGCTGTCTGCCCTTGGAGTCAGCCAAAAGGCCCAACAGGCTCAAGAGACCTCTTAGGTGGGGTGAGAGTGAGGGATGAGGTTGGCGGCCTTGTGGGGATGTAAGCGGGCTCTGCCAGTTTACTTGTTTTGATGAGAGTGCTGAGCATCGCTCGCACTGATTTATGAGAACATGCGATGAGTCGTGCTTGGAGCATCGGGTAGACTGTGTGTCACCGATTTAATAGGCTCGCACGTGCATTTTGAGACATGGCATGAATATTGAGAAACAAACCTCTGTGGGAAGCAGGCCAATTGGGCTGGAGTACCTAGAGATATTATATGGGTTCACGGAGTACGATGTACCGTGCAAGTAGCATGGAGTACGATGTACCGTGTGGTATCTTCGGATACGGCATCTCCGGATGCAGCATCTTCGGATGTCGGGGATCGGATAAGACTGACGGGATGGACTGACCCACCTCCCGGGCGGTTCCTGATCATGGTGAGAACCCGCACACTAGGATCCGTGTAGCTGAGGAACTCACGAGGACAAATGTGGCCATAGTCCTAGTTATTTACCTATATACAGATGTTGCCTAGTCTCGCATGTTGATGACTTTTATGATGATTTAAACTGGGTTTTAAAACTAAATTGCATGATGGTATTTCCATGCTTTTCAAAACCCACGTGTGATGTAAACGTTTTCATGATTTTGTGTGAGTCAGGATCACCCGCAGGAGGGGTCAAATCCTGACTTGATTGTGAAAATCTTTATTGAGAAAGAAATGATTTATAATACTTGCATGTTGATTTTTCGTGCAAATGTGTTTTACATTTCATCATAATGCATAGCATTGTTTTAAAATGTGTGGAGAAAGGGCGGTTTATGCATGGCACTACGTTCATGTAGGTAGTATGGTTACCTACTTGTTCGTAGGATTGCCTTACTGAGCTTGATGTGCTCACCCCTTTCATTTTCTCCCACAGATAATCTCCGGTTGAAGTTGCGACGACTCAGTACTGCATTTCGGGTATCCGCTGCTGCCCATCAACATAAGGTATATATACACTTGTACATATTGTATCTACATAAGCATAGCACAGTAACATGTTTGTAAGTAACTTCAGGGGATGTATAAATAATATAACAATTATAAATGACTGGAGAAGAAATAAGTACTAGGGTAGATGTATGGTGGGACTGGCATTGACGCACAGCCCAATTATTAGTGGAGTGTTGGTCACGATTCGAGGACAGGTAAGAATACAAGTAAATAAACAAAGCGCGAAAAAAATTAACTCTGATTTTTGGGTAGTTTGGGTCGTGACATGTGCCATGTGTGAATCTAAATCAGTGGCTATGTCACGTGTGTTTGGTGGCTGCACCACGTGCATTATTATTACAGTGATTTTATCACGTTTATTGAGAAAGCCATTATCGCATTATTTTCACATGCTTGTTACTGCTCTATACTGAGCCTTTTACTTCATGTTTCCACATGATTTTGAGATATGAGAATGTTGTTTTGAGAACTTTCATGCTATGGTTTTCAAATGAGTATACTGAGTTTTACGTGCAAATAAATATTTTATGATGTGCATTATGGTTTATATAACGAGTCCCTTACCCCCTTACTGAGCGATTTGGAAGCTCACCCTGTTTTCTTCCCCCCCTCCCCAGATTTCTTCAAGTGAAAAGGGTTTCCCCGCGACGTACGGAGTAGTGGCTAGTGGAGGACTTGAGCTCCAGGGCATATATTGTGTTTTGAGGTATCATTTATCTTTTCATGTACCCAGATAATTATTGTAATTACAGACGCTTGATGTATAACATTGTATGGGATGTATTAGGATTAATTAACTTAATATTGAGTAATGTATATGATACGATATATGTTATCTAATGATGAGATCTTGAGGTATGATATGTAAGATGATGTATGACACTCTACAGGAATGCACTCTTAATTGTGATTTGATGAGTAAAAAGTTTTTAAATTTGCCCTATTTTTCACGTTTTCGGGGCGTGACAGAGTTTTCTTGGTATCAGAGCTTAGGGTGTCTAGTACTGTCAGTGTCAGTTAAGTGAAATAGAATACATCTCAAGTGTCTGTAATAGTCTGGTCATGAACTGAATCTGAGGATTGAGATTTCAATCGATTTTGATATGTACGCATAGGAAATGAGTTGAGATAGAGTATGAGTGGACGATGAGGTCATTCGAGGAGGCAGGCAGAGTCCCCTCCACCACCTGCCCCACAACCAGAGAGTCCTAACTCTCGATTTAATTGGATTGAAACTGATGTGAGACAAGGTTTTGAGTAGATGACAGCGCTATTCGCGCAACACTTTGGAGTTAATGCCTCGGGTACTACTCCTACACCACCACTTGGACCTCCCGTACCCCCAGTACAAATGGATCCAGTACCTCCCGTCACTCAGCCTGGTGATAAAAGTATGGTCCGACTGAAGGATTTTCTGAAGATGAATCCACCATTATTTAGGGGAAAGAAGGATCCTACCGAGGCTGAGGAGTGGCTGACGAAATTGAGAATTATATTTGATTATCTGGGGTGCACCGATGCTGAGAGAGTCAATATGAGTATCTATATGTTGAAGGGGAGAGCTCGAGATTAGTGGGGTACAACCCAGGGTATTCTGATGTCCCGTCAGGATGTGATTGGTTGGGAAGCGTTTCACACAGCCTTTAGGACCCAATATGTACCACGAGTCGTCCAGAGAAAGAAACAGGTCGAGTTTTTGAGTTTGGTATAGGGTGATATGTCTGTGGATGACTATGAGAGCCAATTCATTGCACTATTGAGATATGACCTAGAAACCTTCAAGAATGAAGAGCTCCGCATAGAGAAGTTTGTGTATGGATTGAAGCCTATCATCAAAGATAGATTGATAGGGCTATGTATTACTGAGTTTGGAGATGCTTTGAGATGAGTAACGAGCCCTAAGGGTATCTATCCGCAAGTGCACGGGTCGTCCAAGTAATAATGGGATTTGAGTCTTGGAATTATCGTCCCACAGAGAAGTTGTTAGCCTAATTAACTACCGGTTAATTTTACCCTAAGTATATCCTAGCAAATTATGAATTCAAAGAGGGTGATCTACTGAGGCTAATTAAAAGCAATGAAATAATAATAACTAAAGGAAATAAAACCGAACAAAATTTACTTACAGTACTCCGAGCAATTAAAAGCAAATAACCTACAAAAGAAAATTAAAACAGTTAAAATGAATTAATGCAAATAAAATGCAAATATAAAAATAAAGCAATAAAACTAATTAAACTAAAATTAAACAAGCTTGAAATAAAATTAATCTAACAACTAATTTATGAAAAATGAATTAAGCTACTAAAATTGGAAAATGCCAAACATGGCCTTAAACATTTTAAATCTTCCCCCCCATTCACTATTCATTTGGCATTTTTGTTTCCATTTTCAGGTACTGCTGCTCGCGTCCTCTGGTCTGTTGCCCCGGTTCTACCACGGTTTGTCTGCTTCTGCTCCTGCAGTGTGGCTATTCCCAGCTACTGTCCTGCTTCAGCTAGCATAAACATCCACAGACTGCCTCAACTTGCTGTTACTGCAAATTCTCTGTAATTCCTCTGCAGGTCTGTTCAGCGCAGCACGTATTCACAAGTACAAGCTAGCTAAACACCCGATTTCAGCATTATCCTTAGCTGCATCTTGCCCATCTAGTAGGTAGTTATCTCAACATATACCTATCACAGCTGCATTTCCATCCTACAATCTTACTAGACTTCAATTTACCACAACTTAACAGCAGAAAACAATGGGATTAACAATAACTAACATGAACAGCAATATGAAATGTAAACAGAGCAGAACAGAGGCACACTGTAATAATAATTTGTTGTCATGAATTAAACAATGATCCTGTAAATTACTACCTTAGTTTTGACACCGAACAGTCAATCATAATCCAGCAAGTGACAAACTAAAATGAAAATGAAGGAGAATGCAGTAACTAAACTAAACACAGGAGGCCGGAATAAATGCAGAAAACATGAATATATGCAGAAAACATGAACGTTAACTTCTAACTACAAACAAGCACTGATTATGGAGTAAATGCCAATACAAGATGATATTAATAAAGAGTAAAACAATGAAACAAAGCTTGCAGATGACTATAATACCAAAATAATTAAATAACAGAGATGAAAACAGGATACTCCCGGTGCGTGGTTCCCTTCACTACCTTCCCTGCCGAATTTCACTATGTTGTTGATGTGGGCAAATGCTGTGCCTCATCCCACATCACAGCAACAGAATCAGCAAGTAGGGGACCATGTGAAGATGTCTGAATCCAATTGCTCAAAGTTCTACCCGAATGCACACAAACCCGAGAGCCACAAAAGTGAAGATTCAATAGATGAAGAAAAGAAAGCAGAAGTAATGCTTCTTGGAAAGTAACCGAGAGCATGTAATGGTGAAGAAACCGAGAGCTACCACTAGGAATTAAGAAATATGAATAAGCAGTAAAAATCAATGAAGAAAATCGAAATAGGAAGCAAACCGAGAGAAATTGAAACAGAAAAAGGGAGGATCAAAACAGTACCAAAACTAGGAAGGAAACCGAGAGAACAAAATAAAAATAATACTTTAAATTAAACTTAAACAGTAAAATAACCATGAATCGAAACTGAATAAACCTTAGAAGAAAATAGACAATGGTGGCTACTGTCACCAGCCGAAAACATAAAAAAAACTTAGAGAAAAATAAAACCTAAAAAAAATGTTTAACTTAAAAAACTAAAAACTAAAAGCTACTTCTTTTCAATTGACATCTTTTTCTATTTATACACACACTTAGGGGTACAATTGTAATATTTTCATCCTAAATGAATTGACATTGTTTGGCCACTTGCCTTCACACCATTGGCTCCTTGAAAAATAATATTTCCATGTCATCTGTCTTTTTGTCCAATTGGATGTGCTAGGCTCGTGTTGATCGCGTGGTCCAATCTCGATTTTAGCCCAATTTCGGTCTATTTTCTATCGAAATATTTAAAATTCATCCGGATTTAATTTATCTGTAAACATGAGAATTTTAATTAAATAAAGGGGATAATTAACAAAATAAATTGGGGATTTAAATAATTAATTAGAAAATTAAGCACAAATAATTCTAAAAATATAGAATTATCACACCCCCAAACTTGAGCTTTTGCTTGTCCTCAAGCAAAATAAAATAATTGTAAGAATGACAAGTACTAAACACAATAATTTCCCCAATATTATCCTCAAAGAAAAAGTACAGACTATGAAATCAAAGAATCACAATTATAAGTCCAACACTCAGAATCATTCAATCATAAGCCCTAACCCAAATTAGACTCCTCGTCAGTGTGTGAAAAATGTCAAAGTCACTTCACAGTACATTATCCGGATTAGATTATGCAAACATAGTGAATGCAAAGTTAATAACATGTGATCATTTCCATGAGTTTGCTTTTCACTTCTCTCTCCACTAATGTAGTCACACTTAACTAAAGATCAATAGGACTTTATTAAGCTTGTAATGTAAGGTTGGGGCTAAGGTATGATAAAGTCGATTTAGGTTTAATTACCCCTTAACATGCATTACTTTCAGGATCTTCATGTAAGAGCTCAAATTTATTCCCCCAAACTTATTTATTTCACTAAACAATTTTTTTTTCTTCTTTCTTCTTTTTCTTTTTCTTTTCTTTTCATTTTTCTTTTCATTTTTTTTTTCATTTTTTTTGAACATTCACTATCACCAGATACCCATATGTACAAAGCTCAAAATATATCCCAATGACTTTCATGCTTTCGGGGTAGGGGATAGGAACAAAGTATTTAAGCTAAGGTAAATTATAAGCAGGTGTATTTACAGAGAAAGTCTTATTTGGCCCAGATGGGTGACTAGGGGTAAAATATATACAGGGTCGGCTAGAAAGGCTCAAACGATCCAAAGATGGCCTAAATGATCTCCCTAATTAAGTGTTATCTAATATTTCGGCTCGAGATTAGATCAAAAAAATTCTAGAATATAATACACAAAATCAACAAAACAAATGCAATCCTAAGTCCACATAAGCTTTCTCTAAATAAATATACAAATTCATGACATGACATGTGCATAAAATGAGGAAATCACAATCAGAATCAAGACAAATTCAAGAACTCAACTTCATGCTTTTCCTATAATCATGCTTCTTAGTCAATCAAAATCATACTTAATCATGGGGTCATATCATCAGAATATGGGAAAACTACATGCTACGTACTAAATCATCCTAAAATCAAACAGTTTAAGCTTAGATTTTCGCAAAAATTTTGAAAAATTTTCAATTTTGCTCAAATTTTTGAAAAATACTCAAGTGATATCCCCTCCCCCAAACTTAAAGTGCACAGTGTCCTCAGTGTGCGGATAATATAAACAATTAAGCTCAAGAACAGAGTACTCCCCTATCTGATGTTGATGAACAACTGAATCTTTTATTGAAAGCATAAAACTTAGACACTAAACCTGTAAAATAAACAAAGAAAGAAACAACAGAAAAGAAAAAGAAAAATAACTATATACAAAAAAGTGAAAAGGACAACATAGCCACTTCATATGCAGCTAAAGAACACAACACTCAGCAGCAGTGCGAAGAGTAGGAGGATTATCCAGAATGGTGACAGAATGTTAACAGTTAGATCCTCCTGAGCTCTATCTACTTTCTTCTTTCTCTTAGATTTCCTATGCTCAAACATTTTATCTTCCTTAACCTCTATCTTAAAACACTCTTGAGAGTCATCAGGGAGCTTCAAAGGTTGAAAAACATTAAATGTCACCTCCTGATCTAAGACTCTCATTGTTAATTCCCCTTTTTGTACATCAATTAATGTCCTACTAGTAGCTAGGAAAGGTCTGCCTAGAATAATGGGGACTTCCCTGTCTTCCTCCATATCTAACACGATAAAATCTGCAGGGAAAATAAACTTGTCCACCTTAACTAGCACATCCTCAATGATCCCTTTCGGATATTTAATGGATCTATCAGCTAATTGAAGGGTCACTGTGGTGGGCTTTGCATCTCCTATTCCTAGCTTCTGGTATATGGACCAAGGCATAAGGTTTATAATAGCTCCTAGATCACAAAGGGCTCTACCAAAGAACTGATCTCCTATAGTGCAAGGTATGGTAAAACTACCTGGATCTTTGAGCTTGAGGGGCAATTTCCTCTGAATAATGGCACTACACTCCTCGGTCAAGGCCACTGTTTCATAATCCTCTAATCTTCTCTTCCTCAAGAGGATATCCTTCATAAACTTCACATAACTAGGCATTTGCTCTAAAGCATCCGCGAAAGGAATGTTAATGTGAAGCTTCTTAAAAACCTCAAGAAATTTAGCAAACTGCTGATCAAGCTTCTGGTTTTTGAACCTCTGAGGAAATGGTAATGGGGGTCTAACTAGAGGAAGTGTAGTGGTAACAAGTGTAACATCAAATGAAGAGGAAGGTTGTGAAGAAGAAGAAGAATGTAAAGATGAAGAAGCACCTAACTTAGAATCCTTTGCAGCTTGATCCTGATGTTCCTGCTCTTCCTGAGCTGCTTCATTAGAACTTAAGGATTCTTCAACTATGCAGTGTTCAGGTTGGGACTTAACTTTTGGTTCGTCATCTAGCTCTCTATCGCTCCTAAGGGTGATGGATTTCACATGTTCTTTACCCTCCCTTTGCCTAATAGGATTAACTTCAGTATTACTGGGGAGGGTCCCTTGTGGACGCTGGTTAAGAGCATTAGCTATTTGTCCTACCTGAACCTCTAAGTTCTTAATTGAGGCAGCTTGACTTTGCAGGATAGTCGTGAACATTTCCTCAAGCGAGGGCTTCTTCTCAGCTGCTGGTGCGTGGTAAAGTTGTGGTGGTGGTGGTGGATGAGGTGGATGATGTTGAAATTGGGATGGATGGGGATGATGAGATGGATGGTATGGATATTGCGACTGTGGTGGTACCTGAACTGATGGAGCTTGAAAACCAGGGAGTCCTACAGGTCTAGAGCTAGAAGTTTGCCCTTGGTTTTGCCTCCAGGAGAAGTTAGGATGGTTCCTCCACCCTGAATTATAGGTGTTTGAAAAATGGTTGTTCTGTTGCGTAGGGGGAGCAACATACTGAATCGATTCTAAGTTGAGCGGACACCTATCTACAGAGTGGGTACCACTACACAGCTCGCAGGAAAGAAAGGGACTTTGGACAGAATAAATTGGATTAGGACTGGTGGGAGTATTATGCTAGGTACTGAGTGACTCTACCTTCTTTGTAAGATTAGCTATTTGAGAAGTCAAGGTAGACAGTGTGTCTAACTCATATATACCTGCAGCTTTCTTAGGCAACTGCCTCTCCGACGACCATAGATAATTGTTAGCTGCCATTTTATCTAACAGATCATAAGCTTCCTCCTCCGTCTTACACATTAAAGCTCCTCCCGCAGCAGCATCTACTATGGTCCTATTCTGGCTAGAGAGCCCATTGTAGAAGGTTTGGACTTGAAGCCATAAGGGTAGGCCATGGTGGGGACACTTTCTAAGAAGGTCTTTGTATCGTTCCCATGCTTCATAAAGGGATTCAGAATCGAATTGAGCAAAAGAAGATATATCACTACGGAGTTTAGCCATTTTGGAGGGAGGAAAGAACTTAGCTAAAAATTGATGGGCTAACTCGTCCCAGGTGGAGATGGATCCCGGAGGTAAAGTGGTCAACCAGTGTCTTGCTCTATCCCTAAGAGAGAAGGGAAATAGTCTAAGCCTAAGTGCATCGTCCGAGAGTCCATTATGCTTGAAAGTATTGCACAGATCTAAAAATTGCCCTAAGTGAGCATGTGGATCATCACGGGGAAGCCCACTGAACTGTAATGAACTTTGGATCATCTGGAGGATCGAAGGCTTAATTTCAAAATTGTTTGCAGGGACAGCTGGTGGCCTAATGCCGGAATAATATCCTCCAATCGTCGGCATTGCATAATCTCTAACGGTTCTAATTTCCCTATTTTCTGTCATTGTGTTTTGCAGCGGAGCTTTAAATTTCCTAGAATCCTTTCGAATTTTTCTAAGAGTACGTTCAATTTCAGGATCTAGAGGAAAGCAATCAAAACTTTTGGCTCTACGCATGCAAACATCAGAAAGTCCTTAAATTTTTTTTTTAAGTTTTTTTTTAAGCTTTTTTTTTTGAAATTTTCAAATTTTAATTTTTTTTTAATTAACTAATCTAGATTAAACTTCTAAATATTTACACCCTAAATATTCACAAGCTAGAATTACACCTAAGCATAATTTCACCGATATTAATTAACGACTAATTAAAACTTCCCCGGCAATGGCGCTAAAAACTTGACGAGCCCTAAGGGTATCTATCCGCAAGTGCACGGGTCGTCCAAGTAATAATGGGATTTGAGTCCCGGAATTATCGTCCCACAGAGAAGTTGTTAGCCTAATTAACTACCGGTTAATTTTACCCTAAGTATATCCTAGCAAATTATGAATTCAAAGAGGGTGATCTACTGAGGCTAATTAAAAGCAATGAAATAATAATAACTAAAGGAAATAAAACCGAACAAAATTTACTTACAGGACTCCGAGCAATTAAAAGCAAATAACCTACAAAAGAAAATTAAAACAGTTAAAATGAATTAATGCAAATAAAATGCAAATATGAAAATAAAGCAATAAAACTAATTAAACTAAAATTAAACGAGCTTGAAATAAAATTAATCTAACAACTAATGCATGAAAAATGAATTAAGCTACTAAAATTGGAAAATGCCAAACATGGCCTTAAACATTTTAAATCTTTCCCCCCATTCACTATTCATTTGGCATTTTTGTTTCCATTTTCAGGTACTGCTGCTCGCGTCCTCTGGTCTGTTGCCCCGGTTCTGCCACGGTTTGTCTGCTTCCGCTCCTGCAGTGCGGCTATTCCCAGCTACTATCTTGCTTCAGCTAGCATAAACATCCACAGACTGCCTCGACTTGCTGTTGCTGCAAATTCTCTGTAATTCCTCTGCAGGTCCATTCAGCGCAGCACGTATTCACTAGTACAAGCTAGCTAAACACCCGATTTCAGCATTATCCTTAGCTGCATCGTGCCCATCTAGTAGGTAGTTATCTCAACATACACCTATCACAGCTGCATTTCCATCCTACAATCTTACTAGACTTCAATTTACCACAACTTAATAGCAAAAAACAATGGGATTAACAATAACTAACATGAACAGCAATATGAAATGTAAACAGAGCAGAACAGAGGCACACTGTAATAATAATTTGCTGTCATGAATTAAACAATGATCCTGTAAATTACTACCTTAGTTTTGACACCGAACAGTCAATCATAATCCAGCAAGTGACAAACTAAAATGAAAATGAAGGAGAATGCAGTAACTAAACTAAACATAGGAGGCCGGAATAAATGCAGAAAACATGAATATATGCAGAAAACATGAACGTTAACTTCTAACTACAAACAAGCACTGATTATGGAGAAAAATGCCAATACAAGATGATATTAATAAAGAGTAAAACAATGAAACAAAGCTTGCAGATGACTATAATACCAAAATAATTAAATAACAGAGATGAAAACAGGATACTCCCGGTGCGTGGTTCCCTTTACTACCTTCCCTGCCGAATTCCACTATGTTGTTGATGTGGGCAAATGCTGTGCCTCATCCCACATCACAGCAACAGAATCAGCAAGCAGAGGACTGTGTGAAGATGTCTGAATCCAATTGCTCAAAGTTCTACCCGAATGCACACAAACCCGAGAGCCACAAAAGTGAAGATTCAATAGATGAAGAAAAGAAAGCAGAAGTAATGCTTCCTGGAAAGTAACCGAGAGCATGTAATGGTAAAGAAACTGAGAGCTACCACTAGGAATTACGAAATATGAATAAGCAGTAAAAATCAATGAAGAAAATCGAAATAGGAAGCAAACCGAGAGAAATTGAAACAGAAAAAGGGAGGATCAAAACAGTACCGAAACTAGGAAGGAAACCGAGAGAACAAAATAAAAATAATACTTTAAATTAAACTTAAACAGTAAAATAACCATGAATCGAAACTGAATAAACCTTAGAAGAAAATAGACAATGGTGGCTGCTGTCACCAACAGAAAACATAAAAAAAAACTTAAAGAAAAATAAAACCTAAAAAAAATGTTTAACCTAAAAAACTAAAAACTAAAAGCTACTTCTTTTCAATTGACATCTTTTTCTATTTATACACACACTTAGGGGTACAATTGTAATATTTCCATCCTAAATGAATTGACATTGTTTGGCCACTTGTCTTCACACAATTGGCTCCTTGAAAAATAATATTTCCATGTCATCTGTCTTTTTGTCCAATTAGATGTGCTAGGCTCGTGTTGATCGCGTGGTCCAATCTCGATTTTAGCCCAATTTCGGTCCATTTTCTACCGAAATATTCAAAATTCATCCGGATTTAATTTATCTGCAAACATGAGAATTTTAATTAAATAAAGGGGATAATTAACAAAATAAATTGGGGATTTAAATAATTAATTAGAAAATTAAGTACAAATAATTCTAAAAATATAGAATTATCAATGAGCATAAGAGATTGTGAGGGGAATTGAAATGGTACAGTCTCAAAACGAGCTCAGAGCGATGAATAGAGACAAGGGCAAGCGGCCAGAGATTTTTTAACCAGATGCTCGGAGAGGTTCCTTCAGAAGATGAAGGATTGAGGTGCTGAAGGGCAGATTAGAGAGACCCAGAGGTTACCCTAACATCAGGGAGACCCCTCGAGATGTTAGGCCTGAGATAAGGTTTTACAGAAATTATGGCCGAATGCATGAGGGAAGTTGTACTGGGTCGATCCATGGATGTTTTAGATGTGGAGACATGGGTCACATGGTGAAGGATTGCCCTCAACCTCAGAAACCACATGTCTTGGAGCCCACCAGACAACAGCCTCAAAGAGTGAACCCCCAGAAACGGGCTACTACTGCATAGAAAGGAAAGAGACCTGTTACACAGGGACGTGTGTTTGCCCTAGATAAGGAGACCGCTGACACTTCTATAGAAACTATAAGAGGTACACTCTCTATTTGTAATCATAAGGCTCATGTGTTGATAGATCCAGGATCCTCGCATTCGTTCATTTCTGAGCATTTTGCATGTAGATTAAATTTGAAGTTTGAACCCCTGGAGTATATACTACATGTAAATACCCCTATGCGTGAATCCTAGAGAACTGAGTTAATCTGTAGAGGATGTGAGATAAAGGTGGGAGATAGAGTGATGTTAGTAGATCTAATCATGTTGAATATACATGGGTTTGATGTAATTTTGGGAATGGATTGGCTAGCAACCAATCGAGCGAGTTTAGACTGCTACACTAAGATTGTAACTTTCTCCCTACCTGAACCTTACAGTGTACAGTTAAGATATTGAGGAAATGAATATGTGGAATTCTAGTAAGTAATTTGAGAATTTTAATGTTATTTTGGAGAATATTAAATATGATTGTTCATGTGAAGGTTATGAGACACTCATCTCAGACGATGAGCGGGAACATCCGAGGATTGAGGATATGCCTGTGGTTTACGAATTTTTAGATGTTTTCCCAGATGAGTTACCAGGTTTACCACCAGAGAGAGAGTTGGAGTTTACCATTGATTTGGTACCAGATACTCAGCCGATCTCTAAACCTCTCTACAGAATGGCATTAATGGAACTTGAGGAATTGAAGAAATAACTACAGGAGTTATTGGATCAAGGGTTTATTAGACCCAGTGTTTCATCGTGGGGAGCACCAGTATTATTTGTTAAGAAGAACGATGGTAGTCTCAGATTATGCGTAGACTATCGGTTGTTGAATAAAGCCACGGTGAAGAATAAATATCCATTGCCCAGGGTTGATGATCTACTTGATCAGCTGAGAGGGGCATCAGTCTTTTCTAAGATTGATTTGAGATCGGGCTATCACCAATTGAGGATCAAGGAAGAAGATATTCCAAAGACGACCTTCAGGACGAGGTATGGCCATTATGAGTTTCTGGTGATGTCTTTTGGATTGACAAATGCCCCTGCAGCATTTATGAGATTAATGAACGAGGTGTTCAGAGACTATCTAGATAAATTTGTGATAGTCTTTATTGATGATATCCTGGTGTACTCCCGGTCGTATGAGGAGCATGCACAGCATTTGTGGTTAGTACTTCAGATACTCCGAGATAAGCAATTATATGGGAAGCTTAGTAAGTGTGAGTTTTGGCTGGATCGAATAGCTTTCCTTGGTCATATAGTCTCAGAGGAAGGAGTATCAGTGGATCCAAGTAAAGTGGAGGCTGTGCTTAACTGGGAAAGACCGAGGACAGTTACTAAGGTACGAAGCTTCCTTGGTTTGGCAGGGTATTACAGAAGATTTATGGAAGGATTTTCTAGGATTGCCGCTCTTTTGACTAAACTCACGCGCAAGGAGACTCCGTTCATATAGACTGATCAGTGTGAACTCAGTTTTCAGGAGTTAAAGAGGAGATTGACAATGGCACCTGTGTTAACTATTCCTGAGGGATCAGGAGGATTTTCGGTGTATAGTGATGCATCCCATCAAGGACTGGGGTGTGTGCTTATGCAACATGAAAGAGTGGTCGCATATGGATCACGACAGTTGAAAGACCATGAGCGGAATTACTCCACGCATGATTTGGAGTTAGCCACTGTGGTATTTTCCTTGAAGATCTGACGACACTACTTATATGGGGAAAGATTCCAGATCTTCACTGATCACAAGAGTTTGAGATATCTCTTTGATCAAAAAGAGTTAGACATGAGACAAAGGAGATGGATGGAACTCCTTAAGGACTATGACTGCGAGATTCTATATCATCCAGGTAAGACGAATGTAGTTGCTGATGCCCTGAGCAGGAAGAGTATGATATCTGCTATGATGATCAGGGAATGGGATTTACTGGAGCAGTTCGTCGAACTCCGGATTAGAGTTAAAGAGATAGAGATTGGATTTTTGGCTAGCTTACGGATAGAGCCAAGATCATGGATCAGATTAGAACTGGGCAGCGCAATGATCAGAGGTTGATAGATGTGGTTAGCCAAGCTGAACAGAGTTCGCAGTCGGATCTCACAGTCAGTGAGGATGGATTGTTGAGATTCAGAGGATGGATTTGTGTACCGAACGATGATACCCTAAAGAGACAGATACTAAGAGAATCTCACTGCTCGCGATACACCATGCACCCAAGGAGTACTAAGATGTACCGAGATTTGAGAAAGGTGTACTGGTGGAGTGGTATGAAGCGAGACGTGGCAGAGTATGTGGCCAGGTGTTTAGTATGCCAGCAAGTGAAAGCTGAGCATAGGAAGCCCGGGGGACTACTACAACCTTCACATGTACCTACATGGAAATGGGAGCATGTCACTATGGACTTTATTATGGGTTTATCGAGGACCCGAAAAGGTCGTGACGCTATATGGGTTATAGTGGATAGATTGACCAAGAGTGCCCACTTCCTTGCCATCAAGAGAACAGATACTGTGGATGCCTTAGCTGAGCAGTATGTCAGTGAGATAGCCAGATTACATGGGGCTCCAGTGAGTATTACTTCTGATAGAGATTCTCGGTTTACTTCCAGATTTTGGACCCAGTTTCAAGAGTCCATGGGATCTCGATTGAGTTTTAGTACCGCCTATCATCCTCAGACAGATGGTCAGTCAGAGAGGACTATTCAGACCCTGGAGGATATGTTGAGGGCGTGTATGATGGATTTTAGGGATCATGGGATGATCACCTGCCCCTAGCAGAGTTTGCATACAATAATGGCTATCATGCGAGTATTGGAATGGAACCTTTTGAGGCTCTATATGGTAGGAGGTGTAGATCCCCTGTAGCTTGAGAAGAAGTCGGTGACAAAAAGATAAATGCTCCCTAGCTCGTTGAGCAAGCTGTACAGAGTGTGAAACTCATATGTGAGAGGTTACGGGCTGCACAGAGTAGACAGAAAAGCTACGCAGATGTGCGTAGATGGCCACTCGAGTTTGATGTTTGTGACGTAGTATTTCTGAAAATATCACCGAGTAAGGGTATCATGCGATTTGGGAAGAAAGGGAAATTGAGTTCTCGATACATAGGACCATTCGAGATTCTTGAGAGAGTGGGAGAGGTAGCCTACATATTAGCATTACCCCCACAGATGTCCGGAATACACAACGTTTTTCATGTGTCTATGTTGAGGAAGTACCACCCGGACCATTCTCATGTCATAGAGTATGAAGGGATGGACATACAAGAAGACATGAGCTACACTGAGGAACCTGTCCGGATTCTCGATAGGAAGGAGAAGGTACTTAGAACCAAGAGCATCCCATTAGTGAAAGTTCTATCGAAACATCACTCAATGGAAGAGGCAACGTGGGAACTGGAGAATCTCATGAAGGAGAAATACCCCCATCTATTTGACTAGTTGAGTTGAATTTGGAGGACCAAATTCTTTTAAGGTGGGGAGGATGTGAGATCTAAGAATTTCAGACATATTTTAATTATGTAATATGAACTTGAAGTGTAATTTATTGAGCTAAGTGAATTGTGGGAATTATATTTGGAAATTTATATGTTAAATGTTTACAATAAGTGTAAAACTAAGAGGTCAAATCGATCTGGGAGAAGGAGAGATCGATCTGGTAGGTTAAAAATGACAAGGACGGAGGAATTTAAGGAGCAGATCGATCTCCAATGGTAGAGGATCGATCTCCTTATGATTCTGTTTGAGAGAAGATCGATCTCATGAGGAAGGGATCGATCTCTAAATGTTTCTGTTTGAGAGAAGATCGATCTCCTCAAGAAGCAGATCGATCTCATGTAGCCATTAAGAGATCGATCTCACCCCTCGACAGATCGATCTCCTAGGCATAAAATTACCCCAGATCATCCCTAAATTCAAATGCAGATCGATCTCATCAAGAGCAAGATCGATCTCCTAACCTTCGTCTATATGAGGAACCGCTGCTTTCTCCTGTAATTTTTATTTTCTCTCTCTTCAAAACCCCATTTTCACCCGAGCCTTAGCTTTCTCACTCATCCAAAGCACCCATTTTCATCCAAATCAGAGGCTGTGGTAAGAAGGAAAGTTGTTCCTCATCAAAGGGAGAACAACATACTTGGAAATCGAAAGACGGATTGAATCGAGGTAAGAGATAAGCTCTCCACAAGTTTTGGGTAATTTCTAAACCTCGATCTTAATATTTGAGATGATTTTGGTGATAATGGTTGTTGGCATTGTGTTGAAGTAGCTGGAAAATGATTAGGGATTGATGAAATTATAATGTAGTTGGGGTGATAATGATATTTAGCAATTTCGGTAATTTTAGAAATTTTGAGTTATAAATGGAAATTTAGACAATGTGGTGAATTAGCATAGATATTGTGGCATGGGAAGTGTAGGATGTTGAGATGTTGTGAATGAGATTGTGGATTATGATAGAGTTACTGGAATTGAGAGATTTGAGGTGTTATGAGCAATTATGCTCGATTTTAAGAATTGAGGTTACTGTGATGATGAATATTAATGTTTTAACATCGTTTGGACAGCTCGGGAGTTCCAGAGTGGAATGCGGACTAGTCCATGACAAGGGGGAAACAATTGCATTATACGAGGTGCAAAGAGGTAAGGGAAACTAAACCATTTGTGTATGTGATGTGTGAACTATCATAACATGATTTGTGATTTATAAAACAAGCATGTTTGAGGTGTTATGTTTTGATGAGAATGCACACGATTTTTATAGCCGGTTGGAGCCCAATGTTTTTATGAGTATAGTTTATAATTGGGCTCTACGTTAAGGCAATATCGAGATTTGAGAAATGTGTGCGTGTTTTGCCGGTTGGAACTCGATTTTAAATATGTTTTGTGTTGGGCACAAAATGGTTTTAAATGAGTTTTATGAGAGAAAAACCACTATGAGTTCTACGTGAAGGCAAACCAGTTTTATATGATAATGGCTATTGATAAAGACTTAGGTGTGTAATTTTGAGTACACACCGGGCATTGCTCTGGTAGCATGTAAGCCCGATTCTTCTCCGTTCTGGTAATGTGAGAAACCCTATTCTATGGCTGTGCCACGTATATTTGGTGGCCGTTGCCACGTGAGAAACCCTATTCTGTGGCTGTGCCACATATATTTGGTAGCTGTTGCCACGTGAGATTCCCCAATCTGTGGTTGTGCCACGTATATTTGGTGGTCGTTGCCACGTGAGAAACCCTATTATGTGGCTGTGCCACGTATATTTGGTGGTCGTTACCACCTGAAACCCTATTCTGTGGCTGTGCCACGTGTGAATCTAAATCAGTGGCTATGCCACATGTGTTTGGTGGCTACGCCACGTGCATTATTATTACAGTGATTTTATCACGTTTGTTGAGAAAGCCATTATCGCATTATTTTCACATGCTTGTTACTGCTCTATACTGAGCCTTTTACTTCATGTTTCCACATGATTTTGAGATATGAGAATGTTGTTTTGAGAACTTTCATGCTATGATTTTCAAATAAGTATACTGAGTTTCACATGCAAATAAATATTTTATGATGTGCATTATGGTTTATATAACGAGTCCCTTACCCCCTTACTGAGCGATTTGGAAGCTCACCCTGTTTTCTTTCCCCCCCAGATTTTTTCAAGTGAAAAGGGTTTCCCCGCGACGTACGGAGTAGTGGCTAGTGGAGGACTTGAGCTCCAGGGCATATATTGTGTTTTGAGGTATCATTTATCTTTTCATGTACCCAGACAATTATTGTAATTACAGACGCTTGATGTATAACATTGTATGGGATGTATTGGGATTAATTAACTTAATATTGAGTAATGTATATGATACGATATATGTTATCTAATGATGAGATCCTGAGGTATGATATGTAAGATGATGTTTGACACTGTACAGGAATGCACCCTTAATTGTGATTTGATGAGTAAAAAGTTTTTAAATTTGCCCTATTTTTCGCGTTTTCGGGGCTTGACAAAAATCCAATACGAGCGAAGCTCTAGCACGATTTAACTTATACAAATTCGATAGGTGGTTCCACTTCAGCAAAACACATTCAAAATCACAATTGGCACCTGACTCGTGCTATTTCATGAAATTATGAAAACATTAGCCAGCCTATCCACAAATTTGCATAAACCAAAGCAATGTATTTCATAAAAATATTAAAACATGATATTTATGCAATTATTAGCCTTACTATCACTTTTTGTAAGATTCACTTTAAAACCAAATCATATATATTCGTAGTCGTTCACACAACCCATTAATTCTTTTCTAGATAACCAAGCATTTGCAAAGCCGTATATACACCCACAAAATGCGTGCAGCTATCTCTA
Source organism: Firmiana major (assembly GCA_033439115.1). Lineage (NCBI taxonomy): Eukaryota > Viridiplantae > Streptophyta > Magnoliopsida > Malvales > Malvaceae > Firmiana > Firmiana major. The sequence continues at coordinate 8,656,070 of CM065899.1, read as the reverse complement.
AGTACTTATAAAATTCCCTTACCTGGAATCGCGTCGAGTGATTCCGCTTCCTTAGAGATGCTCGATTGTGCAGTTTGATTCGCCTCCAACGAAATCTCCAGGATTGCACAAAATTACATATCACATCAATTTAATCCAATGTAATAAAATTCTTACATTTACTATAGTTGATTCGACTTATAGTTTTCATTAACACTCATAAGCCCAATTTCCTCTTAAGTCCATTTTGGTTGCTCTATTAATTTCTCGAGAGTATATTGAACTCTTTAGGCCTATTGATGTGAGACTTGTATTTTAGATGTAAACTTTATGAAATCATGAGTACGGTAATGTACTTGTAATGTAAAGTATAATTGATGTAAAGTTCACAAATTCAATGTACATACTTGTAGTAAGAGTTTATGATGTACATACAAGTTTCATTTTATATGAATATGAAGAAATGAGCTTTTATAAGTGATGAATGTGATTGGAACTCAAAATGAGTAGTGTGGTAAAATGGAATGAAGTTGTACTTCCATTTAGTTTGGCATGGTATGCCTTTAGTTATACAATGAATACACACAAGTTTTAATGTGTATAAGATATGGATAGATGCCATTTTCAAGTCTTAAAGGTGGTTGGATGAGAAAATGACTATGGTAGTAAATTGAGGATATTTGGTGTGAGTTACTACAGAAAACTGCAGCAAAATTCTAGAAATATGAATACCAGATCGATCTCATAGGATGAGAGATCGATCTGGAAGGGCTAAAAAATGCTCTTGTTTGAGCAATGGAACAAGACAGATCGATCTCCAATGGAGCCAGATCGATCTGCTAAACATTATGTAGTGAGAAGATCGATTTTGAGGAAAACATATCGATTTCCTTAACTCTCGGGTTGGAGCAGATCGATCTCCCCTAGATGCAGATCGATCTCCTTAAGCTACTGCCTGGGACAGATCGATCTCAAGCCCTCGATAGATCGATCTCATGCATTCAAATTGGCATGGAAATAAAGGATTTAAGAGGACAAGATCGATCTCATTCTTCGACAGATCGATCTTATCAAGCTATTTCTATAAAGGGAGCAGTGAAAGTTGCATTTTTTCGAGATAGAACCATTCTTTCCATTTCAACCTTCAAAACCTAGTTTTATCTCTCTAAAATCAGCCCATTTTCAGTAAGGATTGAGGGGTAACTATTTGGTTCAAAGCTGTTCATCGTAAAGAAAAGAACAACATAGTTTGAAATTAAAGCTTCATTTGGGGTATTGAAGGAGCTAGGTGTATTTTCACTATTAGGAAGAGAAGAAACTAGATTTGGTCAGTTTTAATACTTCAACCCAAATACATTGGTCTATTTGCTGATTTTGGAGTTGATTTGTATGTGTATTGATGATTGAAATCACCTAGAAAGTATTAGAACTAATGTGACCTAGAAAATGGAATGAGTATAGTGTGAAAAAGTGTAATTTGGATGAGTTGGTGATTTGTGGGATTTTCTAAATTGTTATTTGAGTAATGTGGATGATTAGAAAAGGGTAAATGAAGCTACATTGTGGGTTGAGGAAGTTATGAGAAATGAGCACATGTAGTGTTTGATGATATGCCATAGTGAAGAAATTTATGAACTATGAACACTATGGGCTTAATATCGATTTGATATCGGTTTAGTATGAACCCATGGGCCTAAAGGGAACCATAAACTCGATATATAAATAGAGAATCGAAATGAAATCTTATAAGTATTAATGGAGGCTATAGGTTGAATCGACTATAGCAAACATAAGAGTTGTGTTATATGGACTAAATCGATGTGATTTACGATTATGTGCAGCTCCGAAGAGTTCGTTGGAGACAAATCGGACCACATAAGTAAGCAGCTCCAAGGAAGTGGAATCACGCGACTCGATTCTAGGTAAGAGAATTTTGTAAGTATATAGAGGTGGCTGCTTGTATTTTGTGAGTATATAGGGCTTTGGGAAATGTGCATGAGTTTATAGAAATGTGTTTGACAATGTATGAAAATTATTGCAAGTATGGGTATGAGATTTGGTTGTTTGAAATGGTATTATAAAGAAATGGGATAGTAAGGCTAATAATTGCATAAATCACGCGTTTTGAGTGTTTTCACAAAACACAATGCAATGTTTTCGAGCAACAAATGGATAGGCTGGCTAGTGTTTTAATGATGTTGTAGAATAGTATATGTGAGGTGCTAAACCCGATTTTTGGCATTGTTTTAATTGTGTATGAGCCGCTTATCGTAATTGTGTGATGTAAATCACGCTGGAGCCTAGCTCACGCTAGATTTTAATGCCTTTATTGGTATGAAATGTGCTGGAGCTTAGCTCGTACCTTGATTTGGAAACTATGATGATGTTTTATAAACCGTACTGGAGCTTCTGCTCGTACATGGATTTCTTCATAGTTTGATGCATAAATGTCGTACTAGAGTGTTGCTCGTACGAGGTGGTTTATTTATGATGCATGAATCGTGCTAGAGCTTTGCTCACACAATTTTTCACTCTGTGGTACGTATAATGTTATGGAATTTGGTAAGATCCTCAAGCCTTACATCCTCAAGCCAGAGGAGGCGGGGAGGCTCTCCTACGATAAGATCCTTAAGCCAATATCCTTAAGCCTATAGGAGGCGGGGAGGCTCTGTTCGGTGGGGAGGCTCTCTTACGAAAGGATCCTTAAGCTAACATCCTTAAGCCCTGAGGGGTGGGGAGGCTCTGTTCGGCAGGCTCTCCTACATGGGTACAGAAAAAATCTTGGTATGGGGTAGATAAGACCTACAGGTGGCACCCCCATCCACGATATGATTCCACGGAGTACGTTATACCGTGTATATCACATGGAGTACGCTATACCGCGTGGTTAAGATATTGATGAGAAAGTCTGGCGAAGAACTAACCCTCCTTCTTTCCAGCATGATACTCCGCACACCAAAAATCTGTGTGGTCTGGGATGATTTGAGACATAGTTGGCCAACATAGTCTTTGAGATATAGTGACCTGTCTCATATTGTATTACATAGTACCACAGAGTTTTTATACACTGAGTGTGACTCGTGTTGTCTAGGGTAGACTCGAGGGAGGGGTTGAGCCTTGTGGGATTTTATTTGAGAAATGATTATTATAATTGGAACGAAAAAATGATTGTGATGAGAATTTTTATGTGTTTGAGAAAGAGATGAACTTTAAAGGATGTTTCTTAATGAATTTCCTTTCTATGAAGAGATTTGATAAAGATGAGCATGAAAGGTATTACATGATGATGATTTCCATGTTTTATATGCTTGTTTTCCATGTTTTCTAAACATGATATATGTATATTCATATGACATAGATTTATTTTCTCATGCTCTGACTATAAATTGATTTATGCATAACATTATCAGCATGTAGATAGAGTAGTTATCTACCATGCTTGCATTATTGCCTTACTGAGCATGTGGTTGCTTATCCCTCTCTATTTCCCCCTCTACAGAGCATGCATAGTGTCCCAGTGAGGACTGAGGTGTTTTGTTAAGACATCGTTGCTTCCCCATCACCCAGAGGTATATACACAGAGATTCTTTTTGTATCTAAATAATGTAAAAGCACAATGATCATTGAAATTGTAATAATGGGGATGTAAATGTTAGAAAATGTGTCGTGTATGAACATGTGTCATAACTCTTAAATGTATGACATTTCTTTTGATTAATTGGAAAATGGATGGTTAAGAATGATTATTACTGCCTCACAACCCAACTGTGTATTGGTGAAGATGTTCACGACTAGGTAAGGAAAACGAAAAACGCGAAAAATTGATAGTGATTTTTAGACGAATTGGATAAATAGGGTCATGACAATTGATTCACAATAAACCAGTATTAAGCTCATAGTGCCTCTAGTTCATCATTTCCCTTACTATGGCAATTTATCAAACACCTCATATGCTCAATTTCATCACTTGACTAATCTCATAATGTAGCTCCATTCAATCATCTCAAAATCATGCACATCACCTCACTAACACCTTAGTGTAATCCATTTATCATCAACTCAACCATATCATATTTTCTCACACTAAACCCATTCTAGGTTATGCTTGTTCCATTACATTCTAGGTAGTTTCAATCATTAATACATACACCAATTTACTCACAACAACAACTAGATAAATATACTTTGAGGTGGTGTATTGGAAACTCACCTAGCTTGACTTTCCTCTTTTCCAAATTTGAAGACTCCTTTGCTCCTTCAATCCAACAAATGAAAGGTTGATTCCAAGCTATGTTGTTCTTTTTTTCAAAATGAACAACTTTGCTCTAATAGTTTTTTCTCAAAACTTTATGGAAGGAGTGGTATTCTAGAGAGAGAAAGCTTGGTATTTTGGTAAAAATGGAGGGGGAATGGTTGATTTACTGAAGAATGATGTTGGCTGTTGGGTTTTTATAGATTGAGAGTGATGGGATCGATCTACTAGGGTGAAGAGATCGATCTTTCCTTTGTTTTAGCCATCGAATTCTCAAGTTTTAAAAGGGGGAGATCGATATGCTCATTGGGGAGAGATCAATCTTTACTTGGCAAAGGCTTGAGGAGATCGATCTACTCATGGGGAGAGATCGATCTGCTCTTGACAGAATTAAATGGAGATTGATCTACGTTTAGGACGGGATCAATCTCATCTAGGCAGAGGCATATGCAGATCGATCTGCTCATTAGGGAGATCGATCTGCTCAATGGGGGGGTCGATCTGGCCTTAGCAGATGTTCTTCTTGCACAAGGGATCGATCTGCCTTGAATAGGAGATAGATCTGGCCTTCATCTGGGGTATTCCTACTGCATTTTCCCAGATTTTTTCCAAAGTTAAACTCCCATTTAATCACTTCAATATCCATTTTGGAATTCATTCACATTTAACACTCAAAAACATCCAATTCTTATGATTCATATATAATTTAACTTGTTTGTACATCATGGAAATCATAAGATTCCATAGAATTTACGAATCTTACAACATGCTTATGATGTCATATCATGCAGTAAAATATTCACTTTCAATTAAAACAGTATCAATAAAATCGGCATTCAATCTATGCCATATATATATATATATATAAACTCATTCAGTAAAAACCATATTATGTTCAATACGGTAAAATCCGTTCAGTTCAGTAAATAGTACAACAAATCTATTTCAATTCAGTACAGTCAAAACGATTTAGTACAGTCAAAACAGTTCAGTAAATAATGCAATTCAGTACAGTAAAATAATGCAGTTTAGTACGGTAAAACAGTGCAATTCAGTACGATAAAACAGTGTAGTTCAGTACGGTAAATCATTCAGTTCAGTTCAATCAAAATATGGTCATCAAATATCAGTAAACAATATCAAAAGAGACTAGGTAGGTGAATTCGGTAACACTAGGATTCAGTCAATAACAGTACAGTCAGCATATAGCCATAGTCAGTGACCCCGCGCCTCATGGGCAAGGTGTACACGAGTATCATACGCCTCAGGGGGGATAGGTCAATCCAACCCGTCGGCCAATCAATACAGTACAATTCAGTTCAGTTCAGTAGTTCGAAGAATTATACACGGTACAACGTACTCCATGTGTTTCCACACGGTACAACGTACTCCATGGACCCTAGTATAGTACAGTATATCTGGGAGTGCCTGGGTTAGCTAGGGATTTGCCACCCCAGAATCAGTCATCAACCAGTGCCATGTCTCAAAATCAGGTGTGAGCCTTAAGTGCAACACTCAGTCAACACCCCACTCAAGTAGGATTTTCTCGTAAAATTGATAGGTGGCTCCGTAATGTTGAAAACGGTTCAAAAATTGAAATTTTGTATACAAAACGGTGAAAAACATAAGGTGTGGTGGAACTTCCCAAGGGGTCACCCATCCAAGGAATTTCCCCCACTTGAGCATGCTTAACTTTGAAACACGTACCAATTTATGCAGTCAATAAAAATCAGAGCCAGCCTATCCTAATACAGTTATAAACAACGGTAGACGATAAATCTTTGAAACCATGCAAATCATGCAATGATATGCTGTATATGGAATTTACAGTCTAACTTAAACTGTATAGGGTGGTCAGTACAGTTGGATTCAAAACACTGATATTACTATATCTACGTATCCTACAGTATATATCTAACTGGGAAAAATTATTTAGGTGTACATACAACTATCTCTATAGCTTACAGAAGTCCCTTACCTGGGTATGTGTCGATAGGGCTATTATCTCAGTACTTCTAGTAAATCAATCCACGGAGCCCCTGTTCAGTCCTTTGGAGCTGCAATTAACCACCAATCACATATTATTATTTCTTATAAACACGTACGCAGTGTAATTTCACTTCAGATACAATTTTAGACCCAATTATTTTTATTGGACCTTATAATCCCTTAATGGGTCTAACTCTATCCTAAGCTCGTTTCAACTTCCTTATTCAATCCTTAAAAATCCATTTAACTATTTAGGCTCAATTATACTTTATGGGCCATCTATTACGCCATTAACAAGTTGGGGCCGATTGTTACACAAGTTGGGCCCATTATAGACGTTTAGTCGACTACTTGGACTAATATCACCATCACGCCATTTTAAACCTTTTTCCTAATTTCTTTGGATAGTTCATAATATCAAATGCGATAGTCTATTTTCCAATTCCAATCATAACGTAATTTATACTAAATTAATTCGAAATTTATGCGATTAATTTCTAACTCGTATAATTATACAAGTGGTAGCAAGTGAGATTCGTTTACCTAAGATTCGTGATGGCATGCAAATCAAGACTGTATCGATCTCTCGTTCATTACCCATTGTCACGCTACACACATATATATTCAAACCGGGTTAATTTCGATCAAATATAAATTTAAATAATTTTCTACAAATTTAAACAGTTAATTTCGACCTCTTACCGGTCTACCATTAAACCGAAGCATCTCCAAAAATTTTCTCCTTCTTTTCCCTCTTTTTTTCTCTTTTTCTTTTTCTTTTCTTCTTTTCTTTTTTTTCTTTTTTTTTCCTTGGCTAAACCAGTTCGAACTGGTTCATCTTCAACCCGTAGGTTTCTGGCTCCAGCAATCGGTTCATCGTCGGCTTCCACGTCCAGCTACTCCACGGGACCTCGCGGAGCTTGTGGTTGGTTGGGGCAAAACTAGCTTGTCGGGAAAATGGCCAATTCGGCCATTTTCTTCTTCGACGTTGCTGCCCCATTTCTGTTTCACCGATCTGCTTATTTCCTCATGTTGTCGACAGCCGTTCGGCCTCCCTTTGGCCGGCGAAGACGCATTCCCCCCTCCAACCACTATTTCCTCTCCTTTCCTCTCTTTTCTCATCCTTCTCTTTTGGTTTTTCTCTTTCCTTTCCCTTTTCTATTTCTTTCGTCGGCCCTCGTTTCCTCACGGGATTCGACTGGGTCGGTGGCTTCTCCTTCTCGGCCACCAGCCTTGGTCTTCACTCCGATGGCCTCCTCTCCTCTCCCTATCGTTTCTTCTTTTGGTAAAGGAAGGGAATCCCGGTTCCCTTCCCTGAACCTCAGTGTCATGCGAAACAGAATCGTATGACACCTCTTTTTTTTTGCTTTTTTTTTTCTTTGTTTATATATATAATACATATACTATATAATATAACATATATTATATTCTAATTTAATATAGTACATGTATATTTTAGAAAATATCCTTTAATATTGTATTATTTTAATAACAATACTAATAATAATATAACAAAATATCTCACATTATTAAAATAATATTTATAATTTCATAGTGTATTTTTATACATTACGATACACCCAAATATACACGTATATTTTAATTAATTTATTACTAAAAATATACATGCGTTTCATATTTATTTTCTTTAACTCCACGGAATATATATTTATAAATTCCAAGATAAATTCCTAAAGTGGAGAAAAGTTCGAGTCTTACATACTCATCGTCATGCTTATTTTTTAGCTCTTTTAAGATTATGTTTGACAATTACTTACATTAAAAAAAAAAGGCCGATGATGCAACTTTTTATTGGTGATTCATTTATAATTTGTATACATAAGTTTCATTCACAATTGTTTAAGATTATAAATTTTTAATGCATATAAGGAAGAATTGAAGGTTGATATACGTCATTTATAGGGTATTCATAGTCATACTTATTTTTAAGCTCTTTTAAGATTACATTTGACAATTACTTAAATCAAGTGAAAGTCGATGATGCAAGATTTAATTGATGGTTTATTTAAAAGTTTATACACAATTTCATGCATAATAGTTTAAAATTAAACTTTTTTAGTGCATTTGAGGAAGTTTAAACAATTAAAAAGTTTTCAACTTTTGAAATCTCACATATTAATCATTAAATAAAATATTAATTATTTTAAAAAAGTTTTAATTTCCATACCTCAAATTATTGTTAAAGTGGTTGTACCTCACATGTGTTAAATACTAAGTTCCATGTGGCTTTATATTCAAGTTGGATCCCCCCACCTATTTTCAATTGGTTTTAGATTTGATGCTAAACATCGTATCAAAGCTCAAGTTGTAAGACCTGTAAATTCCTATGTAATGTATATGATTCCAGAATGTACAGACAAGTTACATTACATATGTATCACAAGTAATGGATGTTTTTAAGCTCTAAGTGTGAATGAAATGTAAAATGAGTATAGAACCAAATGAATGGGAGATTAACTTTGGAAATTTGGAAAAACTACAGTTAGAATGCTGCAGAACATAAGGCAGATCGATCTCATTGCAAGGAGAGATCGATCTCATAGCCTTGAATTGTAAGCTAGGAACATTCTACAAGAGGGAGATCGATCCCTCACTCAAGCAGATCGATCTCCACCACAAGAAGATCGATCCCAAAGTGGCTCTACCTGAACGAGATTGATCTTATCCCTATGCAGATCAATCTCAATTTGTCACGGCCAAGAGCAGATCAATCTCATGCTTTAGGCATATTGATCTCCTGCCTACAATTGTCGAGATTTTGAGGATTTTAAGCAAGGGGAGATCGATCTCCACCCCTTGGAGATCGATCTCATAATGTAAAATCTATAAAAAGCCAGACAATTTGTGCCTTCTTCTCCTAGACATCGAAAACCTTTCATATTTGAGCAAAAAACCTAGTTTCTCACTCTAGATTTTCAACACCTTCAAAAGAGATTTGAGGAAAATGTATTTGAGCAAAGTTGTTGCTTAAGAGAAGGAGAGCAATATAGTTGAAGACTAGAGGTTGGATCAAAGGGTTGAAGAAGAAAATGAATCTCTCCTCACATTTGGCAAAAAGAAGGAAAATCAAGATAGGTAAGATTTCAATGCACCAACTTCTAGTATGGTAATCTAAACATTTAGATGAGTTGATTTGTTTTATACATTGTTAGCTTGAAATGTTCAAGTACATGCTTAAGTAGCCATGACCTAAAATGAGCTTAGAGAGAGAAAGTTGAAATGGCATGAGGTTAATGATGATTTAAGTATGTAGAAATGTTGATAAGCATGTATAGATGACTTTAAAATACCTTTTGTGGAATCCATATGTTGGATTAGATGATGATTGAAAATGGGTTTAAGAAATGTTCGATAAAATGCCATAGAGAATGAAAATGAATTAAACTAAGACTAATGGATGTTTATTTGATACTGAAGGAACTCAATTTATAACTAGATAAGTGGAAATCCGAGAAAAATAGAGAATGTAATCGAGTAAGGGTCTGAGTGACCCCATTTTAGAGTTGAATGAGTAGAAGTATAAAGTAGTGGTATAATGAGTAATCATTGATGTTTTGATGTTATTTGGACAGCTCGAGAATTTGACTCATGAGTCAGGGCTACTCCGTGAGACAGGAATATTGCACCACCCAAGGTGATAGAGGTAAGGGATGCAACCTTTTGTGTATATGTATTTCCTTACCAATGAAAATGCTTTGGTAGCATAAACTGAGTTCACAAATGAGCATACTTATTGAGAAAAATGTTTGTTTTGAGATTTATCACTTGAGTGCGTGTTTTGTCGGTTTGAGCTCGATTTTGGTGATTTGAGTTATTTATGAGCAAATATATCTTTTTATTTAAAAGAGATTTATAAGCAAAACTATCATGAGCTCTACGTGAAGGTGAAACTATTTTCTACACAATAATGGCATGTGATTTTGAGACTAAAAGGCTTGTCATGAAACTTACACTTCGGTTGACGTCGAGGCTTTGCTAGGCCCGGGTCTTACCATGCCTCGATTTTAGTAATGTGAGATGCCTCCATTTTGGTAACGTGAGATGCCTCCGTTCTGGTAGCGTAAGATGCCTCTGTTTTGTTAACGTGGGATGCCTCCATTTTGGTAACGTGAGATGCCTCCGTTTTGGTAACGTGAGATGCCCTCATTGAGGATGATGTGATGTGATGATTTCATTTGTGACTTTTATATTATGCCTAGTCTTCATAATTACTTTGAGATATGATGTTTTTGTGAAATGAGATAAAGATGTTTTGATGAACTGTGATTTTAATCACGTATTTATAATCATGTGAATTATACCATTATTATACTTATGCTTTAAATGATAATTTTTAAAGCTCATACGCACTCCTTACTGAGCGAAATTGAAAGGTCACCCCTTCTTCCCACCCTCCCAACAGATTACTTATAGTGAGCATTGGTACCTGCGGCGTACGTAACATAGGCTGGTGGATGAGACTCTCCCCAAGCTATTACTTGTACACGCGAGAGGTATAATTCAATTCATTTTGTAACCCAGACAGTTATGTAATACAGACACTTGTATTTGAGTAATATTAGGATGTAATCAGATTGGCATTAGTAAATGAATGGAGAAGTAGACTTCTTTTGATGTCATGATATTTAACTAAATAAATGTGGATGTTGAGAGATCCTTGAGATATTGATTGATGAGATAGTAAGAAGTTAACTGACACTGTACAGGAATGCAACCCGAGTAGAAAGTTTAATCTAAGAAAAATTTTAAATTAGCCCTATTTTTCGCACTTTCGAGCTGTCACAGATTTGGTGGTATCAAAGCAAAGGTTTCCTAGTACTGTCAGTGTCGATTAAGTGGAAATAGATTACATCCCAAGTGTCTGTATTTATCTGCTCCTATAGGAGATCGATCTGGTAGGCATAAAAATTGCCTAAAACGTTCCTAAATTCAAAGGCAGATCGATCTCCTCCAGGAGCAGATCGATCTCCTACCCTCTGCCTATATAAAGACCCCTGTGTTTTTGCTGGAATTCATCTTTTCTCTCTCCAAAAATCAAAAACCCCCACTTTGATCGAAATCCCTAACTTTCTCTCTCCTCCAAAACGCCCATTTTTGTTCGAATCAGAGGTTGTGGCAAGAGGGAAAGTTGTTCCTCATCAAAATGAGAACAACATACTTGGAAATCGAAGGACGATTTAAGCTGAGGCGTAAATTGAGCACTCCACAAGTTTTGGGTAAATTTTTAAGCTTTAATCCTTGATTTGGAAGTAGATTTCTGCGATTGTGGCTGTAGATTTGTTATGAGTAGGCTGAAAATGGTTAGGGTTGTTAGAATCATTGAGGTATTGAGAAAGTATGAGAATGTGAGCAATTATGCTCGATGTTGAAATTAGAGACAATGTGATGACATGTTGATGATGTTCTTACATCATTTGGACAGTCCGAGAGTTCCAGAGAGGGATGCAAGGCTAGTCCGTCGTTCGAGGGAAACGTTTGCACTATACGAGGTGCAACGAGGTAAGGAAAAACTTAAACTCATTTGTGTATGGATTTGTGATGATAATTGTAGCATGAAATCTTATTTGAGAAATAATCATGTTTTTATGAGTTGTGATTGAGTTATTGCACATGATTTTATAGCCGGTTGGAGCTCAATTTTTATGAGTTGTAAACAAAAGTGAAAAGGGATTTGGGCTCTATGTTAAGGCGTACTGAGATTTGAGAAATGTGTGCGTGGTTTTGTCGATTTGAGCTCGATTTTGACATGTTTTGTAATGAGTACAAAAAGGGTTTTCAGATGAGTTTTATAAGAGAAACCATTTTGAGCTTTACGTGAAGGCAAAATGGTTTTATATGATAATGGCTATCATTGAGACTTAGGCGTGTCATGTGATAACACATCGGGCCTTACTTTGGTAGCATATAAGTCTGGGTCTTGGTCTGGTAGCATGTAAGTCCGATATTCCTCCGCTTTGGTAGCAAGAGATGCCTCGGTTCTGGTAACGTGAGATGACCCCCACTCTGGTAGCGCTGGGTGGCCTTGCTTTGGTAGCATGTAAGACCGATAGTGTGCATGAGGAGAGGCCTTGCTCTGGTAGCATGTAAGTCCAAGCCTTATTCTGGTAACATGTAGGACTAATACACCATGTACACGACCATATTGTCGACGTTCCCTCTTTTGAGGATGCCAGGGATGCGCACCCAGAGGAGATTATTTTGATGTTCCATGATGAATGTTTTTATCTGAGTTTTTATTACCTAGTCACCATTTTATACATGAGATTGTGGCCTTACCACGTGCATTACTACTAAGGTGATTTTTATCACGTTTTTACGAGAAAAGCCATTATCGCATCCTTATTTTCATATGCCTGTAACTATGGTTTTTTTATATTGAACCATTTACTCTCATTTTTCTACATGATTTTAGAGAAACGAGGTGATAATGATGTTTTAATAATTTTATGCTAAGTTTTCTATTGAGTTTGAGTTTCACCTACAAATTAAAATGATTGTGTTGTGTAATTGATGATTTTATTAATGAGTCCCTTACCTCCTTACTGAGCGATTTAGAAGCTCACCTTATTTTTATATCCCCCTAGATTTCTTCAAATGAAGAGAGTTTCCTGTGACGTACGGAGTGGTGGCTAGTGGAGGACTTAAGCTCCAGGCCGTATATTGTATTTTGAGGTATACTTTAACATTTCATGTACCCAGACTAAAGTTGTATTTACAGAAACTTGATGAACAATGATGTATGGGATATATTAGGATTAATTAACTCCAAATTGAGGACTGTATATGGTATGATATATGAATATTAGATGATGAGATCCTGAGGTGAAAGTCTTATAATATATAATGATCATGATGCATGACACTATATAAGAATGCACCTAGAATTGTGTATTGATGAAAATAAGTTTTAAATTTGCCCTATTTTTTGCGCTTTCAGGGCGTCACAGAGTTTATTTTGGCTCAATGGTACCAGGAGTGTTCGAACAAAGGACTAGGTCCTGAGTTCGAGCCACTCTGGGGATGCGAATTCTGGTAGTGGCTAGGACAAAATCGTGAGGGGTCAGTGGGCCTCAAAGCCGACAGTTCGGTTGAGTAACGATGTTACAGCAGTTATTGTTGTAGGCCTGTACGGGTTAGTGGACCTGGGCCAGTGGCCATGGCCGGCTGGGCTGGGCCGTTACATGCTTGACCAGGGTTTTATTAGACACAGTGTGTCACCATGGGGAGCTCCGATTTTGTTTGTGAGGAAAAATGATGGTAGCCTTAGGTTGTGCATAGATTACAGACTATTGAATAAGGCTACCATGAAAAATGAATACCCCCTACCGAGGATAGATAATTTTTTTGATCAGTTGAGAGGGGCTTCTATCTTTTCCAAGATTGAGTTAAGATCGGGCTATCACCAGTTAAGGATCAAGAAAAAGGATATTTCGAAAATGGCCTTTATAACTAGATATGACCACTACGAGTTCTTGGTGATGCACTTTGGTGATGCACTTTGGCTTGACGAATGCCCCTGCTGCTTTTATGAGTTTGATGAATGAGGTATTTTGAGACTATCTAGATCAGTTTGTGATAGTCTTCATTGATGATATCCTTATATATTCTCGGTCCCAAGAGGAACACACACAGCATTTAAGGATTGTGCTTCAGATACTCTGAGATAAGCAGTTGTATGGAAAGCTCAATAAAAGTGAGTTTTGGCTAGATCGGATAACTTTCCTTGGTCATAATGTATCTAAAGACAGGGTATCAGTTGATCCCTCCAAGGAAGAGGCTGTACTTAATTAGGAGAGATCGAGGACAGTTAAAGAAATTCGAAGTTTTCTGGGACTTGCAGGATATTACAGGAGGTTTGTTGAGGGATCTCTAATATCGCAGCTCCTCTGACTAAGCTTACACACAAGAACGCTCCGTTATCGGTGTGAGCAAAGTTTCTAAGAGCTTAAATGGCGATTGACCATAGCACCCATTTTAAAGATTCCAAGTGGATTTAGAGGTTTCGCAGTGTATAGAGATGCTTCCCATCTAGGTTTGGGGTGCGTACTCATGCAGTACGGAAGAGTAGTCACTTATGGATCATGACAACTAAAGGACCAGGAGCGGAACTACCCCACGCACGATATGGAGTTAGCCGCAATGGTGTTTGCATTGAAAATATGACGACATTACATGTATGGGGAAAGATTTCAGATATTTACTGACCATAAGAGTTTGAAGTATATCTTTAACCAAAAGGAGCTTAATATGAGACAAAGACGATGGATGGAGCTCCTTAAGGACTATAACTGCGAGATTTTATATCATCCGGGGAAGGCAAACGTAGTTACGGATACCTTTAGTATAAAGAGCATGGTTTCTGTTATGATGATCAAGGAATGGGATTTATTGGAACAGTTCGTCGGACTCAGGATAAGAGTTGAGGAAGCAAAGGTCGAATTTATGGCTAGCCTACAGATAGAGCCCAATAGTTTGGATCAAATTAAAATTGGATAGAGAAGTGATCAGAAGCTACTAGATTTGGTTAGCCAAGCTGAGAAGACCCTGCAGTTAGATTTTACGGTCAGTGATGATGGATTGTTAAGGTTTAAGGGTCATATTTGTGTTCCGAGCAATGATACCTTAAAGCAACAAATATTGAGGGAGTCTCACTGTTCCCGTTACACCATGCACCTAGGTAGTACCAAGATGTATCAGGATTTGCGTAAGGTGTATTGGTGGAGTGGTATGAAACGAGAAATAGCAGAATTTATGGCCAGGTGTTTGGTGTGTCAACAGGTAAAAGCTGAGCTTCAAAAGCCCAAAGGATTACTTAAGTCCTTGCCAGTGCCTAAGTGGAAATGGGAGCATATCACCATGGATTTTATCATGAGATTATCAAGGACCCAGAGAGGCCATGATGCAATCTGGGTAATAGTAGACAGATTAACTAAGAGTGCCCACTTTCTTGCCACTAAGAGCATGAATACTTTGAGTGCCTTAGCAGAGTTGTATGTCAGAGAGATAGCTCGACTGCATGGGGCCCCAATGAGTATAACATATGATAGAGATTTTAGGTTTATCTCCAGATTTTAGACTCATTTCCAGGAAGCCATAGGATCTCGGTTGAATTTTAGTATCGCCTATCATCCTCAGACTGATGGTCAGTCCAAGCTGACTATACAGACCTTAGAGGATATGTTACCGGCGTATACGATAGACTTTAAGGGACCATAGGATGATCACCTGCCCCTTGCTGAGTTTGCATACAACAATAACTATCATGCAAGTATGGTATGGCACCTTACGAGGCTCTGTATGGTAGGAGGTGTAGATCCCCTATAGCTTGGGAAGAAGTGGGTGACAGAAAGGTAAATGCTCTCGACCTCGTTGAACAGGTAGTTCAGAATGTAAAGGATATTTGTGATAGATTACGGTCTGCTCAAAGTTGACAGAAGAGTTACGCTGATGTGCGTAGACGGCCACTTGAGTTTCAAACTGGAGATTTTGTGTTCCTTAAAGTGTCTCCAAGTAAAAGTACCATGCGCTTCGAAAAGAAGGGGAAGCTGAGTCCTCGATTCATTGGTCTGTTTGTGGTATTAGAGAGAGTGGGAGATGTCACTTATTGGTTAGCTTTGTCCTACAGCTTTTCGCAATTCATAATGTCTTCCACGTCTTAATGTTAAGGAAGTATAATCTGGATCCCTCCTATGTCATCGAGTATGAAGTATTAGACATCCATGGAGACATAAGCTATGTAGAAGAACCTATCCAGATCCTCGATAAGAGAGAAAGGATACTTCGGACAAAGAGAATTCTGTTTGTAAAGGTTCTCTAGAAGCACCACTCAACCAAAGAGGCAACTTGAGAGCTCGAGAGCCTGATGAAATAGAAGTATCCCTAACTTTTTAAGGAATGACTCAGTTCTAATTTGGAGGACCAAATTCTTTAAGGAGAGAAGGAATGTAAGACCTGTAAATTCCTATGTAATGTATATGATTTCAGAATGTACAGACAAGTTACATTACATATGAAACATAAGTAATGGATGTTTTTAAGCTCTAAGTGTGAATGAAATGTAATGAGTATAGAAGCAAATGAATGGGAGATTAACTTTGGAAATTTGGGAAAACTGCAGCTGAAATGCTGCAGAACGTAGGGTAAATTGATCTCATTGCAAGAAAAGATCGATCTCATAGCCTTAAATTGCAAGTCAGGAACATTCTGCAAGAGGGAGATCGATCCCTCACAAAAGCAGATCGATCTCCACCCCAAGAAGATTGATCCCAAAGTGGCTCTGCCTGGAAGAGATCGATCTCATCCCTATGGCAGATCGATCTCAATTTGTCGCAGCCAAGAGTAGATCGATCTCATGCTATAGGCAGATCAATCTCCTACCTGCAATTATCACGATTTTGAGGATTTTAAGCAAGGGAAAATCAATCTCCACCCCTTGGAGATCAATCTCATAATGTAAAATCTATAAAAAGCCAGACAATTCGTGCCTTCTTCTCCTGGACATTGAAAACCTTCCATATTTGAGCAAAAAACCTAGTTTCTCACTCTAGATTTTTAACACCTTCCAAAGAGATTTGAGGAAAATGTATTTGAGCAAAGTTGTTGCTTAAGAGGAGGAGAGCAATATAGTTGAAGACTAGTGGTTGGATCAAAGGGTTGAAGGAGAAAATGAATCTCTCCTCACATTTGGCAAAAATGAGGAAAATTAAGATAGGTAAGATTTCAATGCACCAACTTCTAGTATGATAATCTAAACATTTAGATGAGTTGATTTGGTATATACATTGTTAGCTTGAAATGTTCAAGTACATGCTTAAGTAGCCATGACCTAAAATGAGCTCAGAGAGAGAAAATTAAAATGGCATGAGGTTAATGATGATTTAAGTATGTAGAAATGTTGATAAGCGTGTATAGATTACTTTAAAATACCTTTGTGGAATCCATATGTTGGATTAGATGATTATTGAAATGGGTATAAGAAATGTTCGATAAAATGCCATAAAGAACAAAAATGGATTAAACTAAGACTAATGGATGTTTATTTGATACCGAAGGAATTCGATTTATAACCAGATAAGTGGAAATCCGAGAAAAATAGAGAAAGTAATCGAGTAGGGGTCCGAGTATGTCACGCCTCGGAAACGTGAAAAATAGGGCAAATTTAAAAACTTTTACTCATCGATTCACAATTAAGAGTGCATTCCTATGCAGTGTCATACATCATCACACTTATCATACCTCAGGATCTCGTCATTAAATAGTATATACCATATCATATACATTACTCGATCTCAAGTTAATTAATCCTAATACATCCCATACAATGTTATACATAAAGTGTCTATAACTACAATAATTGTCTGGGTACATGAAAAGATAAATGATACCTCAAAACACGATATATGGCCTGGAGCTCAAGTCCTCCACTAGCCACTACTTCGTACGTTGCAGGGAAACCCTTTTTCACTTGAAGAAATCTGGAGGGAAAGAAAACAGGGTGGGCTTCTAAATCGCTCAGTAAGGGGGTAAAGGACTCGTTATATAAACCATAATGCACATCATAAAATATTTATTTGTATGTGAAACTCATTATACTCATTTGAAAACCATAGCATGAAAGTACTCAAAACGACATTCTCATATCTCAAATCATGTGAAAACATGAAGTAAAAAGGCTCAGTCTAGAGCAATAACAAGCGTGTGAAAACAATGCGATAATCGCTATCTCAATAAACGTGATAAAATCACTGTAATAATAATGCACGTGGCGCAGCCATTAAACACACGTGGCATAGCCACTGATTTAAATTCACACGTGGTACAGCCACAGGATAGGGTTTCACATGGCAATGGCCACCAAATATACGTGGCATAGCCACAGAATGGGGGGATCTCACGTGGTAACAGCCACCAAATAGGGTTTTCACGTGGCAACGGCCACCAAATAGGGTTCTCACGTGGCAACGGCGACCAAATATACGTGGCATAGCCACAGAATGGGGAATCTCACCAGAACGGAGAAGAATCGGGCTTACATGCTACCACAAATGCCCAGTGTGTACTTAAAATCACACACCTAAGTCTTATCACATAAGACTGGTTTGCCTTCACGTAGAACTCATAGTGGTTTTTCTCTCATAAAACTCATTTAAAACCGTTTTGTACTCAATACAAAACATATTGAAACCGAGTCCCAACCAGCAAAACACGCACACATTTCTTAAATCTCAAGATCGCCTTAACGTAGAGCCCAATTCATTACTCACACAAATTCAACGATTTATAAAGCAATTTCACACTCAGCTTATAAACTCATAAAATAATGGGCTCCAACCGGCTATAAAAATCGTGTGCAATTATATCACAACACAACACTCAACATGCTTGTTTTATAAATCACAAATCATGCTATAATAGTTCACAAATCACATACACAAATGGTTTAGTTTCCCTTACCTCTTTGCACCTCGTATAGTGCAATCGTTTTCCCTTCTCACGGACTAGTCTCGCACTCCACTCTGGAACTCTCGAGCTGTCTAAACGATGTTAAAACATCAATATTCATCATCACAGTAACCTCAATTCTCAAAATCGAGCATAATTGCTCATAACACCTCAAATCTCTTGATTCTCGTAACTCTACCCCAAACTACAATCTCATTCACAACATCTCAACGTCCTACCTTCCTCATGCCAAATTATCTATGCTAATTCACCACATTGTCTAAATTTCCATTTATAGCTCAAATTCCTAAAATTGCTAAATATCACTATCACTCCAACTACATTGTAATTTCATCAATCCCTAATCATTTTCTAGCTACTTCAACAGAATGCCAATAACTATTATCACCAAAATCATCTCAAATATCAAGATCGAGGTTTAAAAATTACCCAAAACTTGTGGAGAGCTTATCTCTTGCCTCGATTCAATCCGTCTTACGATTTCCAAGTATGTTGTTCTCCCTTTGATGAGGAACAACTTTCCTTCTTGCCACAGTCTCTGATTTGACGAAAATGGGTGCTTTGGATGAGTGAGAAAGCTAGGGCTCGGTGAAAATGGGGTTTGGAAGAGAGAGAAAATGAAATTACAGGAGAAAGCAGGGGTTCCTTATATAAACTGAGGGTAGGAGATCGATCTGGCTCTTGGTGAGATCGATCTGCATTTGAATTTGGGGACGATTTGGGGTAATTTTATGCCTAGGAGATCGATCTGTCAAGGGGTGAGATCGATCTCTTTATGGCTTTATGAGATCGATCTGCTCCTTGAGGAGATCGATCTTCTCTCAAACAGAAACATTTGAAGATCGATCTCTTCCTCGTGAGATCGATCTTCTCTCAAACAGAATCATAAGGAGATCGATCCTCTACCATTGGAGATCGATCGGCTCCTTAAATTCCTCCTTCCTTGTCATTTTTAACTTACCAGATCGATCTCTCCTTCTCCCAGATTGATCTGACCTCATAGCTTCACACTTATTTTAAACACTTAACATATAAATCTCCAAATATAATTTCCACAATTCACTTAGCTCAATAAATTACACTTCAAGTTCATATTAGTATGAAGTAGTGGTATGATGAGTAATCATTGATGTTTTGACGTTATTTGGACAGCTTGGGAATTTGACTCGTGAGTCAGGGCTACTCCGTGAGACGGGAATATTGCACCACCAAGGTACAAGAGGTAAGGGATGCATCATTTTTTGCATATGTATTTCCTTACTGATGAAAATGCTTTGGTAGCATAAAATGAGTTCACAAATGAGCATACTTATTGAGAAAAATGTTTGTTTTGAGATTTATCACTTGAGTACGTGTTTTGCCGGTTTGAGCTTGGTTTTGGTGATTTGAGTTATTTATGAGCAAATATATCTTTTTATTTAAAAGAGATATATAAACAAAACTATCATGAGTTCTACATGAAGGCGAAACTATTTTCTACAAAATAATGGCATGTGATTTTGAGACTAAAAGGCTTATCATGAAACTTACACTTCGGTTGATACTGAGGCTTTGCTAGGCCCGGGTCTTACCATGCCTCCGTTTTGGTAACGTGAGATGACTTTGTTTTGGTAATGCAAGATGCCTCTGTTTTGTTAACGTGAGATGCCTCCATTTTGGTAATGCGAGATGCCTCCGTTTTGGTAACGTGAGATGCCTCTGTTTTGGTAATGTGAGATGCCTCCGTTTTGGTAATGTGAGATGCCTCCGTTTTGGTAACGTGAGATGCCTCCATTTTGGTAATGTGAGATGCCCTCATTGAGGATGATGTGATGTGATGATTTCATTTGTGACTTTTATACTATACCTAGTCTCCATAATTACTTTGAGATATGATGTTTTGTGGAACGAGATAAAGATGTTTTGATGAACTGTGATTTTAATCACGTATTTATAATCATGTGAATTATGTCATTATTATACTTATGCTTTAAATGATGATTTTTAAAGCTTATATGCACTCCTTACTGAACGAAGTTGTAAGCTCACCCCCTCTTTTTCTCCCCCCCCCCCCCCCGATTACTTACAATGAGCGCTGGTACCTGCGGCATACGTGACATAGGCTGGTGGACGAGACTCTCCCCAGGCTATTGCTTGTACACGAGAGAGGTATAATTTAATTCATTTTGTAACCCATACAATTATGTAATACAGACACTTATATTTGAGTAATATTGGGATGTAATCAGATTGGCATTAGTAAATGAATGGAGAAGTAGACTTCTTTTGATGTCATGATATTTAACTAAATAATGTAAGAGATCCTTGAGATATTGATTGATGAGATAGTAAGAAGTTAACTCACACTGTACAGGAATACAACCCAAGTAAGAAGTTTAATCTAAGAAAAATTTTAAATTAGCCCTATTTTTAGCGCTTCCGGGCTCTCACACAAGTTCTGTTCCCTGATTCATTCTTTCCTATTAGCCCTTTTAAGATTGTTACATGATAGGCTTCTATATCTTTGTATACACATGATGGGGGGCTATTAAAGTAGTGTTATCCTATATCTGTTAAATACTAAGTTCCCAATGGTTTTATATCCAAGTTGAGTCCTTCCACCTATTCTTACTTAGTTTTAGGAGGAAACCTAACATGTGATGGGGATTTTGTTAAAGTGGTATTATCCCACATCTATTAAATACTAATTTTTCTATTATCTTATATTTAAGTTGGACATCTTTACCTATTGCCAATTGGTTTAGGATTAAATATCTAACATGAAATTAAAGCCTAAGTTCTGTTCTATGATTCCTTCTTGTTACCCCTTCTAAGACTGTCATATGGTAGGCTTCTATATCTCCGCCAACACGCGATGAGGTCTGCTAAAATGGTATTATCCTATATCTGTTAAATATTATGTTCCTTGTGATCTTAATTCAAGTATTACCATTAGACAGATTCATGACTCCTAACATAATGAAAGAAATTGATATATCTATATTTTTTTTGTAACACTTTTATATATAAAAGTTATGAACTTTTTTTTTAAATACACACATTCTCAAGTTGGGATGTAATCAAGTTAGATCGAGACGATCTAATATTAGAGTTGAATTCGAATCAACTCAAAAACTTGAGACTTGGGGCTCAACTCGAACTTGATCGAGTTTGATTTTTGAAACTCGAGCTCAACTCAATAGAATACTCAAGTCGCTCGAACTCGACTCGATAGGCTCAAATTGTCAATTTTCAACTTTATATTATAAGGGTAAAATGGTAAGAACTAATAAAATATTGAAAATATATATAAAAAAACTCGATCAAGCTTACGAGTCGCTCGAGTCGGGTATTAAGATGCTTAAACTAGGCTCGACTAGTTACTCGTGTAGCTCGAGTTTAGCTCGAAAGTAAAAGAGTCAAACTTGAGTAATCATCAATTTAATATCGAGTAGCTTGACTCATTTTCACAAGTAGATTCTCATGTAGTCATTTAATTAAGGCTTACTACCCAATTTTACCATCAACGTTTACAAAAAAAATGGAATTAAGCCCTCGATGTTTAATTGCATGGAAATAAGTCCCTTGAGTTTTATTTTCAGTAATTTAAACCTTAACGTTTCAAAAAATAATAAGTAAACCATTTTTCGTTAAATCTCATAAACAACCGTTAATAAGGTACATGTGGCATGCTGACGTGGCATATTTATGCCACATGGATTGTTGACTTGGAATTTTTTTTCACGTGTACACATATAACTCAGCTTCAATGTTTTTTTTTTCATATTTCCTTTTTCCTTTTTCCTTTCTCTCGACTGAAAAAAGCTTAAGGTAAAAGCTTAACTCTTTCCTTCAACAAAGGTTAATTCGAAGGTTTATGGTAGGATGGAAGAATCGGGATAAGGGATTTCAGAAACATTTCAGGGATCGCTTAAAGGAAACTGCAGTTTAGGGTGCGAATTGAGTTAGGGTTTTCTAATTGGGGATTAAGGTTTCTGAAGTAAAAGGAGTGAATCGATTTGGTTTTTTTAAATATTGGGGTTTAGGGTTTTTTGAAGTTGAGGTACAGATTTGATTTAGGGTCGAATTTACGGTTTTCTGAAGTGAGGATTTAGGGCTCGTTTTAGGGTTTTCGAATTGAAGATTTTTTTTTCGGATTTTGAATCGATAAAGGGTCATGAAGGTAGGGATTCTTAGTTTTTTTTTTTTTCAATAAGGGTTTAGGATGCTGAGATTGGGTTTCAACACTTGCTAAAGTAAGGGTTACAAATAAGGTGTTAAATTTGGGTTTCGATACTTTGCTTTCTGGAGCAAGGAGGTCTGGATTCATAGTTTGATGGGTTCACTGAGGCTTATCGAAAGGTAGAGAGGGAATGGTATTTGAAGTATCAAAGCTTATGGGTTGTAATTTGGGAAAGGGATTTGTCAGGTCAGTATTTTGGTGGTTTCTGAAGAAAGCCATAAAAAGAAGATTGTTGTAGAGAGACAGAGGCATACTATGAAGGGAGAGAAGCTTATTGAAGAGTTGAAGCTAGGTAAAGGTCATTTTGTATATTATGCAACTTGTTAATTTAGAATATTTTTGTGGTTGATTTCTGTGAAACTGGTCCTATTTGCTGTTAGATTCCTGAATTTCTTTTCAGAATACAAGAACTAGTCTTATATGGTGTTAGATTCTTCCATGTTTTCAGGGTCCCACATGCATTTTCTTGATTTATCTATTATGGCTGGTGTAGTTTGTAGCCTACTTAGGATGCATTTTTACCTGAAAAATATTTAATTTATATAGTTTATTTAAGGCTTAATATACTAATATTTTATTTTACTGTTTAACAGCATGTGGAACATTGTGACTTTAAGAATCCACCATGGAGGGAATTTTGTGTGTCAACCTGAGTTAAAGTACATCAACTATGAGGTAGATGAGGTGGAGTATGATTCGGATTTAATTTCCTATCCTCACTTGATCAAGCTGATTAAGACAGGAAATTATGCTAATGAGGGTAAGATTTTATTTAAAGCCCCTAATGAAATTATTAGTGAGTTAAGGTTATTATGTTATGATACTTCTGCAATTGATTTAATTGTTGTCTGTATTCATTGGGGTAAGTGTGATATTTATGTGGATCATGGGGTAGATGAACCTATCTTAATAGAGACACCTTTATTAATAGGACCTGAACTAAGTACAGCAAAGGAAAGGATAAGTGTGGTAAAGTCAAGTAGTGGGGCAGGCACAAGGGCAGGGATTAATGAGCCCAACACTAGGTTAGGGGAAGGGAGTGGTGAGCCCAACAGTAGGGCAAAGACAGGTAGGGACTGGTGAGGCCTACACTGGGGCAGGGGAAAGGAGTTGTGAGCCTAACAGTGGGGCAAGATAAGAGGTAGGGACTGGTGAAGCCTACACTGGGGCAGGAGAACGGAGTATTGAGCCCAACAATGGGGCAAGGATAGAGGTAAGGACTGGTTAGCTCGATAGTGGGCTAAGGGAAGGAAGTGGTGAGCCCAACAATGGGGCAGGGGAAGGGAGTGGTGAGCCCAACAGTGGGGTAAGGGAAGGGACTGGTGAGCCCAACAGTGGGGCAGAGACAGGATTTGAAGAGGATAGTGGTGATGATGCGGATGGTGATAGTGACAGGATTTGAAGAGGATAGTGGTGATGATGCTGATGGTGATAGTGACATGTTGTATGATACAACTTTTTTATCAAATGATGATGATGAGGTTAGAGAGGCAAGGAAGAATATTAGGCAATGGTATGGTAATGAGAATGAAATGAGAGGAGAAAATGATAATGATGTAGGGCCAAGTACTGAGCATCAAACATATGAGGCAGTACCTACTACTGAAACGTTAGGTGAAAAAAGTCATGGCAAAAAATTTAAAAGGAGGCCATTTCCACCTTCTACAGCTGAAAGTGATCATAGTAGTGGTGGATTGTCGAAGGAGTGTGCTGATTCTTTTGAACCTATTAGCTATGAATCTGATACTGATGATGATGGTGAGGAGGTTAAAACAGTGAGGAGAAGGGAAAGTAGTTTTCCTTCTTATTATCTAAATCCCCTTTTCCCAGATCTTGTGCTAGGTATGTTATTTGAAGATAGGGTTTAGTTTAAGGATGCCATGGTGGACTATGCTGTGCACACCAAGAGGGACTTTTGGTTCGCTAAGAACAAGCCTAGGAGAGTGAGGGTTTTGTGTGGTAATGCATGCCCCTTTCAGTGCACTGCTTGTTATGATGAGGAGTTAAAATGTTTTCAGGTGAAGACTTTATGCAATTTGCACAAAAGTAATTGTAAGTATAAGTTAAAATTACTTAGTGCAAAATGGTTAGTGAGAAAATTTAAAGAGAAGATCCGAAAAGAACCGTACTTGAAGCAAAGTGAATTGTGAGATCATATTGAGTCAGAGCTGAAGGTGTTTGCCTCTCTTGATAAAGTGAGAAGGGAAAAACTGATGATATTAGCGAGTATGCAAGATGCCTTCACCGCAGAGTTCTCTAAACTAAGGGATTATGCTGATGAGTACCTCAATCAAAATCCTGGTAGCACTGTTGTGATCAAGATAGAGAAGACAGTCCCTACAAGCTCGCCATATTTTCAGGGAATCTATTTCTGCTTTGCTGCCCTTAAGGAAGGTTTTAAAGCAGGGTGTAGGAAAGTTATAGGATTAGATGGCTATTTCTTGAAGGGCTTGATTAAGGGTGAAATTTTAAGTGCTGTTGCTAGGGATGCAAACAATCAAATGTATCTCGATGCTTGGGCTATTGTAGAAAATGAGAATATTGATTCATGGATGTGGTTTCTCAATATTCTCAAAATTGATCTTGATATTACCAACAGTGCAGCTTGGACATTCATTAGTAATCAACAGAAGGTATGGTTCCTTTTTCTAATTTAATTTATTTGGTTTAGGGTCTGTTACATATGATTGATGTGTAATATATCTTCTTATTGTTGTTTTGTAGGGACTAATTAATCTTATGGAGGAATTGTTCCCTAATGCCGAGCATAGAAGTTATGCTAGACATATACATGCAAATTGGAGTAAGAAGCATTGAGGAAAGCTACTAAAGAAACATTTCTGGATGTGTGCTACTGCAACTACCGAGAGGCAATTTGAAGATATGTTGGAGTTGTTACACCAGAAAGACAACTTTGGGTCAGGAAAGGAGGACTTGTTGAAATATCCCTCACGCTATTGGTGTAAGGCTTTCTTCAAAACAGACATCAAATCTGACTTCTGCCATAATAACTTGTGTAAGACATTCAACAGCACTTTAGTCAAAGCTAGACATCAGCCTATCATTACCATGCTTGAGGAGATTAGAGTGGCTGTGATGATGAGGATAGCTGGAAAAAAAAAAGAATGTGGGGAAATGGGTTGGGAATCATGGTCCATAGGTGATTGAAAAATTAAACAAGAATATGAGTGAAGCAACTCAGTGGTGAGTCGTTTTTAATGGCAGTGATGGATACGAGGTTAAGTGTGGTAAAAGGCAGTTCAAAGTCAATCTTCCAGGAGAACGTGTGCTTGTCGATTATGGGATCTAACTGGTATCCCATGCTGCCATGCAATTTGTGCCATTTTTATGATGGTGGTCAGCCAGAAGAGTATATTCATGAGTGTTATTCAAAGGAGACATACTTACGGACGTATGAGCACACATTACAGCTTATCAATGGTGAAAATGAATGGCCAAAAAATGGATTAGAAGCAATATTGCCTTCTTTGATAAGAAGAAATAACTGGCAGGCCCAAAAGAAATAGAGTTCGAGAGCATGATGAGCGTAAGAATAAATATAAGCTGCTTAGAAAGGGAGAGGTGCAACATTGTGGGCTTTGTAAAAAATCTGGACACAACAAAGTTAGTTGCCCTCAAAAAAGCAACTTTGTGGGTACTTCTAGCTGTGTAAGTTACCGTACTGTTATAAATTTTACTTTTTTTCTTTTGACTAATTTTTTGTATAATCTTTCATTTCTTATTACTTGTTTTACTAGGTTCAACAAGAGACTATTGATTCAAGTGAATCAACAAGAGCGAAAGGAAGAGGCAGAGGGAGGGGAAGAGGAAGAGGAACTGAGATTGCTAGAGAAACTGCCACTTCTGATACTCCTAGTGCAAAAATAGCCACTGCTGGTGTTGCTGGAAGAGGAAGGGGAAGCAAAGGAGGAAGAGGGACAGAAACTACCATTGCTGGATCAACGGAAGATTCTGCAGATCTTGTTTCAAGAGAGGTAAAATTGAACTTTGTCATAGCTGTTGGGATGGATTTATTCTATATTGTAAAATTAGATTAAGACTTTGGTGTTTGATGTATGCTTTGCTGGGATTTGTTGCTTTACCCCTGTATGTTTATTTCTTGTTCTATATATGTTTTCCACGAGGAAAATTAGCTGACTTATTTAGCTTGGCTGATGTGATGATTTGTTGCAAGTTCTGCTACTTTGGTGATTTTCATCATAATTGACCCTTAAGTTTTTTACCTAGTTGTCAAGTGATATTCTATTCCCTTCTGCTTATATGTTTTTTTGTTGTTTTTTTCTGGTTTTTTTTTTTTAATGAAGATTGGTACTTGACTTCTTACAACTAAGCTAATATATATTTTTTTACTTTTTTTCTTATACAGCATAACTATTGAGAGAGTCAGAACTAGAATGTTTTTGGTTGAAGATGTGACTGGCAAGTTGAAGTCGATACTGCCACAATCAGCTTGTTTTTATGTTGAATTTATTATCTGGATTTGTAATTATTATTAACTATAGTTTTATGCTTGATTCTGCTCTAAATATGTTGCTATTATAGCTTAATTTTGTTGTAATGAGTATGTTAGTTGTCTTTTACTTCTATGGTTGTATTTACGATGAATTATTTTATATAGGTATATATTTTTCTTCTCTCAATTTTATTTTTATATTAATTTTTGGGTGTTTTCTGCAGAAAACTTATAATTTTGAAAAAAAAATGTAACTTTGAACAAAAAGCGATGTTCAAACAAATTGTAATTTTTCCATTGTAATTTTGGAAAAATGAAATTTTAAAAAAAATATATTTTGAGAGAAAATGTAATTTTTGAAAAAAATATATTTGGAGGAAAAAATGTAATTTTATAAAATAAAAATAACAGTAAGAAATAAATTTATTTGTGCAAAAAAATAAAAAATTAAAATTAAAAAAAATGTCATTATGAGAAAAGAAAATTAAAAAAAAAAACATTTTTGGCTCAATATTCCACGTCAACGACATGTGTACACGTGAAAAAAATTCCAAGTCAACAATCCACGTGGCATATCAGCATGCCACATGTACCCTATTAACGGTTGTTTATGAGATTTAACGAAAAATGGTTTAATTATTTTTTTTGAAACGTTAAGGTTTAAATTACTCAAAATAAAACTTAAGAGACTTATTTCCATGCAATTAAACGTCGATGGCTTAATTCCATTTTTTGGTAAACATTGTGGGTAAATTTGGGTATTAAGCCTTTAATTAATTAGGTGTTATATAATAATTTTTCATAACTAAGACAATATAAGAAAAATGATGGAAATTTGTGGAAACAGTAATTTGAATGTAAACCCACACAAAACGTCCATAAAGAAAGATGAAGAATTTTCATGCAAAATAAATGAAATTTTTAAATTTTTTTTCCTTTTCTTCCCCTCTCATCTTCTCATGGGCAACATAGCAACTTGAAATTTACATCTTTCACATGCCAACGTCTAATGGGCCAGCATTTGTACTAATAAACCCTGCTACCACCCCATTCCTCAGCCTCACTTAATTAGCTTCGACCTTCTTTACTTCTGCACTGAATGGGTAGTTCAAAATTACAAAGAAAAATAAAACAAAATAACATAGAAAATTAAAAGGACAATAACAAATAATCTTCATTAATAAACTCAATGATTTATATCCAAGAACATTTCAATTAAAGAAACATATTTAATTCTAAAAATTTTCAACAAAAAACAGAGAAAATTCATACTTTTTGAAACTTGAATCTATCCTTTTTTGGTATTTTAGGTCATTGAAAATTGTATTTTGATTACTAAAATTAAGATTTTAACATCCTATGTAGAAATCATACAGCAACATATCGAATCAAATTGTTTAAACAATCATTTACGATTACTAATCTCAATATAGAATGAATTAATAAAATTTTATAAAAATATGTGGCAACTTTTCTCATAATCCACATATGTTAGCCTAGTTAATAAAGTAAGAGTGTAAGACCCATAAATTTCTATGTAATGTATATGATTATTTGATGTATAAACAAGTTACATTACATATGAAATACAAGAAATAAACGTTTTTAAGTCCTAAGGGTGAATGGATTTATAAATGAGTGTGGAAGTGATTGAGTATGAGTTTAAATGGAAAAATTTGCAGCAAAAGGGTGCAGGATGAAGGTCAGATCGATCCCATGCAAGGAGAGATCGATCTCATGGCTTGGAAAACACAATGTCAAGCATTCTGCAAGAGAGAGATCGATCCCTCACTCAAGCAAATCGATGTACTTTGGCCTCGAGTTGGACCAGATCGATCTCCTCTTAATGGCCAGATTGATCTCCTAAACTCTCGGCCTGAAACAAATCGATCTTATTCCCATTGAGCAGATCGGTCTCATAAACAAGACAGATCGATCTCATGCATTCAGCAGATCGATCTCCTGCTTGCAAAAAGGACAAAAATTTGAGGATTCAAGTAAGGCCAAATCGATCTCCACCTTATGCAGATCGATCTCTTAATGCCATCTATATAAAAGTAGAGAAGTTAGATTTGCATTTTCAAGGGAACAAACCATTTGCTTCAATTTTTAACCTTAAACCTAACTTTTCCTCTCTAAAACGATCCCATTTCTATAAAGATTTAAGAAAAAGCTATTAGAACAAAGTTGTTCACTATAAAGAGAGGAACAA
Source organism: Firmiana major (assembly GCA_033439115.1). Lineage (NCBI taxonomy): Eukaryota > Viridiplantae > Streptophyta > Magnoliopsida > Malvales > Malvaceae > Firmiana > Firmiana major. The sequence goes on along the minus strand of CM065899.1, from coordinate 8,626,459 downwards.
CATAGCTTGGAATCAACACTTCATTGGTTGGATTGAAGGAGCAAAGGAGTGTTCTTATTGGAGCAAGAAGAAATCAAGCTAGGTGAGTTTCTAATACACCAATCCAAGTACATTTGTCTAGTTATTGATTATGAGTAGATGGGTGTATGTATTAATCATAGAAACTACCTAGAATGTAATGGGATAAGCATAACCTAGAGTGAGGCTAGTGTGAGAAAATGTAATGCGGTTAAGATAATGATGAATGGCTTGAACTAAAGTGTTAGTAAGGTGTTGTGTATGACCTTAAGAATGGTAGACTGAAGCTACATTGTGAGATTAGTCAAGTTAAGGAAATAAGTATATGAGGTGTTTGATAAATTTTCATAGTGAAGTAAAAGGTGGACTAAAGGCACTATGAGCTTAATATCAATTTAGTATGAATTAATAGCCTAAATGAGTTCAATAAACTCTCGAGAACTTAATAAAATGATCAAAACGGGCTTAAGAGGAAGTGAGGCCTTATAAATGCTAATGGAAACTAAAGGTCGAATCGACAATGGTAAACGCAAGAATTGTGTCGTATTGGACCGAATTGATGTGAATATGATTTCTTGCAGTCTTGGAGATTTCGTTGGAGGTGAATTCTGAATCGGACCGCACAAACGAGCAATTTTAAAGAAGATGAAAACATTTGACGCGATTTCCAGGTAAGGAATTCTGTAAGTACTTAGAGATAACTGCTCGTATTTTGTGGGTTAATATAGGGCTCTGTAAATGCATGGTTATCTAGAAAAGTGATTGATGGTTTAAGCGAATGACTACGAGTATGTATATATACATATGATTTGGTTTTGAAGTGAATCTTATAAAGGGGGATAGTAAGGCTAATAATTGCATAAATCGCATGTTTTGATATTTTTACGAAATACTTTGCTTAGGTTTAAGCAAAATTAAAGGATAGGCGGGCTAGGGATTTCATAGTTTATGAAGTAGCACAAGTAAGGTGCTACCTTTGGTTTTGAAAGTGTTTTGTTGAAAAAGAGCCTCCTATCATACTTAAATGAGTTAAATCGTGTTGGAGCCTAGCTCGCACCATATTTTGATTTGCGATGTTTTATAAGTCGTACTGGAGCTAATAGCTCGTACATGGGTTTCCTTGACTTACTTATGCATACAACCGTACTGGAGCCATGCTCATACGAGATTTTTTCATTATTTGTTGTGCATAAAATCGTACTTAAGCATTGCTGGTACGAGGATATTTGCTGATGATACATGAAATTGTGCTAGAGCTTCACTCGCACTGGATTTTCACACTGTTGTATATATGAGCTGTGGAGATGGTAAGATCCTTAAGCCCAACATCGTCAAGCCCATCGGGTGGCGAGGCTCTCTTACATTAACACGAAATTGGTAAGATCCTCAAGCTCAACATCCTCAAGGCTCTCTTACATGAAAACGTAATGCTCGCACGTGCACTAGAGACTGTGTAGTTTACACATGGCATGGGGTAGATAAGTCCTATGGCAGGCAACCCCAACCATGATATGGGTCTGCGGAGTACGTTGTACCGTGTAGATCACATGGAGTACGTTGTATCGCATGGTTGTGACGTTGATTTGAAAGTCTAGCATAGGACTAACCCACCTTCGTTCCAGCATGATACCCCGTACACGGGGATCCGTGTGGTCTGGGATGGTTATGACATAGTTGGCCAACATAGTCCTTGATGTACATAGTAACCGCCTGTCTCACATGATATCACATGGTTTTAGATATCGATGATAATTTATGTTGTCCAGGGTAGACCCGAGGAAGAGGTCGAACCTTGTGGTGTGTTTTAAAGGAATGATGCGTGATGTTGATGAGATTTGCTAATGTTTTGACAGTGTGTTACACTTTAAGAGAATGATTTATGATGAACTTCATGATTTGAAATGAAATAGATAAGTCTTTACTATAATGAGCATGAGAGGTTTCACATGATGATTCCATGTTTAAATGCCAATTTCCATGTTTTCGGTAAATGATATATGTTTATACATGTGGCATAGTTTTATTATTTCCTCATGCTTTGAATATAAGTTATTTATGTCATGACATTATAAGCATGTAGATAGTGTAGTTATCTACCATGCTTGCATTATTGCCTTACTAAGCGTGTGGTTGCTCTTCCCTTCATTTTTCCCTCTACAGAGCACGCACAGTAGCCTAGTGAAGGACTGGGCGTTATTGTTGGATATCCGCTGCTCTCCATCGCCAAGAGATATGCACATAGGAATTCTTTTTGTATCTAAACATGTGATAGCATAGTAATCATTTTGAAATGTAACATAGGGGACGTAAATGTTAGTAAACATGTCATGTATAAGTACATGACTTAACTTTCAAATGTATGCAATTGTTTTTGATTAATTGGAAGATGTATGGAAATGGTGATTATTACTGACTCACTGCCTAACTGTAATTATGAGGGATGTTCATGATCGGGTACGTCAACGGTTAAAGCGTAAAATTTATAGTGATTTGTAGACGAAATGGATAAAAAGGGTCGTGATAGAGAGGTTCTCTCTACTTCATTCCTTTCAACAAATATTTTTTAAAAATTATATATATATATATATCATAAGTTGACGCGAGAAATTTAAACCTTTTCAAGGGCGAATTATCAATCCAAACTTAAAGGTTCAGTCATTTTTTTGTGTAGGCTTGGACTAAAATATTAGACCCACAAAATAGGTTTGGAGTTGAATATCAAGGCCTAATAAAAAATGGGTCAAGCTTGAGTTCACTATTTCAAGTCCGAACCCAGTCTAGTCCACTAACTATAATTTTTTCTATTTTTTATTCATGCATTTTTTAATTACTTTTATTTTTTGTGCAATTTAATTTGAGTTTGTATTTTATTTATACTTTAATTTAAATTTTCATGTTTCTTGTATTTTTTTTCAAAAAAATTTATTCAATCTTATTTTTTTACACATTTATTTGAACTTATTGTCTTATACTTATTAATTATTACATGTTTTAATATTTTTATATTTTATTATAATTTTTCAAAAAAATTGATAGTATTTAAGGGGTTTGGACTTAATAATTGCATGTAAAAACGGGTTTGGATAAAAAAGTAGGACCAAAGACGAGCGAGTCGGACTTTGACTCACTTTTAATTTCTTAATATCTCATCTAAGTTTGGTCCATAATCGAACCAACCCAACCTAACCTAATCCATGAATAGGTCTAGAGAAATGTGCTCTTAATATCATTTAGAGAGAGAAGTAAACTTACAAAAATCGAAAATTAATATTCCTAAGGTTTCAAAAGAGGCATAATTATCTAATACACTATTAGTAGAGTCTAAAAACTTCACAAGCTGGATTAGGATGATGATATATACCCTTTAAAGAATATTAAAAAATAAAAAATAAATAAAATGTGGTATGTATGTTATCATCCTAATTCTGTTTTCGAGTTTTTATGTTTTGGATTAATTTAATTTGAGATTGCTTTCTCACCTAGGTATAGCTAGAATTGCATGCTCTTGAACTGGAAATAACCCTAGTTGGGCATTATAATGATCAAAAATCAAAGCAAGAGTTTGCATGCTTGTGAAACAAAGACTTAAAAGGAAAATGCAAAATTGAATCAACATATACAGCAAAGAACGGGTGAATTTTTTATTTTTTTTTAGAACTATGGAGTAGCAACACTACTTAACTAACACAGTATTCTAGTAAGCCTACATCCATTACATCTAATTGTAGTAAAACTCCTATAGCAGGAGGAGGAACCTCAAGTACCGAGAGTTCATATGAGCTATTATGACCATATTGGCTAAAAAGTTCGCACATCCATTTGCTTCTTTTAGATATGCTTAACAACACAGTTTTAAATCTGTTGAAGAAGTGTTTGGCAATCCTTAAACATAGGAAATAATGGATCAGTAGGAATAATGGGATTGGAAACCTTGTGAACAACAAAACAAAAATCAGACTCAATAATCATGTTTCTATAGCCCAAGTCCCAAGCGAGTTTTAAAACTCTATAGATGGTAAATACCTTAGCCCTTAAAATTGAACCCTACCTGTCACGACCCTCAGTCCACCAAAAATCCAGTACAAATTTTTTATTTTTCATTATTTATTTAATCCATTTCTTATTGTTTGTTCTTTATTTTTACCTTACCTGATCGTGAACAGCTACACCACCAACAGTTGGGCTATGCATCAGTGTCAATCTTATCCAATCATACCATTTCAAATTACAATTCATTTAAATGTAAACACTGGTATTTCTAAATCAGAGTTGTTGTTTACATGTGTTTACAATCCTTTACATCCCTAAAAATTACATTTAAAGATATTACTTTGTTTTGACATATCTAGATACAAAACTATATAAGTGTGTATACCTTGTGTGATAGGATACAGCGAACTCCAAAATCCAATCCTCAGTCGCTCTCTATTTATTGAAAGTTCTCTGTAGAGGGAAAAAATAAGGGGGGTGAGCAAAGTACGCGCTCAGTAAGGCAATCATGCGAGCAGGTAGATAACTGTACTATCTACGTGGTCGTGATGCCATACTTAAATCACACATTTATTTTTCATACTCCAAATCGTATGTTCATGCTTGTGTTCATGCCATGTAAAGCAATTCATGCTAATAAAATCAGTGCACGGTTCTCAAAACATAGCATGGAAAATCATCATGCGTAAATCAAAATCAAGGCATGGTAAATCATTATGCAAAGTACACTTATAAAGCATTTTAAATCTCAACACAAACCGATACAAAATCATTACTCGTCGGGACTCAGCCCCTCCCATGGACTATCCTGACCCACAAACACATTTCAAAACATGGATTTCTCATTCAACAATAGACATGTGAGATAGGCATATAATATAATAAGGGTAATAACTAGGACTATGGTCATATCCTCTGTAATCCCAGGCTACTCAGATCCTAGTGTGCGAGGCATCACCTCTATCTGCTTCCGCAAGGGAGGTGGGTCACGTCCACCCCGCCGGTCCATAGCAGAATCCATCGTTCGAAGATGGCATATGTATAATATCACACACGGTATAACGTACTCCATGCTACTTGCACGATACAACGTACTCCATTGACCCATGTCATCACAATATATCCTGCAACATCTCAATACGCACATGCAAGCCTATTTAATTGACGTGGCACACAGCCTACCCGAAGCTCCCAGCACGGCTCCCGACATATCATAAAACCATGTGCGAGTAGTCTCAAGTATGGCAACAAGTATAATGGACATCTAGTGCGAGCTATGCTCCAGCACCATGTCAAATTTCGTATGAAAACTAGTGCGAACTAGGCTCCAGCACAATGTCATAAAATCCATGTAAAACTCTAATGTGAGCATCGCTCCAGCACTAATGCATGTATAAAACACGTCAAATCTTGTGCTAGCAGCGCTCTAGCATGTTTCATTTCCACAAAACTCATGTAGGTGGCTCATTCTTTGCAAAGGATGGTTATGAAACCAAATCAAGCTATTTTTGTGCAAATCATTTCAAATGCTAGCCAACCTACCAATCTCATGCTAAAAAGCAATAAAAAATTCAAAAGTAATAAAAAATTCAAAAGCATCATGCTCTTTCTTTTAGTGCACATTTCTCAAAAACCCAATTCTTTGCCCTTCCAACAAACATTTCATCCTAAGACCCTTTGCCCATGCCCCTGAAAGGCGTACAGATATCCCTAGGGCTAACACAATTCTCTTACCTCAATTCTCGTGGAAGCAACTCTTCCTTCTTCCTTTCCCGCATTTCGCAATTTGGCTCAACTTGCTCCGGATTTATCCTCGGGAGCTGCACACATTCATAAATCATATGAGTCAATACAGATAACTCATATTCAGACTTCAACTAATCGATATATCTCATTGAGCCTATTTCATTAAGTTTGACCCATTATCACATTTAGTCATCATTATGTCATTTCTATCACTTGACTAATCTCACGATATGGCTTCATCCAATCATCTCAAAATCATACACATCACTCCACTAATAACTTGATATAATCCTTTTTATCATCTAATCAACCACATTCTATTTTCTCACACTAAACTCATTCTAGGTTATACTTGTTTCATTACAGTCTAGATAGTTTCGTTTATCAATACATACACCAATCTACTCACAACAACAACTAGATAAATATACTTAGAGTTGGTGTATTGAAAACTCACCTAGCTTGACTTTCTTCTTTTCCAAGTTTTGAAGACTCTTTTGCTCCTTCAATCCAACAAATGAAATGTTGACTCCAAGCTATGTTGTTCTTTTTCTCACAATGAACAACTTTGCTCTAATAGCTTTTCCTCAATTCTTTTGCAAGATGGTGCATTCTAGAGAGAGAAAGCTTGGTATTTTGAGTAACAATGGAAGACGTGTGTTGGTTTGTTGAAGAAAAAGGTTTTGTCGTTGGGTTTTTATAGATTGAGAGTGATGAGATTGATCTGCTAGGGTGAAGAGATCGATTTTCCTTTGATTTTTAGCCATCGAATTCTCAGGTTTTAAATGGGAGGGATCGATCTACTCATTAGGGAGAGATCGATCTTGGCTTGGCAGAAGCTTGAGGAGATCGATCTGCTTATGGGGAGAGATCGATATGCTCTTGACAAAATTAAATGAGGATAGATCTGCACTTAAGAGGGGATCAATCTCAGATAGGCAGAGGCAATGCAGATCGATCTGCTCATTGGGGAGATCCATCTGCTCGATGGGGAGATCGATCTGGCCTTGGTAGATTCACTTGAAATTGTTCTGGTTGCACAAGGGATCGATCTGCCTTGGATAGGAGATCGATCTGGCCTTAGTCTAGGGCATTTCCTGCTACATTTTTCCAGATTTTTTAAGGGTAAATTCCTATTTCATTACTCCAATACTCATTTTTCATTTTAATCTCACTTAGAGCATGGAAAGACTCATTTCCTATGATTCACATACAATACTAATTGTGTGCATTGCTTGAATTCATAAGGAATACATAGAATTCACAGTCCATGGATTATTAATTCGTGTCTTCATTCCTTATCTTCAATTCGATTGCTTAAAGTTCTACTCGTTTAGTTTGTGGCCACTTCAGCCTTTATTTAACCTTTATTTGCATCATGACACTCCTTCATCCCATATACAATTCATTCACATTCAATTGATCCAAAAATCATCCATTTTATAATTTCATTTACATATATTACAAAATTATACATATATGGGGTCTCACAATCTCCCCGCTAAGAAAACTTGGTCCTCCAAATTGAAACAAAATCAGTCCATGAACAACTCGGGATACTTCTCTCACATCAAATTCTCTAACTCCCATGTAGCTTCTTCTACAGTGTGGTGCAACCAAAGGACTTTCACTAATGGGATCATCTTCGATCTCAACACCTTCTCATTCCTATCCAATATCCAAATCGGCTTCTCAACTTATGTCATGTTCTCATGGAGCTCCAATGGCTCATATCTTATCACATGTGCTGGATCCAGGTGGTACTTCTGTAACATAGAGATGTGGAAGACGTTATGAACACCTGCTAGCTCAGGTGGCAACGCTAGCCTATAGACCTTATCTCCCACTCTATCCAATATCTCAAACGGTCCAATGTAACAAGGACTTAACTTTCCTTTCTTTTTGAACCTCATTATACCCTTGGAAGGAGAAACTCGCAGAAATACCGATTCACCTACTGTGAATTCCAATGGTCTCTGTCTCCTGTCAACATAACTCTTTTGTCTGCTCTGAGCTGTCCGTAACCTCTCACAAATCAATTGGACATCCTCAAAGGCTTGTCTCACTAAATCGGGAGCAAATATCAGTCGATCACCAACCTCTTCCCATCCAATACGGGAACGACATCTACGGTAATACAAAGCCTCAAACGGTGCCATCTCGATACTCGAATGATAGCTATTGTTATAGGCGAACTCTGCGAGTGGTAAATGGTCATCCCAGGAGCCTCCAAAATCCAATGCACATGCTCTCAACATGTCCTCCAGGGTCTGCATAGTCCTCTCTAACTGACCATCTGTCTGAGGATGGAACGTTGTGCTAAAACTCAATTGGGTCCCCATCGCTTCCTGAAAGTGTTCTCAAAAGTGGGAAGTGAAGCAGGCATCCATATCAGAAATAACGTTCACTGGAACACCATGCAATCTCATTATCTATTGCACATATAGTTTCGCTAGTGTACTCAGAGTATCGGTGGCTCTCACAGCTATGAAGTATGCCGACTTTGTCAATCTGTCCCCTATTACCCAAATCGCATCGTGATTCCTGCGAGTCCTGGGTAAACCCATCACGAAGTCCATAGTGACAAGCTCTCATTTCTAAGTCGGTATAGGTAGAGGTTGTAATAGCCCTGCAGGCTTTTGATACTCTACCTTCACCTGCTGACAGACGAGACACTTTGCCACAAATTTAGCTACATCTCTTTTCATCCCTGACCACCAATACACTCTCCGAAGATTCTGATACATCTTGTTACTTCCCGGATGCAGTGTATACTTTGTCAAGTGAGCTTCTGTCAAGATCAACCTCCTGATCTCTCAATCATCGGGAACATATATCCTACCCCTAAACCTCAGTAAACCATTTGAACTCAACTCAAAATCAATCTCTGTACCCCTCTGTATCTGCCCGATAATATCACTACACTGCTGATCAATCTGCTGTGCCTACCAGATACGATCTACCACATCGGGTTCCAACCGCAGGCTAGCTACCATAAAGCCACTATCAGTATTAGGTGGGGTTACATCTAAACTAAGGCTCGCGAACTGTTCCAACAGTTGTGTTCCCTGACCATCATGTACGATACCAACCCGAGATACTTCCTACTCAGTGTATCAGCTACTACATTCGCCTTACCTAAGTGGTACAAAATCTTGCAATCATAATCTTTCAGAAGCTCGAGCCACCGCCGTTGTCTCATGTTTAACTCCGTCTGTGAGAACAGATACTTAAGATTCTTGTGGTCAGTAAATACTTAAAATTTCTCACCATAAAAATAATGGCGCCATATTTTCAAAGTAAATACCACAGTCGTTAACTCTAAATCGTGGGTTGGGTAGTTCCTCTCACGATCATTCAACTGTCTCGATCCATAAGCTGCTACCCTCTCATCTTGCATCAATACACAGCCCAGTTCTTGGTATGAAGCATCTGTATATACAGAAAAAGCCCCTAAGCTGGTAGGAATGGTGAGAATCAGAGCTGTAGTCAATCTCCTCTTCAGCTCGTGAAAGCTTTCCTCACATTTATCGTCCCCACATAAATTCAATATTTTTTCTCGTGAGACGTGTCAATGGAACAGCTAATCACGAGAATCCTTCCACAAACCGTCAATAATACCCAGCTAAACCCAAGAAACTCCTGATCTCCTTGACTGTTTATGTCACGACCCAATACTTACAAAAATCAGTACAAATTTTTCGCTTTTGAAAAATCTTTCTTACCTCCTCGTGACATATTCCTCTAAACATGTCGGGCTGTGAATCAATATCGAAATACCCTTTTTAACCATTAAACTATCACACGTAATATATATATATATAATTACATCAATCATATTATAATAGAGTGGTCGGTATGTTTTATACATCATATGATTCTATATGTACATCCCCAAATATTCTTTCATATACAATGCTGTGCTGTAAGCATACTGATACAAAATTTCATATGTGGTGTATACCTGACAATCGATGGGAAACACAGATATCAGCTATGCCGTCTACTCTCTACACCCGCTATCTCTAGGGTGGAAACACTGAAAGTGGCTGGAAAATGAAAGGGTGAGCTCCACATGCTCAGTAAGGCAATAATACAAATGGGTAGATAGCTATAATATCTACATGCTGATAAGAAATCAGGATATATGTGAGCATGAGGTAAAAACAATGATATGCCATATATATAATATCATCTGTTCTAAAACTGGAAATCGGCATATTAAAAACATGGACTAATTCTCATGTGAAAATATCTCATGCTCAATGAATCAACACGTTATAAAATACCTCATCTGGGTCAAAATATAATACACTCACAAATCGAATTCCATTTCAACAAAATTCTTTATTTTCAAATCTCCGTTATAAAATCACCCTTCTCAGAGGGTTACAAATCAATGAAAGTTTCATAAAATCCCTCCATGGGAAAAATCAAATCTCAATTGAAATCATAAGAAAATCGGGGCCTGACCCCTCCCTCGGGTCTACCCTGGTCTATCAAGACCAATAATTATTTCATGTGAGACATGTAAGTGACTATATCGGTAATATCCAGGACTATGGCCATAACCTCGTGATCCCTGGCACACGGATCCTAGTGTGCGGGGTATCACACCTGAAACGGGAGGTGGATCATCCTACCCGCCAGAACAGCAAAATATCAGGATTGCGAGGGCAAGACTTGCTGTCTCGTGGCTAATGCCACTCCACTCCAACAATCCCCACGGCACAGCGTACTCCGCGTGATATACACGGTACATCGTACTCCGTGAACCCAAGCTCAATCAGGGGTGCCTGTAATAGGTCTTATCCACCCATGTCAAGTATGTCTCAGTATGCACGTGTGAGCATATCATCTCACTGTGACACATAGTCAACAGGAGGCTCCAACACGGCTATATGCATGTCATATAAATTCCTGTGCGAGCGAAGCTCTAGCACGGCTCCATGCATATTCATGATATCTTAAAACCTCGTGCAAGTGAAGCTCTAGCACGATTTCATAGAAATCAATGAAATCTGCGTACGAGCAGCGCTCAAGTATGACTTAAACTGATTATACATTCAATTCAAATCCACGTACGAGTATTGCTCCAGTACGGATAGGTATTAAAACTCAGTGAAAACCTCGTACGAGAAAAACTCCAATACGGTAGTCATATAAAATAAATCTGTAAAATAGTGCGAGCAAGGCTCCAACACTCTGTGTATGAGTTAAAATATAAAATTCAGTGCGAGCAGTGCTCAAGCACGGTTACAACTCATATAACACTGATAGGTGGCTCAATTTTATCAAAACATGTTAAGTAAATATCAAATGGCACCTAACATGTGCCTTTTCACTTAAAAGATGTAAATAATAGCCAACATATCCTAAATTGCTTGAATTAAAGCAATATCATCATGAAAACATTAAAATCATGAAATTCATGCAATTTCATAGCCTTACTACCCTTGTGGAAATTTTCCTAACTGGGGGCAAAATAGTTATTTTTCACCATTTCCATATTTTTTCGCAAAAAATATTATTCTGTTTTCGGGTAGCCTATTGAATTTAACGTAATGTAAATCCCCTCAAAACTACATACAGCTACCTCTAAGTGCTCATAAAATTCCCTTACCTGGAATCACGCACGAGCTTATCCCGACTCGACTGTACTAGGTTTCTCAGTCTAATTCGCTCATCTACGGATCTGCATATAATCACATATGGGTTTAGTTTAATATTACTGATCAGCATTTCACTCTTACTGATCGAATCTAAAGCTCTGGGCCCGTTTTACTCTATTGGGCCCAATTGCACTTTAATGGGCCTCGAACCCCTTTTTCAGCTCGTTTCCACTTTTAAATCCCTTCTTCGGGTTTACTGGACTCATTTGATTTATTAATAATCATCGGGCTTCGTTCCAAACTCAGTGGATAGCCCAGATACTGTTTACGATAATTACTTTGAAATTTCGAATAAAATTCCTTTTATGCAGAATTAATCCGTAAAATCTCGTAAAATAACCGAAACTCTGCATTAAAGGACTCATATTATCGTAATTAAAATATACTTACCCAATATGGTGCGGGGTACAAAAATCGGAGCTAAATCGGCTTTCATTCGGGCTCTATAGTGACACTGCACAATTATTTAAATCCGAGTCATTTTTCAATAAAATAATATTAAATTGAATTCTCGAGATTCATCCGTAGGTCAATCCCGACCCTCGGTCACTTACCCGAATTTTTGAGTCGTCCCTGGGTACACTTTCTTCCTTTTTTCCCCTTTTTTTCCTTTTCTTTTTTTTTCTTTTTCTTTTCCTTTTTTTTCTCCCTTCTCGGCTACGGTGTCGTTTTAGCCCGTTTGCCGTCGTCGGAGATTCTGGCCATCTCGCCCGCAGCCAGTGGGTTCAACAGAATCATCTTGGCCAGGGGATAGTTTTACGGGGTCAAATCGGAGCTAAGACGTCGCCGTTCACCGGGACAGAGGCGATTTCTCCCCAAAAATTTCGTCGGTCGATTCGTCGGGAATAGCTGTCGTCGACGCGCGTCACCGGTACCACTGGAATCGTCGGGCGTTGCTCTATCTTCTCCGACCATTAGCTTGGCTCGTCGGACGCCGGTGGCTGGTCGAGGGTGTCGGGTTGCAGACGGGTTCTCTAGGTGCGTTTTTCGAGTTTCTCTCTCCCCGAAATCAGATTTCCAATTTCCCTTTTTTTAATTCATTTATTATTTATTAATTTATTTATTATTATTTTAATCAATAAAATATATTAAATAATCCAAATATCTCTTAAAAAATCTAAAAAAAATATTTTTAAATTCATTTATTCAATAAATAAATTTATCAATGTATTTTCGTCTTTCTCGGTATATTTTTCAATTCTTTTCGGGATAATTTTTTGAATTAAAAATCTCGATTAATTCCAAATTAATCCCCGTAAATTTCAATAAATTAATATCTAGATCAATCAGCCTCGAATTTAAATATTTTCCTCGGTATTGATCCAGATTTTGCAAATTCCATATTTTAATGAAAATTACTTGTCGAATTTATATCAAATTTTGGTCTTTTGACCATTTTACCCTTGTACGTGTTCGGGACTTAATTAAATCGACTTTCTTCATCAATCCTCAATCTTTTCCTTATTTTAAATTCCTTAATTTCAGTCACCTCGATTTAATTCCTTAGAAGAACTTGTTGCTTCTTTATTTTTTCAATTTATCCATATTCGATTTTACGTACGATATTTCGTTTCGTCCACATTTATCAAATCCGAATCAACCATCTTATGAATCCATTAACATATATTAATGTCATACAATATGAAAATCATAAGGAATATCATACAAAAATTGCGGATCTCACAATCTCCCCAACTAAAAGAATTTGGTCCTCCAAATTAGAACCAAATCAATCGGTAAACGACTCCGGGTACTTCTCCTGTATCATGCTCTCTAGCTCCCAGGTAGCTTCCTCCAGAGTGTGATATTGCCACTGAACCTTCACCAGGGAGATCGTCTTGGATCGCAATACCTTCTCCTTCCTATTCAAAATTCAAAATGGTCTCTCAACATATGTCATACTGTCATTGAGCTCTAACGGCTCTAATGAATCATGTGTGACGGATCTGGATGGTACTTTCGAAGCATAGAAACGTGGAAGATATTGTGTACACCTGCCAACTCTGGTGGCAATGCCAATCTATAGGCCTTATCTCCCACTTGCTCCAGAATCTCAAAGGGTCCAATAAAACAAGGGCTTAGTTTACCTTTCTTACTGAACCTCATGATACCCTTAGAAGGAGAAACTCTCAAAAACACCGACTCACCCTCTGTAAACTCTAGTGGTCTGCGTCTCCTGTCAGCATAACTCTTCTGTCGGCTCTGAGCTGTCCGCAATCTATCACATATCTATCTGATATCCTCAGTAGCCTGCTGTACCAAGTCAGGAGCAAATAACAGTCTGTCACCAAGCTCTTCCCATCCAATAAGGGAACGGCATCTGCGACCATACAGTGCCTCATACGGTGCCATCCCGATACTCGAGTGATAACTGTTATTGTAGGCGAACTCGGCTAATGGCAAATGATCATCCCAGGAGCCTCCAAAATCCAGCACATACGCTCTCAACATATCCTTCAAAGTCTGTATAGTCCTCTCTGACTGACCATCTGTCTGAGGATGGAAAGCGGTGCTAAATCTCAACTGGGTCCCCAACGCTCCCTGAAAATGTTCCTAAAAATGGGAAGTGAAGCGGGCATCCCTATCAAAAACAACGCTCACTGGAATGCCATGTAGCCTGACAATCTCTCGTACATATAAGTTCGTCAACGTACTCAGAGCATCTGTAGCTCTCATAGCTAAGAAATGGGCGGACTTCGTCAGTCTATCCATAATCACCCAGATGGCATCATGACCTCTGCGGGTCCTCGGTAATCCCATCACAAAATCCATGGTGACATGCTCCCACTTCCATGTCGGTATCGGTAAAGGCTGCAATAATCCTACAGGCTTCTGATGCTCTACCTTTACCTGCTGACAGACGAGACATCTCGCAACATACTCTGCTATGTCTCTCTTCATCCCAGACACCAATAAACTCTCCAGAGATTCTGATACATCTTCGTACTCCCCGGATGTACTGTATACCTCGCTGAGTGAGCCTCTGATAAAATCATCCTCCTGATCTCAAGATCCTCGGGAACACATATCCTACCGTGGAACCTCAGCAAACCATCAGTACTCAATGCAAAATCGATATCTACACCTGCCTGTACCTACCTCATCAACTAAATACATCCCTGATCACTCTGTTGAGCCTGCCGGATACGATCAATCAACTCCGACTCCAATCTCAAGCTCGCAATGATCTCAACTCTATCAATCTCAGGGGGTGCTATGTCCAAATTGAGGCTCGCGAACTGCTCTAACAAGTCATGTTCCCGAACCATCATAAATGATACCAACCTTAGGCTCTTCCTGCTCAAAGCATCAGCAACTACATTAGCCTTTCCCAGGTGGTATAATATCTCGCAATCATAATCCTTCAGGAGCTCAAGTCATCTCTTCTGTCTCATGTTCAGCTCCTTTTGCGAGAATAAATACTTTAGACTCTTATGGTCTGTAAAAATCTGAAACTGCTCACCATATAAGTAATGGCACCATATCTTCAGTGCAAATACTATGGCCACCAACTCCAAATCGTGGGTCAGATAGTTCCTCTCGTGATCTTTCAGCTATCTAGATCCATAGGCAACTACCCTTCCATCCTGCATCAATACACAGCCCAGTCCCTGATGCGATGCATCTGTATATACTAAGAAACCTCCTAAGCTGGTTGGTATGGTGAGAACTGGAGCAGTGGTTAATCGACGCTTCAGCTCCTGAAAACTCCTCTCACAGGCATCATCCCACACAAACTCAACATCCTTCCGTGTGAGACGTGTCAACGGAGCAGCTAATCTGGAGAAACCTTCTACAAATCTCCTGTAGTATCCTGCCAAACCCAGAAAACTCTGAATCTCTGTGACTGTCTTGGGCCGCTCCCACTGAACAACTGCCTCTATCTTGGATGGGTCCACTAACACTCCATCCCTCGATACTACATGGTGCAAAAAAGAAATCTGCTCCAATCAGAAGTCACACTTACTGAGTTTGGCATACAACTCTCTCTCTCTCTGAGGGTCTGTAACACTATCCTCAAGTGCTGCTTGTGGTCCTCCCTAGATCTGGAGTATAACCAAATATCATCGGTAAACACAATCACAAACCGATCCAGGTATGGCTTGAATACATCGTTTATCAAAGCCATGAATGCTGCGGGGGCATTAGTCAACCCGAATGGCATAACCAAAAACTCATAATGACCATAACGGGTCCTAAATGCTGTCTTGGGCACATCCTCTCTCTGTATCCTCAGCTGATGATACTCAGACCTCAGATCAATCTTAGAAAAGACCTGTGCTCCCCGAAGCTGATCCAACAGATCATTAATGCGTGGAAGGGGATACTTGTTCTTAATGGTAGCCTTATTCAACAATCTGTAATCCATACACGATCGGAGGCTGCCATCCTTCTTCCTCACAAACAAGACCGGAGCTCCCCAAGGTGATACATTCGATCTCACAAACCCCTTCTCAAGTAAATCCTGTAACTGCTTCCTCAGCTTCTCCAACTCAATCGGAGCCATCCTATACGGTGGTCTCGAAATCGGTTATGTATCAGGTACTAAATCCATCCCAAACTCCATCTCTCTGGCTGGTGGTAATCCTAGTAAATCATCTGAAAAGACGTCAGGAAACTCTCTAATTACTGGAATATCTCTCAAATCTGGTTGTACCTAGTCCGTATCAACTACATATGTGATGAATCCTTCAAAACATAAATCATTAAGTCAGTAAAATTCATTACTCCATTTAGAACAACCACTGATTCCATTACTTTCCAGGGAAATTTTACAACATATCTTTCGGGGGTATTAAACGTTAACGTCTTAGAAAAATAATCTAACATAACTCGATTGGCAGCCAACCAATCCATTCCTAGTATGACATCGAAGTCTCTCATATACATCACAATAAGGTCGGCTGATATTTCTTTCTCCCCGACTTTCAACTTACAGTCCCTGACTACATACTCTACTAACTGACTTGTGTTTATGGGGGTAAGTATTAACAATTTACTACTCAGAGGAATAGACTTTACATACTTAGACAATTTACATGCAAATGAAGGCGATATGAATGAATGCATGGCACCAGGATCAATCAAAACATATGCTTCTAAATCAAAGATTAGGATGGTACCTTTCACCACATCAGACGATTGATCTGCCGTATCCTGGTCCAAAGCATGAACTCGCCCTGTACCCATCACTTGCTTCCCTTTCTCTTCCGCAGTAGCTATCCTCCTTTGAGCAGGAACCTGAACTGAAACTTTCTCTAGTTCCTTGCCCTTCCGTGGGGCAGTGTCTAGTCTCTCGGGGCAATCTCTCATCACATGCCCTGGCCTCCCACATCGATAACATACAACAGTAGTAGCTATAGGCACTGGACAAGGTCTGGTACCATGATATCTACCACATCGCCTACATCGATCAGTAGTAAGGTGTGGTCCTCCAATGACAATGCCTCTAGCTGGTGGTAAAGCCGGATGAATAGGGGGTCTATCTGTCCTCTCCTGAACCTCCTCAATCTTTGGCCTCTTATCAGAGAGCCGTACACCTCTCCTGAAAAATCTATCTCTCCCGAATCTCTTTTGGTCTCTGTCTTGACTCCTACTAAACTTTCCTGTCTCGGAGACATTCCGCTCATAATCCTGCTCACACAGCTGAGCTCTATGTACCGCCTCCTCATAGGTCGAAACATCAAAGGGAGCTAACCGAGATCTGATGGCTGGTCTCAGTCTATCTATAAACTTCTGGACCTTCCGATCCTCACTGCCCATCGTCTCAAATCATAACTCCCCAAAGAGATGAATCGGGTCTCATACTCATCAATAGATTGGTTCCCCTAAACCAAACTCAAAAACTCCATCCTCAACTTCCGCTGTGCAGTAGCGGGAACATACTGCCTCCTAAAGGCATCCAAAAATATCTCCCATGTGACCTCAGCATGTCGAGCTCTCAAAATTGGCTCGGTAGATCTCCACCAATGCTCTGTCGCTCCCTGAAATACAAATACGGCAAAAGCAACCCTCTCAGTAGTAGTGCACCTGAAAAGCCTATATAGCTTCTCCATCTGATACACAAAATCCTCAGCTACTACTAGGTCCTTCCTCCCATAGAAGACTGGAGGTCTAAACTTCTGAAAATGTCTAAATCTATCCAGGTCACACTCATATCCAGCATCCTGAGCTGGCTGGGATCTCACTACCTCTGCAGCCTGAGCCTGAACCTCGAGTAACTCTGTGGCCTATGTTGGCATCTCGGGATCAGGTGCTGCCTATCCCGTCGGATCGTGCCTATCTCTAGCCCCAAGCGCTGCCTGCTGCGCTACAATCTCAACCAGGCTCTCAATACTCCGCTCAAGTCTAGCGAAGCGTGCCTCAGTCTCATCTGGTCTCATAGCAGTACCCTCAGGTACCTGACCAGTTTGTATACCATCACCACGGCCTCTAGGCCTGCCCCTACGGCCTCTAGCACGTGTACTAGCCTCACTACCACTGCGGGTGATCGGCATAGTGTAAATCATGTATTCCAAATTCATTTGTTAATTTAATTCCCATCTAGTATACACTTTGACATCTCATACAGCACAGTACTAAAGGGGATGTAATTTTCCTTAAGGACCACTATCGACTCTTATCCGACCAACTCTAACTCATAATTGCTTACTTATCGATACTGATTCATGTCTGGCCTACCTCTGCTCTGATACCACTTTTACTGTCACGACCCAATACTTACAAAAATCAGTACAAATTTTTCACTTTTGAAAAATCTTTCATACCTCCTCGTGACATATTCCTTTAAACAGGTCGGGCTGTGAATCAATATTGATATACCCTTTTTAAACATTAAAATATCACACGTAATATATATATATAATTACATCAATCATATTATAATAGAGTGGTCGGTATGTTTTATACATCATATAATTCTATATGTACATCCCCAAATATTCTTTCATATACAATATTGTGCTGTAAGCATACTAATACAAAATTTCATATGTGGTGTATACGTGACAGTCGATGGGAAACATAGATATCAGCTATGCCGTCTACTCTCTACACCCACTATCTCTAGGGTGGAAACACTGAAAGTGGGTGGAAAATGAAAGGGTGAGCTCCACATGCTCAGTAAGGCAATAATGCAAACGGGTAGATAGCTATATTATCTACATGCTGATAAGAAATCAGGATATATGTGAGCATGACGTAAAAACAATGATATGCCATATATATAATATCATCTGTTCTAAAACAGGAAATTGGCATATTAAAAACATGGACTAATTCTCATGTAAAAACATCTCATGCTCAATGAATCAACACGTTATAAAATACCTCATCTGGGTCAAAATATAATACATTAACAAATCAAATTCCATTTCAACAAAATTCTTTATTTTCAAATCTCCGTTATAAAATCACCCTTCTCAGAGGATTACAAATCAATGAAAGTTTCATAAAATCCCTCCATGGGAAAAATCAAATCTCAATTGAAATCATAAGAAAATCGGGGCCTGACCCCTCCCTCAGGTCTACCCTGGTCTATCAAGACCAATAATTATATCATGTGAGACATGTAAGCGACTATATCGGTAATATCCAGGACTATGGTCATAACCTCGTGATCCCTGTCACACGGATCCTAGTGTGCGAGGTATCACACCTGAAACGGGAGGTGGGTCATCCTACCCGTCAGAACAGCATAATATCAGGATTGCGAGGGCAAGACTTGCTGTCTTGTGGCTAATGCCACTCCACTCCAACAATCCCCACGGTACAGCATACTCCGCGTGACATACACGGTACATCGTACTCCGTGAACCCAAGCTCAATCAGGGGTGCCTGTAATAGGTCTTATCCACCCATGTCAAGTATGTCTCAGTATGCACGTGTGAGCATATCATCTCACTGTAACACACAGTCAACAGGAGGCTCCAACACGGCTATATGCATGTCATATAAATTTTCGTGCGAGCGAAGCTCTAGCACGGCTCCATGCATATTCATGATATCTGAAAACCTCGTGCGAGCGAAGCTCTAGCACAGTTTCATAGAAATCAATGAAATCTGCGTACGAGCAGCGCTCAAGTACGACTTAAACTGATTATACATTCAATTCAAATCCACGTACGAGCATTGCTCCAGTACGGATAGGTATTAAAACTCAGTGAAAACCTCATACGAGAAAAACTCCAGTACGGTAGTCATATAAAATAAATCTGTAAAATAGTGCGAGCAAGGCTCCAGCACTCTGTGTATGAGTTAAAATATAAAATTCAGTGCGAGCAGTGCTGAAGCACGGTTACAACTCATATAACACTGATAGGTGGCTCAATTTTATCAAAACATGTTAAGTAAATATCAAATGGCACCTAACCTGTGCCTTTTCACTTGAAACATGTAAATAATAGCCAACCTATCCATAAATTGCTTGAATTAAAGCAATATCATCATGAAAATATTAAAATCATGAAATTCATGCAATTTCATAGCCTTACTACCCTTTTGGAAATTTTCCTAACTGGGGGCAAAATAGTCATTTTTCACTATTTCCATATTTTTTCGTAAAAATTATTATTATGTTTTCGGGTAGCCTATTGAATTTAACGTAATGTAAATCCCCTCGAAACTACGTACAGTTACCTCTAAGTGCTCATAAAATTCCCTTACCTGGAATCACGCACGAGCTTATCCCGACTCGACCGTACTAGGTTTCTCAGTCCAATTCGCTCATCTACGGAGCTGCATATAACCACATATGGGTTTAGTTTAATATTACTGATCAGTATTTCACTCTTACTGATTGAATCTAAAGCTCTGGGCCCATTTTACTCTATTGGACCCAATTGCACTTTAATGGGCCTCGAACCCCTTTTTCAGCCCGTTTCCACTTTTAAATCCCTTCTTTGGGTTTACTGGGCTCATTTGATTTATCAATAATCATCGGGCTTCGTTCCAAGCTCAGTGGATAGCCCGGATACTGTTTACGATAATTACTTTGAAATTTCGAATAAAATTCCTTTTATGCAGAATTAATCCGTAAAATCCCGTAAAATAACTGAAACACTGGATTAAAGGACTCATATTATCGTAATTAAAATATACTTACCCAATATGGTGCGGGGTACAAAAATCGAAGTTAAATCGGCTCTCGTTCGGGCTCTGTAGTGACACTACACAATTATTTAAATTCGGGTCATTTTCTAATAAAATAATATTAAATTAAATTTTAGGATTCATCCGTAGGTCAATCCCGACCCTCGGTCACTTACCCGAATTTTCGAGTCATCTCCGAGTACACTTTCTTCTTTTTTCCCCTTTTTTTTCCTTTTCTTTTTTTTTCTTTTTCTTTTCCTTTTTTTCTCCCTTCTCGGTTATGGTGCCGTTTTGGCCCGTTTGTCGTCGCCGGAGATTCCGGCCATCTCGCTAGCAGCCAGTGGGTTCAACAGAACCGTCTCGGCCAGGAGATCGTTTTGCGCGGTCGAATCAGAGCTAAGACGTCGCCGTTCGCCGGGACAGAGGCGATTTCTCCCCGGAACTTTCGTGGGTCGATTCGCCGGGAATAGCTGCCGTCGGCCCGCGTCACCGGTACCACTGGAATCGTAGGGCGTTGCTCTATCATCTCCGACCGTTGGCTTGGCTCGTCGTACGCCGGTGGCTGGTCGGGGGTGTCGGGTTGCAGACGGGTTCTCTAGGTGCATTTTTCGGGTTTCTCTCTCCCCGAAATCAGATTTCCAATTTCCCTTTTTTTAATTCATTTATTATTTATTAATTTATTTATTATTATTTTAATCAATAAAATATATTAAATAATCCAAATATCTCTTAAAAAATCTAAAAAAATATTTTTAAATTTATTTAATCAATAAATGAATTTATCAATGTATTTTCGTCTTTCTCGGTATATTTTTCAATTCTTTTCGAGATAATTTTTCGAATTAAAAATCTCGATTAATTTCAAATTAATCCCCATAAATTTCAATAAATTAATATCTAGATCAATCGGCCTCGAATTTAAATATTTTTCTCGGTATTGATCCAGATTTCGTAAATTCCATATTTTAATGAAAATTACTTGTAGAATTTATATCGAATTTTGGTCTTTTGACCATTTTACCCTTGTACGTGTTCGGGACTTAATTAAATCGACTTTCTTCATCAATCCTCAATCTTTTCCCTATTTTAAATTCCTTAATTTCAGTCACCTCGATTTAATTCCTTAGAAGAACTTGTTGCTTCTTTATTTTTTCGATTTATCCATATTCAATTTTACGTACGATATTTCCTTTCATCCACATTTATCAAATCCGAATCAACCATCTTATGAATCCATTAACATATATTAATGTCATACAATATGGAAATCATAAGGAATATCATACAAAAATTACGGATCTCACAGTTTAGGGTTTCTGCCATTGAAATACTGCTTTAATCTTGGATGGGTCCACTGACACACCATCCTTTGATACTTTATGACCCAGAAAAGAGATATGCTCTAGCCAAAAGTCACACTTACTGAGTTTAGCATATAACTTCTTCTCTCGGAGTGTCTATAACACTATCCTTAGGTGTTGTTCATGCTCCTCTCTTGATCCCGAATACACCAGAAAACTATCGATAAATACGATAACAAACCGATCCAAATACTGGTGAAACATCTCCTTCATCAATGACATAAAAGCTGAGGGAGTATTCGTCGACCCGAATGACATAACCATAAACTCAAAGTGACCATACCGGGTGTGAAATCTGTCTTGGGTATGTCTCCATCCCGAATTCTCAATTGATCGTACACAGATCTCAGATCTATCTTAGAAAAGACCTGTGCTCCCCGAAACTGATTTAACATGTTATCGATGAGTGGAATGGGGTACTTATTCTTAATGGTCGCCTTATTCAACAACCTATAGTCAATACACAGTCGAAGGCTTCCATCCTTCTTCTTTACAAACAAAACCGATGCTCCCTAAGGTGATACACTCTGTCTGATGAACCCCTTACCCTAACAACTCCTGTAACTGCTTCTTCAGTTACTCCAACTCAATCAGAGCCATTCTATACGGTGGCTTGGATATCGGTTCTGTACCAGGTGCCAAATCTATACAAAATTTCATCTCTATATCTGGCGATAACCTTGGTAAATCATCCGAAAAGACATCTGGAAAATCCCTGACCATTGGGATGTCTCGCAATTTCGGGCATGCCTTATCCGCCTCAACCACGTACGCAATATAACCTTTCAAAATATCAATCATTAAATAAGTACAAAGATTCATATATTTCACTCACAACCACAACTGCTTTCATTACTTTTCAAGGGGATTTACATTACATTTCTCGGGAAAACTTACGGTAACGCTATCTACCCCTGAAAATGTTACCATCTTAGAAAAACAATCCACTACAGCACGGTTTGCAACCAACCAATCTATTCTTAGGATTACATCAAAATCTCTCATATACATTAAAATGAGGTCGGCTGTCATTTCCTTTTCCCCTACTTTCAACTTACAATCTCTAAATACATACTACACTAGCTGACTATTGTTCATGGGAGTGCTTATCAGCATCCTCCTACTCAAAGGGGCAACCTTCACATACTTAAACAATTGACATGCAAATGCAGGTGATACAAATGAATGTGTGGCACCGGGATCTATCAAAACATAAGCTTCAAGATCAAAGATTAAGATGGTACCTTTCACCACATCTGACGATTGATCTGCAATATCCTGGCCTAAGGCGTGTACTCACCCTTTACCAACCACCTATTTCCCCATCTCTTCAGCTGTCGCTCTCCATCTCGGAGTAGTAGTATCAACAGGAGCTCTCTCCGGTTCCTTGCCCTTCTGTGGGGCACTCTCAGTCATCTCTGGGCAACTCCGGATCATATACCCTGGTTTTCCATATCAAAAATATATTGTAGGAGATCCATAACATGGCCGAGTCCCATGGTACCTACCTCACTTACTGCACTGCTCTATAGTAGGTTGTGGCCCTCCAATCACTATTCCATTTGCTGGAGATATGACCGGATACACGAAAGGCTTAATTGTCCTCTCTCGAATTTCCTCTATCCTCGGCCTCTTCTCAAAAAATCTCTTGCTTCCTCTATAACTAAAGCCTTTATCCATTGTCTGTCTCTTCCTATCTTTGTCCCTCACTCTACTTACCTTTCCAAAATCTGAGGCAACCCGCTCAATATCTTGCTCAAACAACTGTGCCTTGTGATTGCCTCCTCATAGGTCAGTATGTCAAAAGGGACCAATCGGGATCTGATGGATGGTCTCAGTCCATCCACAAATTTTTGGACCTTCTTGACCTCACTGTCCATCGTATCAGGATCATACCTACCCAGGGAGATAAATTTAGTCTCATACTCATCCACCGATCTGCTCCCCTGGGTCAAATCCAAAAATTCCATTTGCAATCTTTGTTATGCAGTATCCGGAACATATTGCCTCCGGAAGGCCTCCAAAAATATATTCCAGCTGATCTCTATATGTCGGGCTCTGAGAATAGGTCGGGTGAACTTTCACTAGTGCTCTGTTGATCCCTTCAGCATGAATGCGGCAAAAACTATCATCTCGGTAGTAGTGCACTCGAAAAACCCATATAGTTTCTTAATCTCATTCACCCAGTCCTCCGCAGCTACTGGGTCCTTAACTCTACTGAAAGATGACGAGTTAAATTTTTGAAACTACCGCAACCTATCCAGGTCACATCCATAGCCCCAATATCTACTTCTCTGTGGTGGAGCAACAGTAGAAGGTGTTTCTTGTACCGGTGGGGGTGTGGGAGTATCTGTAGTCTGAGGTTCTTGGGCTGGCTGTGCAGGCATCTCAAGAGCAACTGTCGGTTCATCATCATCACCCTGTGTAGTTGGCTCATTCCCACCCCCAGCTCCAGGCAACGATTGGGCAATCAACTCCATAATCACGTCAAAGCTCCGCTCTATCCTAACGAAGCGCGCCTCAGTACTCTTGGGTCTCTCTGTCGGATCCTGTGGAGCATGATCAACATTAGCCTCCACCTCTACCTCCTCGTGAGCCTCATGTGGTATCGGCTCAGCACAGCCCCCAGGCCTACCCCCACTACCTCTAGCCCGTGATCTTGCCCCTCTACCGCGACTGGGGTTAGGCATTATGCCAAGATTCCTACATTCATAATCATTTCTTAGTCAAACCCATCTTGATATACACAGTTGTATCTAGACAAGCACAGTAACATAGGGATGTAATTTTCCTAAATTTTGACAACGACACACATCAGACCAACTCAGCTCTGATCCCACCTCTGTCACGACCCTCAATCCACTGAAAATTTATTATAAATTTTTTATTTTTCGTTATTTATTTAATCAATTTCTTATTGTTTGTTCTTTATCTTTACCTTACCTGATCGTGAACAGCTACACCACCAACAGTTAGGCTGTGCATCGGTGTCAATCTTATCCAACCATACCATTTCAAATTACAATTCATTTAAATGTAAACACTGGTATTTCTAAATCAGATTTGATGTTTACATGTGTTTAAAATCCTTTACATCCCCAAAAATTACATTTAAAGATATTATTGTGCTTTGACATGTCTAGATACAAAACTATACATGTGTGTATACCTTGTGTGATGGGATGTAGCGGACTCCAAAATCCAATCCTCAGTCGCTCTTTATTTACTGAAAGTACTCTGTAGAGGGGGAAATAAGGGGGTGAGCAAACCACGTGCTCAATAAGGCAATCATGCGAGTAGGTAGATAACTGTACTATCTACGTGGTCGTGATGTCATGCTTAAATCACACATTTATTTGTCATACTCCAAATCGTATGTTCATGCTTGTGTTCTTGCCATGTAAAGCAATTCATGCGAATAAAATCATTGCACAGTTCTCAAAACATAGCATGGAAGATCACCATGCGTAAATCGAATCAAGGCATGGTAAATCATCATGCAAAGTGCACTTATAAAGCATTTCAAATCTCAATACAAACCGACTTATAGATTATATCTACAATTTATCAGTAAAACATGTATGTATAGCTATCTCTAGCAGCTTGCAAAATTTCCCTTACTATAAAATTTTTTCCTAGAATATATATCTACGAATCAACAGAAAATACATGTAAATATCTCTAACAGCTCACAACAATTTTCCTTACCTCGGTGTCTATCAGTGGTCCTCAATACAAAGAATCGATTAGTCCATTCTTGATCGTTTATTTGCTCCAGAGACGAGATCTAGTGTACCAAAAATAGTTCTTTCTCAATAATTTGTTGAAAGCCCCCATCTTCTTCTTTTTCTTTTTTCTTTTTTTTTTGAATTTCATTTCAGTTTCGCGCCTTTTCTTTCTTCTTCTTCACTTCGCTACTCACCGATGGCACTGTTCATCGTCCTTCTCGCTCTTGGCGCTGCAGTTTCCTCCCTCATTCTCCGATCTGTCATCATCATCATCATCATTGTGTTTCTACCACCATCCTCACAACTCTGCCAACTCGGTGCCCCTCTGTTTCCGGCGGCCACATTCAACCTCCCCATTCACCTTTGCCTCCCTCAGTCTCCTTCTTCAACCCTCTGTTTCCAGTTCAGCCTTCGTTGTTTTTTTTTGTTTCGGCCACTGTCACACTTACTGCCTTCCTCCCCTCTATCAACTCTACTTTCCGTCACACATCATCCTCTAGTCTTCTCCTCTCTCTTTTACTGGTTCTCGCCTAGACCTGACAATCCGTGTCACCGTATCATGACACGACAGGACACGAATTTATGAAATACGAACACGACACGAATTATAAAACGTGTCTGAAACGTAAACATGAACACGACACGTATTTTATACATGTAACACATGACATGACACGATTGACACATTATAATTATCTGTGTCACACTACATGACACGATAAACACAAAAAAATATAACTGACATAATTAAATACGACATAAATTTAGAGCAATAATTTAATTTAAATTCTTATTATTATTATTATACAACTCATTTAAAAAAATGGTTTATTATTAATTTCCAACCTTGGTAAATGCTTAGAAAAAAAAACCTTTTTGATTAAGGTTCAACTCTTCCCACAAGTATATATTATTTCCGTGTCTTACACGTGTATCGTGTATTCATGTGACACGATTTTTTTAACGTGTTTCTCGTGTCATGTACGTATTAACCGTGTATTCTTGTGACACGAGATAAGAAAACGTGTTTTCGTGTCTTATACATGTTTAGCCGTGTCTGATATGGTTAAACACGAAACTTACGGTGTTAAAATTTGTGTCAACACGGTTAAACATGAAACACAAATTTTTCAAACACGTACACGATTTTTTCGTATCGTGTCTACATTTGTCGGGATTCTCACCCACGTTCCTCTTTTCTGCACCCCCACTTGGCAATTCTTCAGACCACTGCATCACAATCACCACCTAATCTTACTTCCCAATTTTGTTGCAAGTCTCGGGTTTGTTTCCTTTTATTCTCTAAATTGCTCCTTCCTCATTTCCCCACGTTTTCTGCCTTAAATCATGTGTTTGCTGTTGTCGATTCCAGTCCTATATATATATATATATATATATATATATATATATATATATATATAGCATCCCCACTTACTGAGCCCTCACAACTGCCTCCACTCACTCTGCTTTTGTCACTGTCTTACCAATTGCTTCAGTCTGTTCTAGGCGTTCCTATCTACCGACCTCCCCTTTGTTTTCTGTTTCCACCTGTGTCAGACAAGGCAGCAGCACTTCCATCCTTCCATCTCTATCCTACCGAACATCATAGGCCTTCACGTTTCCTCATCAACGAGCACTTCCCTCTCTTTTATGGACTGAATTTGGCAGCATGATAGGACAATGCATCATCATCTCTTCGCTTTAATACATGTCGTATATCACTGATGAGGGCTCTCGGTTACTTCCATCATGTATACAACACATAGATTCATTCATCATCATCACCACATCATCATCCGTTTATATTATTCTATGGCTCTCGGCCATACAACTGTACTCTATATATATATATATATATATATATATATATATATATATATATATATATATATATATATATATATATATATATATATACACACACACGTATACATATATATATATATATATATATGTGCATATACCTCCATGCATTTTCTTAGAATTTATATATTAATTTAATTTATTCTTCCAAATCTCATAATGAACAATACGATTTTTAATTTAAATCATTAACTTAAGGATTTGCGTCTTTAATTTTCATGACTACATTGTTATTTATGGATAAGTCCAAATTCATAAAATTTTAGGGTATTTACATTAGATGAATCTCATTAGGTCCTTAAAATCAGATGTGTAGCATTCAAAACCAAATACTTTGAAATTTATGTATAAATTATAATTTATTCTTGTGCGGCCTATATCAAGATATTAGTTTCAAAAAAATATTAACGAAATACAGTCATGAAAAAAATTAATTTAGACAATATTTCAAACTCAAGTTATTTCAAATAATTAATTTATAATAATGTCAATTAATTATGCACAGAACGTAGGTTGAGAGAGCGTAAATTTCTTAGTCATATTAGGAAGTGTACATATTGCCAATAGGCTTAAAAAAGCCAAATATTTTATTATGTTATAAAATAATAAAATAAAAATGCTTAACATATAATTATTATTGAAATAAGCATCGCAATTATATAATAAACATTTAATGACATATAAAAACTCCATAAAATAATATAAAAGTTAAAATTAAAATTCTAAGCATGTCAAAGAAAACGATAGCTGAAATGGCCAATAGAATAGGCTTTGTGTGTAGCATGCGTCAGTGGCCGCACGTGGGCCTCATTTAAAGTGTAAGCTTGCTTCTTTCACCTCTAACTGAATAGGCTCGACCTAAATGGAGCTATAAAAGACCCAATCAGGTTTATTTGGATATTTAAGATTAATTTCTTGAATTTTCTTGGATTTCTAATCAACTTGGAGTTTCCATGACTCAAATAAATCTACTTTCTACCAAACCCATGTAAAAAACTACTTCAAAACATCAAATATAGTGATTAATTCAATCTAAATAGATGTTCCAAAACCCATATTCTACCCAATTACATTTCTTGAAATTGATCAACCAAAATAAAAAAATTTATGAAATTATAACCTTTGCTTCATCTACATGACACATCAACCACTATTATTTACCATTAAAACGAACCAAAGAGTGTAAAATGTAAGGTTAAATATTTGGGTTAAAACCTCGTACCTCAACTTTGAACTCTAATTTCTTGATTTACAGATCGAATTACCCAAAATTATTTTTGTGTTCTTAATCTTTTTCTATGGGTAACAAAAACCTTATAGTTTTGTCTAAGAAACTCCACCTTAAGTTAACACTCGGCTAAGATTATACCCTAAAACAATATTTTTAAATCAAAATAGTTAAAATTTTCTTTTGAATCTTAATTTCATATAAGTCAAGTTCTGATACCAAATGTAAAAATAAACTTAATAAATCAAATGTGATAAATAGAACACCAAATAATTAGTAAGTAAATTGACTTACTTTTTTAGGCAAACATTTTTGAAAGCGAAAATGGAAAGATCATAGCTAGCCTGGTCTTCCTATTTTCTTCTTTTTCATTTGGCTCTCCATAGTTAAATATTAATATTGGAGAAGTGATAAGGGGACTTAATCATTTATATAAATTTACTAAAACTTTAATCTCTCAATCAAAGGCTTATAGAATTTTAAATCCTATACAATTATCATATTATATTGATCCAACAAGATATGAAAGCTCATACCATGTATGATCATAATAAATTAAATTAGGCTAACTTGCATGCTTTATAACAAGACTACATTACCAGTTTGTTTCATTAAACTATGAAATTATCAGTTTGTTTCATTAAACCATAAAATAACCAATTAACAGTTATCCACGTCAAAAATTTCTAACAAAAAATGCACTAATTAATTATTAATTAAAAAATTTTAATGCAACTCTTCAATTTTGTTTAGGCATAAGAAGTGTGAGCATTGATTGTTTGTGAAAACATGATAATAGATTCTAAAAGCTCATTTAGATAAATAGGAAGATTAGTTTCAATAAAATTAAAAATAATAGTAACAATAAATTTAATTTTTGTAACGGTGAGATTGAGTACGATAATAATAAGATTAAAATCAATTGTAGAATGAATGTTTAGATGTAAATGCTATTTCATATTAAATAATATTTTTAATAAATTAACTAAGTGAGAGAAAAATAGATATTTTAAAATTTTTAAGTAAAAAAAAATAATTTAACAAAATAAAAAGTTAATACTTAATAAAAGATAAAAATGAAAATAAAATCTACTAGGGGGTCAAATCTGCTTGTCCTTTCAATTTGATGAAGTGCATGGTAAGGTACTATCCAAATATAATTTAAAATATAGTGATGAAAAAAAATGCTTTGGATACCATCTAGAAATGCCATTGTATCTAAATGCACCCTAAAAAAAAACATCTGACTTATAGATAGATTTTGATTTGGTCATTTTCGCATTTAAGTTACAATATTTTAAAATCTAATTATTAGAATATTTGGATCTTTTTATTTATTTTCAAAAAAGGAAAAGAGTAAAGAGTATTAATTTTAATTTAACCGATGAAGGACAAAGCACAAATGGGACCATACTAATGCAATGTTAATGGAGAGGAGGAGGGGCATGTGAAACCGAGGCATAAGAGACGGAATAAAGGCGTACTGTGAAACGGGACGGAGCTTTGACAGTTGACAGAGAAAGCAAAGCTTGCCTTCATCCGTTTTGTGGGACAGTCCTGTCATTTAACAGCCTGTTCATTTCTTGTAAACATGGGCCTTTTTCCCTCATCCGTTTCATCTTCTTTCGGTTGGATCTTTTTCAAAGAAAAAGAATCAATCAATCAAGTAATTAATTAAATTAAACATGGGCCCCTTATCAATAGTCCTTATCGCAAAACGGGCCCAATCCTCAATTACGAATTTATTATCAATCACGTGCATCCAGCTCTTTTATGATTGCTTTTCCTGTCCTTTCCTACAAAATTCTTCGAAGAATCTTAGTCGTTGATCAGCATTTATTTTGATTTTTCTTTTTTAAATTCTTAATATAACGATCAGAGGCGATAAATGAGCGAATTGATTTTTGATCCAGTAATTTCGAATGGAAAATTTTAGATAATTTTAAGTTTAAGTCGGTTCATGTTCAATTTTTTTTATTAAAAACAATATTTTTTAATCGGTATATAGTTAGGCATACAATTTATGCATTCGAACAAATTTGAATTTAAATTTTTTTACCTCTTTAAGATTTTGAAGTCCCCTTTTAATCATTAATCTAAAACTTCATTGGTCATGTTTAAATTATTGATTTCAAAATTTTAATCAATATAAATTTGAATCATTTTTTATTAATATTTAAAATTATTTAATTCAATTTTATTTAAATTCAAAATATTTTGAATTTGAATTGAAGAGTTTGAACTATTGATTTATTCTAATCAAATCAAGTTGGATCAAATTTATACTCAATTGAGTTGAATGAATTTTTGAGTTTAGATCAATTTTGATAATTTTATTATCCATAAACTTTTAAATTTCTATCTACGTAATTCACTTGGGGAGAATATGGAGCACTTTTTTTTTTTTTTTTGGTGTGTGTGTGTGTGTGTTTGAGGGGGTATGAATTAGCAAGCACCTGCTTTATTTTAAACAAAACCGAGAGTGACTGACATTACAAAAATCATGTATAAGTTTCTCCACCCCTATGAGGTTGGTCAAGTTTCTCCAACTCAAAATAACTATTATGCATCTGATTAGCAATAAAATTTGCACGAGAGTTTGCTTCACAAAAGACAGACTGTATTAAGCAAACCCAGTCTCGTCCCAGAAATTCTTTACATGCTCGAAGAAGTTGAAGTAGGGGGTCACGTTCCCTCAAAGGTTGCATAAGTTTTGACACAGTAAACAAGGATTCTTATTCAACAATAATGTTCTTATCAATGGCCTGCACTTCCGCTCAAATTATGGAATACTAACCCAGTTTCCTCACAAAGCCAAATAGCCACCGTCTTTGAGCACTTAAATTCTTTCGAACCTACAATTTCCTAATTTTTTTTTTTTAAATATTCAATATAGTTACCATCTAAATTAATGTTCATTTGAATGCACTTTTGCTGTTATATACTAAAAGAATTTATCGTTTGTTGCTCTATCTTGAGAGTCTAGCAAGAAATTTTGAATTTTTTTTTTTTGTCTGTGCTATTAGACAAACGGAGCATCACATGCAATTTTGTTTTGTTGATTGTTTTAAATTTTTCATGATTGGATTCAAGGTAGGATTTGAAAAAAAAAAAAAACAACAAGAAAATGAAACATTCTATTTGTAATATTTAAAAATCAAATATTCGAATTGTTCTTGAAATTCTTGACCACCTACGTAGTAGATAAATTTTAAAATAAAAAATAAAAATTGACATTAATAAATAAGAAATATACCCACTTATCAATTGGACTAAGCAGTAAGACAAGATCCAACTTTTGTCCAAATTAGATATTTTGCAAATTTCTAGTTACAAAAGTTTAGCGTGATGGGCCAGTAGGGTTCCCAACTTGAGGCCGAACTGTGCTTGGGCTGAAACCATTGACTGCTAATTTGGAGCTTCTGTCTTTTTCGTATCTCCGGGCCTCAACTGGCTTCACTCCTCAAACACGTTCTAAGCTTACTACAAAATAAGGTCTTTTAGTCAATGAAGCAGTGATCGTAAATCACAATCATGCTCCTCTCACTTGGAAGCCTTTGCAAAATCCAAAAATACATTACACAGATGAATGACAATTTGTCGGCCCATGAAAATAAACATGTTTATCTACAGTGGATGATTTACAAGAAAAACAAATTGTTTATTAACAATAAATAATTGTTTACTTTATCAATTACTAATAAGAAATATGATTTTTTTTTTAAATTTGAATTTTCACATTCTCAATAAAAATAATAAAATATTTAAATTATCTAATATTTTTTAATTATTTGAATTCATAATATTTTTATATAAAATAAGAAATTATCTAAATATGTTAGTAGTCTTTATATATGATATTATAACTACTTGAATTTTTAAAAAAATGAAAAAAATCATTAAAATATCCTTAATATCTTTCTATTTGAGAAATTTTAGAATAATATTCTTTTATTATCAAATTTTCATTTCTTCATCATCATCAAAACTTTTATCCTAATATTGAAGATTATCGAATTTTCTTTTATGTGAAAAAATCATTAATAATAAATTTAACATTAAGAATTCAAACATATATCTAAAGCTATATATATACATAATAAATGGTAAAAAAAATATATACTTTACAATTTATAAAAATACCATATTAATTACACTTGAACTTTATTTATAGACCTTATTTTCTTAAAATAGTCTTTTCACCATGTTTGGATCAACTTCAAATAAAATTAATTTATGTATTTTCAAATAAACTTTAGGTTGATGTTAGCATTTCAATTGGTAGTTAAAGCATAACTAAAAGAAAAAAAATGTTATATTTAGAAAAGAGAAAAAGGAAGAGAGAAAATGAGAAAAAAAAAAACCAAAGAGATATAACTTCTGATGCAATGTAAAATAGAGAAAGAAAATTTTTAAAAAATTTACAAATGTTAGTGTAGCCACTATCTTTTTTTGTAATTCTCATTTTTTTTACTGTTGAAAGGAAAAGAAAATTACAAAAGATGTCCATTACTCTTTTTTTTTTTTTTTTTAAATTTTCAATTGCATTTGCAATTGAAACAGAAATTGATGATGTGGCGTAATTTCTGTGTCTTTATTCTGTTTTTATTTATTTTTTCTCATTTGTGTCCTTATTCTGTTAGGACTTATATTTAGTATATGTTTTCTCGATACTATATGTATAATCTCTTTTGGCTACGGCGAAATAAAAAAATGAAAGTTTTGCATGGATTGAGATTTGAGCATAACGTCATGAGATATGGATGGAGGAAACAAATTATTAAAGAAGGATTTTATTGTATTTAAGAATATTTAAAATTCTTTATTTTTTTATGTATAGTTGATTAACAAAATTTGTATAGTTTTCTGGTTTCAGGTTTCCATTTTCTAGTTTCTTCAAAAAAATAAATTGTCATTTAACTTTAAAAAAAAAAAAGAAATATGAAAGTTCTAGATTGGGTTTATGTGGCAAAATCCTGTTCCAAATAAAGATGCGAACCATTAATGGATATATCCATTTCGAAAAGTTTCAGTGAAACGAATTAAAAAAAAATAGTACTAAAAGATATTTAAAGAAATAATATGTCCCAAACTTGACAAATGAGGAACTAGAAGTCCGCACTCGCCCTGTTCAAAAGTATATTGGTTGCATTTGGGTTTCAATGCATCATGAGTTTAACTTTTTTTTTTTATTATTAATGAGTATATTAATAAGCATATTTTTTTAGTAATAAATATATCATTAATATATTTATGAGTAACTTGGTAACCAACTAGCCAACTAATAAGACTTTATAAATATAGAATGGTCTTCAAAATTAGAAAAATACAGAGAGATGTAATTACTATGCGACGAGTTTATAGGGATTTGGGAAGAGTGGGAGAAAACATCAGGTCAACACTATGGAGTAGAGAAACTGGATTTGTTTCGAGGTATAGCTATGTGGATCTTTAATGGAAAACTGAATAAATGGATTGGAACAATTTAAATGAATTGGAAAGGTTATGTGGATCAGTTATAATGGAAAACTGAATAAATGAATTGAAAAGGTTATGTGGATCTTTAAGGTGTACAATTTCGGCTGAAACGTTCTGTGAACCTCAAATCAAATGCGATTCTTCTGATACTGATGTTTATTGTATGGTAGCTAACCTAAGATTTGAACACTAAACTTGATTGATTGAATCAAATCATACAGGTTCAGCATAATGATAAATACTGTATCGATATGGGTAGTTAGATACCAAAGGGTACTATAACAGAATTGATATCGGCAGTGATGATTTATTGAGATTTAGAAGCAAAATTGTGTACCCAATGATCTATAGTTAAAGGAATTGATGTTATTAGAGAAGCTCACTCATCGAGATATACTTTTTCTACGTAGAGTAATAAGATGTATCAGAATTTGCGGAAGGTGTATTGGTGGTCAGGGATGAAGAAAGATGTGGTCGAGTATGTGGCCCGATGTCTGGTGTGTCAGCAAATTAAAGTAGAGTATCAGAAACCTGTAGGGTTGTTACAGCCTCTACCGATACCAACATGGAATTGAGGCACATCACCATGGATTTTATTATAGGATTGCCAAGGACCCGAAGAAATCATTATACAATTTGGGTAATAATCGACAGACTAACAAAGTCCGTCCACTTCCTGGCTATGAAGTCTACAGATACCATGAGTGCCCTAGCGAATCTGTATGTGCGGGAGATGATAAGATTACATGACGTACTATTGAATATTGTATCTGACAAGGATTTTCGGTTCACTTTGCACTTCTAGGAACATTTCCAAGAAGCCATGGGAACCCAACTGAATTTGAGCACAGCTTTCCATCCTCAAACAGATGGGCAATCTGAGAGAACTATTCAGAGTTTGGAGGACATGTTGAGAGCTTGTGTTCAAGATTTTAAAGGCTCCTGAGATGACC
This sequence comes from Firmiana major, assembly GCA_033439115.1. Classification (NCBI taxonomy): domain Eukaryota; kingdom Viridiplantae; phylum Streptophyta; class Magnoliopsida; order Malvales; family Malvaceae; genus Firmiana; species Firmiana major. Next base: position 8,591,332 of record CM065899.1, on the reverse strand, counting down.
ATTTACCACTAGCGAAGTTCACATATAATAACAGTTACTACTCAAGTATCGGAATGACACCGTACGTAGCATTGTATGGTTGAAGGCATCGTTCGCCAATTAGATTGGATGAAGTAGGTGAAAGAAATATATTTGCTCCCAATCTAGTTAAGCAAGCTTCTAAAGATGTACAATTAATTTGTGAGAGGCTGAGGGCAGCTCAGAGCAGGCAAAAGAGTTATGCTGACTAAAGACAAAGACCCTTGGAATTTTCTATAGGAGATTCAGTGTTTCTGAAAGTCCCACCTTCCAAAGGTATAATGAGGTTTGGGAAGAAAGGAAAGTTAAGTCCCCGTTATATTAGACCTTTTGACATCTTAAACCGAGTGGGAGATAAAGCATACAGATTGCCGTTACCGTTGGAGTTATCAAGTATCCATAATGTCTTCCACATTTTGATGCTTCAGAAGTATCATCCGGATCAAACGCATGTGATTAAGTATGAACCACTGGAGTTCAAGGAGGATATGTGTCACGACCTGTTCTACCAAAATCATTACAAATTTTTCATTTTTTCTATACTTGTCACCTCCTTGTGACAAATTTCATTTTTAACGAGTTGGGCTATGAGCCAGTAATAATTCAAACTCTTATCCCATTTGACTATATTATTCTTACCATGGTAATAATGTTAGAATTTCAGACAGTGTAATAATAATAAGTACATATATTATACAACTATATATACATATGTTTTCATATTTTTACATCCCCCATAATTATATTCGTTACAAAACTGTGCTGTTATATGTTTAGATACAAAACTGTACAATGTGTATACCTGATTCGCGATGGGAAGCAGCGGACAACCAGGAATGCAGTCTCTATCCCCTCTCAACTACTGTAGATGCTCTGTGGAGGGTCAAAATTGAAAGTGTGAGTATAACTAGCTCAGTAAGGCAGTAATGTAAGCATGTAGATAACTATACTGTCTACGTGCTGATTATGTCATGATATAAAATCGTTTACATTTGGAGCATGAGGTAAGACTAAAATGATGCCACATGTATATATATCATATAAGAGAAATCATGAAATCGACATATAAAACAAATATGAAAAATTGTCATGTATGACATCTCATGCTCGTCACGTTAAAACTTATTTGTTTCATCATAAAACAACCACATCAAGGCTAAACCCATCCTTCGGGATTACCTTGATTCATTAAATTGCATCTCATTTTAAAAAAACATAAATCGAGACATTACCCCTCCTTCGGGTCTGCCCTGGTCTATTCAGACCGTATGATATCATGTGAGGTATGTAGGTTACGGTATGAAAAATTGAGGACTATGGCCATATTATGTCCCTATGATCCCAGGCTACACGGATCCCCGTATGCGGGGCATCACAACTGCAACAGGAGGTGGGTCAAATCCTATCCGCCAGAATATCAAGTAACATCAGTGAGTCGTCATGACTGCACGGTACAACGTACTCCGTGTGACATACACTGTACAACATATTCCGTGGACCCATATCATAGTCTGAGGGTGCCTGCCGTAGGTTTTATCCACCCCATACTATGTCGATAACCAACCCATGTCTCAAAGTATACGTGCGAGCATATCAACTCTCTGTGACACATAGTCTACAAGAGGCTTTCGCACGGCTCTATGCATGTCACATCAAATCTAGTGCGAGCGAAGCTCCAGCACGACGCTATGCATATCATGATATCTAAAATCTCATGCATGCGAAACTCTAGCACAATTTTTGTACACATAAAAATTCTCGTACAAGCAACGCTTCAGTACGGCTTTTTATGAGTAATAAATCAGTAAAATTTTATGCGAGTAAGACTCTAACACTCTTTTTACTCGTGTAAATATGATAAGTGGCTCAATCTTGATAAAACATCTTTAAAATCGTAACCGGTACCAACCTATACCTTTTCGTATAATTCATGAAATCAATAGCCAACCTATGTACAAATTTGCTTAAATCAAAGCAATACATTCATATAAAACATCAAAATATGATAATCATGCAATTTATTAGCCTTACTACCATTTTTGTAAATTTTACTCTCAGGGGCAATATCATCTTTTTCTTTTTTCACTCATGCCCCGATTTTCACAAAAATTATTATTTCGTTTCTAGATACTTTAAGAAATTCTAGGCCCTGTAAATCCCCTCAAAAATACGTATAGATATCTCTATGCACCTACAAAATTTCCTTACCTCGAATCACGTCGAGCGCGTATCTAAATTCTACTGTCGGAGGCTCGTCCGATCCGATTTGCTACTAATCCGTCTCTGGGGCTGCAGATAATTATTTATTATGTCAATTTAACCCAATAAATATAATTCTCGCGTTTACTATAGTTGATTTAACTAATTGGGTCAATTTACTCTTATTGGGCCCGATCGCACATTAATGGGTCTCGACCCATTTTCAGCCCGTTTCTACTTATTAAATCCCTTCTTCGGGTTTACTGGGCTTATTCGGCTTACCAATAATCATCGGGCTTCATTCCAAACTCATTGGATAGCCCGTATACTATTTACGGTAATTACTGTAAAATTTCGAATAATATTCCTTTTTATACAGAATTAATTCGTAAAATAATTTTAACTCTGTATTAAGGACTCAAATTGTCGAAATTAAAATGTACTTACCCAATGTTATGCAGGGTACGAAAATCGGAGCTCAATCGGCTCTCGTTCGGATTCTGTCGTAAAACTGCATAATTAGGTAAATCCGGGTTATTTTCCATTAAATATAATATTAAATAAATTTTTAAAATTTACCCGTAGGTCAATCTCGACCCTCGGTCAACTTACCCGAATCTCGAGTCGTCCTCGGTAATTTTTCTTTCTTTTTTCCCTTTTTTTTTTCTTTTCTTTTCTTTTCCTTTCCTTCCCTTTTTCCTTCCTTTTCCTTCCTTTTCCTTTCAGCCAAACAGTGCCGTTTTTTGGCCTTTGTCGTCGCCGACGTTTTCGGTGATTTTGTCTGCCACTATCGATCTCAAAAGGACCGTTTCCTCCTCCCGATCACGCCGGTGCCCACCGTTCGAGCCTAGCTGCCGTGGATCGCCGGGAATCTGGTCGTTTTCCTCGCGGATTTTTCTTCCTCCGATCATCGGTTTTCGGCCTCTAGACGGCGCATCTCCGGTGCCAACAGGTTCGTCGGCCTCTCCTCTTCCTCCTCGAGTTTTCGTCGGGGCTTGTCGATCGCCGGTGGCTCTTCGGTGGTCTCGGTTTCTTTCCGGTTTTTGTTTTCCAATTTTCGGGTTCTTCCCGATTTCCAATTTCGGGTTCTTCCCGATTTCCAATTTCAGTTCTTTATTATTATTATTATTATTATTATTATTATTATTATTATTATTATTATTATTATTATTATTATTATAATCATTAAAATAATCAAAAATATTCTAAAAATATCTATAAATTCTTTATTTTATTCCAAATTAATTTATTTAATTTATTCTAATTTATTTATTATATTTTTGACTCTTTTTTCGATATAATTTCTCCGTATTTTCGGGATATTATCCTGAATGACTTTTCGATATTTCTAAAAATTCTGAATCTTGATCAATTGGATTCGAAATTTTATAATTTCCTTATTATTGATCAAGATATCCTAAACCCTTATTTTTAATTAAAATTTTCTTATCGAATTTATACCGGATTTCAGTCTTTTGATCGATTTACCCCTACACTTGTTTCGGAACCAATTTAACCTGACTTTCCTTCATACACCAACTATCTTTTCTTATTTTAAATTCGTATTTTTCGTCAACTTAATTTCGATCCCTTTCGTTTGGCCTATGGCCATCTCGGCCCGTATTTGGCTACTGCATACATTCACCGATATTTCATTTTATTCTATTTGCAAATTTAATTCAGTCAAAACTCTTCTTATGATTCAATCAATATATGAAATTGTACATCACATGAATCATAAGGAAATGCATCAACAAGTAATAAAAAGTGGGTCTTACAATATGATATACGTGGAGATGCCAATATAGATCTTAGACAAGAAAGAAAAAGCATTGTGGACGATTCCTATGGTCAAAGTTTTATGGCAGTATCACACTTCGAAAGAGGGCACGTGGGAATTGGAAAGCTTAATGCTTGAGAAGTACCCACAGTTATTTGAGGAATGATGTACTTTTATATTTGGGGATCAAATTTTTCAAGATGGAGAGAATGTAAATACCGTAAATTTTTCACGTATTGGGTTTTGTCAATAAATAAAAATTTAAAACAATTAAGATTAAAATATGTGGTTACGGAGGATAGTTTAGACTTGTACTTTGACATGAGAACTTAGGTGAATTAAATTAAGAAAAATATTAGATTTACTCTATATTATATGAAAAATTTATTTAAGTACATAGACATACATATATATATATATATGTATGCTAAATTTCATTTATTCCTCAAGATTAACGTGTGTATTTATATATATATATATATATATATATATAGGAATGAATTTACACATGTATAAATGTATATGTATATATATATATTAGTATATATATTTATAGTACAGAAAACTTTAGTCTCGATCATATGGTCTATCCACACCGACATAAATTTAATTTAACCAAATATATATAAATATAGTTTTAATTATTGATTTTAGTCGAAAATCCCTGATTAAATCACCATAACGTATTTACTGAAATTTTTAATCGAAAAAGAGCTAGTCAACCTCTTTTGAAATGTTTTATGAAACGAACTGAATTTATAATCAATTTAAAAGAAATGATTTGCTTAGAAAGTTATTCTGATGATATGTGCTTGAGCGCATACTGACTGTGTGTCGTACGGTCTGACTCACACTGATTTTGAGACAAAGGCGATGGTTAAATCATGTTGCATTTCTGTTTGTTTCTATTTCTGTGATCCACGGAGTACAATGTATCGTGCGACACGCACGTGAGTACGATGTACCATGTATTCTGGTCTTCGGACATTTTGATTCTGTACTGTGAGCCGTTAGGGTGGCTGACCACTCCTACGACGATTGACATCCCGGCACACCTGACCAGTGAGTCTCAGAGTCACTGACATTGGCCAATTGTTAATTCTGAATTTTGATATAGCATGTACTACATTGTCTCGTCTATTTGATTTTATGAACTGACCGTATGAATAGTCTCGTCTATTTGATTTTCAGAACTGATCGTATGAACGGTATCGTCTATTTGATTTTTTGAATTGACCGTATGAACAATATCGCCTATTTGATTTTTTGAACTGATCGTATGAATGGTATCGTCTATTTTTGATATTCTGGATTTGACTGTATGAACTGTGTTATTTAAAAATCGTCTATTCTATAGCTTAAAGTTTTGGAATTTTGTATTTATGACAATAAATTGATTACACTACCGTTATTGATTTTCTTATCGATTTTCGATTCCGACCTTCTGAATTTGACATTTTATTCGTATATTTTTCGTGAAAATTTCGATTTTGGTATTATCGATTTCTGTATTTGATTTTACTGTTATTTCTGGATTGCCAAATCATTTGTATATTTTCGTGAGAACTTTGATTTTGGCATATACATATATAGGTAGTGTATTTTTCTACCTGCCGTGTATTTTTCTTACTGAACACGTTGAGCTCACCGCTTACTCTCCTCCACATATCGTCATCAGTAGTGGGAGCGTCTTTTGCAACTTGAAATATTTTGTACAGTTATATGTCAGCAAAGCTTTCTACTGTGTTAAAGGTATACCCAGTATAAACACCTATTTTGTATCTAAATTTTGTAAGTACAGCAATGTATATGAAAATGTGTCTGGGGAATGTAAACATTGAATATTCTGTAAAAGTACAATTATGCTGATTAAATTGGAAAGTATTACTATTGTTTTGTTTAAATTTGTTACTAAGAAATTAAATTGAACAGTCGGATTTATTGTTCTAATCTATTATCGACTCGTAGCCCAACCATTTTGTACCGTAATTTGAGTCGTTACAAAACCTAAACCCCTTTCTTTTCGCAGGCTCAAGGAAGAAATCTTAACAAACTCTCAATTTTATAGCTCAAAAAGAAAACCTTCAAACATTAGCTTCCTTACAAATTTAGTTCTCAAGAGTTCACTCCCTTTTACAATGTGTGGATGGGTGCACATAGGGTATTCTTAGGACCTATAAAAAAGTTGGATGAATACAAGTTTGGCTCTATGTAGGAATTACAAACTGAGACTAAGGATTGTACAATGAATCTTTGTCTCTTTCCTACTTAAAAGCTTAATATGAGTAAGATAAAGGATTTGGAGCTTTTGCTTTTATTAGTTGACCTCTTTGCTTCTTTCCTTTATAGTCCCTTTTAATTTCATGGTCGTTGGTAAAGAGCATTTGATTTTTTTCCCATTGGTAGATACAAAATTTCAACCATTCATTGCAGCTCGACTAAAAGGTATTAATATGTTCCTTCTGCGTATTGATATTTCATGAAGAATTCTTGCATACTTAAACGAATGTGTATTAATACTATACCCATGCGTATCGGTTACAACACAAAGCTTGAAACTTATATTTCATGTTAAAATGGGGTGTCGAAATACTTATTAAACCCGCCAATATTTAAATTAGAGGCATCAATACAGTTTATAAATGTATCGGTACTTTTAGCAATAAACTACTATATTGGCATTTCAAGTAGGAAACTCTTAGGTTAAAACACCAAACATGCATAAGTAAATCAATCATTCAATTTAGAGGCATATTTAAGTTTTTAGTCGTTCTCTACATGTCTAGCAAAATTTCATATGATTCATTTTACATGAAAGTTTTAATGTTAATCATGCTACTTAATTAAAATTACATTCTCCTTAAGTTCATAAAAAGTCATATCAAAATCCTAAGTATTCCAATGTCAACAATCTCCCCATTTTTATATGACAAAACTTAAAATAAATTAATTTTAATTTTTTTCAATTCACCTTCAATTCGATACTTAATTTTGACATTTGCAAAGTCATTTCTCTCCCTAAATTTAAGGTTTGTTCATTTATCTTTTTGTCCTTCTCTCCCTTTTTTTCATAATAAAAAAAATTAAAAAATTTTAAAGTCTTAAGAATGACAATGGGTTTTGATAATATTCTTAAGAAATGCACTATATGAATGACATTTTTAAAAGAATAATCATGAAGTATGTATTATATCCTAAGTATAGCAAAGAACAACGTGTAAAAACAACACACAAGTAAAGAACAATATCCAAAGCTTATTAAACACATATGAAAAACAATGTCTAATATCAACAAGTAATTGCATTGTTTGTATTGAGTGTGTCAAAGAAAGGTACATAGAAGAGTATAAATATATCTTTCTTGGCACCAACAAAAAGTTTAGATTTAAAATGTTAAGACACACATTTAGTAGCCAATATACTCCTTTACAAAGAATGTTCAAACAAACACAGGTAGTAATGTTGACTAACATTGTTTACAATCAATTCAGTATAAAACCCACTTATTGTTCAAGCACAAAAACACACAATTATAGCAAACTCAGAGTAGCAACACAAATGAAAATGTGATGATATTCATTCACTATTAATAACAGTCAAAGCAATCAAGCATAGAAGCATAATTGAATAATCAATCAAATAGACACTCAAATCACACCAATAGCACTCAATCATCCAAATTCACCAAACTTCAATCAATTTTACAAACAATCAAACAAGATTGTTAATCATTTAAAAGCACAAGCAATCAAGGTAGAAACAACTATCATTCTTAAGCAATTACCCTCAAATCAAACCATAATCACATTCAAAATTGTAACTAGTTTAAAGTCCCTTAAAGTAGACTAATCACATTCATCAAAACATTTACTAAATATCATCCATAAGGAAGTTGTAACATATAAACATATACTATCAAAATTTACTAGTAAAGTGAAAAACGGTCATGTAAATTGATTATAATCATAGATTCCCATAAATAAAGTCTCATAACTCTAATAGGTATTACATTTTCAAAATAAGTCATAAATTCAGTATCAAAAACTTAAAGTATAGTCTTAGTCCCTTGAGTACTCATTTTGATTTTTTCTTAATCTTTGTGTATACATCTATGTGAAAAGTTGTAGACAAAATCATCCCGTTTGAAAGCTTCAAGGTTGAGATAGGCATCAAGTGATAGGGTTATAAGTATTTCATAACTAAGACTGAATCCTAGATAGTAAATAAGGTGAGTTAAAGAGATATAAAAGACAATAAAGAAGTTTATGTATTGAATAACCTCAACCATATCTTCAATTAGAAAATGCACAATGTTAGGTTTTTGTCCTCTTTTTATTACATGAATCCACGAGCCATCTATGTTTCTAATCTTGTTTTTTCCCATCCCTCATATGGTTAAAGATTGTGCAGAATGATAAGATGTAAGACCACATCATAAAAAGAAAGGTGTATTAGATCATCATTGGGACTTTGATCATGGCTGATGGCTCATCTAGTTTTGAAATATCTCTTTCATCAGCTATTCCATAGGCTTAAGATAGAGTATCTCATCTAATGAAGATGTCTTGTCCTAGTAGAAAAGATTTAATTCCTATAACTGTTCTACCATCATTAGGAGAAAAGGCAAAAGATGTATTGCAGAAGAATGTACGAATCAAGTTTATTGGAATCTTTTGTTTAAGTTGTAAGCAAAATACCCAAGCAAAAGATGTAAGGGTGTTTATGCATTGAAAATTTATTTGTGAAAGTGTTAAGAAGGATATTATTTTTCTTATTTCAAACAGAAACTACGCAAACCACCTAAAGAATCGTTCTTTACACTCAAAATCTGGAAGGCTTGAGTCTAAGTAGTTTAAAGAAAACTGAGTAAACGAATTGCTTAAAGTCATTTTTGAAGAGAAAGAATATGAGTGTGACAAAGACTGATTAGAAGTATTTCCTAATAACACTTTGAGATTTTTAAACAAGAGAGTTGAAATCTGTCTAAATACAACTTTATAACCGACAGATTATTACAGTTTAAGCTTGAGGTTTTAGAGGGAACTCTTTTTCACTGTGAAGTAAAGGTTGAAATTTTTCTTAGCGAGATTATGTAAAATACAAAGAGACACGCCTATTCCTACTTATTCTACCATTCTATCTAATATCATATCGATACTTAACTAAAGCGTATTGATATGTATACTTCGGGTATCGATACCATATGAATATGTAGCGATACTTTCTGAATTCCTAATGCTCTTAATCCTAATGTATTGATACTTTGTGAAGAGTATCGATTCTCATATTAGGACACAAAGCACAACAAGTTCCTAATCAATTTATCTTATTTAAGCACATAAACATTTAAACAATCAATTAGTACACAGATTAAAACAAACATAGCCTAGTCTTAAGGTTAAAACAATCACAAGCACAAAGAAAACAAATCAATCAATGTGTTCTATTTTACTGCACAATCAAAAAGGCTTTTAAACATATCAAGATACAAAAATAGAACATTTCAAGGCATCAAGTCATTCTATGTCAAATTATGTAGTGTAATTCTTTTTGAACAAGTTTAAATTATCATTCTTCTTCATTCGCACTTTAAGCATTTGTGCACCAATCATAAATTTAATCAAGTATTAATACATCATCAACTTTAAGCATGAGGATCAATATATCAAAGTGGAGTTTTAAGAAAATAAGAATGATCTTACAAAACTCCATAGCTTGAAAGTAGTTATTCATAATCTCATCTTGTCCTCATTGAATTTCATATTGCATTTGACTTGATAAAGACAGAGTGCTCTATGTATTTCGTTTGATTCTCTATATTCATGCATTTTCTTCAAAAATTGTGACTAAAGCATTTCATTTTGTTCTTTACTATCTTAAGCTTTATCACCCCTAAAAAAAGCTTCATCTTTGCTTAGGTACTTAAATGGCTTTGTGTCTTTGTGAGTTAGCGCTAACAATTTTGGTATTCTTAGGTAACCATTTAGATAAGCCATTATTTATATGGAATGCATGCTTTGGTATCCACACCTTCTATCTAATTTTCTCCTAAATGTAACTTTTTTAAATTTGTGGGAAAATGAAGAATATCCTAATCTATGGCATAGACTACATCTAGAAGTAAAAGCATGTGCATCATTTTCTTTAACAGAAAATTTTAGATTGAATTTTTTTCTCAATTTTTTTGTATCTTAAATCATCTTTGTCAAATAAAGCCTTTTGTGTCTCAAAATATCGTCTAGCTTTTGCTAGGTCATATAGAATATAAAGAATGAATTATGCAAATTTGTATTTTTCTTTTTTAATTCACCTATCTCTAGACTAAAACTTTCTACTTTTCCATATAGTTCTAACTTAATCCTAGTCAAGACCCCATTCTCACCAATCAATGAGGCTATTAGTTTTCTAAATTTATCATTCATTTCAATATAATCATTTGCTAAATCTTTAAATGAATCTAGTAGCTCCTTAAATGAGTTATCATTTGTCTCACAAAAATTAGAAGAACCTAAGGATTCTTCATTAGCCATATAAATTAGCAACTTTATTTTCTTCATCTTCTTCTTCCTCAATCTCGAAATGATCTCTATCACTCTAAGTGCAATCATAGCTTTTCTTTTTGGCTTCCTCTCATTCTTTCTCTTAGGAGTGGGACAATCTTGCCTAATGTGTCTCAGGTTATTGCGCTTATAACAAATAACAGAATTCTCATCCCTTCCACTAGATTCCCTCTCAAATATATCTTTCCTAGTTGGTCTTCTATCAATCCCTTTAATATTCATAAATTTGTTAAATGTCTTAGTAAACATTGCTATTTCTAACTTTTCATTCCTAAAGCTATTCTCTTTTTTTAATCTATAACTCTAACAATAGAGGATTTTAATGTTACTCCTATGTTTCTAAAGGGCTTTTCATTTCTTTTCATCTTCATTACAAAAATGAGCAAGGATCCCATAAGTTCATGGATAGTATTTAGATCATTTGATTCTTAATTTGCGACTTTGTTTCCCATTGTAACGACCCAAATTTCCACACAATTTGGTTGGGCTACAAGTCGATATTATATCAGAATCAACAAATCAGTCTGATTAATTTTATTTCTTAGTAGTAATTTAAACAAAATATGTTCACGTTCCCCCCAAGCACATCTCATCTACAATATGTACTTACAAAAATTTTAGATACAAAAGAATTTCTTAAAATTGGGTATACCTTCGACGCAGAAATTTATTCCGTGAAATCACAGCTGTGTGAAATGCCCTACTAACGAAAGCAGTCCAAGTTACCGATGGGCTATGTGGAGAAAAGTAGGGGGTGAGCTTAACATGCTTAGTAAGAAAAACACGTGGCAGGTAGATAAATACACTACCTATATACTTATGCCACAAATGAGTTTCTCGTAAAATATACTGAGAATTTTCAATTCAATAAAATCAGAAATGGAAATCAACAAATAGTATCTTTACAATTTACTGCAACGATTTCACAATTTCAAAACTTTAAGCTGTGAAATACACAGTTTCGAATCACAACACAATTCCTATTTTCATTTCAGTAATTATAAATAGACGAGGCAAGGTATTTCATGCTATAACAGTAATCAGTAGGACAATTGACCAATGTCAGTGACTCTGGGCAATCACTGATCAGGTGTGTCGGGATTTCAGGTGCCGTGGGAGTGGTCAGCTATCCAAACGACTCACACAGTACACTATTTTCAAGTAACACGGTACATCGTACACACATGCACATAGCATGGTACATCGTACTCTATGGACCTCGACATCATTCACAATTCAGAATAATTTCATCATTCAAAATTCCATATAATTTCACCGTCGCCTTTTTGCCAAATCACGTGCGAGCAGATCAGTACAAGATCACACAGCAATACACGCCTGACTAACACGGTTTTATCATCAAACACTTTAAATCACATGCAAGCAGGTAGAGCAAGATCACACAGGAATACACGTCTGACTAGCATTGTTTAACATCAGAATACTTAAATCTCATTCCAGCGCATAAAATAGAGTAAAAGGGGCTGGCCTTGCCCTTTTTCAGTTAAAATCCACAAAACACGATTTTTCAGTATAATTTCGAAATTTTAGATTTTTCACAAATAATTTTGAAACTACTCAAATAGCTATTTAAATAGGCTAAATAATACTATACCGACAATCAGGGTGATTTTCGGAGTTTAAAACTTTTTCCTAAAATTTCAGAATGGTAAAACTTGGCCTAAGATTTTCTACAGTTCAAGTGACTAAAAAAATCTGTCCTAAAGTTCGCAGTCTCAAATACCCATAAAATATACGCAGATATTTTTAGCAGTTCGCGAATATTTTTCTACAGTACAAATACGACCAAAATTTATTTCTACAAAGCATCAGAAAATGCGTACAATTTATCTCTAGCAACACACGAGAATTTTCCTTACCTCAATGATCGTTTGTAGTCATCGGTTGCCTCGACGTTGCAAGTCGGTGAGTCTGACCCTCCCGGCTTATTTTCACCAAAAATTTCGAATAAATATTTTTGATCGTCTTTTCCTCGGATTTTCTCGATTTTCTCGATACTTCTTATTCTATTTTCCAAATAGTATTGTATATATATAATTATATCCAAAATAACCTTCTTCTTTTTTAATTTGGCCTTCGCGCCAAATCCTTTTGCTTCTTCTATTTTCTTTCTCTTCCTCACGCCTGCAGTGCTCTGTTCACTGTCTTCACCATCCTCTCCCCCGCGACTCTCACATCTCCTTCATCATCCTCACGATCCTACCATCATCTTCATCATCCTCACGATCCTGCCATCATCTTCATCATCCTCACGACTCTGCCTTCATCTTCATCATCCTCACGACTCTGTCTTCCTCAGTGTCCATGCTTCTGTTCCTGTTTTCAACTTCTGTTTCTCCTCATCTCTTTCTTCCTCTCTCTCTCGCTTCTGCTACTGTCCCTGCTCCCGTATCCTTTTTCTGTTTCTGTTTCCCAGGTGTACGACTATCGCCCCTCCTGACCACGCCTCCACCTCTCCCAGGTCTCCTCTGTCTTTAGGAAAGCCGAGAAAAGACCATGTTTCTGCTTCAGTTCTACCCCAGCAAAGAGGTTTCCTCGTAGCTGTCAGGCTAACCCGAAAGCTTTCGGTTGCTGCCTACTGTTTCACATTCTGTTGCCTGATCTCTTGTTGTTTTTCCTCCTCAATCTCAGTCGGCCTTTATCATTCTTACTGCCAATTTTCAGACCACACTTCCATTTCAGCCTACTCCTCCTTTCATCCTCTCACGTCCTTTCTTTCTCGTTTTAGTTTCTAACAACTACTCCCCTAGGTCATGTGTGTGTGTGTGTCTCTCTCTCTCTCTCTCTCTCTCTCTCTCTCTCTCTCTCTCTATATATATATATATATATATATATATATATATATTTCTTTCTTTTGTTCCACCGACGACTGTAGCTTTCTAGCTCTCCACCTGCTTCTGTTTCTCCTGTAATGATCAGCAACACCTACACCTTCTTCTCCATACTTTCTACTGCCGAACGTCTTCTCTGTTTCTGTCTGGCCTCCAACAATTCCTCTGTCAGCCAGTCACACGTCCTCTACTGATCATGTATCATTTCAGTTCAGCTCCTCTACTTCATTCTATTCTATATTTTATTATTTCATTCATTTTTTTTTCTTGTTGTCCTTACCTGCCTCGATTAGTTTCACCTCTCTATTCACTGCCATCTCCTCGTTCAGCTTGCCTTCTCCTTTCCTATTACTCCGAGAGCCATCATCGGGATTGGCTTCATTGTTTTGAAGCCAATCCATAATCAGTACATATGTTTATGTGCATGCTTCTAAATGTATAATAACATATATATATATATATATATATATATATGTATGTATGTATGTATACCTTGCTTCCTTATTCATAGTTATGGTATATATATACATACATATATATATATATATATATTATATTCCTTATATTGTATAGTATATACTGGGATGTATTTTTGCCTCCAACCTTGTACGTACTTGTGTCTTTCACACATCCTCTTTTACATACATATATATATATATATATATATATATATATATATATATATATATTGCATTTGTATCTTATTTATACACATCTATATCTATACTTGTGCGTACAATTATAAATATATACCTTGAATATACGTATTCGCCCTCATGCACGTATTTTACATGTACATGCCCACATTCTTTACTAGAAATATTTAATTTATTCTCTCACCAATTCCTCATATTACTAGTGGTTAAATCGTTATTCACTGATTAGCCAAGTACATGAAAATTTCACGGTATTTACCTCCATAAGTCGAGAAGGCTATTCAAGATTTTCTTTACTATCTTCATGTTGGAATTACTCTTTCCTGACCCCTTGAGACTAGTCACTATGTTCGTACCTATTAACCATTTTAGTTATAGATTCCTCGGTTTCATTCTAAACATTTTATAATCTTAGGTGAGCATCCTAATTTTGGTCTCTTTTACTTAGTTTGTTCTTTCATGTGTGATAGCTAGCTTATCTAAAATTTCTTTTACAATGCCACACAAGAAAACTCTATTATATTCACTAAGTCCTAAAGTATAAAAGACTATATGCATAATTTTTGCATTAAGTTATACCATTTAAACATCATTTTCATCCTATTTATCTTTTATGTTAATAAATTCTACATCTCCAATTATCTTCTTTGGGATGGAAGGACCTTTAATATGACTCCATATTTCATAGTCATTTTCTTAAATGAAGATCATCATCATAGTCTTCCAATATGCATAATTCTCACCATACGACGGAGGTTTAATAGGGGAATGACCTTCTAGGGAAATATTGTTACCTATATTGAATTGAGTCATTGTTAATATCATTTCTACTCTAAGGTGGCTAAACCTATTCTCTAAAGTCCATGCTCTAGTACTAATTATTAGCTCAAAAAGGGTGAATTGGTTTTTTCACTAAGGTGGATTTCGCTTGTCAATTCTAAATTTTTCTACACTATTTATTCTATTGCTTTAATATTAAACAAGTAAAACAAATATGAAACAAGTAAAATAAGAGTGTAGGGAAGAGAAATTGTACACAAAATACTTTATAAAGATTCAGCACCCTTACCTACATCCTCTCTTTTGAACTTCTATTAATGACTTGCCAAATTCATTATAAACTTTGGACTTTACAATCAATCACTCTTTTTGAAGGGTTAAGAGTAACCTTCCTTTTTCCCAAGGCTCAAGGATAACCTTTACAACATCTCCCTTTTCCTCAAACTCAATGAGAAAACATAAACCCTTTTTGCAAGCTCAATGAAGAAACCTTTAACAAACTCTCTATTTTATGGCTTATTGAGAAAACCTTCAAACATTACCCAATCATCCCTTACAAACTTAGCTTTAAAGGGTTCACTCCCTTTTACAACCGTTGATGAATGTATAAAGAGTATGAAGACCTCTACAAAGGTTGGATGAATACAAGTTTGGCTCAATGAAGGAATTACAAACCAAGAATTTGTATAATTAACCTTTTTCTCTTTTCTACTTAAAAGCTTGATATGAGTACGATAAAGGATTTAGAAGTTTTGCTCTTGTTAATTGACCTCTTTGCTGTTTCTTTTTATAGTCCCTCTTAAGTTCATGGTCATTGGTGAAGAGTATTTGATTTCTTTCCCGTTGGTGATACAAAATTTCAACCATTTGGGTGTAGTCAGACTCGAAGGTGTTAACATGCTCCTCCTACATATCGATACTTCTGAAGAATTTGTACACACTTAAACAAACGCATATCGATACCATACCTTAGCGTATCAATACCAGCACAAAGCCTGAAACTTCAATTTCACGCTAACTATGGGGTATAGATACACCCATTAGACTTGCTAATATTTTGATAAGAGGTATTGATACAGTTTCTAAATGTATCGATATAGTAAACATTCTATATTGGCATTTCAGGCAGTAAAATCTTAGGCTAAAACACCAAACATGCATAAATAAATTAGTCATTCAATTTAGAAGTATATTTGAATTTTTATCCATTCTCCAAATGTGTAGCACGATTTTCTATGATTCATTTTACATTAAAGTTTTAGTTTGAATCATGCTATTCAATTAAAATTACATTTTTCTTAAGTTCATAAAAATTCATATCAAAATCATAATTATTTCAAAGTCAATAGAAAGGTTTAACAGTGTAAAAAATAAAATGATTTCTAAAGTTCGTTGTCTATCTCTAGATCTTTTTGACATGAAGTATCTTATTTGAAAATAAAATTAGAGGTGTAAACAAACAAAACGTTCAACCAATCATTCGTGAATATTCGTGAATATGTTTGATTTCTGTTCATTTATGTTCGTTTATTATTCTTAACAAACAATCACAAATAAAGATATGGTTCATTCATTTATGTTCGTGAACAAACTCATTTATGGTTTGTTTAAAACCCATTTGTTTAATATATTATTTAGTGTTAGTTTGTTGTTTAATAAAAAAAATTAAATTATATATTTATTCATAGGTTACTTTAATATGTAATTGTTAAAATTAAATATTTATATAGAATTTTTTAATTTGGCATCATATATATTAGGGTAAACGTAATTTGTTTGTATAAATTTTTTTACTTAGTATTCACGAACATATTTATTTAATGTTCATAAATATATATTTGTGAATATATTCATTTAATATTTACGAACATATATTCGAGAACATATTCGTTAATGTTCGTGAACAAACTTAACGAATATAAACACGATTATGAATAATTTTAAAAATAAATGAATGAATATGAACATAATAATGTTCATTCATATTCGATTCATTTATACTTCTAAATATGATTAAACTTATGTAAAGTAACCTTATTAATGAATAAAAACTTTATTTTACCCTAAGAAAAAACTATGTGCCACGGCTTGCGAAGAAGGAAGCTTCGTCGAGGCCCAAATTTGGCCCAAAGTACTCAACATCAACTGAGCGACACGATATATCTACTGATAAATCGACGTCGCTCTTCTTATTTTTTTGGTTTTCTTCTTGGTTTAAGAAGTTTCCATAATGTGCTCTAGACACCAAGAAATTAAAGCTTAAAGTATATGTAACACCCTTGAAATGCTTCTTTAAGTTTCTTCCCTTCGATTACAAGGCAGAAATGAGGGACAAAACATAACTAGTGGAGTTGTTGTACCACACCAACATCGACAGATTGTGATACATAGACAACTACACCACGTAATCCATACAAACACAACCATATAAATTCACATTAAATTTTGGTTTTAATTGTCCATTGAAATTGGCAATGGCACCCTTAGTACGTATTATCATTGGTTTCATATACGCTATAGACTGACCAACAGAAGGTGGGAGCAACCACTTTCGTCCACTTGCAAAGTAAAGTCATGACATCTTCAATTTTGCTCTTATTCCAACGCTAAACCACTCAATATTTAAGAACGAAAAGACATGATCTAGAAGCTATAGAGACCTAAGAGCCTACAAAATGCACATTATAATGTTATAATTAATGAAATGAAAATCATAATAGAAAAAATTATTTTATTAATTTCTGGTGAATTTATCACAGTAGTTACGCGTTCTTTTTTTATTAACGAATATACCAAAGGCATAAAACCACTATTTTCGATAAGAGACAAAATAAATCTTAAGCTAATTCATTTGAAAGCCATGTTACCAAACAAAAGCACGGCATCCGATGCTGCAAAAGACAATTGCCGCGTGTCCACCGCATATAACTGCATCGAATATGTTCGAAAGTCAACAGTTTTTGTTAACGTACAATGGCATAATATGATAAATTTATAGGCAATTGTTTCATTTTCAAAAACCTAATTGACCAAAGATATATTATTACGATTATTACTATTATTACTTTATAACATTTCTCAAACCAAACTTTAAAGAATAAAAGACACAAACAAAACAAAGCAAAGCAAAACAAGGTGAACCTAAATTGTAGAGCTGTTTTTTTGTCGTTTTCTTTTGATATGAGATGACCTTTGTTTTTGTTGTTGTTAATATCTCGGATAAAAACTATTGGTAATTGAAGCTTTGCATCAAATTTTGATGTGGAAGTCTTTGGTCCCCACCTTGTGAGGGAAAAGCATATAATTTGAGAGTTTTCGCTTTTCAAAAAAGACAAATACAAGCATATATTTTGAGGAAAAGCATATAAAGATGTTCCATTGAAAACATCTTTCCTTTTGGATATGGATTTGGTGGCCCTAAAGCCTCTCTTCTTTCCTTCTTATTTCCAAGTCCAACTACATACACCAAAAACAATGAGAAAAATGTTTAATTAAAGTGCGTATAAATAATTCCTTACTAAGATATTAGAAAATAACAAGAAAAAAAAAAAAAAAGACAACAATGAAGAATGTGAGCTCAATGACCGCCGCAATAGTTGATATGATGTGTTGGTAAATGGGGACATAACACTTCAAGTTTTGTGCCTCTTTAAGGAGGGGTGGAGTTTCCATTAATAAATGGATTAGTCAGGCAAGAAGATAACAAGTCTTTAAAATTAAAGTATCGTGCCGATTAAACAGAATTTGAACTTTTATTTTCAAGATTTTACTTTTGTATTTTACAAAAGAAGCTAGGAATGGATTTTCATTTATATGATGAAAAACTACTATGTTATTAGTCCATTGTATAATTCAAAGTATATTAATCCATCGTTTGATTGCTTATAAAAAAGCGTTAGATTTTGAATTTATACAATATTTAAAAATTTTGAGTCAATTTTTTTCCTTCATTAATTATAAAGTATTTTTTACTCGAATTATATTTCTTTAAAAAGAACATAATTTTAAGATTTTTTTTTTTTTTTTACTTTTTAAAAGAATGCAAACATATACTAATAAGTTGTACTTGAAGCAATGCTTTTAGTCTAAAAGATGATTTTAGACTCTATTTGATTCACAGAAAATGATTTCTATATTTTTAGTTGTTTAGTTGGTAGAAAATTGATTGATCAACAAAAAAATTAGGTCATTTTTCTAAAAGTTGTCTTATGCTTTTGAAAAAAAAACCATTTTCCAAAAAATAACTGTCTATGTGTGAGATTCTTTACCAAACTCATGAGTATAATTCTACTTGAGTTATACATTGGATATAATTTCTTTTGAATTTCATTTTAATTTAATACTACATAAAATATTATTATATTAATAATTTTTTTGTTTAATTAGATTATAAATTTTAAAAATAAAAATATTGTCATTAAAATATTTATTTTAAGTTTAAATATTTTATTTTTTATATTATTAATCTTAAATATTTTTAATATTTCAATAATAAATATTAATATTGTATATAGACTAAAATATTAATATTACTTCAAATTTTGAGTAAAAATTAATTTGAGTAATAATAAATAATTTGTTTAATTTTTTAATAATATAATATTTTAATATTAAATATTATTTTAAAATATAGTTTTTTTATATAAATAAATTAATTAACAAATGATAAACAATTTATAATATTTTATTAGTTAGTTAATACCATTTGAAAAAAAAAAACTTCGAAAAAACAATCAAACAATAAAAAATATTTTCCATTCACTCTACCAAACAATAGAAAATGTTTAACTTTTCAAAAAATAAAAATATTTTTCAAAAATCATTTTTCAAAAATTACTTTCAATGAATTAAAGGAGCCTTAATCTCATAGTTAATCATTTTTTACTTGTTGCTCAAACTAGAAAATTTACCTAGCTTCGCTCGAGTTATTTTTTTTATTAATATGAATTAATAATAAATGTTTTTTAAAAATATTTAATGTTAAAAAATTAACAAATTTATTCAAAGAGAATTCTATTCCATTATTTTTTTACTACAAAAATCAAAGTATTTGAGATAACTTATTTCATTATTTATTTTTAGTTAAAAAGAATAAAAAAGAACTAAAAAAAATATGATGACAATGCCTCTAAAAACACTATTACTCGATATATTTATTTTCAGCTTAATAACTTGACTAAACAATAGCAAGTATACGAATTATTTAATTAATTAAGAAAATTAAAAAAAATAATAGTCATGAGTTGAGTAGAGTGTAATCCCCCCACCACACACGCTCTCTTAGCCATTGACTTTTTTAGAGAAAAAAAGAGAATGGCCTCTTCCGTCTTCACCATTGACCATTCTTTTCTTTCCTTTTCTTTTTGTTTTTTTTTTTTTTAAATGGTAGGTGCCATTTTTTTATTATTTTATAATAATGACTTAAAAGAAAAAGAAAAGAGAAGGTAAGTAAAGAGGGAAAAAAAAGAAAGTTATCAACCAATAAAACTAAATGACTTAAAAGAAGAGAGAACGTAAGTAAAGAGAAAAAACAATTAACCAATAAAATTTATTTTTTTATTATAAAAAAATATTTAATAATTAAAAATTAAATTAAATTAATAAGATTTAAATTTAAATTTTATAATATATTATAATTTTTTAAACCAGTTAATCGAGAAGATATTGATCAATTAAAATAAAATTGAATTATAATTAATTAGTAATTTTTTATTTCACTTTTAATATACAAACGATTAAGTCCTGTTAACCAAATGGATTTGCCACTTCCCAACAATTGCCAACCAAATTTAAGTAAGCGCAAATTAAAAGAATTTTGACAAGTCATTTAGGGGGTTGGTTTAGTAATAAAAATTTTTAATAATAATTTATAATGAAAAATTTTATTTAAATTTTTATAAAATTAATTTTTTTGAATTATTATTAATCATAAAAACGATTAAAAAATTAATTTTATATTTAATATAATAAAAAAACGACTCGTAATGTTAAGAAAAAAAATTAAAACTTTGACATGCATCTTTTCAGTAATCAATTACCAAGTGTATGGATATTTTTTATTAACTTTGTCACATCCATGTATTTTTCTTTTCAGTTATTACAGTTCACGCGGTTTGTGGGATCGGGAAGTGCACCAAACTCCGCGTTTTCTCAATTCTCGTTCTTTTCTGCAGCTAAAATGAAACCCCAGATGAAATTAACCACAACACTTTTTTTTTTTTTTCTTCTTTGTAGCTTGCTAGCAGTTGTTTTATCTTCTTCCCCTTGGTTCTATTTTATTGACAAGAGATATGGTGACACCCTTACTGTTACTAGCTGTTCTTTTTATAGCTGGCTTTATTAATATTTACTTTTATTTTACTCCCAAGAAGTCTTATGCATGGCTTCAATCTTTCTTCCCTAACATCTGCTCTTCTTCATCAGCTGTATCCTCTAAAACTACTCAGGTTGTTTCAGCCATGGAAAGAAGAGATTCAAAGAAGGAGGAGCTGAAAAGGGTTTTTGCCACCTTTGACAGGAACGGTGATGGGTTCATAACAAAGCAAGAACTAAGTGAATCACTCAAGAATATCAGGCTGTTCATGACTGAGAAAGAGGTTGAAGATATGGTAGTGAAAGTGGATGCTAATGGAGATGGGTTGATCGATTTCGAAGAGTTTGGCATCTTATGTCAAGCCATGGATGGCCGTGACGAGGAAGGTGTGAGAAGAGGAGAAGATGGGAATGGAGTTGTCGAGGAAGATGACGGAGAAGGGGAATTGAAGGAGGCTTTCGACGTGTTTGACAAAGACAAAGATGGGCTGATTTCAGTTGAGGAATTGGGTTCTGTGCTGTGTTCTTTAGGGTTGAAGGAAGGGAAGAAGATGGAGGATTGCAAAGCAATGATCAGGAAAGTTGATATGGATGGAG
This sequence comes from Firmiana major, assembly GCA_033439115.1. Classification (NCBI taxonomy): domain Eukaryota; kingdom Viridiplantae; phylum Streptophyta; class Magnoliopsida; order Malvales; family Malvaceae; genus Firmiana; species Firmiana major. The sequence continues at coordinate 8,569,578 of CM065899.1, read as the reverse complement.
ATGGAATGGTAAATTTCGACGAATTCAAGAGGATGATGATGAAAAGTGGAGGACGACTAGTTTCAGTATCAGCCTTCTAAACTCCTATCAATTAATAAAGCTTCCGATATCATCTCTTTCTCACAATATAAGCTTACATTAACCTGGTAAGAAAGACGAGCTTAAAATTATTTCTCTAGCCTACTCTGGTCACCAACTTAACGTAGCTCTCCATCCATTTCAACCTCACATGGTGGACGGCTCGATCTACAGGTGTTTCATCTTTGTTGGATTTGTTTCTTAATTTCAATTAATCCTTTTCAAGTGTTTTTGACAGACTACTACAACTTTTTACAAGCTTTCACCGACAACCCTTAAATTATCATCTGATATTTATAACAGCACGTTGAACAAGCATTGTACTAGTTTAGGTTCTAGGTCTCCGGCCTGCCTGTAATTTAATGTACTGTACATGTTTTTGAATTTAAATATTTGCATATCTACTCTCGAAATTTATATTTGTAAAGGCCAGCAAACATATGCATATATATATAAATGGGGTGCAAAGAATAATTGGTGTAAATTGTAAACGACTTCTTGTAAATGAATTTCGAAATATTCCCCATTTGTTTGTGGTGTTGTACTAATCAACAATTATTGAATGATATTGATGTGGTCTTTTTTATTATCTTCTCTACGTGTCTTGAAGATTCTGCAAGAACAAGAAAAGTCAGAGAGGCGCAGGGATCTGTTCTTGTACGCGCACTCCGATGTTTAAGTCAGAAAGTTGTTTAAGCAGAATCTTAACTAGCAAAATAGAGCTTAGGATTTTTTGATCATACATGGGGTATTTATAGATATTTTTGGAGTTAGGTCGGGTTTTATATTTGTTCAGGGCTTATGAATATCATAGGCCCAAAACTGTATGGTTTTGGGCGGTACGAATCTGAGGCTCAGGCGCTAGTCTGGGCAGGCGACAAAGTTACTAGATACTCTGTCGCGGAACTTAGAGTCTGCCGCAGTGCGGATGAGTACAGACGTCCAACAGAGGTTCGAAGACCTTTGCCGCCGACTTGGGCGCAGAGTTCTGTCACGGCTCACTCTGCCGCATATAACTCTACCGCTACACAAAAGACGCAGAGTCTGTCGCAGATACACTCTACCGCGGAGGTTTACCGCTCTCTGCCGCTAGACTTAGGGCACTGAAGTTTATCGTGGGACATACTCTGCCGCAAGACCCCCTACCGCAGGCTTACTCTGTCGCGAGATATTTCCTATGTCGCCAGTCTACGTGCCACGTGGATTATGACTTTTCATTTATTGCCACGTGGCCTACGACCTGACGCGTGGCTGTCCTTTATTGGTCGATATTTACCTAGGTGGACTTGCAGAATCTGACATCTATCAATTGCTCATCACTCTTTGATAGGAAAGTTTCATGCGAAAGAGTATGACAATAGGATTTGATTATTTTATTTTTTTTATTATTTTTTTTGCGACACGCATTTGGATTACTATTCATGAGGGATGTTCAATCACCTCAGCCGCGAATGTGTGTATATATATGTTTGGTTACTGTACACGTGAGACTACAGCAGCGCCTATATATAAGGAGTCAGGTATCGCCGTATTTGCTGAGAATTTCTCTCGCATAACCGGCCACTCTGTCGCTCACTCTCCGCGCACTCTGTCGCTACTCTCTCGCATTCATCACTACTGTTTCGCCTCTCTATCACCACTCCATCATGTACATTGCTACTCTGTCGCGTTATTTTACCGTAACTCTGTCGTGACACTCTGACGATGTTATTCAATGTCTGCCTTAATTCTTGATGCTTTGCTAGTGTACCTTTAGACGTTAGGTAAAACTCTGTAGCCGATCACTTTTTCTTTGTAGTTTTTCTTAAGTCCAAAATGGCTAGTCATGGTGTGGGGAAGCGTATAGAACTAGGAGTTAGATCGACTTTGAAAGAAGCTGACATCCAGGATCTTACGTCTAGATTTCCATTACCCGATGGATACTCCTATAGACGTCCAAACCCTCAGGAGAATGACATACGTAGTGTGTCTGACGGGGTAGTTATTTTCAGAGCATCCTTAGAGCTAGGATTCCGTTTTCCAATTGCCGACTTTTGAGCTTCTTTTCTTAGGGCGCATAGGATTGCCCCCAGACAACTACATCCTCATGCCTAGATGCAATTAATTGGTTTTACTGTATATTGCTGATTAAAGGGTGTTTCTCCATCTCTTCCCTTACTTTATACTTTTTTTAGGTTCCAAGGTAGCTCCGATTTAGTTCCTTATTTCCTTCAACGGGTGTATAAGCCTGGATTTGAGAATATGTTATTCGAAAAACCTGCAAATAAGTTTCATGGATTTGAATCAGAGTGGCTTATTGTGGAGACATCTGGGGGCATTGATTTCCCTACTCGTTGGGAAACTAGACGTGAAATCCCTAAGGGCCCCCAAATTTCTACACTCAGGAGACAATTGTCTTCATATATTAATAAACTATTAGTTGACAACCCTATTAATCTTGATATTCTTTTATCAAATGAAAATTTGGTGTCCGCCGGTTGGGGTGTGGGTTCTTTCTTATTGTCGGCCCCTATGTTCCTCCCTCAAATCTTCCATCATCTATTCCTTCCGAGTTGAACCTTGAACTTTTAAGGTCGCAATGGGATATAGGGAGCACAAATAAAGAGTCTAGCTCTGAGAGTGAACCCCTAGCCGATCTGAGTGACTGGGAAGGGTTTGGTTTAACTTTTATGGTCCTTCCAGATTATGACATGTTAAACATAGAGTCCCTTCAAGAGCATCTTGATTCTCCTGATGGTAACTTTTCATGCTTTTCAATTTATCATTGTTAGTTCTAACCACGTTTTTGACAATTTATTTGATTTTTTCTTTTTTTGTAGAAATGAGCCACTTTAGACGCTCTTTAGCACGTCAAGGGGTGGAGGAAGGTTTGTCTAGTGATCCTGCTAGAAAGAGACCTCGCCTGACAGATTCTGTTCTCATTCAGGCACTAGTCCCACCTCCATTGCCCCGGGCTCGGATCCCGCCTCCTTCCAGACAAGAGATGCCCCCTCCTACTGAACATAGGGATCCTTCTCGAGATAGAGGGAAGGCTCCTTCCTCTTTAAGGAGAGCTTTCGGTTCCTCGGGACGGTCTCGGTCGAAGAACGGGCTGAGTGTAATATAATCTCGTCTCAATGAAAGAATCAGAGGCGTTTATATATTGAACCGGCAATGGGGAATAGGCCAATTCTTCATAAGATTGGTCCCGCCGATGAGAGGTCCTATCCTGTAGACGGCGGCTTCATAATGAGGGGGTCGAAGTTTTGGGTGTACCCGGGAGTACGTGACAATGATACCTTAGATACTCCCGGGGTGGCTTCTCGGTTGAGTTAGGCCACCATTCTTCCAAGGGACGAACACAGATTATTCAAAAAAATTTCAGAAGCGGAAGACTTGGCTGACGTGGAAGCGCTGAGGGTAATTTTCAGATTCTTTTTCGTTTTATTTCTCTTTGCTTTACTTTGAGTTTGACTTTTTGTGTTTCTTTTCAACTTGCTCATAGGACCATAGCCAATAATACCCAACACCGAGCCTATCGGGAGTGAACTGATAAAGAGTTTCAGGAGTTAAGGGACACAGTTATGGAGTTGTCGAACACTGTTAACCAATTATCTGGGCTACCCCGGCGTGGTTCAAAATTTAGAAGATCAGCTCTCAAAAGCTATTCAGGATTTGAATCATGTCAAAGGGGATCTTATTGTCGAGACGGCTAGGTCTAACAAACTTAATGAAGACCTTCAACAAGCACAAGCTGAGTTGGATAGTATGCAGTCTAAGTATAAATCCTTAATAGATCGCAATTAGGAGCTAGAACAATACATCACTGAACTAGAGAGTCGGGCCACTCATTCTCTTAATCAAGTTGAGATTGATAGTATCAGGGCGGAAGCCGTGAAGGAGTACCGTCTTTCTAAAGATTGCTTGAGGCGAAAAGAGGATTTTTCGGTGCCATATGTGAAATATGGTTTTTACCTCGCTAGATCCTAGTTGGAGAAGCATAGGGAAGGTGAAGAGTTCCCTGAGCTTCAATATACGCATGAAGCAATGCTATTTGAAGCTCCTGATTGGACTTAATATGAACCAGAGGCTGAGCCCCCTGATGAGCTTTTTAAGAAGACTGCGCGAGATGATCTTGAGAACCTGACCGGTCCTTGGCAACCTGTGAGTCCAGATAACGTCCCTGAGTCCATCGGTGCCCTTGATGACCTGGATGGAGAGGACTCGTCGTTGCCCGATCCCCCGCCTCAAGAACATACAAATGTGGCTTGATTTTTTTTTTTTTAATATTCCATCATTGTAAAGACTTTTGAATTTGTGAATAAAGTTTATTTTTTCCTATTCCATATTGTTTATGACTGTTATTTATTTCAGTTTTGCTATTATCACTTATTTATGTGTCTATGTTTTCCAAATTCTTGGTAGCAAGACTTATACCTTTTAGAAAGAATTTCATGTGTAAACATATCTTTTTCTAATGTCTGACCACCATGACGGGAGTGCGTCTTCGGTTCTTTGCGTTTCCATCGCCTAGTCACAGTGACGCTATTGCACCTCAAGTTCTTACGGTTTCTTTGTGCCTGGCCACAGTGACGCTATTGGGCCTCAGGCTCTTACGGCTTCTTCGTGCCTGACCACAGCGATGCTATTGCGCCTCAGGCTCTTACGGCTTCTTCGTGCCTGACCACAGTGACGCTATTGCGCCTCAGGCTCTTATAGGTTCTTCATCTATAATGCCTGGTCACAGTGACGCTATTAGCCTCAGGCTCTTATGGCTCATCTGGTCTTTTTACCCCTGGCCACAGTGACGCTATTGCACCTCAGGCTTTTACGGCTCGTCTGTCTTTTTACGCTTGGCCACAGTGATGCTATTGCGCCTTAGGCTATTACGGCTTGTTTGTCTTTTTATGCCTGGCCACAGTGACGCTATTGCGCCTCAAGCTCTTACGGCTCGTCTGTCTTTTTACGCTTGGCCACAGTGACGCTATTGCGCCTCAGGCTCTTACAGCTTACCTATTTTCTGTCACAAGATTTATATTCATAAAAGCTGAAGATATAATAGAAAAATAGAAAAATAGAGAAATAATTTGCATAATGATCAAATAATAGTATCTTGTGACAGTACAAACAAATAATAATGCGAGAATATAAAAATCAAGAATGAAGACATAACGGTTAATTCCAATATAATTTCAAATGATTTGAGTTCCACGTCTTTCCTATTTTCTTCCCTTGTAGAGTTTCTAGGATGGAGGTGTAGGGCCCAATCCTTCGTCTGATTCGATATGAACCTTCCCAATTGGCTCTGAACTTTTCATCTTCCCTCAAGGCATTGGTGATGTGTGACTTCCTAATCACCAAATCTCCATCGGATATCGGTCTATCTTTTACCCGACTGTTGTAGTAGTTGGCCACCCTTTGATGGTAGGATGCCAGTCGGATAGCTGCAGCCTCTCTATGCTCATCAAGCAGATCCAAGTTTTCCCTTAGCCCTTGTGAATTCTTTTCTTCCACTAAAGGTACTACCCTGGATGACAATGCTCCAATTTTCACGGGGATCAATGCTTCAGTGCCGTATACAAGGCTAAACGACATTTCTCTAGTTGATACATGACTAGTAGTACGATATGCCCATAAGACACTAGGCAACTCGTCCACCCATGCTCCCTTAGCTTTGTCCAGTCTGATCTTCAGCCCATGAAGGATGGTTCAATTGCTGACTTTGGTCTGCCCGTTAGCTTGAGGAAATGATACAGAAAAAATCCTTAACTGAATGTCAATGCGCTTACAGAACTCACGAAAGACGTCACAATCGAACTGCTTTTCGTGGTCGGCATTTAAGATACGTGGGATCCCAAACCGGCAGATAATATCTTTCCACACCATTGCTTCAACTTTCTTCTCTGTGATTATAGCTAAAGGTTCTGCCTCACTCTATTTTGTAAAGTAATCGGTAGCTACCAATAGAAACTTTCTTTGACCCATAACTAATGGGAAGGGCCCTAGAATGTCTAACCCCCATTGTGCAAAAGGAGTGGGTTGTACCGTACTCTAGAATGGAGCCATTGGGGTCGTTGTTATCAGTGCAAACCTTTGGCACTTGTCACACCTGTGGGCTTTATCTATCGCCTCTTTTTTCAACGTCGGCCAATAGAATCCCGATCGCAATATCTTAGAGGCAAGAGCTCTAGCTCCCAAGTGCTCACCACAAATACCTTCATGTACCTCACCTAGGACATAGTTTGCTTGCTCTGGCCCCAGGCACTTTAATAAAGGTGATGAATACCCTATTTTGTACAGTTTCCCGTTTATCAGTGTGAACTTTGCCCCTTGTATCTTTAAACGAAGAGCTTCTTCCTTATCTTGCGGGAGCGTACCTTCAGTGAGATACTGTTTGAATGGGGTTCTCCAATCGTCCCCCACTTCAATGCCACATACTTCGACTTCTTCAATGCTAGGCCGTTCAAGTCTCTCCACCTTCACCATTCTTCCTTCGGTCTCATTAGAGGAAGCTAATTTAGACAATGAATCTGCACATGTGTTTTCAGACCGACTAATTTGTATCAACTGAAAGTTTTTGAAAGTTTGAGCCAGAGATTGAACTTTCTTTAGATAAGGGACCAGCATTGGCTCTCGGATCTCATATTGTCCATTGAACTGGTTTACCACCAATTGAGAATCACTATGCGCCACTAGGTGGTGAACTTGCAACTTCTCTGCCAGCTTCATTCCAGCAACCAGAGCCTCATACTTTGCTATATTGTTTGAACTAGGGAACCCAAACCGCAAAGAGTATTCTAAGGATTTCCCTTCTGGTGATATCAAAACTATACCGGCCCCACTACCATTTGCACTTGATGCTCCGTCAACATACAGTAACCACGACCGAGTTTCTTTTTCAATGTTGTCCCTTGGGCTAGTACATTCTACTATAAAATCTGCTAAAGCTTGGCTTTTGATAGCCTGCTTGGGCTGAAACGTGATATCATACTCTCCAAGTTCCACTGCCCATTTCACCAATCTCCCTGAATGTTTAGGCTTCTGAAGGATTTGCCTTAATGGTTGATCCGTCATGACAGAAATGGAGTGTGCCTAAAAATAAGGATGCAATTTGCGAGAGGCCATCACAAGGGCCAGTGCTATCTTTTCGGCTAGCGGATAACGGGTCTTCGAGTCTAGCAGTACCTTACTCACATAGTATATGGGACGGTTCACTATTTTATCTTTCTTCAGTAGTACCACTCTGACGGTGAATTCACCGACTCCCAAATACATATACAACTATTCTCCTTCCAAAGGCCTTGTTAACAAAGGTAACTGCTTCAAATATTCTTTCAAGTCTTCAAAAGTTCTTTGACAATCATTCGTCCACTCGAAATTCCTTCTGCCGCGTAGAGTTTTGAAGAACGACAAGCTCCTTTCTGCAGATTTTGACAAAAAACGGTTCAGAACTGCTATTCTGCCTGCCAATCTTTGGACTTCTCTCACTGTGGTTGGTGGCATCATATCTACAATCGCCTGTACCTTTTCAGAGTTTGCCTCAATACCCCTGTTGGTGATCATGAACCCCAGGAACTTCCCCGACCTAACTCCGAATGAGCATTTATTGGGATTTAGCTTCATACTGAATTCCCTCAACACATCAAACACCCTGGACATCTTATGAGTGTGAGACTCTTCTGCTCTGCTCTTGATAATCATATCATCCACATAAGCTTCCATAGTATTTTCCAGAAGATCTTTGAATACTTTGTTCACCATTCGCTGATATGTGGCTCCAGCATTCTTTAAACCGAATGGCATTACCCGATAACAGTATGTTCCATATTCGGTTATAAAAGAAGTCTTCTCTTCATCTTCTGGATGGAGCATAATTTGATGATACCCGGAGAAAGCATCTAAAAAACTGAGGAGTTCATACCCGGACGTTTCATCCACAAGCCTATCAATTAGAGGCAGAGGGTACAAATCTTTGGGGCAAGCTTTATTCAAATCAGTGAAATCCACACACATTCGCCATTTCCCATTGGATTTCTTCACCATTACTACATTGGTCAACCACTCAAGGTAGTAGACCTCTCTAATAAACTTAACTTCTAAAAGTTTATTAACTTCTTCAATGATCGCCTTTTGTCTTTCTGGGGTAAAATTTCTCTTCTTTTGTTTAACAGGCTTATATCCGGATGAAACATTAAGCCTATGGCAAATCACTTCTGGATTAATCCCTAGCATATCAGTCGGGGTCCAAGCAAAAACATCTGAGTTTTTGTGTAGGCATTCTGTTATCTCCCTTCTTGTTTGTTCATCCAGTTGAGTCCCTATGAATGCCCTCTTATCTTCATCCCCCTTAACTAGCTCAATGGCTTCTGTTTCCTCAACAGGCTGAGGCTTAGGAGGGTCATCTATATACAATGTCTCATTTCTCTGTACTCCTTTACAGGTAGTAGAGGCAATATAACATGTGCGAGCCCTTTTTTGATCTCCTCGTACTTGCCCGACTCCGTTAGGAGTAGGGAACTTTATTAGTAAGTAGCAAGAAGATATCACTGCCCTCATACCATTTAATACAGGCCTTCCCAAGATCATGTTGTAAGCAGCTGAGGTCGACCTTACAACCATGAACAATACCTATCGAGTCACATCCTTTGGGCTTTCCCCTAGAGTCACAGGCAACTCTATATACCCGACGAACCTTCACCTTCTCGCCTGTAAATTCATACAATGGCGTCATAACGGGTTTTAATCTATCCTTGGATACATTCATTTTCTCAAAGCAATTTCAATAGATTAAGTTTACCGAACTTCCATTATCGACTAGGATTCTGCTCACTAGATGTTTTGTCACCACCACTGATATCACCATCGGGTCATCATGAGGCATGACGATATCACCCCTGTCCGCCAGAGTGAACACAATGGGCTCTTCATCTGTCTTTTCCTCCATTACAGCATGAATTTGATACGCTTATCTCGCGTAACTTTTACGAAAAGCAGAGGAACTTCCTGCCATCGATTCTCCCCCTGCAATAACATTTATAGTCGGGCCGGTAGGTTCATTATCTAACCAGTTATCTCGGGGGTCAGGCCTAGCTACTTCATTTCTTGGCCTATTTCTCTCGTTATCATTATTTTGTATATTCCGCGGACGATCATTCATTCTATCTCGCGGAGGATAATGGAGCCTTTCACTTCTCCACAGGAAGCGGTTAATTTTCCCATCTCTAGCCAACCTCTCTAACTGATCCATCAGATCTCTGCATCTTTTAGTAGGGTGACCATGAGTGGTATGAAATTCATAATAAACATCAAGATTTCGACCCATATCTCCAATCTTCTTTTTAGGGAATTCCAACAGTCCAGTCCCCTCAATAGTTGTAAGTATTGCTGTGCGGGGCTCATTTAGTCTGGTATAATTTTCATACCTGAGTCTAGGAGCCTTGTCTAATTCGACGGGTCTGGAAGAGCTTCTTTCAGGTACATCTCTCTCTCTTTTTCTTCCTTCCCTTACCTCTCGGGACTGTACTATCTTCATTACTTCCTCCTAAGCCACGTATTTATTTACTCTAGCAAACAAATCAGAAAGTGTCGCTGGCTGATCAAGGGAGAGGGATTCTTGCAGCTTTTCAGATTTCGTCCCTTGCAGCATTGCAGCCATGGCTACTCCCACTGGTATATCTTTCACCTCTAAGGTTGCATCTCAAAAATGATCTACATAGTTCTTCAATGATTCTTTGTTCCTTTGTTTAAGGGTGAGCAGATAAGTAGCATCCTTCTTCCGCTGGTTGTTGATCATAAAGGCTCTCAAAAATTCACTTCGTAATTGGTTGAAGGAGGAGATAGAACCCTCGTTTAACCCATTAAACAATTTTAACGCATGCCCCAACAGTGTGAGCGAGAAGGCTCTGCACATGATTTCATCTTCTCATCCATGGAGCAACATGAGGGACTCGTAACTCTGTATATGGTTGTATAGGTCTGCTTTGCTGGCATAAGTAGCCATAGAAGGCATCTTGAACTTCTTCGACAAAGGTTTGTCCATAATCTCGGGACTAAAAGGAACTCTCCTTCTCTGACTGTCGTCGGGAGACACTAACTTCTTCCTTTCTAGGATCCTCTCAACAACTTTCTCAATATTTTTCGACCTTCGAGTCGAGTGTGCTCCCCTCTCTTTGGCACTAGAAGAGTCTGAGTAGTAAGCACCCCTTCTTCCTCTGTTCTAGAGATTTTACACACGGTCTGCTCCCCGACTAAATATCTCCTCCTCGTTCACAGTTTCCCTTCCTCTAGGGGCCTACACTGTATCCTTTCTTCCTGCACATCTCATTCCGTAATTCGGCTTTGTACCTTCGAAATAGTCTTGGGGGTCATGACTATTCTGTCTCTGCTGCTCCCCAAATCTGTGATCTCTGAAGTCATGTTCCAATTTTGTGGCAGAAGTCCTGATCTCTGTGGCAGAGGTTTGCCGCCTGTACTCTGCGGTAGAGTTCTGCCTCCTTAACAACGCGCTAGGGTATTGCTCCTGAATCTGTGCGGTAGGGTTGGACTCTATCAGACTTGTGGTAGTATTCATTTGTCTCAGACCTACGGCAGTGTTCACCTCTCGTAGTCCCGCGGCAAGGCGCCTCCTCAAAGCCGTGACAGGGGTATCCTCCAGACCTGTGGCAGGGTTCACTCTCAGAGCTGCGGCAGTGTACACCCTCAGACCTGCAGCAGGGTTGTCCTCCAGACCTGGGGCAGGGTTCATCCTCAGAGCTGCGGCAGGGTTTACCCTCAGACGTGCGGCAGGGTTGTCTTCCAGACCTACGGCAGAGTTCTGATTAGGCCAGCAGCGATATTTTGTCCCCAATATCATTGGCCAGCATTCACCATTGTAGAGGGTTGACCTCTATTGTAAGTCTGCCTCGGGACGTTCTCTCCTATCATTTGCTGCACTTCTGGAGGCAAGCTAAATTACGGCAGAGAATTTTTGAAGAAATTCACCATAGCCCTCAACGTTGTAGTGATCTGCTCATTCTGACGCTTCAAAGCCTCAAATTCGTCAAGGGAAATAGTGGCAACTCTGCCGCCTTCTTCATTCTGCTCTTGTCCTCTCTCCTGTCTGGCAGGAGGACTCATAGAATTCTCTTCTCCCAAATTTACTGCTGCTGTTGAACGTGTTCTCACCATTTTGATAAAGAATCTGACTTTTTGTTCTGATTCCCACAGACGGCGCCAATTGTTGTTGTACTAATCAACAATTATTCAATGATGTTGATGTGGTCCTCTCTGTTGTCTTCTCCACGTGTCTTGAAGATTCTGCAAGAACAGGAAAGGTCAGAGAGGTGCAGGGATCTGTCCCTGCACGCGCACTCCGATGCTTAAGTCAGAAAGCTGTTTAAGCAGAATCTTAATTAGCAAAATAGAGCTTAGGATTTTTTTATCATACCTGGGGTATTTATAGATATTTTTGGAGTTAGGTCGGGCTTTATATTTATTCAGGGCTTATGTATATCCTAGGCCCAAAACTGTATGGTTTTGGGTGGTACGAATCTGAGGCCCAAGCGTGCGTCTGGGCAGGCGACAGAGTTACTAGATACTCTGTCACGGAACTTAAAGTCTGCCGCAGTGCGGATGAGTACAGACGTGCGACAGAGGTTCGAAGACCTCTGCCGCCGACTTGGGCACAGAGTTCTGTCACAGCTCACTCTGCCGCTTATAACTCTACCGCTACACAAAGGACACAGAGTCTGTCGCAGATACACTCTACCGCGGAGGTTTACCGCTCTCTGTCGCTAGACTTAGGGCATTGAGGTCTATCGTGGGATATACTCTGTCGCAAGACCCCCTGCCGCAGGCTTACTCTGTCACGAGATATTTCTTCTGTCGTTAGTCTACGTGCCACGTGGATTATGACTTTTTATTGATTGCCACGTGACCTACAACCTGACGCATGGTTATCCTTTATTGGTCGATGTTTGCCTAGGTAGACTTACAGAAGCTGACCTTTATCAGTTTGTTGTTTCCAGATGTGTTGTCATCATAATGGCATAAAATGAAAAATTCGACCAATGAAGTAGCTAGGCATAATCATGTCTCAGTTGAGTTGCGTCGGAGTTGAGTCCAGGGCAAAGGGTGGCGCAAGAAAGGAATTGTTCGTGATGAAAAGCAAAGCCGCGGGAGTTTTGGTGGGGGCGAGTAATGATATCGCGTGTCTGGAAAGACAAGTCTCAGTCCCACACGTAAAATGCAGCCAACGGTTGCTACCTCTGTGGAAATAACTAACTAATTTTCCCGGGCTCACCTGCCTCTGCCTCTGCGTGAAAGTGTCCCAGCTGGGAGTGCGGGACTGGGACCTCATGCCTTAGCAATTCTTTTCTTTTCTTCTTTTGGATGGTATGGATAAAAATTAATCTGAATTGGAAATTGAAAATAAAAATGTGTCATTACTGAATAAATTATGTTTCGACAACAAAAATTTCCTGTTTGAATTAAATAAAAATATTAGCGTTTATTTCTAATCCGTTGATGTAAAAATGAATTTAAGTTAAATGGAATTAGAAGGTATTGCAGAAGTATAACATTCAAAACTCAACTCATAAATCATTAAAATAATTTGAACTAAATTTGATAAAATTATAAATATAAATTAATATTAAACATTATACTTTCAGTATTTATTTTTTTATGATACTTATGAACTTTCTTAACCAAATAATAAAATGTTTAGATTTGACTAAACTCTCAAATTTAAGTTTAATTTGATAATAAATAAATCAAATTTAAATATTTATTATCAAGATTGAATAATTCACAAATAGCTTTATCCTACACCCTAAGTACACAAAGGATCATCATTATATTTGCAACTTAAAGTGTGATGTGATCAAAACAACGTAGATGCATCCTATGGCACGCTTGAAGCAATTTTTCTTTTTCATTTCCCTTTTCGTTACCGGCTGCTGTAAGAAAACTTACTCTCCAAGGAATTGCATAAAGGCACCATTTTTTGTGGCTTAATAGCGTGACCACGAGGATAAAAAGCAGACTTCTAAGTTCCATATCTTCTTCTATATCATATAAATGTATGTGGCTACAAATAAAAGGTTCATGTCTATGGATATAAAGCCTACCTATATCTTTTACTATCAAATATCCACTTCAAGTAAATAATTTGGACGATAAGCCACCATGCATGTATGTCCTTAAAAAATCGAGGCATATCTTTTTACGGTAGCCTAAGCTTCTGTAAAAAGGGGGAAAAAAATCCACAAACCATTGTGTCGCAGTATAACAATTGAAGCATATTAGAAACTTTAATGGCTAAAGCTCGTTAGCAAAACTTTTGCCAGGACTCAAGCAGAAAGTTGATCTGCAAAGCCAATCCAAGAATTACTAGAAAACATCAGGGTTGAACCGGCCTGGGATAGAGCTACTTTGTTGTGCTTGCTTCAAGTGCATTGTCAATGCATAGTTGTTTACCTGTTGAGGCAGTGGATGATCAAAAATTTTCATCAGGATTCGGAAAATCAAAACTCATGGAGCAAAAAGAAGAAGAAGAAGGACTTAGTCACATATTATATATGCATACACACGGTCTGTCCATGTGTTCCTGTGTGCATCAAAGGTAGAGTTCATGAGGCCAACCTCGAGGGTTCTCAACTGCTCCTGATACTGAGATACTAGCTGCTTCAGATGCTGCAACTCCTGATTCTGATCTTCATATGCTTTCTGACGCTCATGCTGAACAGCAACAGCCCGTTTGAGAATAGCATTTTCCTGAATAAGTGTTTCCAGTTGTTCTTTAAGCATCATATTTTCCTATAACAACCCAAGTAGCAATTTCAGCATCCTCAAATAAACCTTTCTCCGCTTTCCCCACTGAAACCCAACAAAAGTGTGGATGGGGCGGGCAGGAGGGAAAGGAAAGTATATATAGCCATTAGCAACTGTAACAACCATGATAACCAACCAGGTGAAAATTTTGGGCCACCTCTGCTCCAGCACGTGCATGAATGAACTTCTCCAAAGCCTCTAGAGCTCTTGAAGCACGAGCTCTGGCATCATCAATGTTAGAAGCATTCAACATTTCTTTAACAAAAAGCTCCACCCAATCTGAACCATCCATTGGGAAGACTTCTGGGGCTGTCTGTTCCGCCGTTGAAACATCTCCATTAGCTGTCGCCACACATAGAACAGAACAATGTTCTTCTCAATAAGCAACCATTGATAACATAAAGGGAAGGGAAATAAAATAAAAGCCAAGTAAAGTAAGGGAAGATTGAAAACTTGGGAAAAAATTTTAGCTAAGGAAAGGAAAGTGAGGGGGAGTGAGTACCTCTTGTTTTCCCTTGACTTACTAAGGGATCGTTTGTTTTTGTTTTTGTTTTTGTTTTTGTTTTCTGTTTTCTGTTTTTGTTTTCAGTTTTTTGGAAAACAAAAACAGAAAATATGTTTGGTATTGATTTCTGTTTTAAAAAAACGAAAATGAAAATGAAAATTTTCAAAATTGTTGGAAACAAGAATTTGATGTTTTCATTATTTTCGGAAACATGTTTTCATTTTTGTTACTGTTCATAAATAAGTGAACAGTATTTATATATTAATATAATATTAATATATTTTCATAATAAAATTATAAAATAAAATTAATTAATTTTTTAAAATAAAAATAACATTAATATTTAATATAAAATATTATTTAATTAAAAAATAGTTTAATTTTAATATATTTATTTTAAATTAGAAAAATTGAAAAATGTAAAAAATAACAAGAAATAGCATAAACTATAATATCATAATATTTTTAATTTAAACTTGTATAATAATTAATTGAATATATTATAAATTTAAATAATATAATTTATTATAATTTAGATATGTGAATAATTAATATTATTGCTAATTGCTATTATATAATATATTTAATAAATATTTTATTAAATGATATTATTATTTAATATTATATATTTTTAATTAAATTTAAAACATATCACTCTTAACATAAAATAATTTAATATTATTAAAAAGTGAATACTTGACATTAAATAAAATTATTTATATTAAATATAACATGTTTTAATAATATATATTTTTTATAAATTACTTAGTTAAATATATTTTTTTAGTAATTTAATATTATTTCAATTAAAGTAAATAATATTATTAAATATAGGTAATAATTTATTAATTCATATTATTATTTAATATATAAAATTTAAAATGTTTATTAATCTCCATTATTATCTAATAAAATTAATATTAAAAATTTATTTATTATTATTTTAATTGAATTATTTTTTAAGTAATTATTTTATTTAATATTATATTTAATTATAATAAAATTTAAATAATATTAAATTTTAATATGATTAAAAGTAGATATTTCATATTAGTATTAAATATTATAAATAATATAATTTAATAATATGTACATAATATTATATAATAAATATATTATTATTTTTGTTCAATTTTTAAATTTTATTTTGTGATTGAATTATTGTATCTAAATCAGTTTAAAAATTTGTTCTGAATACGTAACAATTTTAACCAAACATGTTTTCTGTTTTTAGAAATCGAAAACAAAACAAACTAAAACAAAAACAAAAATTTCAGAAACAAGAAACACAAAACAGAAAACAAGAAACGATACCAAACGACCCCTAAGTTTTCTAATATTCCAATTTGGGGTAAACGAGAAGGATGGAAAACTTAAAAAAAAAAAATAACAAGTAAAATATTAAATTTAACCATATTGTATTATAAAATTTAAAACAAAAGGGGTAATAATTGGAAAAAAAATATATAATGAACCATTTCCTTTACTTTCCACTGCTTAACCAAACAAGGTTGTTAAGATTACTTTCCTTTCCTTTATTAATTTTAACTATCCAAACAAGGGGTACATGTATCATTTCCTTTCCTCTCCTTTCCATCACTTTACATTGCTTTCCTTTCCTTTCCATTCTTTTCCTTTACTAATGTCTATCCAAACATAGTGTAAAGATAATTTGGTAAAATATATCCTGTCATAATTCTATTTTTAATTGGATCTCATCCATGGAATAGGCTAGCCAAATAACATGAAGGGAGCAAGCAATAATGTAAACTGTAACATTAGTAGCAACATTAACAGATCAAATTCCTAAGGAAGCTTTATATATTGCCTAGTAATATTTGTGTCAGTTTGTTGTTTCTGCATTTTGTTTTATTGATTTTGAGAAAAGGGAAAGGGGCACAGGAGGCATACGCAATGATAACCAACCCCAGCCCTTGGAGTTTCTTGGTGAATCACACATTACACATTCTTAAGGTTAGACATCCTAGCAGCACTTTCTTCGTCATGGACACCACCATAAACAAAAACTTACATTAAATTAAACAAACAGATTTTGGGTTATGAATTGAATACCAATTTCCATTTAGTCGTCTTAACTATTCCCAAAAACAACAAGCTAAACCTTCTTTGTGTCATAGTCAAAAAAATAAAAATAAAAACTAAAAACTTCTTAAAGTTAAACCATGAAGAGGATATAGTATTACAATAAATAATCTCAACATTTGAATCCAGAGAGAGATGCACAATAAAGTTAAGATCTTGATCAATCCAAAAGATGCATGAAATCATCAATCTCGAGTCACAACATTGAATCAAAAAATTCTCTATTCATACCTTGAGCTTGAAGTTGAACATTTCCTTCCAATACTACACCAGTTTTATCAGCAGCGGGAGCTGCATTTCTATCAGCAGATCCTAAACGAAGCTCATTCAAACTTCTAATAGCTGAATCCAAATCATCTCCACATTCTTCTAGTGCTCTCTCAAGAACCTAATATCAGATTACATCATCAAAATATTAAGACGGATACATATTTTCAGATACCAAAAAAAAATGCAATTGTCAAGTCAATTTCATTTACATCAACGTCACGATATTTGATAACAGGGAATTGGATCTTAGAACCTGGAATTGTGTTAATCAAACTAAGAAAATTCACAGACAAAAGAAAATCTCAATTTCGAACTCGAATTCCAATTCTAATGTTACCAGCATTCAGTTCCAAACTCTTTCACCATAAAAGTCAAACAATTTCTTGCTTCGAAAATTCCATTATAATGAAATAAAGCAATTAAAAATGAAATTTAAAAAAAAATGAAACCAAAAAAAAAATGAAGGATTCTGTAAGAAAAAAAAATTTCCAATTCATTTCCTCTTCCAGAAACTAAAAATAAAAAAATAAATCAACAAATTTTAATATAAACAGAAAACCGGTACCTGTTTGTCCATCTCAGGGAAAATAGCAATCAGTTGATCGATCAAAAAAGATGAGGGAGGCGACGACGGCGGTGAAGAAGAAGGAGAGAAAGAAGAAAAACGAGAAGAGCAACGGATTCTCTTGGAAACGGGAGGTGTCGCACTCAATTCCTCAAAGAAAGATCTCTTGCCTGAAACTATGGCAGACATGTTTCAGCCAAATTGTCTGCTCTTTTGGCCTTCTTTTTTTTTTTTTTCTTCCTTCTTCCAATCCCCCTCTCTCCCTTTTTAACTTATATCGAAGTTCAATCTAAAAAAGTCCGATCCGATCGATCTCGACTTTTTTCAAAACAAAGCAAAAAAGAAATTTAGAAATTTATGATTTAATTTCTCTCTATCGATAGAAATCGGATAGAGAGGAATTCTTGTTGTTGTTGAAGCATTTGAAAGAATTGAAGAATTTGATTTTTGTTAGTATTGTTTTGTTTTTTTATTTTTGTTATTGTTGGCTATCATGGCTGGAGGAGGAGGAGGCAGAAAGCAGCCACAAAGGAGGAAAAAGAAATTTGGGTGGATCGGATGGCGATGATGATCCGGTAGCACCGATGGTTGGAGAACCCACCACTTGGAATTACACACGTCAGCTAATAATTGCAATAGCGCACGTGGCTTATCTCTATTGGGTTTCGACATGGTTACTGCAGGCCTTAACTGGAGGCCCCGTATTCTGTATTCACCATCTGCATTACAAGCCCAACTACTGTACAACCCACTAGACATAGAGATTTGTTGCAATTTATCTTTTTATTTTTCAATATCTTCTTATCATCCTTTATTAATTTGCAATTATACCCCTCATTTTTTTTCTTTTTCTTTTTGTTATTCTTCATTTATGGGTCTCATCTTCTCAATGGAAAGCCCAATCTATTTCAATGTGAGCTGCAATGGCCCAGGCTTACCAAGAAATGGGATAAGGCCCAGCCATACTATACAGCAGTCCGAGGATCCAGTTGATTGAGTCGACAATGGATTTGCCTTCCCAGTTCAAAGTAATTAAGTTCCAAATAGCTGCGGAACCTGGTCGAGATGCAATTCTTCACTTCAATCAATGGGATATCTTTTTCTTTTCTTTCTCTTTTTCTACCAATCTTCCCACGAATTAGAGGTCATAAGATAAATTGTTCGAACCATCATGATGATGACACCTTACAAGGAACCATGTTGTACAAGTGGTTCACCTCGGGTATTATTTATCAGAAGAAAAAGGAGAAAAATGGATTCCAAAAAAGCTTACATATATCGTTCAAGAATCTGAAGGGTTTTGATTAATCGGTTGCCCAAAATCTAGTAATCTTTCAGGTTCTGGTCCCTCAATGACTGTACCCATTTTTGAAAAAGTGCATTTATGACAAAACTTCATGATAAAAGAGTTGGAAAAGAATTACTATCAATCTGAACAGTCTGAGTTTATTGTAAATCCTCTCTTTAGAATTTTGCACATCTATAGCTTCTTCATACACCAATTAAATGACTAACTTTATGGTTATACCTCCCTCCCAAAATAGGGTATCTTGTTTGTCCAATAAGGTGAGCTTGAGTGGGCTATACTCTTTAGTCTTTCAAAACCATTCTCAGCCTATATGTGGAAGAGGGGTCCAAGATGGGGGAGGGTGGACCCATGGGCTTAGTGGGGGCAGCAATTGGTATCATTCCTTTCCAACAAGGGACCTTGTCAAGTTGCAAAACACAATATAACCAAAAAAAAAAAAGGATCTCAATCTCGTCCCATCCCTCAAATTTGCTTTTCTTCACCCAAAGCATCATAGAATACCATTTAGTACCATTTTGTTAATATTGGTTGTTTATGAAATGACCTCTAAAAAAAAAAAAAAAAAAACAACCCAAATTTCAATAGAAGAAACCCACCAATAAGAGTTTTCCCATTCCATTTTCCCTCTCTATATATAGGAATATATCCATTTAGCCCCAAAGGGAGGGGGGGAGAGAGAGTTGTGCGCGATGGGATTGCACTCAAATATGCTCTTGACTATCTTTCCATTAGTTTTGACCAGACAATAATAATACATACCAAGAATTGTTTAATTAGTGGAAAAATTAACTTATTTTGATCCCTTTGATTAGGAAACCTTTTTGGGAGCAAGATCTTCCGTATTACAAGCTCCATGTGGGCAAAAGATTTTTTTTCCTTGTTTTTTTTTTCTTTTTAGGCAGCTAAAGCATAGAGTGGCAAGGTGCTAGATTAACTTGATGTGGCTAAGAAAGAGACAGGAGGAAGAAAGTGAAAAACTTCATTAAGCTTAAAGCAAAGAGTGAAATAGTGTGAGAAATGGATATTTAGTTAACTACTGTTGTTTCCATCTACATTTCCCTCCAAAAGGTTGAATTGCACATTAACTACTCTCTAAAAGCATATTTTCTTTTATTTCATCAAAGGACCCTTACTTCCATTTTTTTTTTTTAAATAGTAAGATATGATTTTTTTTTTTTTTTGAGTAGAGATAAGATAAATCTTTAATGAATTAGACTGTTGAAGATAATATTTAAAACTATATATTTGAGAAATTTTAGATTTGATGTCTGTAATTTTATATGAGAGTGAATACATTATAAATTTGATTTAGAAGTAATGACTTTCATTTTGTCACAATTATTTGGTTTGATTTCAAGTAATGACATTTTGCTAAAGAAGAGTTTTTGAATTTTTGTTTTTTCATATATTGGGAGGTGGAAAATTAATTAAGATCAATTTATTTAAGTACATTGGATTCCTTTTATGAAAATTAGAATAATGAAGATTGAACATTCAAATTAAGCCGTTGGTAGATCAATATATTATGCCATTGACTACATCCTTGGTGTATAAAGAATCAATATTTGAACATATTACTTATCAAATGTTCGAATTTTTTTATCATTTATCAAATATTTATTAAACAATATGAAAGTCGTCATAATATAGATCAAGTTTTGATAAACTATTTAAGTATAACATATTAAGACCCAAAAAAGCTATTTGACTTCAATTTTAAAGAAAAAAAAAAAGTAAAATATATTGGACTTTATGCAATCTGAAATTTTTAAGTGGCATATTATAGAACATGTTTCAATATTGAGTTGATCCATTAAACATATGATGAAGGTTTTGTTAAAACAAAATATGTGGTAAAACTAATGAGAGAACTTAACAAGTTTTACAAAGTTAAATTAAAAAAATTACAGGAAAAGATAAAGCATATGCTAAAATTCTAATTCCAAACAAAAATAATCATTTAAAGAAACTGTTTGAACCAAATTAATTAAATCCCGAATTCATTTTACTAAGCTTAATTTGCAGTTATTTATCTTCGATGACCATATTTCTTGCAGAAGATAAATTATAGGATGGGATGATTATAATTTTATCCTATGTTTGGTACACACATTAAAAAAAAATTGGATCATATTTCTTGCAGAAGATAAATTATAGGATGGGATGATTATAATTTTAGCCTATGTTTGGTTCACACATTAAAAAAAAATTGGATTGTAAGAGTATTAGTTATCTCTTAATATTGAATGATTGAGTACTCTCCACAAGATAAAGATTATATTCTATTCTCATGTGATTAGGTGATATATATATATATATATATATATATATATATATATATATATATATATATATATATATATATATATTATTCCTAAAATGTACATTTAAAAAATTAACTTAAACTTTTAAAATGATGATGATTATTGATTGATTGGTTATTTTAAATTATTTATTTCTTTTTTTTTTGGGCACTACTTTTCCTTCTTTATTTATTTTTTACTTTTTTTAATTTCTTTCTTTCTTTATTTTTTAATAAAGAAAATTTATAGTTTAGATAAAATAATAATTTTAAAAAATTAATTTCTTATTTTTTATAGAATAATTGATGTTTAGAACCATTTTAAATTAACTCTTAAATTTAAAAATTATTATGAATTATATTTTTTAATTTATAAAATTTGAAATTTTAAATTTAGCTAGTATTTTTTTGCTTATTTTTCAGTTCTCTTCTATTTTTTTCTTTTTTTTTTAGATTTTTATTATTTTTCTTTTTTCTCTTTTCATAAATAAAATAAAAGAAAAGGAAAATAAATAAAAATAAAAAGATAATATTTTTATTAAAAAATCAAGGTATTTTTTAAAAAAAACATTCATTTTATCTTAAAATTATATTTTTCTAAAATAAATATACTTAACTTAAAATCAAAAAAAGAAATAAAAAGAAAAAGAAAAATAGTAAAAAATAAAGAGAAATATTTTTAATAAATTTTTTAACAAAATAAATATTTTGCAAACATTTATTTTTTTATTTTTATTGATTTTTAAAAACTAAATTTAAATTTTAACTATAGAAATTATAATATTATTTTCTTAGTTAAAAAGTTTCTAATTTATATTTATAAAAAATTATAGATTTAAATTATATTTACTTAATACTTTGATCAATAAAAAAATTATTTCAGCATACTCTTAATTTTAAGCATAACAAATACCATAAAAAATATATAAAAATGATCTTAACTTATTTTTATCCTTATACACTTTTTTTCAACAGTCATTCTCATCCCATTTCACAATCAATAAACAGTAGCTTTAGATATAATTACAATGTGGGTGTTATGCATTTGGGAATTGGATCATGTAAGGGGTGAGTCTTTTAGTCCATAAGTGGAGAGTGTGATATTTCTTTTCCAATTCAACAATTCTAATAAAAGAAAAAACAAATGAGTTGCTGGCCTACTGGTCAGTGTCAAGTGTTTGGAAAATCTTGCTTGTTTTGTATGTGGTTCCGGGATCAATATTATGATTGAAACTATAGCGAAAAAAGGGTCTTATTTGGTTTATAATTAACTTTCTAATTAGTTCCCTCGCGAAAAATACTCATGAAAATCGCTCTCCAATAAAAAAAAAAAAATTAATTAATTAAACTTTCAAATTAATATAAAACATCTCAGCTCTTTCCATGATCCTTTATATATCTTACTACATTAAAACCTTTTTAAATTAAAGATAATTATTTTATATATAATTAATGAAGTTTTTTTATTTCACAAGAGAAATTAAAATGATAATACATATTCTTCAAATATATTAAGAAAATAAAACATGTGTCATCATCCTTGTTTCACTTGTGAATAAAAAAACTCTGTTTGCGGTATATGAGATATTAATCCTAAATTTATGCCTTTGGAACTTCTCATTGAATATTAATTTAAATGTAATTATTCTATACACCGCTAGTGGAGTTTTTTTACTCCACAAGCGGAGTTAGAATGATTGTATATGTCTTATTTTATTTATTTTTTATTTTTTTAATATTTTTAAAAGACATATTATAACCTCGCTTATGAAGTCAAAAAATTTTACTAAAAGTGTATAGAATAATTATCCTTAATTTAAAAAAGATAATTAATTTATAGAGTTTTTATCTTGTACATTATTATTTTAATTAAAAAAAAAGAGAAATCCACTTACACCTGTGTAAAACAATTACAAATTGTTTTACACACTTTTTTAAATTTATATAGGATTAATAATTTGTAAACCAACCGTTAGATTTATCAACCTAGTTGTATTTATCATGCATGTAAATTTTTTTATCGGTCTAATATTTTTATCATGTCAGTCGAGCGTGTTGAGTTAATATATTTTGAAATGACAAAACAAGTAAATTCAATAATATAAAGATGACATAAAAACATGTTTAGAAGTTATAAGTACCAGAACTTGAGTTTCTGTAGATGAGAGATCGATCTGGGTTATGAGAGATCGATCTCCTGATTTTTCTTAGATGAGAGATCGATCTCAGGAAGACATGAGATCGATCTGCCAAGCTTTGAACCTATACAAAGGTATTGAGGAAAAGAGAGATCGATCTATAAGGGTTATGAGATCGATCTGCCTAATACTGGAATGGTGGAGATCGATCTGATCTTGGAAGAGATCGATCTCTCTTAAAGCAAAGACTGTAGATCGATCTGTAAGATCGATCCACACTCAAACAGAGAGCTTGTGAGATCGATCTGGTAAGAAAGAGATCGATCTCCTCAAAGTCAGAGAGCTAAGGAGATCGATCTGGGTTATTGAGAGATCAATCTCCCCTCTACGAGATTACATGGCAGATCGATCTGTAGATCGATCTTGCCTTAAACAGAGAGATTGGAAGATCGATCTGCCTATTCGACAGATCGATCTCCCCTATCATTTTCAAATTAAGAGATCGATCTGCTAACCTATGAGATCGATCTCCTTGTGTTATTGTGCTTTGATCTTGCAGGATTTATAACTAAGAGATCGATCTGGCCAAGATGGCAGATCGATCTGGCACTCTACTGGAGGTACCCAACGGCTAGTTCTGCAAAAATCTCAACGGAAAAAATAGCATTTAATGCTCCAACTACCAATCCTTCAGTATTTAACCAAGCATTGAAGACAATGAGAAGAGAGACACTATTGCTGCACATTTCTTACATTCTCAAGAGTTTAATACTTTCATTCCTTGTGTCTTCATTCCTCATTTATTGAGTTTGTTGTATAAGCTTAAGTGCAAAAGCTGTAATTGTCCTACCCACATTAAAAGCTTGATTCTGTATTCATCCTTACCTTAAAAGAGAAGATGATTGTTCCTCAGTGAGATAAAATTGTAAAAGGGTGAATACATCTTTGTATTGCAAAAGGTAGAGAGGTTATTCCTTAACCTGAAAAAGGAAGATTGTAATTTCTGTTGAAGGAGAGAAAGAAAGCACTTGACAAGAGGGTCAATGAGAGAGGACGTAGGCAAGAGTTTAGCCGAACCTCTATAAGCGATTGTGTTTGTTTCTCTCTTCCCTATCTTGCATTAAATTGTTTAATTTTATTATATTGCTCACTATCATTTGCTAATTAAATTATGATTAATTTAAAATTTACCATTAACATTAAAAAACCGATTCACCCCCCTCTCGGTAGAGCCAACAATTGGTATCAGAGCTAGGACTCTTTAATCACATAGGAACAACTTCCTAAGAGTTAGAAACGATCAAATGGCTCACAACAATGTAGCAACTAGTTTAGTAGGAGAGGGGCACTCTACGGTTAGACCTCCTATGTTCAATGGAGAGCATTATGCTTACTGGAAGACTAGGATGATGTTGTTCATTCAAGCAAATGACTATGAGGTGTGGAGGATCATAATTAAAGGACCTCAAATCCCTACAAAGAGAATAGAGGGAAGAGATATCCCTAAAGAAGAAGATGAATGGGATTCAAATGATATTAAATGTGCTCAGCTAAATGCTAAAGCTATGCACACATTATTTTGTGCCTTAGGTCCAAATGAATACAATAGAGTCTCCGGGTGTGATAACGCTAAACAAATTTAGGACAAATTGGTAATAACTATGAGGGTACTACCCAAGTGAAGGAGACTAAGGTAGGAATGCTCACACATGATTATGAGCTTTTTAGGATGAAGGAAGGAGAATCAATTAGTGAT
The DNA here is from genome assembly GCA_033439115.1 of Firmiana major. Lineage (NCBI taxonomy): Eukaryota > Viridiplantae > Streptophyta > Magnoliopsida > Malvales > Malvaceae > Firmiana > Firmiana major. Next base: position 8,544,761 of record CM065899.1, on the reverse strand, counting down.
ATGTTCACTAGATTCACAGATGTAATTAATGAACTAAAGTCCTTAGGAAAAATATATTATAATATTGAAATGGTCAATAAAATATTAAATAGCTTACCTAAATCATGAGAAGCTAAAGTGACTGCAATTGAGGAATCTAAGGATCCTCACACACTATCTTTAGATGAATTAATAGGATCACTACTCACTTATGAGATGAAATTAAGAAGAAATGAAGAGCCACCCAAGAAAGTGGGAGTTGCTCTAAAATCCACTACTCAAGAGGAGATTAAGAATGAGAGTGGTAGTGAAGAGGAACTTGAGATGGTAATGTTTGCCAAAAGATTTAACAAGTTCATGAGGATGAGAGCTAGTGGTAGTAATAGGAGAAACAATAAGAGAGATCAAGAAGAAGTGGGTAGAAAAGATTCAATTGTGTGTTATGAATGTAAAAAAACCAGGACACATAAAATTTAATTGCCCTCTTCTTAAAAGGTCCAATGATAGGTTCCAAAAAAAGAAGGCAATGGTGGCAACATGGAGCAACAGTGACTGCTCCGATGATGACTCAAATGAGGACATTGCCAACTTGTGCTTCATGGCTATTGAGGATGAAAAGGTAACTTCAAAGCTCAATGAATATTCCTTTGATGAATTGCAAGATACCTTTGATGATCTTGCATTAGAGTATGAATGCATGAGCATGAAATATAAAAAGATAATATCCAAATTAAGAAAAGAAAATGAGTTGATGCTAAGGGACAAATTAGAATGCGAAAAGAAACTAGAAATTTCAAATCGTGAAATTTGTGACCTTAAAGAGAAAAATGACAACCTACATAATTTCTTTAATAGGTTCCACATGGGTCAACAAAAGTTGGATAGCATGCTAGAGACCCAAAGGGCATTCTTTGACAAAAATGGGTTAGGATATAATGCAAAAAGTAGAGAGACTCATCTTAAAAGCTTTGTTGCTAGAAATAGTATAAATAAACTATCAACTTCTTGTTCATATTGTAATAGGAAGGGAATCACATAATTGCAATATAAAAATGAGATCTCTTAAAGGAAAAATAGTAAAAAGGATATGGATTCCAAAAGAAGTAATTCACTCCAAGAATGTTAGTGCATTAGCTAAATGGATCCCAAAGGGATCAAGAATTGCATTCACTAACCTCAAAGGACCCAAGAGAATTTGGGTACCTAAGACTTGAGTTGGAATCTTTTTGTAGGTGATTGAGCATGGCCACAAAGCTAAAACAAAGGAAGCATGGTACTTGGATAGTGGATGCTCAAGGCACATGACGGGTGATAGAAGCCACTTCAATTCTTTTAAATCAAAAGTTGGTGGAGAAGTCACATTTGGGGACAACTCCAAAGGCCAAGTTGAAGGAAGTGGCTCAATAGGTAATGACTATTTTTCATTAGAAAAGGTATTACTTGTTAGGGGTCTAAAACATAACTTACTAAGCATAAGTCAACTTTGTGACAAAGGTTACAAAGTAATTTTTGATTGCATAAAATGTCATGTTGTAGATCCTAAGTCAAACAAGTTCTTTTTCTAGGTCATAGGCAAGGTAATATATATATTGTCTATCTTAATGAACTCAAAAATGAAAATATATGCCTAATGCTAGACAATAAAAAGGAATCTTGGTTATGGCATAGAAGACTAGGTCATGCTAGCATGCATGTGCTATCTAAGTTAGCTAGAAAGGATCTAGTCATAGGTTTACCCAAGCTATCCTTTGATTATAAAGAAATATGTGAAGTTTGTGTCAAAGGAAAACACAAAAGGACAACATTTAAGCCTAAGAATATTGTATCCACCACTAGGCCTCTTCAATTGCTTCACTTAAATTTATTTGGACCAATTAGAACAACTAGCCTAGGTGGGAAACACTATGGATTTGTAATAGTTGATGATTACACTAGGTTCACTTGGGTGTTCTTTTTAAGAGTAAAAAATGAAGCTTTAGAAAAATTCATAGCCTATACAAAAATTACTCAAAATGAAAAAGGGTATACAATAACTAGCATTAGAAGTGATCATGGCAAGGAATTCGAAAACATAGGTTTTGATGAGTATTGCAATGATCAAGGAATTAGTCATAATTTTTCAGCCCCTAGGACACCTCAACAAAATGGAGTAGTTGAGAGAAGGAATAGAACCTTGGAAGAAATGGCTAGAACCATGTTGTGTGAGAATAATTTACCAAAGTATTTTTGGGCTGAAGCTATAAACACATCTTGCTATATAATTAATAGAGCTATGATTAGACCCATGCTAAAGAAAACTCCTTATGAGCTTTACAAAGGTAAGAAGCCTAATATTAGCTACTTCCATCCTTTTGGTTGCAAATGTTTTGTCTTAAATAATGGTAAAGATAATTTAGAAAATTTTGATACCAAAAGTGATGAAGGAATCTTTCTAGGGTACTCATTGAATTCAAAGGCTTATAGAGTATATAACAAAAGAACATTAATGGTTGAAGAATCTATTCATGTTATATTTGATGAGTCAAATAATGTATTTAAAGATTCAACCAATGATGAGGATGTTGGAATATTTGATGAAAACTTGGAGAAAATTCCAAACTTAGAAGATGATTTATTAGAAAAACTTGACTTGAATAAAGAAGATGAAGAAGAAATAGAGATATTAGAGAGAGAGTCTAGAGCACCAAGAGAGTTAGGATATGTAAAAGATTGTGAAATAGTAGGAGATCCAACTCTTGGAGTTAGAACTAGATCATCTCTAAGAAATATGTGTCAATATATAGCTTTTGTATCTCAAATGGAGCCTAGGAATGTCAATGAAGCCTTAGATGACAATAATTGGTTCCTAGCAATGCAAGTAGAATTAAATCAATTTGAGAGAAGCAAAGTATGGAAATTAGTTCCTAGGCCTAGTGATCACTCTATAATTGGAACTAAATGGATATTCAAGAACAAGATGGATGAAAATAGTATAATCATAAGGAACAAGGCTAGGTTAGTTGCACATGGATATAGACAAGAGGAAGGTATAGATTATCATGAAACCTATGCACCGGTAGCTAGATTAGAGGCAATAAGAATGTTACTTGCCTTTGAATGCTATAAAAACTTCAAGTTATATCAAATGGATGTAAAAAGTGCATTCTTAAATGGTTTCATTAATGAAGAAGTCTATGTTGAACAACCTCCTGGCTTTGAAAATCATGAATTTTCTGAACATGTTTTTAAATTATCTAAGGCACTCTATGGCTTGAAACAAGCTCCTAGAGCTTGGTATGAAAGGTTGTCAAAATTCTTAATAGAAAAGGGATTTTCAAGAGGACAAGTGGATACCACCTTATGTCACGCCCCGGAAGTGCGAAAAATAGGGCTAATTTAAAACTTTTTACTCATTAATTCTCAATTAAGAGTGCATTCCTGTGCAGTGTCATACATCATCATAATTATCATGCCTCAGGATCTCATCATAATATAGTGTATATTGTATCATATACATTACTCAATACCAAGTTAATTAATCCTAATACATCCCATACAATGTTGTACATCAAGTGTCTGAAATTACAGTAATTGTCTGGGTACATGAAAAGATAAAAGATACCTCAAAATGCAATATATGGCCTGGAGCTCAAGTCCTCCATTAGCCACTACTCCGTACGTCGCAGGGAGATCCTTTTTCACTTGAAGAACTCTGGGGGGAAAGAAAACAGGGTGAGCTTCTAAATCGCTCAGTAAAGGGGGTTAAGGGACTCATTTCATAAACCAAAATGCACATCACAAAATATTTATTTGTATGTGAAACTCATTAATCTCATTTGAAAACCATAGCATGAAAGTACTCAAAACGACATTCTCATGTCTCAAATCATGTGAAAACATGAAGTAAAAAGGCTCAGTCTAGAGCAATAACAAAGCATGTGAAAATAATGCGATAAACGCTGTATCAATTAACGTGATAAAATCACTGTAATAAATTTACACATGGCACAGCCACTAAACACACGTGGCATAGCCACAGGATAGGGTTTCACGTGGCAACGGCCACTAATTAGGGGTTCTCACGTGGCAACGGCCACCAAATAGGGTTTCTCACGTGGCAACGACCACCAAATGGGGTATCACGTGGCAACGGCCACCAATAGGGTATCTCACATGGCAACGGCCACCAAATGGGGTTTCACACGTGGCAACGGCCACCAATAGGGTTTCTCACGTGGCAACGGCCACCAATAGGGTTTCTCACATGGCAACGGCCACCAATAGGGTTTCTCACGTGCCAGCGGCCACCAAATAGGGTATCACGTGGCAACGGCCACCAAGTATACGTGGCATAGCCACAGAATGGGTTATTCTCACGTTACCAGAACGGAGAAGAAATCGGGCTTACATGCTACCAGAGCAATGCCCGGTGTGTACTCAAAATTACACACCTAAGTCTTATCACACAAGACTGATTTGCCTTCACGTAGAACTCATAATGGTTTTTCTCTCATAAAACTCATTTGAAAACCGTTTTGTACTCAACACAAAACATAATAAAACCGAGTTCCAACTGGCAAAGCACGCACACATTTTTCAAATCTCAATATTGCCTTAACGTAGAGCCCAATTCATTACTCACACAAATTTGACGGTTTATAAAGCAATTTCACACTCAGCTTATAAACGCATAAAATAATGGGCTCCAACCGGCTATAAAAATCGTGTGCAATTGTATCACAACACAACACTCAACATGCTTGTTTTATAACCACAAATCATGCTATAATAGTTTACAAATCACATACACAAATGGTTTAGATTTCCCTTACCTCTTTGCACCTCGTATAGTGCAATCGTTTTCTCCGTATCACGGACTAGCCTCGTATTCCACTCTGGAACTCCCGAGCTGTCCAAACGATGTTAAAACATCAATACTCAATTATCTCATCAACCTTAATTCTCAAAAATCGAGCATAATTGCTCATAACACCTCAAATCTCTTGATCCTCGTAACTCTACCCCAAACTACACTCTCATTCACAACATCTCAACGTTCTACATTTCTCATGCCAATTATCTATGCTAATTCACCACATTGTCTAAATCTCCATTTATAGCTCAAAATTCCTAAATTGCTAAATATCGTTATCACTCCAACCACATTGCAATTTCATCAATCCCTAATCATTTTTCAGCTATTTCAACACAATGACAATAACAATTATCATCAAAATCATCTCAGATATCAAGATCGAGGTTTAGAAATTACCCAAAGCTTGTGAGACGCAAAACCCACGCCTCGATTCGATTCGTCCTTCGATTTTCAAGTATGTTGTTCTCCCTTTGATGAGGAACAACTTTCCTTCTTGCCACAACTTCTGATTTAGCCGAAAATGGGTGCTTTGGACGAGTGAGAAAGCTAGGTTTCGGTGAAAATGAGGGTTGAAAGAGAGAGAAAGTGAGATTGCAGGAGAAAAACAGGGGTTCCTTATATAGGCTGAGGGTAGGAGATCGATCTGCCTCTTGATGAGATCGATCTGCATTTGAATTTTTGAGACGATTTGGGGTAATTTATGCCTAGGAGATCGATCTGTCGAGGGGTGAGATCGATCTCTTTATGGCTTTATGAGATCGATCTGCTCCTTGAGGAGATTGATCTTCTCTCAAACAGAATCATTTGGAGATCGATCTCTTCCCCATGAGATCGATCTTCTCTCAAACAGAATCATAAGGAGATCGATCCTCTTCCATTGGAGATCGATCTGCTCCTCAAATTCTTCCTTCCTTGTCATTTTTAACTCACCAGATCGATCTCTCCTTCTCCCAGATCGATCTGTCCTCATACTTCATACTTATTTTAAACACTTAACATATAAATCTCCAATTATCATTCCCACAACTCACTTAGCTCAATAAATTACACTTCAAATTCTTATTACATCATTAAAATATATCTAAAATTCTCAGATCTCACATCCTCCCCACCTTAAAAAAGATTTGGTCCTCCAAATTCAACTCAACTAGTCAAATAGATGGGGATATTTCTCCTTCATGAGACTCTCTAGTTCCCACGTTGCCTCTTCCATTGAGTGATGTTTTCACAAAACTTTCACTAATGGGACGCTCTTAGTTCTCAGTACCTTCTCTCTTCTATCGAGAATCTGGACGGGTTCCTCAGTTTAGCTCATATCCTCTTGGATGTCCATCTCGTCATACTCTATGAGATGAGAAGGGTCCGGGTGGTACTTCCTCAACATAGACACATGAAAAACATTGTGTATTCCGGACATCTGTGGGGGTAATGCTAATCTGTAAGCTACTTCTCCCACTCTCTCAAGAATCTCGAATGGTCCTATGTATCGAGGACTCAATTTTTTTTTCTTCCCAAATCGCATGATACCCTTACTCGGTGATATTTTCAGAAATACTGCATCACCAACCTCAAACTCGAGAGGCCGTCTACGCACATCCGCGTAGCTTTTCTGTCTACTTTGTGTAGCCCGTAACCTCTCACATATGAGTTTCACACTCTGTACGGCTTGCTCAACAAGCTCGAGAGCATTTATCTTTCTGTCACCGACTTCTTCCCAAGCTACAGAGGATCTACACCTCCTACCATATAGAGCCTCAAAAGGTGCCATTCCAATACTCGCATGATAGCTGTTATTGTATGCAAACTCTGCTAGGGGTAGGTGATCATCCCATGATCCCTTAAAATCCATCGTACACGCCCTCAACATATCCTCCAGGGTCTGAATAGTCCTCTCTAACTGACCATCTGTCTGAGGATGATAGGCGGTACTGAAACTCAATCGAGATCCCATGGACTCCTGAAACTGGGTCCAAAATCTAGAAGTAAATCGGGAATCTCTATCAGAAGTAATACTCACTAGAGCCCCATGTAATCTAGCTATCTCGCTGACATACAGCTCAGCTAAGGCATCCACAGTATCTGTGCTCTTGATGGCAAGGAAGTGGGCACTCTTGGTCAATCTATCCACAATGACCCATATCGCGTCACGACCCCTCCGGGTCCTCGGTAAACCCATAATAAAATTCATGGTGACATGCTCTCATTTCCATGTAGGTACAGGTAAGGGCTGTAGTAGTCCTCCAGGCTTCCGATGCTCAGCTTTCACTTGCTGGCATACTAAACACCTGGCCACATACTCTGCCACGTCTTGCTTCATACCACTCCACCAATACACCTTTCTCAAGTCTCGGTACATCTTAGTACTCCCTGGGTGCATGGTGTATCGCGAGCAGTGGGATTCTCTCAGTATCTGTCTCTTCATGGTATCATCGTTCGGTACACAAATTCGTCCTCTGAATCTCAATAATCCATCCTCACTGATGGTGAGATCCGACTGTGAACTCTGTTCGGCTTGGCTAACCATGTCTATCAATCTCTGATCACTGCGCTGCCCAGTTCTAATCTGATCCATGATCCTGGGCTCTATTCGCAAGCTAGCCACAAATCCAGTCTCTATCTCTTTAACTCTGATCCGAAGTTCGGCAAACTGCTCCAGTAAATCCCATTCCCTGATCATCATAGCAGATATCATACTCTTCCTGCTCAGGGCATCAGCAACCACATTCACCTTTCCCGGATGATATAGAATCTCACAGTCATAATCCTTAAGGAGTTCCATCCATCTCCTTTGTCTCATGTTTAACTCTTTCTGATCAAAGAGATATCTCAAACTCTTGTGATCAGTGAAGATCTGGAATCTTTCCCCATATAAGTAGTGTCGCCAGATCTTCAAAGCAAATACCACAGCGGCTAACTCCAAATCATGCGTGGGGTAATTTCGCTCATGGTCTTTCAGCTGTCGCGATCCATATGCCACCACTCTTCCATGCTGCATCAGCACACACCCCAATCCTTGATGAGATGCATCACTATACACCGAAAATCCTCCTGATCCCTCAGGAATAGTTAACACAGGTGCCGCTGTCAACCTCCTCTTTAATTCCTGAAAACTGAGCTCACATTGATCAGTCCATATAAATGGAGTCTCTTTGCGCGTGAGCTTAGTCAAAGGGGCGGCAATCTGGGAAAATCCTTCCATAAATCTTCTGTAATATCCTGCCAAACCAAGGAAGCTTCGTACCTCAGTAACTGTCCTCGGTCTCTCCCAACTAAGCACAGCCTCCACCTTGCTTGGGTCCATTGATACTCCTTCCTCTGAGACTATATGACCAAGGAAAGCTATCCGGTTCAGCCAAAACTCACACTTACTAAGCTTTCCATATAATTGCTTATCTCGGAGTATTTGAAGTACTAACCCCAAATGCTGGGTATGCTCCTCATACGACTGAGAGTACACCAGGATATCATCAATAAAGACTATCACAAATTTATCCAGATAGTCTCTGAACACCTCGTTCATCAATCTCATAAATGCTGCAGGGGCGTTCGTCAATCTAAAGGACATCACCAGAAATTCGTAATGGCCATACCTCGTCTTGAAGGCCGTCTTTGGAATATCTTCTTCCTTGATCCTCAATTGGTGATAGCCCGATCTCAAATCAATCTTAGAAAAGACTGATACCCCTCTCAGCTGATCAAGTAGATCATCAATCCTGGGCAATGGGTATTTATTCTTCACCGTGGCTTTATTCAACAGCCGATAGTCTACGCATAATCTGAGACTACCATCCTTCTTCTTGACAAATAAAATCGGTGCTCCCCACGGTGAAACGCTGGACCTAATGAACCCTTGATCTAATAACTCCTGTAGTTGTTTCTTCAATTCCTCAAGTTTCACTAATGCCATCCTGTAGGGAGGTTTAGAGATCGGCTGAGTGTCTGGTACCAAATCAATGGTAAACTCCAGCTCTCTCTCTGGTGGTAAACCTGGCAGTTCATCTGGGAAAACATCCGAAAATTCGTAAACCACAGGTATATCCTCAATCCTCGGATGTTCCCGCTCATCGTCTGAGATGAGTGTCTCATAACCTTCACATGAACAATCATATTTAATATTCTCCAAAATAATATTAAAATTCTCAAATTACTTACTAGAATTCCACATATTCATTTCCTCAATATCTCAATCGTACACTGTAAGGTTCAGGTAGGGAGAAAGTTACAACCTTAGTGTAGCAATCTAAGCTCACTCGATTGGCTGCCAACCAATCCATTCCCAAAATTACATCGAACCCATGTATATTCAACATGATTAGATCTGCTAACATCCCTCTATCTCCCACCTCTATTTCACATCCTTTACAGATTAACTCAGTTCTCTGGGATTCACGCATAGGGGTATTTACATGTAGTATATATTCTAGAGGTTCAAACTTCAAGTTTAATCTACATGCAAAATGCTCAGAAATAAACGAATGCGTGGATCCTGAATCAATCAACACATGAGCCTTGTGATTACAGACAGAGAGTGTACCTCTTATAGTTTCTGCAGAAGTGTCAGCAGCCTCCTTATCTAGGGCAAACACACGTCCTTGGGTAACAGGTCTCTTTTCTTTCTCTGTAGCAGTAGCCCATCTCGGGGGATTCACTCTCTGAGGCTGTTGTCTAGTGGGCTCCAATACATGTGGTTTCTGAGGTTGAGGGCAATCCTTCACCATGTGACCCATGTCTCCACATCTAAAACATCCATGGATCGACCCAGTACAACTTCCCTCATGCATTCGGCCACAATTTCTACAAAACCTTGTCTCTGGCCTGACATCTCGAGGGGTCTCTCTAATGTTAGGGTACCCTCTGGGTCTCTCTAATCTGCCCTTCTGTACCTCAATCCTTCATCTTCTGAAGGAACCTCTCCGAGCCTCTGTTTGGAAAATCGCTGGCCTCTTGCCCTTATCTCTATTCACCGCTCTGAGCTCATTCTGGGATTGTACCATTTCAATTCCTCTTTCAATCTCTTGTGCTCGTCTCAGAGCATCTCCAAACTCAGTAATACATAGCCCTATCAATCTATCTCTGATGATGGGCTTCAATCCATACACAAATTTCTCTGTGCGGAGCTCTTCATTCTTAAAGGTCTCTGGGTCATATCTCAATAGCGCGGTGAATTGGCTCTCATAGTCATCCACAGACATGTCACCCTGTACCAAACTCAAAAACTCGGCCTGTTTCTTTCTCTGAGCGGCTCGTGGTACATATTGGGTCCTAAAGGCTGTCTGAAACTCTTCCCAATCAATCACATCCTGGCGGGACATCAGAATACCTTGGGTAGTACCCCACCAATCTCGAGCTCTCCCTTTCAACATATAGATACTCATACTGACCAGCATCGGTACACCCCAGATAATCAAATATAATTCTCAGCTCCGTCAGCCACTCCTCAGCCTCTGTAGGATCCTTCTTTTCCCTAAACACGGGTGGATTCATCTTTAAAAAATCCTTCAGTCGGACCATACTTCTATCATTAGGCTGAGTGACAGGAGGTATTGGGGGTATGGAAGGTCCTTGTGGTGGTGTAGGAGTAGTACCCGAGGCATTAACTCCAAAGTGTTGCGCGAATAACGCTGCCATCTGCTCAAAACCTTACCTCACATCGGTCTCAATCTGATTAAATCGAGAGTTAGGACTCTCTGGTTGTGGGACAGGTGGCGGAGGGGACTCTGCCTGCCTCCTCGAACGACCTCGTCGTCCACTCATTCTCTATCTTAACTCGTCTCCTGCGTGTACATATCAGAATTGATTGAAATCTCAATCCTCAATTTCAGTTCATGACTAGACTATTACAGACACTTGGGATGTATTCTATTTCACTTAACCGACACTGACAGTACTAGACACCATAAGCTCTGATACCAAGAAAACTCTGTCACGCCCCGAAAGTACGAAAAATATGGCTAATTTAAAACTTTTTACTCATTAATTCTCAATTAAGAGTGCATTCCTGTGCAGTGTCATACATCATCATAATTATCATGCCTCAGGATCTCATCATAATATAGTGTATATTGTATCATATACATTACTCAATACCAAGTTAATTAATCCTAATACATCCCATACAATGTTGTACATCAAGTGTCTGCAATTACAGTAATTGTCTGGGTACATGAAAAGATAAAAGATATCTCAAAATGCAATATATGGCCTGGAGCTCAAGTCCTCCACTAGCCACTACTCCGTACGTCACAGGGAGATCTTTTTTCACTTGAAGAACTCTGGGGGGAAAGAAAACAGTGTGAGCTTCTAAATCGCTCAGTAAAGGGGGGTAAGGGACTCATTTCATAAACCAAAATGCACATCACAAAATATTTATTTGTATGTGAAACTCATTAATCTCATTTGAAAACCATAGCATGAAAGTACTCAAAACGACATTCTCATGTCTCAAATCATGTGAAAACATGAAGTTAAAAGGCTCAGTCTAGAGCAATAACAAAGCATGTGAAAATAATGCGATAAACGCTGTATCAATTAACGTGATAAAATCACTGCAATAATAATGCACGTGGCACAGCCACTAAACACACGTGGCATAGCCACTGAGTTAAATTTACACGTGGCACAACCACTAAACACACGTGGCATAGCCACAGGATAGGGTTTCACGTGGCAACGGCCACTAATTAGGGGTTCTCACGTGGCAACGGCCACCAAATAGGGTTTCTCACGTGGCAACGGCCACCAAATGGGGTATCACGTGGCAACGGCCACCAATAGGGTATCTCACGTGGCAACGACCACCAAATGGGGTTTCACACGTGGCAACGGCCACCAATAGGGTTTCTCACATGGCAACGGCCACCAAATAGGGTATCACGCGGCAACGGCCACCAAGTATACGTGGCATAGCCACAGAATGGGTTATTCTCACGTTACCAGAACGGAGAAGAAATCGGGCTTACATGCTACCAGAGCAATGCCCTGTGTGTACGTAAAATTACACACCTAAGTCTTATCACACAAGACTGATTTGCCTTCACGTAGAACTCATAATGGTTTTTCTCTCATAAAACTCATTTGAAAACCGTTTTGTACTCAACATAAAACATAATAAAACCAAGTTCCAACCAGCAAAGCACGCACACATTTCTCAAATCTCAATATTGCCTTAATGTAGAGCCCAATTCATTACTCACACAAATTCGATGGTTTATAAAGCAATTTCACACTCAGCTTATAAACGTATAAAATAATGGGCTCCAACCGGCTATAAAAATCGTGTGCAATTGTATCACAACACAACACTCAACATGCTTGTTTTATAACCACAAATCATGCTATAATAGTTTACAAATCATATACACAAATGGTTTAGATTTTCCTTACCTCTTTGCACCTCGTATAGTGCAATCGTTTCCCCCGTATCACGGACTAGCCTCGCATTCCACTCTGGAACTCCCAAGCTGTCTAACCGATGTTAAAACATCAATACTCAATTATCTCATTAACCTCAATTCTCAAAAATCGAGCATAATTGCTCATAACACCTCAAATCTCTTGATCCTCGTAACTCTACCCCAAACTACACTCTCATTCACAACATCTCAACGTTCTACATTTCTCATGCCAATTATCTATGCTAATTCACCACATTGTCTAAATCTCCATTTATAGCTCAAAATTCCTAAATTGCTAAATATCGTTATCACTCCAACCATTAAAACTTTTTACTCATTAATTCACATTTAAGGGTGCATTCCTGTGCAGTGTCATACATCATCATAGTTATCATGCCTCAGGATCTCATTATAATATAGTGTATATTGTATCATATACATTACTCAATTCCAAGTTAATTAATCCTAATACATCTCATATAATGTTATACATCAAGTGTCTGCAATTACAGTAAATTGTCTGGGTACATGAAAAGATAAAAGGTACCTCAAAATACAATATATGGCCTGGAGCTCAAGTCTTCCACTAGCCACTACTCCGTACGTCGCAGGAAAACCCTTTTCACTTGAAGAAATCTGGGGGGAAAGAAAACATGGTGAGCTTCTAAATCGCTCAGTAAAGGGGGGTAAGGGACTCATTTCATAAACCAAAATGCACATCACAAAATATTTATTTGTATGTGAAACTCATTAATCTCATTTGTAAACCATAGCATGAAAGTACTCAAAACGACATTCTTATGTCTCAAATCATGTGAAAACATGAAGTAAAAAGGCTCAGTCTAGAGCAATAACAAAGCATGTGAAAATAATGCGATAAACGCGGTATCAATTGACGTGATAAAATCACTGTAATAATAATGCACGTGGCACAGCCACTAAACACACGTGGCATAGCCACTGAGTTAAATTTACACGTGGCACAGCCACTAAACACACGTGGCATAGCCACAAGATAGGGTTTCACGTGGCAACGGCCACTAATTAGGGGTTCTCACGTGGCAACGGCCACCAAATAGGGTTTCTCACGTGGCAACGGCCACCAAATGGGGTATCACGTGGCAACGGCCACCAATAGGGTATCTCACATGGCAACGGCCACCAAGTGGGGTTTCACACGTGGCAACGGCCACCAATAGGGTTTCTCACGTGGCAACGACCACCAATAGGGTTTCTCACGTGGCAACGGCCACCAAATAAGGTATCACGTGGCAACGGCTACCAAGTATACGTGGGATAGCCACAGAATGAGTTATTCTCACGTTACCAGAACGGAGAAGAAATCGGGCTTACATGCTACCAGAGCAATGCCCGGTGTGTACTCAAAATTACACACCTAAGTCTTATCACACAAGACTGATTTGCCTTCACGTAGAACTCATAATGGTTTTTCTCTCATAAAACTCATTTGAAAACCGTTTTGTACTCAACACAAAACATAATAAAACCGAGTTTCAACCGGCAAAGCACGCACACATTTCTCAAATCTCAATATTGCCTTAACGTAGAGCCCAATTCATTACTCACACAAATTCGACGGTTTATAAAGCAATTTCACACTCAGCTTATAAACGCATAAAATAATGGGCTCCAACCGGCTATAAAAATTGTGTGCAATTGTATCACAACACAACACTCAACATGCTTGTTTTATAACCACAAATCATGCTATAATAGTTTACAAATCACATACACAAATGGTTTAGATTTTCCTTACCTCTTTGCACCTCGTATAGTGCAATCGTTTCCCCCGTATCACGGACTAGCCTCGCATTCCACTCTGGAACTCCCGAGCTGTCCAAACGATGTTAAAACATCAATACTCAATTATCTCATCAACCTCAATTCCCAAAAATCGAGCATAATTGCTCATAACACCTCAAATCTCTTGATCCTCGTAACTCTACCCCAAACTACACTCTCATTCACAACATCTAAACGTTCTACATTTCTCATGCCAATTATCTATGCTAATTCACCACATTGTCTAAATCTCCATTTATAGCTCAAAATTTTTAAATTGCTAAATATCGTTATCACTCCAACCACATTGCAATTTCATCAATCCCTAATCATTTTTCAGCTATTTCAACACAATGACAACAACCATTATCATCAAAATCATCTCAGATATCAAGATCGAGGTTTAGAAATTACCCAAAGCTTGTGGACGTAAAACCCATGCCTCGATTCGATTCGTCTTTCAATGTCCAAGTATGTTGTTCTCCCTTTGATGAGGAACAACTTTCCTTCTTGCCACAACTTCTGATTTGGTCGGAAATGGGTGCTTTGGATGAGTGAGAAAGCTAGATTTCGGTGAAAATGGGGGTTGAAAGAGAGAGAAAGTGAGATTGCAGGAGAAAAATAGGGGTTCCTTATATAGGCTGAGGGTAGGAGATCGATCTGCCTCTTGATGAGATCGATCTGCATTTGAATTTTTGGGACGATTTGGGGCAATTTATGCCTAGGAGATCGATCTGTCGAGGGGTGAGATCGATCTCTTTATGGCTTTATGAGATCGATCTGCTCCTTGAGGAGATCGATCTTCTCCCAAACAGAATCATTTGGAGATCGATCTCTTCCCCATAAGATCGATCTTCTCTCAAACAGAATCATAAGGAGATCGATCCTCTTCCATTGGAGATCGATCTGCTCCTCAAATTCTTCCTTCCTTGTCATTTTTAACTCACCAGATCGATCTCTCCTTCTCCCAGATCGATCTGTCCTCATACTTCATACTTATTTTAAACACTTAACATATAAATCTCCAATTATCATTCCCACAATTCACTTAGCTTAATAAAGTACACTTCAAATTCTTATTACATCATTAAAATATATCTAAAATTCTCAGATCTCACACCTTATTCATCAAAAATAAAAATAAAGATTTACTAGTTGTACAAGTGTATGTGGATGATATTATTTTTGGTTCAACTAATGAGTCTTTATGTCAAGAGTTTGCTAAGATCATACAAGGAGAATTTGAAATGAGCATGATGGGAGAACTCACATTCTTCTTGGGACTTCAAGTAAAGCAAACAAAAGATGAAACCTTCATCAATCAAGCAAAGTATACTAAGGATTTGCTCAAGCGATTTGGAATGGACAATTGCAAACCTCAAGCAACTCCAATGGGCACCAACATCAAGCTTGATAAGGATGAAAGTGGTAAGTGTGTAGACACTAAACTCTATAGGTCTATGATTGGCTCATTGCTTTATTTAACTGCAAGTAGACCAGATATTTTGTTTAGTGTATGCCTTTGTGCTAGATTTCAATCCTTTCCTAGGGAATCACATTTATTAGCCACTAAAAGGATCTTTAGATACCTTAAGGACACTCCCTCTCTAGGACTTTGGTACCCCAAGGACTCTACCTTTGCACTTCATGCATTTTCAGATGCAGATTTTGAGGGATGCAAAATAGATAGGAAAAGTACTTCAGGTACTTGCCAATTCTTAGGAAATAGATTAATCTCTTGGTTCTCCAAGAAACAAAACAGTGTGGCTCAGTCCACAACTGAAGCTGAATACATAGCAGCAGGTAGTTGTTGTGCTCAAGTGTTGTGGATTAAACAATAAATGAAAGATTATGGCATTGACATGAAACAAGTCTCTATTAAATGTGATAATACCAGTGCCATTAATCTATCTAAAAATCCTATTCAACACTCTAGAACCAAGCACATAGAGATTAGGCATCACTTCCTTAGAGACTATGTGTAAAAGGGGGATATAATTCTAGAGTACATTGACACTTTACATCAAATAGCTGATATATTCACCAAACCCCTTGATAGAGATAGGTTTTGTATCCTTAGAGATGAATTAGGACTCATGAATATCCCTTAAGATATTTATGCTTCAAAATCTTGGTTTTAAGTTGATTTTAAAAGAGTTTTACAAAGATTTTTCTGGGCAACAAGGATGAGAGATCGATCTCCCATCAATATAGATCGATCTCCATACTTCCAACAAGCCTAAAACATTAAGGTTAAGCTAAGCAGATCGATCTTCTATCCATAAGATCGATCTCCTTACGCCTCTGTTAAACAGCAGATCGATCTGTGCATACAGCAGATCGATCTCTTCAAGCCTCTGTATTCTGAAGATCGATCTATGCATTTGGCAGATCGATCTCCCTAAGCCTCTGTCAAACAGCAGATCGATCTGTGCATGCGACAGATCGATCTCCTTAAGCCTCTGTTAGCCAACAGATCGATCTGTGCATACGACAGATCGATCTCTTTGGGCTTCTGGAAATAACAGATCGATCTGTCGTCTCGACAGATCGATCTCCTGTGCCCTGGACTATAAAATCTGACGAAAAATTCTCAAATTTCAAAACTCCAATTCTCAAATCCCTAAAGCTCCTGTCGCACATCCTCTCTTAATTCTCCCTCCAGATCGATCTTCGGTACGAATCTTCCTTAAATCTCTCATCAATCAGGGTCAAGTAACCTACATTTGGTAAATTTTTCTTCAAAATTTGTCCAGTTTTTGTGTAATCTTAGTTAGGGCAATTTTTACACTGTTTCATTGGATAGGTATCTAGAGAACTAGCCTTAAGATTCAAACTAGTGTCTAGAACCATGCCTCGACTTAAGAGAGTAGGCCAAAAATCTTCCCGATCTAATGTAGAACCCGGGTCATCCTCTCAATCCATTCCTCCCTCTTCCATTGCTACCTTCAACAGGTGTTTTAAAACACCTGCGAAAAGGAAGCGGTTTGAAGAATATTTTTTTACCATGCCAATTAAACATTGGTGCACAATTGATTTTTCCTTCCTAAACCGCATTGATTTTCCATATCTGTCTAAATTTGAAGATTTTGGTTGGATGTCTTTTCTAAAAATCAATACTCTCGTACCTCCAAATATCGTTTGAGCATTCTTTTTCAATACCGAACTTAACTATGATCCTCACGACACTTGTAACATTCTCGAATTTACTACGTATGTCATGGGTAAATTCATTGTCGTAGACCCTGAAGTCCTTGCCAAAACGTTTGACATACGCGATGAAGGCTTGACAAACGAAGATGAGGAAGTCCCTTTAGAGTTTGATATTCCCGGGGATAAGGCGAGTGACCTCCCAATGCTCCCTGGGCTACTCCACCTCATCATATCGTGAAACCTTCGTCCATTCGGTACCCGTCACTCCACCGTTAGGTGGTTAGATAGGTTCTGGATTCATCACATTCACTCCACCAGTCAAAAACCCAACCTCGTCCACTTTATATATCAAGACTGGTTGAAGATTGTACGCGGCCAAGCCACAACGATCGTGTTTCCGCAACCATTGGCGTACTTTCTCCAACGACTCGGAGTGGACAGTAGTTGTGAAACATGTGAAATGCCATCTCCAAAGAGTGTCCTCAACATCGGGACACTCCATCACATGGGCTACTACAAGGACTTCCGGGGCGACTGGAAGAAGAAGAGGGAACAGCAATCTACTGAAGCTATGGAGGAAGATCCCTCCGATGAGCCTATGGATCCACCTGCTGCACCGACTGCGGGTCCATCATCCTCGACTCATCAGCCCACTGCACCTGCTACCTCAATCACTGATATGGAGTCCATTGTGACAATGATGAGTGCACTGAACCGAAAGATCGATGAAGGCTTTGCAAACCTTCATGCAACTCAGCAGCGGATGTTCGAGGAACTGAACCGCAAAGTGGATGCAGGCTTTGCAAATCTTCACGAGACTCAGGAGGCGATGTTTGATGAGCTTCAAATCACTCGCACTCACGTTGAGGATCTCATGGATCGATTTCCTCCTCCACCATAGGACTTAGTTGCTAGATCTAGTTTTGTTATATGTTTTCATTACTCTTTGTTGTTTAAACTCAATTTGCTTGAATGAACTGCCCTTTGTGTTATTGAATGAAGTGTTAATTTGAAATGACAGAGTATTGTTTAGATTTCCTTTTTACCATTGATATGACAAAAAGGGGGAGAAGAAATAATGTTAAGAACACATGCATGTGTTAAAACATGTTTAAATCATTTTAAGAATCATATCTAATGGCTTAAAAGGAATGATTAAAATGAGGGGGAGTTAAGAAAGTTTAGAGATCAAAAGCCAAAAGTAAGGGGGAGTTTACAAAAAGGGGGAGTTTGTGAAAAATGAAAATAGGCAACTAAACATGTTGATTGAATAGGTTTTGTCATATCAAAAAGGGGGGATTGTTGAGTTAATGTATTTTGAAATGACAAAACAAGTAAATTCAATAATATAAAGATGACATAAAAACATGTTTAGAAGTTATAAGTACCAGAACTTGAGTTTCTGTAGATGAGAGATCGATTTGGGTTATGAGAGATCGATCTCCTGGTTTTTCTTAGATGAGAGATCGATCTCAGGAAGACATGAGATCGATCTGCCAAGCTTTGAACCTATACAAAGGTATTGAGGAAAAGAGAGATCGATCTATAAGGGTTATGAGATCGATCTGCCTAATACCGGAATGGTGGAGATCGATCTGATCTTGGAAGAGATCGATCTCTCTTAAAGCAAAGACTGTAGATCGATCTGTAAGATCGATCCACACTCAAACAGAGAGCTTGTGAGATCGATCTGGTAAGAAAGAGATCGATCTGCTCAAAGTCAGAGAGCTAAGGAGATCGATCTGGGTTATTGAGAGATCGATCTCCCCTCTACGAGATTACATGGCAGATCTATCTGTAGATCGATCTTGCCTTAAATAGAGAGATTGGAAGATCGATCTGCCTATTCGACAGATCGATCTCCCCTATCATTTTCAAATTAAGAGATCGATCTGCTAACCTATGAGATCGATCTCCTTGTGTTATTGTGCTTTGATCTTGCAGGATGTATAACTAAGAGATCGATATGGCCAAGATGGCAGATCGATCTGGCACTCTACTGGAGGTACCCAACGGCTAGTTCTGCAAAAATCTCAACGGAAAAAACAGCATTTAATGCTCCAACTACAAATCCTTCAGTATTTAACCAAGCATTGAAGACAATGAGAAGAGAGACATTATTGCTGCACATTTCTTACATTCTCAAGAGTTTAATACTTTCATTCCTTATGTCTTCATTCCTCATTTATTGAGTTTGTTGTATAAGCTTAAGTGCAAAAGCTGTAATTGTCCTATCCACATTAAAAGCTTGATTCTGTATTCATCCTTACCTTAAAAGAGAAGAGGATTGTTCCTCAGTGAGATAAAATTGTAAAAGGGTGAATACATCTTTGTATTGCAAAGGGTAGAGAGGTTATTCCTTAACCTGAAAAAGGAAGATTATAATTTCTGTTGAAGGAGAGAAAGAAAGCACTTGACAAGAGGGTCAAGGAGAGAGGACGTAGGCAAGAGTTTGGCCGAACCTCTATAAGCGATTGTGTTTGTTTCTCTCTTCCCTATCTTGCATTAAATTGTTTAATTTTATTATATTGCTCACTATCATTTGCTAATTAAATTAGGATTAATTTAAAATTTATCATGAACATTAGAAAACCGATTCACCCCCCTCTCGGTAGAGCTAACAGAGCGTTTTTTTCAATAAATATTAATAGTTGAAACTTTATTATTACAGAACAAATAGTTAAGTATCTTCGACTAACTTGAAATGATAAAATTTAACGATCGAATTGAAATGATATAAATTGTATAAGAAATATTGAAGTGTGTTAAACTAATTTATTTTATCCAAATGTAAGCGGATCACTCCTCTTTAAAAAATGGGTCTAGTTAATTCACATCATCTAATTATATTGCATCTAATCTTTTTTAAATTTTCACTTTAATTTGTAAGTTCTTTAAAAATCTCTTGAAATATTAAATTTAATTGAAAATTTTTTGCTACAATAAGAAGGTGATCACAATAATTTTTTGAGAACAATTCTAAAGATGAAGGATGATGTCAAAAATCTCAAAGGTAGTGACATTTTACAAACTAACATCTTGAAATATTTTTTAGTTTTGAATATTATATAATATCTTTTTTGTACTTTTATGAAATTATTAATTTATGTAATAATTGAAACTGAAATTTTACACTAAGTTTTAAAATAAAATTATTAATTATTACGATAAAAGAGTTTATAAAATTTTCTATAGGCCCGAGTTGGAACCATGATTTTTTTTTATTAATTTAGAGAAGTTATTAATTTAGAGAGTATTAATTTATAGGGATTCTATTGTATAGTAATGTTTAGACCTGTCTAAAGGCCGAATGATCAGTTGAAACTTGAAAGTTAGCCGGATTTTTATAGCGACTTTGGACACAAATATTAAGTGTAATAAACGGATTCAGATTAAAAAAATTAGGTCCAATGAATTTTCGAGGCGAACTCGGGCTTTACCATTTAAGATCTAGTCCGACCCAAAAATATTAATATTAAAAGTTTTATATATATTTACTAAGTATAATGTAATTATATATAAAATATTACTGATTAATAAACATAATTATATATATTTAATATGAAAAATTAACATGCAAAACTTGATAAATCAAATTAAACTTTAAAAAGAATAAAAGTAAAAAACAAGAAAGAAAAAATTAAAATGCAAAAAAAAAAAAATATTTGGGTCGAGCAAAGGTTGGGTTTGCATAATAAATTTGAAAACGGTCTTAAATATAAACTAAAGTCTGAATAAGTGGGTCAAATTAGACTCGAACTTGTATGTAATGCATTAATATATGGCTTAAAACCCAACCTAACCCATAAACACCTCTATTAATGTTAAGTTTTTATGCATAATATTTATCTAAATTTTAGTAACCAAAAATAAACAAGCATCTTCTTTATATTTATACATGGTAATTCTGTAAAAAAAATATAATCCTTTTTGAGACTTATAAATTCAATCTAATTATAAAAAGAAATTTAAACGAAATAAAAATATACTACAAACTCCATTCTTTCCTTTAAAAAGTTTCCACTTGAAACTTTGAAATGAAATTTTTTGAGATATCCTCTTAAGGTTAAGGAATAGATATATAATGAAAAATGTATGAGATGGATGGTATTTGGTTGTTTAGAGTTGGCTAAAATATTGAAAAAAAAA
Source organism: Firmiana major (assembly GCA_033439115.1). Taxonomy (NCBI): domain Eukaryota; kingdom Viridiplantae; phylum Streptophyta; class Magnoliopsida; order Malvales; family Malvaceae; genus Firmiana; species Firmiana major. The sequence continues at coordinate 8,523,428 of CM065899.1, read as the reverse complement.
AAGCACTGAACTCTTCCATTTTTTAAAATAAATTTTTATATTTTTATTATATTCAAATAAATTTATTTTTTTCATAAGAGGAAAAGGAAAAGAAGACACGTGACAATCATTAAATCAAATATTAATTGTTAAATTTTTATCTTTTTATTTGTATTTAAATAAATTTTCATTTAAACAAAAAAAATTATTTATATTAAGGATTTATTTAGATATAAATTAAAAAATTGAAGGGTTTAATCAAATATGGATTAAAAGTTAAAAATTTATTTTGATATAAATTAAAGATTAAAATTTATTAGATGTAATAAAAAATATAAAGATTTATTTAAATAAAATTGTAAAATTCAAAGATATTTATGTTATTTTAAATTATAAAAAATTAATAACAGGTAATAATCTCGAATAAAGGAAAAATATAAATATTTTGGCAACTTTTTCATAGACTATTTTTTTGTCCATGTATATGTTTGTGAAATTTTCTTATTTGCTAATATATAACTCTGTTATTATAATTATATTGGTAACCTTACCACATTAAAGCAATATTCTAAAAGGAAAAAAAATAGAGAGAGAGAGAAGGGGAGAGGGGGGGCAATTGCCATCCCCCACAAGAAAAGGTGGTGGGAGAAAAGTTCTTTTTGTACACACTACTGCGATGATGGTGATGATGATGCCTGCAATCTCCAACAGCAACAATACCCACACTCCTTTCCTTTCTCTCTCTCCTCTCTTTACTCAACTTAACTCAAATCTCTCTTCTTCTTCTTCTTCCCATGGGAAATTTCTTCTTCTTCTTCTCCTGCTTCTCCTTTTCTTGCAATTATAGTAACATCCCATGAAACATAAGGTTTTATTTATTTGTTTTTAAGTAACTAACCAGCACTTTCTCTATAAATTAAACACTTCCTAGTTGTTTTCCATGGGTGACAACAACTGTGGCTGTTGGGCTGTCCTAAAGCGCAGCGTTTGCAAGTCCTCTGCTTCTCGTGACTCTGCTAACACAATTCCTCGTACTAGTCTTGTTTATGATGCTGGTAATCTTCTCTTTTTTTTTTTTTTTTTAAATATATATATATATATATATATATATATATATATAAAAGTCTCTATCTCCTTAGCTTTTGCCTTTTTTTTTTTGTTGTTAAAAATACTAATGTGTTTTTACTTTTGTTCTTGCTCTGTGTTTTTTTATGTTTTCTAATTCTTGTTTTCTTCCTTCCTCTGTTTCTTTCTTTGCAGCTGATTTCTGATACGAATCCAATGTTGCTTTTCTGATTTTTGTCCTGCTTTGTCTTTAAAGTTTCGAATTTTTGAGTTTAATAAGCAAAATATCAGGGTGGGAAACATTTTGGCTACAGATCTTGGTAGTTAATTTTTCATTTAATTCTTGCAAAAGGACTGGTTTCAAAATGGCTATTGTCAGCTAATATCATTTTCACTGGGTCATCAAAAATCATGGCACTGTCTTTTTTACAGGTCTGGAAAAGGGGATTGATTATTCCACTTGATATCTGACAATTTGCCAACTACTTAACCAAGATCAACTTGGCTTGCATAATTCATTTTAGTTAAGATCTTCATTGGAAGATTCTTTACTAACAAAGGAATTGTAGTCTTTACTCTTTTCTCATTATTAAGTCTCAACCTGAAATGGGATGGAAATTATTTTATTCCTTTAGCTATGAAGGAATTATGATAAAAGGAAGACTACTTATTCGCAATCTCTATATGCAGCTGCTGAGACAAGATATCTAAATGCTAGTAATAGAGAGCTGTGCCCTCCTAACGAGGCTCATCTTTCATCTGATAATCCCGATCCACCACCATCAGATAACAAATCTCCGTGCCAGCTTCTGCAATTTACTTTTCAGGAGCTAAAATCTGCAACAGGAAACTTTAGACCTGACAGCATTCTTGGGGAAGGTGGTTTTGGCTATGTCTTCAAAGGGTGGATAGAGGAAAATGGGACAGCACCAGCGAAACCAGGTTCTGGGATCACAGTTGCCGTCAAGAGTTTGAAGCCAGATGGTCTTCAAGGCCATAGAGAATGGGTGGTTAGTAGAAAAATATGTGCTTTGGGTTAGTAGATTCAACGTTTAAGAGACTATTGGTAAGTTACTGAAACTTGAGAGTGTAACATTGGATGATTCTTTTAATGCAGGCTGAGGTTGATTTCCTTGGACAGCTTCATCATCCTAATCTTGTTAAACTTATTGGTTACTGCATCGAAGATGATCAGCGGTTACTTGTATATGAATTTATGACCCGAGGAAGTCTTGAAAATCATCTTTTTAGAAGTGAGTCTCACTGTTTTCTTCTTTCCTTCCAAGTCAGTGTCATTTTTTTTTATCTCCAATTTGGTGTTTTAAGTTAAAATCCTATGTTGAAGTGGTCCTCATGGACTGCTACTTTGTTAGTTAGCATTGCATTATACCTTCTTATTAAAGAGCTCTTCCTTGTGGGAACTTGGAACAGGTTTCATATTAAGTTTCATTTATTAAGCCAGAAATATTCCTTTCAATCCTAAATAAGCTTCCTCTATTATTCTTATTTCTTGTTCTTGTGACGGCATTGTTACAGTATAAATTGATTTTGTATAATTTTTTTTCCATTTTTAAATTATTTTCTTATTTCAAACTTTTAACCCTCAAGAAATGTTTTACCGTCTTAAAATAGACCTCAATGATGAAGAAGAAAAAGAAGTAATGTAGTTATTTACATGAGATGAAGCTAGTCCTACATCTTTCAATGGTCTTCTTGAAATATACTCAATATGCATAAGATGATGAGGCTTATAATACCAAAGAAAAAAAAGTGTTCAATATTATCAGATTTTTCCTATGGCTACTAAATCACCATTTCTTTTTATATATGCAAACCGATATGAGACTGTGAACATACACGCTGTACCGCTGATAAATTTCTGTCCTTGGTATTTTACACCAATGACTTTTCCGGATGCACCTGAATATCTGATGCATCCTATGTAACTTCTGTTAAACAGTTTCAGAATTTCCTTTCTGGCATAGTTATAGATGTTCACAAGAAAGAAACACTGATGTTGCCTTGTTGCCTAATTTTTTGCAAAGGGACAATACCACTTCCATGGTCCAATAGGATTAAGATTGCACTTGGGGCAGCAAAAGGTTTGGCCTTTCTCCATGGTGGTCCCAAACCAGTAATTTATAGAGATTTTAAGACATCCAACATTTTACTTGATTCGGTATGCAGGTTGATGATTTTATTTTAGGTGATTATATCCACCTATTCTATATTTTACTGAATCATTAATATGGAATTTCTTTCACAGGAATATAATGCAAAGCTTTCAGATTTTGGTCTAGCAAAAGCTGGTCCTCAAGGAGACAAAACACATGTTTCTACGAGGGTTGTTGGAACCTATGGCTATGCTGCACCAGAATATGTTATGACAGGTATAAAATTGTGCAAGATGATCTGAACTATTTGAAAGCTTAAAGCACTAGCATTTTATACGCTTTCTCTATGGAAATTTGACTCAACATTAAGAACCTGTCTGGGATAGTGGTTCAGTGCGGGATCCAGTGCCGATAGGGGGTTCACTGTGGTGGAAATCACCTTCCACTGCACTGCACCACTATCTGAAATGAATTCTGGAACGAATTTAAATTTCTATAGCAAAGCAGTAGGAACTCAAACAGCTCAGACGAGTAGGTATCTGTTTTGGTCTTGCATCATAAGTTTTGCTGGTTGTTAAATGCAGGTTAGATATATATTGATCTGATTTCAATTACCATTAGAAAAACCTGTTGTACAAAATATCAGTGGAAGAATTGGAAACCAAACCCAGATGATCATACAACAACTAAGGCACTGCTCAAATCAATAAACTAATATTCTATAATTAAATTTACTTTCATGATCAAATTGCTAAAAAACTTGATTTCAAGTACCGGAAAGTAATTAGAGTAGGGAATCACCTAAAGGATAGAGTAGGTCAAGTACACTAAATACATTACCTATCTGCTAGAGTATTCCCCTTAAAAGTTCAGAACATTTTACCTTATATTGCTTTAACCTAAAATTTCTATCTAATGATCTTGAGCTATCTGATTCAACTCTTTCTGTATGGAGAATGTTTCAAAAATATGGAAGCATACATCACCCTTAATAGTTCATCCCGATGAATTGTTATGGTGTTTGGCACTGACAGTTACTGATTTGCAAACTGTATTTTGACTGCTTCTGTGTCAGTTTGTTCTTCAAGTTTTCTGCACCATGCAAAAATCTGGAGAACTGATAATATAAACAACTTTGGATCTTTTTTCCCAGGACACTTGACATCTAAGAGTGATGTCTACAGCTTTGGCGTTGTATTACTTGAGATCTTGACAGGCCGAAGATCGATGGACAAGAAGCGCCCTAATGGGGAGCAGAATCTTGTTGCTTGGGCTCGACCATATCTAGCTGACAAGAGAAAAGTTTACCAACTGGTGGATCCCCGCTTGGAGCTGAATTATTCTCTTAAAGGGGCGCAGAAAGTTTCTCAATTAGCTCACAACTGCCTCCATAGGGACCCAAAGTCCCGTCCTACAATGGATGAAGTTGTGAAAGTTCTCACTCCATTGCTAGATCTTAATGACCTTGCTATTTTATACTATCACTCTCGTCTATCTCAACAAGGGAGACGTAAGAAGAAACCGGAGGGGTCTCAGCAGCTCTGCAATGCTCAATCCAAAAGCATCAGAGATTCTCCCTTGAATACCGGAAAACAGAGGTGTAGATGATCCGTAGTCAATTCCTGTCATTATTGGCTCAACTATGAAATCAACCAGAGGTTGGGATGCCACAGTTGTATCTTTGATTGTGTGAAGACAATATTTCAGGCTTGTTGTATAATTTTGGGGAGTTTGAAATTTACTCGAGGCAGAAGGATTGGAAGAGGTAAACCAATTTCCTTTTCTTTAAAACCTCACACTAGAGAGCTAACCATGAATGTGGGACCATTCCTCGTGATTTCCTAGTGTTATAATTGAGATATCTCTTGTAATTAGATCAAACCTCCCATTTCCAAGATTTGCAGGTACCTATGTCAATTTCTTTGAGTTTTGAAATTTGATGTTTGTTTCTTCACGAAACTATGCTTTGCTTCTAATCTACATGTACTCTCTTAGAATTAATTGTGGTTGAGAGTTTCCTTCAGTTTGAAAACCTTATTGGATCATGCAACTCTGCACTACTGTGCATCTGTAAATGTGAATGTTAAAGATGGAAAGTTTTGTTTTAGTGAACCAGATAGGTTAAACAACTTGTCACATGGCTGCATTAAGGTTATACATTAAACTTGGTCTAAACTCCAAACTCTTAGAAGCCACTGGCAACAAATGTAGTTGTTCCTGCATGAACTCAGCCTGATTCCCCTTGATACAGTAGCATCTAACCATTCTGTCCAGATAAGCCACTGGCTTATTTGCAGCAAAATCAACACATCACTTTCTGGAAATATGTAAAGAATAGGACTATTATTTTCACACAGCAAATAAGATCTATGAATAATGTATTTTTTCCATCAGCTGTAGTCTTCAAACTAGCTAGAATCTAGTTCCTGCTTTAACTTATTCTGAAAATCACTTCCAAAAAGAGTACAGTGCAATTGTGTTAGCTGCTAATGCATCTTGACATCAGTTGTATTTTATATCATATTCAATCTGGAATCTTTGTGAGCTTTACTTATTCTGAAAATCATTTCCGCAAAGGCTACAGTAAAAAATTCTCATTCTTTTCAAATGGAAGTGGTTTTGGTTTAGCATACATATGCATTTCATCATCGATCTTTCCTCTTTTTCAAACAAAAAGCATTCATATTATATCAGATAAAAAGCTTATTTGGAATCTGAAAACGATTTGCAGAAAGAGTATAGTTAAATTTTCTGGTGAAAATGGGGATTTCATCATTGGGTTTGGAACAGCAGCAGGTAACCATCAATGCTAAGAGCTACCGGTTGTTTCGGAATTACGATATATATCTTCACCAAGAGATATGGTTAAAAGGCATCTCATAATTGAGTGTGACTTGCGATGTTTAGATTTTTTTTTTCCTTTAAATCAAAACGACAGGTAGACTCATTGGAGTCGTAAAATTACCTAAAATTAGTTTGGATTGACGGTGAAATTGATCCTAATAAAATCGAAAACAGTAGTAGCGATGAAATTAATTATTATAATATAAGATTAAATATAGTAGCAATGAGATTAAAACCAATTATTAGATGTGTTTAGATGCAAACGCAGCAGTGATAATGAGGTGAAATATAGTGAGAAGATAAAATAACCACAAAAGATATTAGAATAAATCTTGAATATATAGAATAAAATTTATAATATATATTTGATATTTGTATGATTAATAAATGATTAAAAATGACTCCGATTATATTTATTAAATAATAATATAACTTTATTTGAAAAAATAATAATACTTTACACTTTCAAAAAATTAATAATATTTATTTACTTAATTGTTTATATAATAATTATTTATTTTAATTAATTACTTTATTCTAAAATATTTATTTTTATTCATTTACTTGTAAGTTATTTAATAATAAAATTATTTATTTATATATTTATATTTTTAAATATTTATTTGTTAATTTTAAAATAAAAATTTAAAAATAAATGCAAGTTGCTGCTCTCGCATCATTAAACTTCAAATTCAAACAAAACAAATGTCAATTTGAACTCCAGTTCATTGATCTAAGCATTTTATTTTTAGTAAAGTACTTTTGGTGCCCAAAGGAGCGTAAACAATGGTTAGATCATGATTTTTGAATATTAAAATGGTTAGATATTGACTTAAATTATGTATTAATGAGTATATTAATAAGTATATTTTTGGTAATAAATATATCATTAAATATATAATTTGATAATTAAGTAATGAAGTTTTATAAATATAGAGTGGTCTCCGGAATTGGTGAGACACATAGAGATGTAATCACTATGTGTTTCCAGGTGAGAAAATTTATAGGGATTTCGAAAATAGTAGAAGAAAACACTAGGTCAACAATACGGAGTAAGAAAATTGAGTTTGTTTCTGAGTTTGGCTTAGTGTTTTGAAGTGTTTTGTATTCTTTGTAATCTAATTATATTTATTTTTGAGTTTTGCTTAGTATTTTGGAGTGTTTTGTACTCTTTGTAATCTTTATGGTTTTATAGTGAATTTTTCTCTTTTATCCATATATGTAGATACTTGGATCGAATCACATTAAATTTTATCTTTTATGTTTGTGATTTAATTCCATGTGATCTATCTCGTTTTGGAATAAACAGTGATCATGTAGCATTAAAATGTTGCTGTCGTGCTCATGCGATATTATGAACCAATGCATGCATTCCAATGGTTAACCGATATTGGACCTTTCATTAAAACTTGTAAACTAAGATGTGTGTTACAGGTTCAAAATATTTCAGTTATAGCCATGTTTCACTCTAACTTGAAGTTTAAACGATGGAAATCTGCCTTGTTTCGTACTTATATCTCCAACAGGCCAACAAATGTGTTGAATTTAGCCCCTTCAAGTAAAGCTTATTTTCAGTAACATTCATTTTCACAGTCAAATTTATGTGGTAAGCATTTTGGTGAATACAGAGTACTATACAGAAGCAGTAGAACAAATAAACGGTGAATATGCACTTATCAGAGATGCAGAAGACCCACAGCTAGGAATGCTTGATAACCTCCTCCTTGCTTTGGCCGTGGAATAGGATGGTTTTCGTGAGTTCTCCTGTCCTCTGTCATCCTCCAACCCATCTTATTCGTTTTTGGACTCACTGAGCATATCTGCTTTTTTGCTGTCTTTTGCTAGGATTTGTTTTCCCCTTCACATGGTATTATGCTACCATTCTCTATTTAGTAAACTACAATCATAAAGATACAAGGGAGAGAGATGGACTTATGCCTCTACAATAGTTGTAAAGTGCTAATGTAGGGGTTGATTTTTGTTTGATTTTATGGTTGCTTTTAGCAGCACACTAAAGTTTCTTAATTATTTGCCAGTTTCTTTTACTTTGAGTTGAAAAACATTTTAATGCAATCTAGTAGAAATTATTATCAAAATTATAATTTTCCTTATGTTCCCCACTGCAGTGCTGTGTTTTTGTGTTGATTGGTAAGAGATAGAAACTCTGGTTAAAGCTTGATTTGGATTCAAACACGCAATAGTAAGGTGGGTTTTTTAATAGTATTGTATTAACAATTTTGTTTTTATTTTTTACTTTTTAATTTTTAATATAATATTTTTAATAATTATTTTATCATCGTTTTTTGTTTTCAATCTCACTAAATCAATCACAATCAATTGTACCACCAATTCAAACTATTAACAACTTTGATATTGTGATTGTCAAAAAAAAAAAAAAAACCTTGATATTGTCAATTGCTGAAAATTCAGACCAAAAATCAAATCTAACAGTCAGTGAAGAAATTGCATACAAAACATACTTGAACTTGAGTTGCATCCCTTTTACGTGCAAATTATCTTGTTCTTTAATTCCAGATCGTTACTCTATGCAAGCGGTTTATATATATATATATAAATTACGAAATGTCTTCATATTATATTTAGTATAAAATTAATATCCACTTATATCGTGTGATTGATTTTAATTTTATTGAATTTAACATAGTAAAAATTTGAATACGAGACTTTTCGCTATAAATTATTTTTATTAAAAAATTTAATAAGATCTCACAAAAATGGGACAGTGATATTTGTAGAATTCTGATAGAGTTTCCATCAAGTAGTTCTAAACACGTAATGGGGGCTCAAAAAGAGTACAAAAGAAAAAGGAAAGATACAAGAACCTCAGTCTTGTACATAACACAAAATCAACGTTGCAACTTTTACTCATGGAGCTGTGAGATATCCGTGTTGGGGGAATCTTATTAACTAGTAACAAGCATTATGAAATTACTGATATATTCCGAATATAAAATATCAAAAACAAATACACAGAGGGTCTCATTGTCAATGTCAGTAACTGATTCAATTTTTTTTAAAGCAATATCAGAGTAAAATTTATGTACCAAATGAAGATTGCATTTAGACTCTTTAGTATTGGATTATCTCAACCATATAGCTTCAGAAAGAAAATCTTTGATTGTGGGTACAAAATCAATTTGATTAAAGGATATTTTGATAATTAAAATATAAGAAAGGGTTAATTTGGTAATTAGAAAAATAAGAGTAAAAATATAAGCAAAATATAATAAATTTAGAGGAATTTAGGTCGGAGATGAAAGGATAAGGTAATTAAAATAAATAAAGGGTATTTTGGTAATTAATGTAGGAGATGAAAATATAAAAAAGGGTTAATTTGGTAATTAGAATAATAAGAGTAAAATATCAACAAAATATAATAAATTTAGAAGAATTTAGGTTGGTAATTATGAAAATAATGGAGAGTTTGTTAATTAACGTAGGAGATGAAAGGATAAGGTAATTAAAATAAATTAATGGTATTTTGATAATTAAGAAAAAAGAAGAGAGTACGTTCATAAATGGGAGAGAAAAGAGTGTTTTGTTAATTAAAATATGAGAAGGTAATCTGGTAATTAGCAAAATGAGACAAAAAATATAAATAAAATAAATTTAAATTAAAGATATTTTAGTCATTTTGTATTTTATTTCCACCTTATTCCTAAATCAAGCCGACCAAAAAATAAATTTAGAATAATCATTTCATTCCATCAACTAAATATCATAATACATATTTCATATATATTTTTTTTCCTGTCTATTCTTACATAATACATTTTCTATTCCTCTATTTCATTCTGTGATTCTGTAAACCAATCATCACCTAACAGAGTAAGTTATGTTAATACCTTAATTAAGCTTGATGCTATCATACATAGAGATGTTACCATACTAACTAAACATGCATTTTGATTGTTGGGAAATGTTAATTAAGATTTAAAGTTCAATTTCCTGTCCCTTGGCATTAGTAATTTAGTACATATTGAAAAACTAAACAAATTTGTTCCATATGACAGGAAGACAAAAAAAAAAAAAGTGAAAAATCCAAAAATTAGAGTATTGCTTCACCCATGACTTTTGACTAACTAGCTTATTACAAGAGTGAAAAAGAATTCGTGACATAATTAATTAACCAATACATTGTTTTTTTTTTACACTCATTTTTTAAGTTAAATTTCTTTATACATCATCATCGAAGTTTATATCTCAATAGATTAGGGTATGTTATATAAGCAAATATATGAACTTAGGTTAAATTTTTAATATGAATTTTTCTTCACTCATTCTTATTTAAGATAATGTATTGTTTTAACTTTCGTACAATTATATTTTTCTGAATGACATCTTTCAAGTCTTTTTCGATTTTGCTTTTTTTTTTTTCCAATCATTCATATTATCTACTCTCCTAATTGAAGAATCTAGATGTCTACGTCTTTTGTATTAAAAATCAATATAAACGATATTCATTTATTTTATCCTTGAATAGATACTACTCTAATAATCTTGTAAATGTCTTTATTTCTCATTCTATTATTTCTCGTATATCCACACATCTATTATAACATTCACATTTCTACTACACTCTTCTTTTTTGTATGTAATCTCTTAGTCGCCTAACATTTTTTAACATATAATAATGTAGATTTAACAACTGTCTAGTAAAACTTATCTTTCAACCATATAAGAATTCTTTATCGCATAATACACTTATAATGCTTTTATATTTGTTCTAACTTGGATCTTATAGGTCACATCGTCATCAATCTTTTCGTTCATCCATATGATTGATCTCAAATATCATAAATTATCTCGCTTAAGTATCACCACCTTACTAGCATCACTATATTTTGATCATCCTCTTTGTTTGAATTGAATTACATTTCATATATTCAATCTTCACTCTATGTAGTTTGAACTCTCTTGATTTCTGCGTTTTTCTAGAGTTATAACTTTGCATTGACCTCCACTCTAATCTCAATACAAGACAATGACATTTGCAAATATCATACACCAATGCACCTTATCTTGGATCGATTTTGTCAGTTTGTCCATTACTGTAATGAATAAAAATGGACTTAATATCGACCTTTGATATAATATTATTGTGATAGAAAATTTATTTGTTTGCCCTCCACACATCTTGATATGTGTCCTTGCATCTCCAAGCCTATCTTTAATTTGTTCAATATATTTCACGAGAACTCTTTTCTTCATTAAAAACTACAATAGCGTCTCTCTAGGTATTTTATCATATGTTTTCTCTATGTTTATAAAGATCATATGAAAACTTTTGCCCTATATTCGAGAACTCTCATAAGTTGTCTAAGCAAGTGTATTACTTCTATATTTGACCGATCATGAATAAAATCAAATTGATTCTAAAATATCTTCATAGTCTGTTTAATTTTCATTGTATCACTCTCATATAGTTTCATTGTATGACTCATCAATTTTATATCTCGATAGTTAAAACAACTTTAAATATCTCCCTTATTTTTATAGAAAGGTATTAATACAGTTTTCCTCAATTCCTTAGGCGTCTTACTAGTGTGCCAAATCTTGTTAAAAAAATTTGTTAACCACGTAACTTCTACATCTCTAAGGTATTTCCAAACTTCAATTAAACTTTCATTAGGTCTAATAGCTTTTCCTATCTTCATCATCTTTAATACTTTATTTACTTCTATCTCTCTAATTCTGCACATAAAGTATTAATTCAAATCATCGAGAATTATCGAGATATTGTCTAAAATTTAATTTTTCGGTTACTAAATAGTTTGTAGAAAAAATCATGTCATATTTCTTTAATGTTATTGTCATTAATGAGAATTCTTTAATACTCATTCATGATACATTTCTCAATTCCTATGTTACGACTCATTTCTCTTGTTCGTGCTAGTCTGTATATCTCTTTCTCTCTATCTTTGTTATAAATCTCTTTCACAACTTTTTTTTTCTTCTACCTTCGCGTTCTTTGCCTCATTCCTAGCTAATCTATATTTTGCAAAACTCTCATTAGTGTTGTTCTTCTTAAAAGTCCTGTAAGTTGAAATGTAATTTGAAGATAAAAGAAAAAGATAACAGGTACTAAAAAGATTTATTAACAACCACCTTTTGAAAGAATTGTATAAATCAATTTAATTAAATATGCAAGTTCAGCTTCATTATATATGTATATGTGGAGAGATCCATTTAATATAGTGTAAAATCAATTTAATTTTACATAATTTCATATCTTTTTATATGATTTATATTTTTTTAATCCGACTATTGAATCTAATTTTCTATTTATATAGATTATGCATAAAAGATTTCAAATTAATCGAAAATGTCTATTAGTTTGATACCAATAAAATTTCTACTATTAATAAATATTGGAAAAAATTATTCTGGATAGAAATGATAGGTTGTTAAATCAAGCCAAGTGAGCAAAGTAAGAAGAAATAGTTGAGTTGTTAAATAGTTATTATTCTTGAGGTTATGAGGAGAGTAATGTGAGTTTGAGTACCAAAATTGTTATAATCTTTATCTTATTATTATAATAAAATTTCTCTCCGTTTTCATCCGTGGACATAAATTTATAACCGAATCATGTAAATTGCGTGTCTTTATTTGTTATTATCTTATATTATTTTTCTTGGTGAATATTCTTGGAGAATTGTTTAAATCCAATTATAGTTTTATTGCCCAACAAATTTGGTGTTTGGGCTATCCATAGTGGTGTACTTGTTAAGTGTTAATGTATGCAGGATTTTTTGTCGTAGCTGGTGTAGAAGTCATTATGATAAATAAAAGTTCTATAATTAAAAAAAAAAAAAAATTCTATTATGTATGAATAGTATATATTCGTGCAAAAATGTAATGTACGTGTTACTTTCTAGTTTCTTGGGTAATGAAACAGTAAAATTGTCTTTGCAACAATATTATATAGTATGGCAAACAATAATCCTCTCTCTATATAATATATATTCTTTCGTTTGTATCATACTATGTAAAGAACAAGACACAATCTCAAAAGCTTGGTCTGTAACACTTCATTACTATTCCAAATCCAAATACGCATTTCCTTCGGCAGAGGAAAGAGAGATGATCAAATATCACAACAAACTTAATAGCCATCAATAATTTAATAAGCACAAAGATTAAACTCTCTCTCTATCTAAGCAATATCTGTACATAATATTAATCATGTGCATTGTAATATAGTAACTAAGTAGCTAGCCTTTATTTGCAGTGGTTACAATTGGGTAGTCATTAAAAATAAGACAAAAACACTCTGCATTTGTAGTCATACCTGTGTCTGACTCTGATCTTCCGTGGAAGAAAAAGCCCGAAAAACAGTGATAGGTGATGCTGTAATAAGGACTGCCAAGACAATAACGAGAAAAGAAACGAAGATTAGCTTAGAAATTAATGATATACAGAATCATGACGCACCACCCATGCAAAAAGATACACTATTATACTAGGAAATTAACATTAATGAAGCGGAAATTGAGAACAATATATATATATAGATTATATAGAGTCAAAAGAGAACTTGAGGGTGAGTTTGGAAAGCAGATTAGAAAGAGTTAAGGAAAGTGATATTGGCGCGGCTCAATCTGAGATCGTATTTTACGACTGAATCCATGCGTAAATCCGTCTTCGGATTGAACCTCACCAACATCGCTTTCTTTTTTTGCTTCCCAAGCAACCAGCAAAGTTCTTTGATCTCTCATGGGGGAAAAATAGAAAAGGTAGAGAAAAATTAAAAATAAAAATAAAGCTCCCTGACTGAATGATCATAGCCCACGAATGCAACGAGAAACACACCACGACGTTTGTACAGGTTTTGGAGCTTTTATATACTTGCATGCCTTGTATCGCAGTTACCAACCAAAAAGAAAGAAGAAGAAAAAGAAAGTACTTGAATAAAGAAGACTTTAGATATGGCCCCATGACAATAAAACTGATCTTTTTTCAGTGTCTCTGGTAGGGAAAAAGATGCCTAGCTTCATGGAGTAGAAGGTGGAGATGGTGGATTTGTTGGTGGTTGGGAATGATAATGACAAAGTGGGATCTCAAAATCATGATTTATATTCCTTGAGTTGAGTCAAAATCAAGGCAATTTGATGCAAAAACTGTTACTGTGTCTAGTCAATGGAAGCATGAGGAAAAGAAATTACAGCAGGGAAAAAACCACCACAACCAATTATCCAAAAACAGCACAGCCAAAAAAGTAAAATTATATGATGTTTTTGGGTGCACTAAGACATAACGTGTCCCTATTTAGGAACATGAGGAAACAAAAACGTATATAGCTTTCAGAAAAAGAAAAACAAAAGAGACAAACGAAAGGGACATTCTTCTGTTTACCATTGATTAAAAGTCCAAGGTAAATTAACCTTAAAGTTTTCAGCAAACTATATAATTTAAAGCATTAATGATGACCATTGTTCATCATGGATTACCACTAAAAATCAATCAAAACAAGGCATATTTTTCCCAAGGGTTTAGATCAATTAGGGTTTAAAGAGAAGAAAAGAAAAGCAAAGAAGGAAAGTGGTAATATAAATCATACACACACGACGACAAGATTGTGATCAATGTGTCAACAAAAGTAACAACTATGTAACTTTATCTGATGCACGAGAGAAGAATTTGAGAGAGTGATTACGGGGCGACAAGAGACTATAGCTGGGAAAAGATAGAAAAGAGAGATTAATAGAGATTGAGTGAACAAGGAATTAAGGGGTGGGGGGCTAGGGGGAGAATGTTGTTATAACATGGAGAGTTCTGCCTCGGGATGGGGAGGTGAAGAAGGTGAGGCGAATGATGTCAAGGGGAGCAAAACTTACTTTTTAGGGTTTGCCATGCTTAGTTTGTACTCAATACAAATCAAACTCCTCCTCTCGCGCATGCACCTGAAAATATTCTCCTAAAAAAGAAAACCCCTTCAAAAAAACCAACTCCTTTTGACTGTACCTTCATTTTTTCTTTTTCTTTTTTTATAGAATTATGTAGCATTATTTTATCACCCCACCTTTCTGCATCATGCTCGCATTTGATTAATCTAAGCGAACAGATATTGCAAAAGAGAATAAGATAGTTGGCTTATATGTGCAAACTCCATTATAAGTGGCTTAATTTGTTTGTTTTGCAAACAATTTTATTTAAAATATGCTCGAGGTACTCTTCAAGTTATTTAATACCTTATGGATATTTCTGGCAAATTGAACAATAAAATTAAATCTCAGTGTTAGACATCAAAGTTGCTAGTACTATACCATATAGGATCATCTTATCGAGTAAATAATTAAATTTACACTGCATCCTCCTCTATTGTTTTACATGTTTATTATTTTTTAATTTTTTTTCAACCATCGTTTACAGGTTTGATTTTTACAATTCATGGATGAATGTTACATGTGTGAATGATGATGATGACGACAAGTGTGTTAAAAAATAACTAGGTATAGAAGAAAAGCCAATCGCACAAAATGTTCTTTAGCAACTACTAATTTAATCATAAATTTTTTTGATTAATACATTATCACAGTTAAATTTATTCAAGATGTAGAAAACTGGCTGGTACAAGAAACAATAATGGAAATTTTCCCTACCCATCCACTCTTGGGCTCTCCCAATGGGTATCATCCACTTGGCCATAGCTTTAAACAAAGACATTTGGTAATTAGTTGTGCCAAGAAAAACTGTAGTATAAATCATATTCCATGGTAAAATGGAAACTGATAAGATGGATTTCATTTTCTTTAAAAAAAAAAAAAAATTACTAAGAGCTATATTTTCTCAAAGACGGATTCGGAAGTGTAGTTGCCTGCCAGCCCCACTGAAATCCTATGTCCCTTAAATAAATTTAAATAGTAATTTAAATTTAATTCTTTTATATTTTGCTACTATTAAAAATAAAATAATATATATACACACATATATAAATATTATAGTTTAAATAATAATAATTTTATTGAAAGACCACCATAAATTTAGAAAAATAATAATAGTAAAAATAAAAATGTAACCATCGTATATTCAGCCCATAAATTTTCCTTTCATTTTTTCAAACTTGAAATAATTTTTATAGATAGAGAAAAAAAAACTAAAGAAATAACAAGAAAAAAGTCATTAAGCCAAAAAAAATATTAAGCAAATTCTTTCTTCTTCCAACAAAATATTCAAGCAAGTAATCAATTCTTTTATTTTTATTTTTATATTTGCTCAAGTGATGGAATATTTATTTAATATTTGAATTTTTTTTTATATTGATTAGTGTACTTGTAAAATTAATTTTAATATTATCAATTTCTCCATATCAGTTGAAAGAGTTTTCTTTTTTATTATAAATAAAGATTGTAAAGAATCGATAATTGTTTGATTATATATATAAAGAAATATATATTTTGACAATAAATTTTCTTACAATACTTTGAAACTACGATAACTTGAAAAAAATAATTATAATATATTATCTTTAGTTATGATCAAAATAATTTTTAATGCCTTTTAATTAACTTAAATTTAATATTGTATTTATAAGTTTGCTTCCATTGAATATAAATTTTGGATCTATCCTGACATATAATCACATTAATATCACTCGAAAAATTTAAAAATTTTAATTATAATAATTATATTTGATAATTTTGTTGATGAAAAAAAATTAGTTGTCAAATGGAGAGAAGAGCGAGAGGTGAGAATGAAAAAAAAGAGCGGGGAATCTTGGGAACAGAAGTGCAGAATGTCAGCGAAGGGGATTGTCTAGAAAGAAGTTTCTATTGAGTACGTATAAAGTTGTTTGCCAAAAAAAAAAAAAAAAGCTTTTTTAATTTCCACACATATTAATGATAACCACATGGCAATTAACGAATGGGCAAGTTATTGGCATTCGGCATTTGCCAACAATCCAAAGCGGAGACATCGGCGCTAAAGGAGCTCTGCCTTGGGCCTGCACTAGGGAACACATTCCTTGGGTTTTGCTTTGCTTACCCCCTTCTTTTTTCTTCTTCTCTTTGAAGATTTTGGAAACTGTAAAGGGAAAAGAAATGCCCTTCATATAAAAAGGAAGGCCTTCTTCTTTCACACTCATGATTTTGGGCCATAAGAACGCGTGCCACTATCAAAACAGATTCCCCACGCCTTAACTATTGTACTTAATAATTTGTGCTTATAAATTATATTTATATCATATAAAATTATATTTATATTACATAAAATATAAAAATTTTATATCAAAATTTATTATTATATAAAATTTTATTTTTTATTATATTTTTATATAATTTTTTATTTAATTTTAATTCTTTTCACTTTTACGTCATTTTCATATCATATCTAAAATTATCCAAATTATCATCACCACCAGATCCCAGACTGACTTCTTCTTCTTCTTTGTAGTATTTGGACTGTGAAGAAGGATAAGTGGTCAAAAGCTACACTATAGCACAAACTGTGTCTTTTATTCTTTCATTTCTCATTATTTTTTTATGCTTTTTAACCATCACATGCTCAACTCTATCAATGAAATTAAAAGATAATCACATACTTTATTAATGGTATGACAAAAATAATATAATTAAATTACAACTTACCTTTTTTTAAATGCTTTCTAACTTGAATTTATTTTGGAATCAAACAATGTTATATATTCTACAGATTCTCAATGCACCGAAACTACAAAATGTGGAGTGGGAACATAGATTTCCAAGGTTGGATTGACGATACTGAAGATCTTGATTAAAGGAGTGGGACAAAGAGACACACATGTTTCTACTCATACTGAGATTTCTTAAAGTTGTATGGTCCATGTTGGCTTTCATTCTTTTATCAGGAAAGCAAACATACTTTCTTAGCATCTCTCCAACGAAACCAGAAGTTGAATGACTTTTGATTTTTCAAGTTTCCTCTGTTTCTTCTTTTTTCTCTTTTCATTTTATCAATAATTTTTCCAAGGAAAAATCAATGGAGAGATTAGCAGCTACGATTTCTCCGGCTTAATACATCAAGAGCAACAATGGCATTGTCAATCACAAAAAAAAAGTTGTTGCACTTTCTCTCGCAATCTGATAGTATAAGGCCTAGGAGGCAAGCTTTATGCTTTAATAAATGTGTGGGTGACGGGTATGTTTCAATCATGCAAGGCAACTAGGTCAAAGTCGGTTGTCAGCTTGTGGAGACAAGAAAGACACACCTCCCTCTTCAGGATCTCGAGTTTGCTACCCATCTTACCTTAATTGCAACTATTTACGCTGTAGCATTCGGACTGAGTTTCTTTCTCTGTCCACACCACACATGGGAGCAGGGGGGTTACCTCCTGTAATCCTCTCCCGCAATAAGTGGATAGCAAAAGCCTTTTGCTTTTGTAAATATTATTCAGGCACAAATGGACACAATTTCACCTTTTATGGGGGACTTATTGGACACCCCATTACCAAAGCAGGAAAGAAAAAAAATTACAGCATGAATTGTCCACACCTTATAATAATGTCTCAAGTGTCAGGGCTATGTAACAATATCCTACTTTGAACAGAGCCAGTAACAGGCAATGGAACCAATAAGTTCTTGCAACACAAGAAAGCTGGTCAACGTTGCAACACATGAAAAGAAATTTAAAGCTGCTTATATCTAATGGAAATGACATGTGTCCAAGATTAAAGGAAATAATCAGGATTAGTTGTTTCCCCATAATGTTATATACAGGGCCAACACCTATTCTGACATCTGTTATATGCATGTGCAGAACATTCTTGGTTCTACCATCGGCCAGTAGTAAATTAATCAGATTATATAATTTATTCATCTGATAAGACATTTGTATTAGAAGAATCAAAGTTAAGCAACTGCCATGTTTATATGTGGTTAGTGCACACATATATGCACGAGGGAGATATCTGGTAAGAGGCATCATAGTTTTTCGGCTTTGCTTTTTATGTAACGGGCCTTGCAAAACTTTTTCACACTGAGTAGGAACTCATACTCACCAAATCAAATGGAAGCCTGCCAAATAGTAGCCATCCCAGTCCAATAGTAAAAAGATCCTACCACATCACAATTAGGCTTCCCCATAATTCAAGCGGATAACTGACATAAAAGAGAAAAAGCAAGCATCGATTGGACCAGTAAGTCATGTTGCAGGCCGAGTAGAAACCAACTAAATACCACTAAATTCACAAGAACAACATAATATATATATATATATATATATAAAAGATAATTTTCGTATTCATTGTCAGTAGAGTTTTTTGACTCTACAAGTAAAATTAATATGATTAAATATATCTTTCAAAATATTTAAAAAATAAAAATTAAATAAAATAGGACATATGTAATCATTTTAATCCTGCTTGTAGAATCAAAAAACTCCACTAACAATATATACAATATATATATATATATATATATATATATATATATATATATATAGATAACAGTTGAAACTACTCTGGTTTCACTTACAATTTATCAATTGAGCCATGGGCTGAGAGCCATCAACACAACAAGAAAACTTAAAAAAAAAATACATGCCTAGTACCTTTAATTGCGATATAATTTCTTTTGGGCATTTACATAAGCATGGTGAACCTTAAGTTAAACAAGAGTAAAGATGTGAAACAACTATTGTCTATAGATATATGATTTTAGAAACTAATACTTTATTTCTTTAAGTTTCATATTATAATGAAAGAACGTCAGAACAAGTAACAATTTTATTCACAAAAACAATCTTTTATTAGAATAACTCCTCTACAGAACAATCTCTTTTCAAAAGAATTCCTTTACAAGAATAACATCTTTTAGAAGAGCTCATTCTTCGAACAATTTTTCACAGAACAACTCCTTACAAAATAGCTTTTCTCAGAATAGCTCTTCACAGAACAATTTGTTCTGTAAACAACTCATGTACAGAATAACATGTTTACGGAATAACATTAACATCTTCATTAAATAACACTTTCACGAGAAGAAGTGAAAATAACCCAAAATAAAGTAGGATTCTTAAGTTAATTTTACTATTGGGATGTCTTGAAAAGTTTGCCTTGGTGGATTAGATATGGAAATAGTTAATAATTCTTTTCTTAATCTTTCTTTGAAGTATGAGTGTTTTTTCCTCTTTCTTTCAAAAACATCCCAAAGTTAAACTCTCAGTAGACAAAGCAATAATGTCTTTGTAACTATCAAATTCTTACCATCATACTTATTAATGCTTATGATTTATAACTCATATTCTAGAGACCTATATATAGCTCACAATATTTGATGAAAATGACTTTTGACAAGTTATCTAACTTAGAAACTCTCTCAAATCCTTTTTACATTATTCTCTTTACTTAGCCTTATTCTCAACCTTACTCTTTTCTACTCAACCTTATTCTCAATCTTGCTCAGCATTCTACAATCACCTGCCACCACACTCATTCGTCAGGGTTTGCTCCAGTCTTCCTCTCTGTCGCCTCCTAGTACATCTCGTTTTACTGGTTTGCAACGTTTCCTCTACATAACAAAGAGCTCATTTATATTTTAGCAACTCCAATGAGGAGGTGCAATTGCATTGAGTAAAATAACTTCAATTACTTTGTCGGAAAACATGAAAAGCTCTATTGGAAATCAAAATGTTCACGCCCCTGCCCACATTTAAGAGTCGATTAAGATGATTCAAGCTTCTCAAAAGAGAATGTAAAAGTTATAAGAGACTATCTCCCAACTCACATCTTCTAATGCCATAACATCTCAAGTTTAACTTGTCACATTTGTCATTGGTGGGAATGAGAAAACTTCTAATGGCAACAGAGAAAACTCAACAGATGCACCTGGTCCTGAGAGTGTTGAAAATCTTGTGTGAATAACACCAATGTTGCCGGAACTTTTTTTTTTGCTAAGTCATAGTTTAGTAATAAAAGGTTAGATTACAAAAGTAACCACATACCAAACTAGGGGTGTAATCGAGTTGAGCCAAGTCGATACAGTGAGGTGCTTGAGCTCGAGCTCGACTCGAAAATTTGGTGCTCGATACTCGACTCGAGCTCGGTCGAGTCTTATTTTTTAAACTCGAGCTCGACTCGAGATCGAGTTCGAGCTACTAGAGCAAGCTTAATTAGGCTCGACTATATAAGCTCGATTTTTTGCTCGAACTCGAGCTCGATTCTAAGACTCGACTCGAGCTTGAACTCGCTATTACACTCATTATATAAATATTATTACATAATAATATATATTATTAAAATATATAAAAGCTCGAGGCTCGATTAGGCTCGCGAGCAACTCGAACCGGGTATCTAAGTGCTTGAATTCGACTCGCTTGATAGCTCGAGCTCGAGCTCGACTCGACTAAAATCGAACCGAATTCGAGTTTTACTCGAGTCGAGTCTGAATAACTTACGAGTACCACTGTATCACTTACACCCATAGACTAAACCATTACAAACCAAAAGCACCAATCTGAAAACCAAACATGACAAAACAGGATATCATTCGAACATTACTCGAAAAAAACTACAATACTAACAAAACCCAAAACAAAGAAATAACAAAAGCAAACGAATAATGCCAAGACATTAAGATTTACCATCAGTCTATGAAAGATTCCTTTCAAACTAAGCTCAAATCTAGCCACTCCTATCCTAAGCAAAAATCTTTAATACAACAATGAACACCAAACATTTTTAACATCCCCCTTCACATAACAATCCATAAGTTCATAATACAATACAAATAATCCAACTCTAATTCCTCAGATTGCAGAAAACATGAAACAACAAGGATGTCACGACCCAATACTACTAAAATTAGTACAAATTTTTTCGCTTTTGGAAAATCTTTCTTACCTCCTCGTGACATATTCCTCTAAACTAGTCGGGCTGTGAATCAATATCGATATACCATTCAAACCATTAAGAAATATCACACGTAAACATACATACTGATATCATTTATCATATAATAGAGTGGTCGATATGTTTATACATCACATGATTCTATATTTACATCCCCAAATATTCTTTCAGATACAATACTGTGCTGTAAGCATACTAATACAAAATTCTGTACGTGGTGTATACCTGACAGTCGATAGGAAACAAAGATATCAGCTATGCCGTCTACTCTCTACACCCGCTATCTCTATGGTGGAAACACTGAAAATGGGTGGAAAATGAAAGGGTGAGCTCCACATGCTCAGTAAGACAATAATACAAATGGGTAGATAGCTATACTATCTACATGCTGATAAGAAATCAAGATATATGTGAGCATGAGGTAAAAACAATGATATGCCATATATATAATATCATCTGTTCTAAAACAGGAAATTGGCATATTAAAACATGGAATAATTCTCATGTGAAAACATCTCATGCTCAATGAAATAACACGTTTTAAAATTCTTTATTTTCAAATCTCCGTTATAAAATCACCCTTCTCACAGGGTTACAAATCAATGAAAG
Organism: Firmiana major; assembly: GCA_033439115.1. Taxonomy (NCBI): domain Eukaryota; kingdom Viridiplantae; phylum Streptophyta; class Magnoliopsida; order Malvales; family Malvaceae; genus Firmiana; species Firmiana major. Next base: position 8,500,972 of record CM065899.1, on the reverse strand, counting down.
TCTCATAAAATCTCTCCGTGGGAATAATTAAATCTCAATTGAAATCATAAGAAAATCAGGGCCTGACCCCTCCCTCGGGTCTACCCTGGTCTATCAAGACCAATAGTTATATCATGTGAGACATGTAAACGACTATATCGGTAATATCCAGGACTATGGCTATAACCTCGTGATCCCTGGCACACGGATCCTAGTGTGCGGGGTATCACACCTGAAACGGGAGGTGGGTCATCCTACCCGCCAGAACAGCATAATATCAGGATTGCGAGGGCAAGACTTGCTGTCTCGTGGCTAATGCCACTCCACTCCAACAATCCCCACGGTACAGCGTACTCCGCGTGACATACACGGTACATCGTACTCCGTGAACCCAAGCTTAATCAGGGGTACCTGTAATAGGTCTTATCCACCCATGTCAAGTATGTTTCAGTATGCACGTGTGAGCATATCATCTCACTGTGACACACAGTCAACAGGAGGCTCCAACACGGCTATATGCATATCATATAAATTCCTGTGCGAGCGAAGCTCCAGCACGGCTCCATGCATATTCATGATATCTGAAAACCTCGTGCGAGCGAAACTCTAGCACGATTTCATAAAAATCAATTAAAATCTGCGTACGAGCAGCGCTCCAGTACGACTTAAACTGATTATAAATTCAATTCAAATCCACGTACGAGCATTGCTCCAGTACGGATAAGTATTAAAACTCAGTGAAAACCTCGTACGAGAAAAACTCCAGTACGGTAGTCATATAAAACAATTCTGTAAAATAGTGCGAGCAAGGCTCCAGCACTTTGTGTATGAGTTAAAATATAAAATCCAATGCGAGCAGTGCTCAAGCACGGTTACAACTCATATAACACTGATAGGTGGCTCAATTTTATCAAAACATGTTAAATAAATATCAACTGGCACCTAACCTGTGCCTTTTCACTTAAAACATGTAAACAATAGCCAACTTATCCATAAATTGCTTGAATTAAAGCAATATCATCATGAAAACATTAAAATCATGAAATTCATGCAATTTCATAGCCTTACTACCCTTTTTGAAATTTTCCTAACTGGGGGCAAAATAGTCATTTTTCACTATTTCCATATTTTTTCGTAAAAATTATTATTCTGTTTTCGGGTAGCCTATTGAATTTAACATAATGTAAATCCCCTCAAAATTACGTACAGCTACCTCTAAGTGTTCATAAAATTCCCTTACCTGGAATCACGCGCGAGCTTATCCCGACTCGGTCGTACCAGGTTTCTCAGTCCAATTCGCTCGTCTACGGAGCTGCATATAACCACATATGGGTTCAGTTCAATATACAGATCAGTATTTCACTCTTACTGATCGAATCTAAAGCTCTGGGCTCATTTTTACTCTATTGGGCCCAATTGCACTTTAATGGGCCTCGAACCCCTTTTTCAGCCCGTTTTCACTTTTAAATCCCTTCTTTGGGTTTACTGGGCTCATTTGATTTATCAATAATCATCGGGCTTCGTTCCAAACTCAGTAGATAGCCCGGATACTGTTCACGATAATTACTTTGAAATTTCGAATAAATTTCCTTTTATGCAGAATTAATCCGTAAAATCCCGTAAAATAACCGAAACTTTGCATTACAGAACTCATATTATCGTAATTAAAATATACTTACCCAATATGGTGCGGGATACGAAAATCAGAGCTAAATCGGCTCTCGTTCGGGCTCTGTAGTGACACTGCACAATTATTTAAATCCGGGTCATTTTCCATCAATAAAATATTAAATTGAATTCCCGGGATTTATCCGCAGGTCAATCCCGACCCTCGGTCACTTACCCGAATTTTCGAGTCGTCCCCGGGTACACTTTCTTCCTTTTTTTTCTTTCTTCTTTTTTTTTCCCTTTTCTTTTTCTTTTTTTTTCTTTTTTTTCTTCCTTCTCCTTTTCCCGGCTACGGTGCCGTTTTGGGCATTTCACCGTCGCCGACGTTTTCGACCGTCTCGCCGGCAGCCAGTGGCCTCAACAGAACCGTCTCGGCCAGGGGAAGGCTCGGCTGGGCTGAATCGGCGCTGGAATGCCGCCGTTCGCCGGGACCGACGCGTTTTCTCCCCGAAACTTTCGATCGTCGATTCGCCGAAAATAGCTGCCGTCGGCGCGCGTCACCGGTACCGTTAGAGTCGCCGGGCTCTCCTCTACCTTTTTCGACCTTTGCCAGGGCTCAACGGTCGCTGGTGGCTCGTCGGAGGTATCGGGTTCAGACGAGTCGCTGGTTCCGTTTTTGGTTTCGCGGGTCTTTCTCTCTCCTCGACGGATTTTCAGATTTTTTTGTTTATTATTATTATTATTTATTAATTTATTTATTATTATTTTAATCAATTAAAATATATTAAATAATCCAAATATCTCTTAAATAATCTTTAAAAAAATATTATTAAATTTATTTAATCAATAAATGAATTTATCAGTGTATTTTCGTCTCTCTCGATATATTTTTCGATTCTTTTTGGGATAATTTTTTGAATTAAAAATCCCGATTAATTTCAAATTAATTCCCGTAAATTTCAATAAATTTATATCTAGATCAATTGACCTCGAATTTAAATATTTTCCTCGGTATTGATCCAGATTTCGCAAATTCCATAATTTAACGAAAATTACTTATCGAATTTATACCAAATTTTGATCTTTTGACCATTTTACCCTTGCACGGGTTCGGGACCAAATTGAATCGACTTTCTTTCATCAATCCACAATCTTTTCCCTATTTTCAATTTCCTTATTTTCAGTCACCTCGATTTAATTCCTTAGACAAACTTGTTGCTTCTTTATTTTCCCGATTTATCCATACTCGATTTTACGTAATTTATTTCGTTTCATCCACATTTATCAAATCCGAATCAACCATCTTATGAATCCATTAACATATACTAATGTCATACAATATGGAAATCATAAGGAATATCATACAAAAATTGCGGATCTCACAAAGGATTTCTCTACATAACATCTCTAAACAGCTCTGTTGCTCTATATTGCCACTTAGCAACTCACAATGAAAATTTCACTTGGACATTACAACAAACACACACTCTTCATATTCTCATTAGAGAAATAAACATTTAAATAGTACCACTAGTCACCAGTTAATCATCATACAACAATCTTTTTTTTAGACTTAATCATATTATAATTAATTCACATACTACAACCAAATCCTGCAACTTCCTTTTAAAACTCCAAAATATCATCTCACATATCAACTTTTTCACAACTAAACATGGCCAAAATACTGACAATCACACTGTTAATCTTATGCCTTTTAAAATACTATTATATGATGTTATTCGTCTAAACTCCATCATGAAACAACTTAATCCCATACTGCCTTTAGCCACTTTATTGACTAACTAATGGATAAAAAATCATTCCAAAATTCCATATCCTTTTACATTAAAAGCATTATTCATCCCTCTTGTATTCATGAAAGAATACCATTTCATCCCATTAATTATACAAGTATACAATCTTCAAGGCACTATAAAATGAAACATTACCCATCCCCTTGAATTCTAACATAGAATCCTCTGTTAGAAATATTATTTTGTGGACTAATATTAATTGGTAATTTTATATTTTAATAAAAATCGGCTGATAGTTTAGTCCTGATATGAAACATGCAAGTAAACTCAATTCAAGCTATTGTGATCATGTTAGATATGTGTTTTGCACATCTTATTGGGTCAGTGTGGCAAGGTGGTTGTGTAAACCTTGAAACTCTATAAGCCTTTGATGGGGGACCATTAGGGTTTTAGTAAAGGGTTGTTATAAATATATGGTTAAGTCTCCTCTTCGCTTCTGTTTGTTCGGTATTTACCCATTGAGAGCCACTTGTGGAGAAGTAGAAGAGGAAGACTTGTTAATCATGTCGTCAACTCAAGTTTTAACCATGTCCGCTAAAAAGGTACCGATTTTATTATGAATATTGGTGGCCTAATTTTCACATAAGAACCTTAAAATAAATCCTTTATTTGGCATCAGAGCTTGGTTTAAGTGAATTTAAAACCCCAAATCTAGGTAAATTTATTCTGTAAATTAGGTGATTAGTAATACAAATAATTAAAAGTTTGACCCGATTATGAAAGAATTAGAATGAGTTGATGTGTTCTGGTTAGTTTTTAAAGAAAACAAAACGGGTTAACAATAGGTCTTGTATCATAGACTTTTGATGATATTGTTTGTTATTTTTCTTTAAGGTTTCATTATGTTTTTTACATGGGCTTGGTAAGAAATAACTTTAATTAAATTTAGATAATCTTAATTTGTTGAAAACACATGAAAATCGTATAAAAAAAAGAGGCTAGAATATCTTACAGACTCGTTTGGGTCAGATAACACAGCAGTCGGGTTAAACAGACCCTGCAAAAGGAAGCAGGTGATGCACTGTACAGTGCGTTGTAACCCCACGCATCAGTAGTGGCGCGTGCGGCGTCCTCAGGTGGAGTTTTCGGCCACCATTTTTTTCTGTTATGCTTATAATTTTATTCTATAATTTTTCATGTTGTTTTTGTAATTTTTCAATATTGTTAAATATTTATTATTTATGTTAGTATTTATTTAATGAATTATTAAATGTTGTGCACAAATTTTCTGTGATTTTATTGTATAATAAAATATAAGAGACTGTTATGAACTTTTAGGAAGTATATACTCTCCTTAGATAGATAGTTAGATTTTGTACTCTCAGCCTATATTAGTCCATAAAAAAATAAAATAAATAAATAATAATAATGAAAATAGAATTTTTGTTGAGACTTAGAGCCCTCGATTATAATGCAACACATATTGTTTCGGATCTTATGAAATACATTTGGATCTAGTATTTCATTTTTGGAATAACTTGTTGCATACATTCAGCCAAGTATGCAAGGACTAATTTGGGCTATTACAAAATTCTCGGATTGATTAATTTTTTCATTAATTGATATAAGTGCTTGGTTGCCAAAGTGGCTCATTCGTTGATATTAATGAAATTATTTACTAGATCATAAAGGATATGAGATTGTTATAAATTATTTTATGCAATTGCCTACTTAAAGGGGGTGGTTGCATAGAGTAATTTTGGATACACATAAATCATTAAGATAATTTGTATATCGGTTTAGAAAGTTTATCTACCCAAAGGGGATAGGCTTTTTAAAACTTGGATATTCTTGTATTAGCTTTATGAAAAAGTACCAATTAGTATGTTACATTCTCTGGCCAAAGGGGAGTTTGTAGTGATACACCTAGACTTTTCAATTGTTGTTGGGATATAATGAATTATGTTGTTTACTTATCCCATAATTGCCCATTAATGTATGATTGTTGAATTTTGTTTTGAAAAAGTGACTGTCACCGTAGATAATTCTCTAGCTACTATTGAGGTTCTAAATGGATCCAATTTTAAGAAATGGGATGAGAACTTGCATTATGTCTTGGTGATAACTGAGATTGACATAGCCTTGCGTGTTGATAAGTCTGCTGCATTGTCCGATAAAAGTATCGATGAGTAAAAGAAGTTCTATGAAAGGTGGAATAGAGCTAATCGCATGTGTTTATGCACTATTAAGGAAACTGTTTATGAGCACATGTTGGGTGGTTTGGATACCATTGAAAATGCCAAGAAGCTTTCTAATACCATAGAAGGGAGATATAAAATATCAAGCAAGTCTGAGGTTGGGAACCTTATGAATGAGCTGATGAGTATCAGTTATGACAGTGTTATTGGAGTTAGAAATTTTATCATGAAGATAGTTCATATTCAATCCAAACTTAAATCCAATGACATAATCCTTCTTGACAAATTCGTAGTTCATCATATTCTGAATATCTTACCTACTGAATTTACCCAAATCAAAACAGTGTACAATACTATGAATGACATCTGGAACATTGATCATCTTATTTCTAAATGTGTTTCTGAGGAAGAAAAACTCAAGAAAGAAAATAGTGAGAGTGCCATGCTAACTGTCCATTCTAAACCACATTTTGCCAAAACTCCTAAGAGACCTGGGAATTTCAAGTCCAATGCTTCTAATAGAGTCCAGTATTGTAACAACCCGAGTTTACGGACATTTCGATTGGGCTACAAGTCGATCTTATGTCAAAATAATACTCCGTCTGATTAATTTTTTTCTTTCTTAGTAACAAAATATGTTCAGATTCCCCATACACATCTCGTATGCATTACTATATTTATAAAAATTTTAGATACAAAAGAATTTCTTATAACTAGGTATACTTTCAACGCAGAAAAATACTCCGCGAAACCATAGCTGTGCGACATGCCTTACTAATAGAAGCATTTAAGTTATTGTTGGGACTCTGTGGAGGAAAGTAATGGGTGAGATCAACATGCTCAGTAAGAAAAACACGTGGCAGATAGATAAATACACTACCTACCTATATACTTATGTCACAAAAGAGTTTCTCGTAAAATATATTGTAAATTTTCAGTTCAATAAAATCAGAAATGGAAATCCACAAATAGTATCTTCACAGTCTATTGTAACAATTTCACAATTTTGAAACTTCAAGTAGTGAAATACACAGTTTCAAATCACAACACAATTCACATTTTCATTTCAGAAATTCCAGATAGGCGAGGCAAGGCATTTCACACTATATTAGATACCCGAAGTGACAATTGGCCAATGTCGGTGACTCAGGGCAATTCACGGGCTAGGTGTGCCGGGTGCCGTGGGAGTGGTCAGCTACCCAAACGACGCACACAATACACTATTTTCTAGTAACACGGTACATCGTACACACATGCACACAGCATGGTACATCGTACTCCATGGACCTCGACATCATTCACCATTCAGTATAATTTTACTATTTACAATTCCATATTATTTCACTGTCACCTTTTGGCCTCAAATCATGTGCAAGCAGGTAGTGCAAGATCACACAACAATAGACACCTGACAGGCACAGTTTTAACATCAAAACGCTTTAAATCACGTGCAACCTGGTAGTGTAAGATCACACAGCAATACATGCATGACTGACACGGTTTTAACCTTAAATACTTTAATCTCGTTTCAGCTCATAAAATAGAGTAAAATGGGCTGGTCTTGCTCTTTTTCACAAAACATGATTTTTCAGTATAATTTTGAAATTTTTAGATTTTTCACAAATAATTTTAAAACTACTCAAATATTTATATAAACAGGCTCGATAATACTATACTAGAAATCATGTTGTTTTTACAGAGTTTTAAAACTCTTCCTTAAATTTCAAAGCGTAAAATCAGCCTAAGGTTTTCTATAATTCAGGCGACTAAAAATTTCTGTCCTAAAGTTCGCAATCTCAAATACCAAAAAAAATATATGCAAATATTTTTAACAATTCACGAATATTTTTCTACAGTAGAAATATAGCCTAAATTTATATCTACAAAGTATAAAAAAAATACGTGCAATTTATCTCTAGCAGCACATGAAATTTTTCTTACTTCGATGTATGCCCGCAGTCCACAATGCCTTTAGTGACTGGAGTTTGTGGGCTCGGTCTGCTTGGGTTATTTCCACCAGAATTTTGTACCAGTATTTCACAAATTGCGAACTGATATTTTCGACTATCTTTTCACCGGGTTTTTACCAAATTCTTTACGTCCTTTTCTCTATTCCAAATATATATATAATTATATATATAAATCTTTTTTTTATTACTGTTCACCCTCTTTTAAAATATATATATATATATTTCCTTCTCGCCATTTCCTTTTCTTCTCATTTCTTCTTCTTTGCTGATCGCCTGAGACACTGTTCCTATTCTTTCCTTTCGTCGGCACAACAGTTCTTTCTCCCCTGATTGTATTCCGTCGAGCACCAGCAGTTCCTCTGAGCATGTCATTTTCGGCTACCCGTTTCCAGCTCCACCATTGGCCACTACTCTGACATCCTCTGTTTCGGTTTCACCTCTGTTTCGGCCACCGTCGACTTCCAGCCTTCCTCCACTCTCTCAACTGTGCCTTCCGTCACACATCCTCATCAGCGTAACATAGTTTTCTAGCTTCCACCCTTAACACCCTTCTCGGCCTTTCCACACCGTGACTCCCTTTGTCGAAAAGGAGCTTCCCCTGTTCTCGGCTTCAGTTCTTCAATCCAGCCTTTCCCTTGGCCTTCGACTCGCCTCTGTTCAGATTTCTCGGGAACACCTCAGGGGACACCGATTCCAGCCATTTTATGTTCCAGTCATTGTGGATGAAATGATTGCAATCGGACATAAAGTAACAAGTCTATGGATGATTATGAAATTAAATTTATAACTTTGGAAGAAGAATATCTGGATAAGTAGGGATGTGAAACGGAGGAAGTCAAGGAAACTCATAGGATGTACTGAGATCCTCGATCGAGTTGAGTTTGCTTCACCAAATGTTATTTTGAAGAAGTAGTGTGTAAGGCGCAACTATGAGAATATGAGATATATACTCTCGAGGTTACTAAGAAAATGACAAGGTAAAGAGAATGACAGAAAAGTGATGTACTAAGGAAGCAATGAGAGTGATAGAGTAAAGTCACTGTAACTGAAAAGATGAATCACATAACTAAAAGTATAAGTGAAGGTCACACTACTTATGTGATCGATAAAGTTAGGGTCTGTTCAGATTAAAAAAAAAAAAAGACACCCCAGTAAACAGAGAGTTTTTCGACACATATTCGGATGATATATCAGAATTACTACTCAATTAGAAGATGAAGTTTGAAATTGATTTAACAGTGATATCAAATTAATTATGCAGACCACTGTACTGAATAGCTTTGATTGAATTAGAAATGCTAAAAATTAAAAAAAAATGAAAACAATTATAAGGATTACATGAAAAGGAGATTATCGGACCAAGTGATTCACTTTGGTGTGAACTGACATTAATTGTTAAGGAGACTCGGAGTCTTCTAGGTCACGATATGTCAAGAACGTGAATTAATTGGATTCTCCCAAAGCAGAAATTATAGATCAGTGGGAAAGACCCAAAACCCTTAAAGATGATTCAGAGTTTGAGATATAGGGAGACCTTGGAATATGAATTACATATCGAGTCTAAAGATTGTAAATTACTCAACCTTATCTTTCAAATGTGAGACTTAATTGGAATAAGGAAAGAGTTCTGACGTAATTGATGTATGAAATGAGACAAGTTTAAAATATGATAGATTTTGAATAGAAGTTACATTGGAATAAGAGGTGTATGCAAAGTAAGAATATCTCTGTTATGTGAAGTGATTCAGAATCAAGTGATATGAATTGAGAATAAGTTCTGACTAAAGGATAAATGTGAAATTGTGATAAATTATGGTATCATACTTTCTATTGGGACCGAATCTTGAATCCTTATATCCATAACCAGTTTATGTGGTCAAGTTTGATGGCTAAAAAAGGTATTTCAAAATACCTCCCCGCCTGAGAGACTTGACAGCGTCTAAAAGTACCCTAATCTATAACCTATAAATTGAAATTAACAGTCGTCATATTCGTGTTAGAAGTCAAGATACCATTACTTGTGAAGGTGAAGAAATGAATTTCATTCTAATGTAATTGTATGAACTGTGGAATATGAATCAATGATTAAATATCAAGTGCAAAGAAATGTTATGTAGGAATATAGATTTTAGTTAGTAATTGAAAATCATCAGTATAAAATTTATCATTGTATATTGTAAGATTTTCTATTAGCTAGAATCAATCTTGTATTTAAAGAGGATAATTGCTTAATTTGAAGTGATTTTGGTGTAGTAAAAGAAAGAGAAAAGTATCTCAACTTGAGGATATAAATAGATAATTATTCAAGTCGTTGCAGGACAATCTCTAAACTTCTACATGGAGTGCTATTAATTTGTGATAATGGTTCCAAAGATTGAGGAATCAATGAGACTATGTGATGTATGTGATTGGTATTTGGAGTTGTGATCTTGATATGAATTTTATTATTTGGAGTTATAATAATTGAGATTATCGACTGATTTTTTCTATTGTTCCTAAGCTCTAACTTTTAGTTGGAATTAATAGTGTATTTGGCTAATCGAAACTTTTGGACTATGATATTATAAGCTCTGCGAAGAGTTTCATCATCATCTATAATTGATCTATGAGACTTGAAAGCTATTAATATTTGAGATTAGAGATAAGTTGGATACTCATAGATTTATGTTTGAATTTGTTGGGTGTGAAAAAAATTTATGTTTATTACAAATTTCTGTTATATTGATTTCATCTTTATCGTAGTGTATGATGGGCAACTGATGATAAATATTCTGATACAGTGAAAAAGAAAAGAAAATCAATATCCAATAAGTATATTATGATATATTGGGTAATAAAGAAGAAATTATATATCATTTTTGAATATATCATTTGTGTTATTTCTTTAAGAATATATCATTTTTGAATATGTAATTATGATATATTAGGCAATAAAGAAGAAATTATACGATTTTGAGTACAGTTAATCTAATTGTGTACCGACTAGTTTTAAGGTACCGAAATAAGAACTGAGGTAAATTCTGAATAAACCAAATGAAATTAAGTTAAACAGACTAAAAATATGAACTCAGAACTCGAAAATATAAGGAGTCCAAGAAGGGAAGTTAGTCCGAAAATGATAATCGAAAATTACTCTATATTGGCAATTTACCTCAAAAATATCGAAAAATATATATTTTCGGAAGGACAAATAAATACGATAAAATAGAATGTACATATTTTTTTGTAGAAATAAATTAAATAAAACATATGTACAAGGGTGTGTAAGTATTAGTGTATAAAATATACTATGAGGATAAAATATTATTATAATAATATTAAATACTTAATTTTAGTATTGTTATTATTATTATAATAATATTTTAAGTTTTAAGATATTTTAGGGTATTATATGTAAATTTTTGAGATATATATATATATTATAATATATATATAAATAAAATAATAAAATAAAAATCTAAAAAAAAAGAAATTGGAAGCTGGAAAGCACGAGGAAACCTGAGAGCCGAAGACCCGACCTCTGCCCTCCTTCCTTTGGCAAGTCACAACCGACGAGACGCGCGAGGGACGACCGGCGAAGGACGACCGGCACCTAGGGAGTGACTGGACGCCGGTACACGCCGTAAGAGCTGCCGAAAAGGGAGATCGACGAGAGAGGAACCCGCAAGAGAGAAGGGAAAAACGGCGACCACCGGAGCCGATTCGACCTCAGCCCTGCCAGCCGAAGCTTTCCCAGGTTGAGGCGCACCGAACGGTGGCCAAACCACCTCGAGAACCGATCAGCAGCATCGGCAACGACAAAAATCCACCTGAACCGGTTCAGACCTGTTCAGTGTGAAAGGGTCTGAACAGGTCCGAACCGGTTCAGTCAAAGGAGAGAGAAAAAAATTTTGAAAAAAAAATTTAGTGCTACCCCGGCACAGAAGTAGACTTGTAAGTGGTCGAAAATTGGTCGATTTATTTTTCGGATGATTAATTTGAATTTATATCAGACCAGAATTAACTGGTTTAAAAATATATTGTTGTGTAACGGGAAAAAAAATAGTAAGCGACGTGTACGAGTTTGAGCGGATCTCAACTTACGTGCCCCCAAGGAAAGATTCGGCTCCCGAGGATACATCCGGAGCCAATTAGACTGCGTGATCCGGAGAGGTCAAGAATTAAAATTCGCAGTCGATACATTTCGAGATAAGGGATTTCGTAAGCTCTTAGAGATAGATGTACGTATTTTCATCGTCGTTTACATTCACTTAAATTCCGTATAGAGTATAGATATGAAATTTCTGGATAGTACCCAAATATGAAAAAATTACAAAAATACCCCTAGACTCAAGAATTTTTGAAAATGCATAATGTGCATGAACTTGACATTTTACATGTGAAAAAGAGGTTTTGTGAAACTAAAATGATGGACTAGCTCACGATTTGAATAGTTGCATTAAATTGCATGTTTTTCAGAATTTTATCTTTGATGAGTAATTTGATGAGAATTATTTTCTCTCACTCAAGTGGGTACTACCTTCTGTGGTTGAGGTTGGTTTGTACACCCCTTATGTGCATCGAGCCATCTATCAATTTTGAGATTAAAGTAGTGCTGGAGCTTTGGTCGCACTAAATTTTATATGTTTTATGCATGATGACGTGCTGGAATTTTGCTTGCACTAGTTTGTGATTTTGTGATGTGCATAAAACTGTGTTTGGAGACGTCGTGTAGGCTGTGTGAGCTTGCACTGTTCCTTGCACGTGATTTGATAAGGTCGTGCTGGAGCCTCATGTAGACTGTGTGTCACACCGATTTGGTATGCTCGCACGTGCATTTTTTGAGACTCGGTATTGATATAGCTGAAGATAGGATGATAAGACTCGTTGGACGGGCACTCCTAATCTCGTTGATTTCAGATATTATGGTTCACAGAGTACAATGTACCGTGTGGACACACATGGAGTACGACGTATCGTGTTTGTTTGCTGTTTGATGGGTAGACTGACCCCCTGCCCTCAGCCATCCGGGGACATTCGTGCACACCTGATCAGTGATTGCATGGAGTCCAGTGACTATGGCCATATGTCTATTTGTTTCCATATGCTCTGCTTTGTCTCCATACTTATATGATTTCTGATTTAAATTCTAAGATTTGTTATTTGTCTCCTATTTGATTTAAATCAGATTTATGAGAACATGTGTTTTGAGAAATTCGTTTGTGATATGACATGACTTTAAGAAAGCATACATGTGTGGTTTTGTGAATTCGGTTGGGATTGAGAAAGTAAGGATTTTTTACATGACATGATTCACGAGCATATAGGTAGTATAGTTATCTACCTGCTAGCGTGATTCTTACTGAGCGCGTTGTAACTCACCCCTTTTTTTCCCTCCACTCCACAAAGTTACTCCAGTAGTAAGTGCTGCAGATAGTCCTGAGCAGTTGAGAGCCTACACTCCATTGTGCGCAAAGGTATACACCTCTTTTGATTTCGTATCTAAACTTGTAAGGCACAGTTAAGTATATAAAGAATTACTGAGATGTAAACGTATGTATGTAAATACATATATGAATAAAGAAATTCAATTATCATGTACGGTTTATATTTAAGTGTATATGGTTAATATCGGCTCGTATGCCTAACCATCAGAGTGTTGTCTGCTCCGTTATATGTGTGGTATGAATGAATACTAATCATTTAAATGTGGAAACGGGGTGTGACAGAAGTTGGTATCAGAGCAGGGTTGGTCTGAATACGAGTCGGTATAAGTCATTAGGAAAGTTTACATCTCTTTGGTATTGTGCCTTGTTTAGATACAAATATGTATGCCGGGCTGTTAGTGTGATATGAATTGATTGTGTGTGAATGGAAAATCATCAGTATGACTGATAGACACTGCAGTCGAGGGGAAAGTTCTCGATCTCGATGGCAGAGAGATAGGCCCGAGAGACGTACTGAATCATCTTCTGGCCATGCCTCTCAGGATCCAGTAGAGACTACTGAGATACGCATGGTGAGGTTAGAGCGGACTGTGGAGAGTATGACATAGTTGTTTAGACGGGCGATGGCTAGATTGGAGAGTCTGTAGGGTATAAGTGAACCTGCAGCAGCCCCTGCCACCCCTGTACCCCACACCGCTGATCCCTCTAGTTCTGCCTGACTTATTTCGACACCACCCCCGCCTGTACAGCCTAAGGTAGCACCTCCACTTGTTAGACCTCCGGTACTACCACCAACCCCAACAGAGCCTCATAGAGCTCCCCATGGGAGAGCTAACGAGGTAGGGCATAGTTGTGAGTAGACAGGATGACATAGTTCTAGAAACTTGAACCTCCATCGTTTAGTGGGGTCAAGGATCCGGTAACAGTAGAGAACTGGGTAAACAGATTAGAGGAGTTGTATGGGTACTTCGAGTGTTCCCAAATCGAGTAGGTGGCCTTTGCTACATTTGTGTTGGAAGGCGAAGCGGAACATTGGTGAAAATTCGCCTAGCCTATATTGAGGACCTGGAACCAAGTAGTGACTTAGGAGATTTTTCTATATGCCTTTTGGAGGTAATATATTTCGGAGACAGTTAGGAGACGGCTACAGAAGGAATTCTTTTGTTTGACCTAGGGTAGCCGATCAGTGGACGAGTATTGGTCCCAATTTTTGTCTCTGGGAATGTATGATCCTGACACTATGAGTAGTAAAAATAGAAAAGTTAGAAAATTTTATGGATGGGTTGATACCGTCCACCATAGCTAGATTAGCTCTTTTGGATATTTTGACTTACGAGGAGGCAGTGTGCAGAGCTCAGTTGTGTGAACAGGATTTTGAGCAGCATGCCCCTGAATTTGTAAGTTCAGTAAGGACAGAAAGAGAACTGTAGAGTACAGAAGTTTAAGAGAATGGAATAGGTCGTTTAAGAAACGACCAAAGTTTGGAAAATTTCGGGGTAAGACAGTGAAGCCCTCTATTCTGCCAGTTTCAGCTCCGTCCAGAGGTATAGAAATGGTGAACCCCGACCTATTATTGAGCCATGTAGTGTATGTGGGAAATCTCGTGGTGGTAAGCGATGTTACCAAACATCTGTAGCATGTTTTAGATGCAGAAAGACGAGCCACTTGATGTGAGACTGCTTGGAATCTACAGTCCTTATTCTGCAGAGGCGAGAGGAGCCACAGAAAGCTCCTATTGTAACCCACCCCAGAGAAGGAAGGTCACAGCTGTAGAAAAGGGGAAGCAGACTCCTGGCCAGGGACATGTGTATACATTAGATCAAGACAAAGCAGATGCTTCGTCTAGTGTGGTTAATTGTACTATCTTGGTATTTAATCTTAAAGCATTTGCATTAATTGATCCTGCTGCCACGCACCTAGTTATATCCCCCTCATTTGCAAAGAAATTATCAAATTTTGTGAAGCATGTGCCATTAGGTAGAAGACTGTTAATTAGCACACCCTTAAGAGATAGTCAAGTGATTGAAGTGGTGTGTAAAGATTGTGAATTGAAAATATGTGATAAGAGCATGACAACAGATATCATCCTATTAAATATGTTTTATGTTGATGTAATATTGGGAATGGATTTGGTTGGCTATAAATCATGCTATCTTAGATTGTGATTCTAAGGAAATAATGTTTTCTCAGGTAGAGGAAACTGAGAAACATGTTACAAGATTTTCTAAAATTGATCTGAGGTCTGAGTACCATCAGTTGAGAATCCGGAGAAAGGATGTACCCAAGACGGCTTTTCGTACTCGTTATGGTCATTACGAATTTTTGGTGATGCATTTCGGGTTGACTAATGCCCTTGCAGCGTTTATGGCTTTGATGAACGATATGTTCAAGCCATACCTGGACAGATTTGTTATCGTTTTTTATCGATGACATTTTGATATATTCGAAGTCTAGGAAAGATAATGAGCAGTACTTACGGATTGTGTTACAAACCCTCCGGGAGAAGGAATTATATGCTAAACTCAGTAAGTATGACTTCTGGTTGGAACAAATATCAGTTATGGGCCATGTAGTATCGATGGACGAGGTATCAGTGGATCCGTCTAAGATAGAAATTGTAGTACAGTGGGACAGGCCCAAGACAATTACTGAGATCTGGAGTTTTTTTGGTTTAGTTGGGTATTACAGGAGATTTGTAGAGGATTTTTGAAATTGGCTACTCCTCCGAACTCTTCTCACTCGAAAGAGTGTTGTGTTTGAATAGGATGATGCTTGTTAGAGAAGTTTTTAGGAGTTGAAGCTCCGCCTGACTACCGCATCGATTCTCACCATACCTACCAGCTCAAGAGGTTTCTCTGTGTATATTAATGCTTCACACTAGGGATTAGGCTGTGTAATGATGTAGGATGAGAAGGTAGTTGCCTATGAATCCCGTTAGCTGAAGAATCATGAGAGGAACTACCCGACCCATGATTTGGAGTTGGTTATCGTAGTGTTTGCACTTAAAATATGGCGTCATTATTTATACGGTGAGAAATTTCATGTGTATACCGATCATAAGAGCCTCAAGTACCTGTTTTCACAAAAGGAATTGAATATGAGGCAATGAAGATGTTTAGAGCTTCTAAAGAACTACAACTGTAAGATCTTATACCACCCAGGTAAAGCTAATGTGGTTACTGATGCATCGAGTAGAAAGAGCCTTGGGATGGTATCTCATATGATGATCAGGGAATACGAGTTGCTAGTAGAGTTTGCGAGCCTCAACTTATATGTGACCTCTTCTGATACTGAGACCTATTGTGAAATAGCTAGTCTGAGGTTAGAACCAGAGTTGGTTGACCAAATCAGACATGCTCAGCGAGTGGATCGCTTGTGTATCGAAATGGCTAGTCAAATATAGATGGGTACCGATGCCGACTGGGAGTTGAGCACTAATGGGTTACTGAGGTTCAGAGGTAGAGTGTGTGTTCACGATGATTCGCAGTTGAGGATACTGATTTTGGCAGAAGCTCACTCTTCGAGGTATACCTTGCATTCGAGGAGCAGTAAAATGTACTAGAACCTTTGAAAAGTTGTATTGGTGGTCAGGTATGAAGAGGGATATCGCCGTGTATGTTGCTTGATGTCTGGTATGCCAGTAGGTTAAGGTAGAGCATCAGAAGTCTACAGGGTTATTGTAGCATCTACCTATACCGACATGGAAATAGGAACATCTCACAATGGATTTCATCATGGGTTTACCAGGGACTAGAAGGAACCATGATTCTATTTGGGTGATCGTTGATCGATTGATGAAGTCAACTCATTTATTAGTTATGAAGGCTACAGATACTCTACCTGTATTGGTGACTCTGTATGTACGGGAGATTGTAAGGCTACATGGCGTTCTAGTGAGTATTGTGTCTGACAGGGACTCCTGCTTCACTTCCCACTTTTGGAAACATTTTCAGGAAGCTATGGGAACCCAATTGAGTTTCAGTACAGCTTTTCATCCTCAGACAGATGATCAGTTAGAGAGGACCATTCAAACTCTAAAGGACATGTTGAAAGCTTGTGTGATAGACGTTAAAGGCTCCTAGGATGATCATTTGCCATTACCCAAATTCGCCTACAACAACAGTTATCACTCGAGTATTAGAATGACAACTTATGAAGCATTGTATAGTCGCAGGTGTCGTTCTTCCATTGGATGGGAAGAGGTGGGTGATCGAAAGATATTTGCTCTGATCTGGTGAAATAAGTCTCTGAGGATGTCCAGTTGATATGTTATAGATTGAGGACAACTCAAAGCAGGCAGAAAAGCTATGCTGACACGAGGCGTAAACCTCTAGAATTCACTATGGGTGAATCTATATTTTGAAGGTTTCTCCCTCTAAGGGTATTATGAGGTTCAGAAAGAGAGGTAAATTGAGTCATCGCTATATCGGACTATTTGAGATCTTAGACCGAATGAGAGATAAAGCCTATAGGCTAGCCTGACCCCTGAGCTAGCAGGCATCCATAATGTCTTCCACATCTCCATGCATCGAAAATATCATCCGGATTCGGCACATGTAATTCAGTAAGAGCCATTGAAGCTCAAGGAGAATATGATGTATGTGGAGAAGCCGATTCAGATATTAGATAGGAAGGAGAAAGTACTACGGTCTAAGATGATTCATCTAGTCAAGGTTCTCTAGCAATACCACACCCCTGAGGAAACTACTTGAGAATTAGAGAGCCTGATGCGTGAGAGGTATCTGCACCTATTCGAGAGCTGAGTATTGGTCAATTTGGAGGACCAAATTTTTTTAAGTGGGGGAGAAAATGTAAGACCCGAACTTTGTGTTATTTCTTTAGGAATATATCATTTTTGAATATGTAATTATGATATACTAGGCAATAAAGAAGAAATTGTACGATTTCAAGTACAATTAATCTAATTGTGTACTGACCAGTTTTAAAGTACCGAAATAAGAATTGGGATAAATTCGAAATAAACCGAATAAAATTAAGTTAAACGGACAGAAAATATGGATTCAGAACTCAAAAATATAGGGAGTCCAAGAAGGGAAGTTAGTTCGAAAATGATAACCGAAAATTACCCTATATTGGCAATTTACCGCGGAAATATCGAAAAAAATATATTTTCGGAGGGATAAATAAATGCGTTAAAATAAAATAGAACGTACATATATTTTTGTATAAATAAATTAAATAAAATATATGTACAAGGGTGTGTAAGTATTAGTGTATAAAATACACTATGAGGATAAAATATTATTATAATAATATTAAATACTTAATTTTAGTATTGTTATTATTATTATTATAATAATATTTTAAGTTTTAAGATATTTTAGGGTATTATAGGTAAATTTTTTAGATATATATTATAATATATATATATATATATAAAAATAGAAATCTAAAAAAAGAAAGAAACTGGAAGCTGGAAAACGCGAGGAAACCCGAGAGCTAAAGACCCGACCTCTGCCCTCCTTCCTCCGACGAGTCACGACAGACGAGACGAGCGAGGGACGATCGACGAGACGCGCGAGGGACGATCGACACCTAGGGAGTGACTGGACGCCAGCACGCGTCGTGAGAGCTGCCGGAATGGGAGATCGGCGAGAGAGGAACCCGCGGGAGATAAGGGAAAACGACGACCATCAGCGCTGATTCAACCTCAGCCTTGCCAGCCGAAGCTTCCCCAGGCCGAGGCATGCCGAACGTTGGCCGAACCACCTCGAGAACAGGCCAATAGCGCCGACAACGACAAAAATCCACTTGAACCGTTTCAAACCGGTTCAGTGTGAAAAGGGTTTGAACCGATCCGAACCGGTTCAGTTAAAGGAGAGAGAAAAAAATTTTGAGAAAAAAATTCAGTGTTACCTCGGTACAGCAGTAGACTGGTAAGTGGTTGAAAATCAGTTGACTTATTTTTCGGATAATTAATTTGAATGTATATCAGACCGAAATTAACCGATTTAAAAATATATTACTGTGTAGCGAAAAAAAACAGTAGGCGACGTGTACGAGTTTGAGCGGATCTCAACTTACGTACCACCAAGGAAAGATTTGGCTCCCGAGGATACGTCTAGAGCTAATTAAACTGCGTGATCCGGAGAGATTAAGATTTAAAATTCGCAGTCGACACATTTCGAGGTAAGGGATTTTGTAACCTCTTAGAGATAGTTGTACGTATTTTCATCGTTGTTTACATTCACTTAAATTTCGTATAGAGTATAGATATGAAATTTCTGGATAGTACCTAAATATAAAAAAATTACGAAAATACCCCTAGACTCGAGAATTTTTAGAAATGTATAATGTGCATGAACTCGACATTTTACATGTAAAAAAGAGATTTTGTGAAACTAAAATGATGGACTAGCTCACGATTTGAATATCTGCATTAAATTGCATGTTTTTCAAAATTTTGTCTTTGATGAGTAAGTTGATGGGAATTATTTTCTCTCACTCAAGTGGGTACTACCTTCCGTGGTTGAGGTTGGTTTGTACGCCCCTTATGTGCATCGAGCCATCTATCAATTTTGAGATTAAAGTAGTGCTGGAGCTTTGCTCGCACTAAACTTTATATGTTTTATGCATGATAACGTGCTCGAGTTTTGCTCGCACTAGTTTGTGATTTTGTGATGTGCATAAAATCGTGTTTGAAGACGTCGTGTAGGCTGTGTGAGCTTGCACTGATCCTCGCACGTGATTTGATAAGGTCGTATTGGAGCCTCGTGTAGACTGTGTGTCACACCGATTTGATATGCTCGCACGTGCATTTTTGGAGACTCAATATTGATATAGCTGGAGATGGGATGATAAGACCCGTTGGACGGGCACTCCTAATCTCGTTGATTTCAGATATTGGGGTTCATGGAGTACAATGTACCGTATGGACGCACATGGAGTACAATGTACCATGTGGTATGACATACCGTGTTGTTTGTTTGCTGTCTGATGGGTAGACTGACCTCTTGCCCTCAACCATCCAGGGATATTCATACACACCTGATCAGTGATTGCATGGAGTCCAGTGACTATGGCCATATTTCTATTTGTTTCCATATGCTCTGCTTTGTCTCCATACTTATATGATTTTTGATTTAAATTTCGAGATTTTTGATTTGTCTCCTATTTGATTTAAATCAGCTTTATGAGAACATGTGTTTTGAAAAATTCGTTTGTGATATGGCATGACTTTGAGAAAGTATACGTGTGTGGTTTTGTGAATTCGGTTGGGATTGAGAAAGTAAGGATTTTTTGCATGACATGATTCACGAGCATGTAGGTAGTATAGTTATCTACCTGCTTGCGTGATTCTTACTGAGCGCGTTGTAGCTCAACCCTTTTTTTCCCTCCACTTCACAGAGTTACTCCAGCAGTGAGTGCTGTAGATAGTCCTAAGCAGTTGACAGCCCACACTCTACTGTGCGTGAAGGTATACACCTCTTTTGATTTTGTATCTAAACTTGTAAGGCATAGTTAAGTATATAAAGAATTACTGGGATGTAAATGTACATATGTAAATACATATATGAATAAAGAAATTCAATTATCATGTACGATTTATATTTAAGTGTATAAGGTCAATATCAGCTCGTATGCCCAACCATCAGAGTTTGGTGGCCTGAAATGAAACAGGATGTTGCAAAGTTTGTAGCTAAGTGTTTGATTTGTCAACAGATTAAGATCGAACACCAAAAGCCAACGGGGTTACTTAAGTCTCTTATAGTGCATACTTGGAAATGGGAGCACATTACCATGGACTTAATTATGGGTTTACCAAGGACCCGAAAGGGGCATGATGCAATCTAGGTGAGTGTAGATAGATTAACTAAGAGTGCCCAGTTCTTGGCCATTAAAAGTACAGACTCTTTAAGTTCCTTAGCAGAGTTGTATGTGAAGGAGATAGCTCAGTTGCATGGGGCTCATGGGATGATCATTTGTCTCTTGCAAAGTTTGCTTATAACAATAGCTATCATGCTAGCATCGGGATGACACCATATGAGGCCTTGTATGGTAGAAGATGTAGGTCTCAATTGGCTTGGGAAGAAGTGGGTGACAGAAAGATTTTGGCTCCCAATTTGGTGGAACAAGCAGCAGAAGGTGTTCGGATAATCTGTGATAGACTTAAGGCCGCACAAAGTCGGCATAAGAGTTATGAGGATAAGCATTGGCGGCCACTTGAGTTTCAGATTGGGGACTCCGTGTTTCTGAAAGTATCCCCGAGCAAGGGTATTATGAGCTATGGAAAGAAGGGGAAATTGAGTCCTCGCTTCATTGATCCATTTGAGATTCTAAAGAGAGTGGGAGACGTAGCCTACAGACTTGCCTTACCACCGCAGCTTTCTGAGGTACATAATGTCTTCCACATCTTGATGTTAAGGAAGTATAATCCAGATCTCTCACATATTATTGAGTATACGCCCTTGAGCATTTAATAGGATATGAGCTACATTGAGCAACCTATCTGGATTTTGGATAGAAAGGAAAAATGTACTTCGATCGAAAACTATTTCTCTGGTAAAGGTTCTCTAGCAATACCATTCGGTTGAAGAAGCTACATGGGAGCTAGAGAGCCTCATGAAGGAGAAGTACCTTCATCTATTTTAAAGGATCAAGATGAATTTGGAGGACCAAATTCTTTAAAGGTGAGGAGAATGTAAACACTGCAAAATTTTCTGTACTTAATTAGACAATAAAATTAAATGAAAATGTGTTATAAGAAAAAATATATATTTTTGTTAAATTGAAAATGTATTTAAAAATAATAAAAATAAATACAAAATTATATTATATATTTGTTATTTTGAAAATGTAATTTAAAAAAAAATAATATATATAATAAAAAAATAAAAAATATATATAAAGTAAAAAAAAGAAACGAAAAAAAGGAAAAAGGATCTCTGTCGCGCGAAAGTTGCGCGACAGAGAAAGGGAAGGGGGATCGGGTTTTCCCGATCCTCCCAAAATTTCTCCTCGGTGAGGAGACAAGCGAGAGGCCGAGAGGTGGAGAAGACCACCACGACGCTGACACAACCGCAAATCCGGTGAGGGAACGATGGCCGACGAGTGAAACAGAAAAGAAAAGAGAGAGAGGAAACCGAGAGAGAAGAGAAAGAGAAGAAGAGAAGGAAAGGGATAGAAGCGGCCGGAATGGAAGCGAGGAGCGACGTCGGCCAACCCAGGAAGAAGGAGGTGACCATCGGCGACCCCGAGAGCAGCAGGTCGGCGAGACAAAAAAGAGGGGCGACGCCGTGGAAAGAAAGGGCCAAACCGACCACTTTCCGGTGAGCCCAGGCATAACCACCACCAAATCCATGCGTCGCGCGGTCAGACGAGCGGCTGGGAGTGAAAGCCAGCGAGGAGTCGATCGAAAATTTCGTCGAACGACGAGATGGCCCCTAAATCGGTTCGGACCGGTTCAGTGGAAGGGTGGTCTGAACTGGTTCGAACTGGTTCAACCAGAAAAAAATTGGAAAAAAAATCTGGCGATGCAGTCGAGCTATGGGTAAGCCGGTAAGTGGTCAAATGGACCGAGTTAATTTTTAGAATAATTATTTAAATATATAGTTGACCAAATTTGACCTGAAAAATATATAAATGTGTAGCTCAATAATTGGTAACAAACGAGAGTTCAAATCAACTTTGATTTGCATGTATCAAGGAATCTTGGGTAAGAGAATCTCACTTGCTACCAGTTGTATAAATATTCGAGTTAGAAATTAATCGCAACATTTTTGGACTAATTTCGTATAAATTGCGTTATAACCAGAATTGAAAAATCGACTATCGCAAACGATATTATGAACTATCCAAAGAAATTAGAAAAGTTTTAAAATGCCTTGATGGTGATAGTAGGCCCATTAAGAGACTATACGGCCTAATAAAAATAATTGGGTCTAAATTTTTATCTGAAGTGAAATTACATTATGTATGTGTTTATAAGAAATAATAATAAGCGATTTGTAATTAATTACAGCTCTAGAGGACCGAATTAGGAGCAAATCAGACTGACCGAAATCTCAGCATTTGAAAAAGTTAGACTGTACAGAGAAATCGAGGTAAAGGGTATAATTTAATTTAGTTCTGATAACGAACACTCATTGTATTGATAAAAAGATTTTTATGAAACAATATTATATTTTGAAATGATTTATGATCGTTTTCATACGTATGGAACGATTTACGAAATATGATTTTGTTTTATGAAATGTTCACCAAGTACATTTATGTTTATGAAATGAATTTTCTGAAGCAAGAAAATGCATGAAACTTTTATGATGGTGTGTAATCTCATATTTATACTTTGGAAGAAACTTTTGACATTTTCAAAAGTATTTAAGAAATGGAAAAAGAATTTTTGAGACTGTAGGCTTCATGCATGGCTACCTCTTGTGGTGTTTCGGCTCCACCACTTGAGTGCTGGTACGTAGGGCCCCTGTAGCACTTGACTCTACTTGTGTGGTAGATATCTTGTTACTTGTGGTTAATGATGATGATATTTTGGTAGTATCTCGTGCCCGCGCAGTACGCATGATTGTTTTCCGCACGGAGAGTACCTTTGGTGCCCGTGCCCTAGCTAGGTGATAGAGAAAGTACGAAAGATAGATACTACCCATATTTTATGAAAGTGTTGTACGACTCTGATCCAGTCTACAGTCCCCCTAACCATGACCATAAGTATGATGACTCTCTACGGAGAATGACATGTATCGCATGACTTAGTTATAGCCTAGTGTCAACGATTATGATTATGATTATGATTATGAATATGTTTATGATGATGATGATGATGATGATGATGATGAATGACTATGTTTTCATGAGATTTTGACGAAATGTTTACGAATAATCATGATTTATGACGAAATGTTTAAGAATGATTTATGTTTTACGAAATGTTTATGAATGACGAGGATTTTATGAAATTATCCATGAACGATGAAGATTTTATGAAACAGTTTAAGCATGCTATTTGATTTAAAGAACCAATACTTCATATTTTCCTATGATGACTATGCACGTAACGAAAATTTCACATATCTTCTAAATATTAGTTTCTAAAAGAAACTTATGATCAGTTTTTCTGAAGCAAAGTTTGTTTCATGAATGATTTCTTGCATGCTTTTACTTATCAGGACTACTTTAAATGTATTTTCTTACTGACCTTTTTCCCAAAAGCTCACCCCTTCACCTCTCAGATGTGTAGCAGTGAAACTACAGTTGATAATTGTTGTGTAGACGACGTAGGCTGGTGGATACGAGTTTCTCCAGACTACCTTTTGTACATGCGTGAGGTATACATTTTTATCTCTTTACTAGACCATTTGTATGCACAGACATCTATTGAAAAATAATGTGTCAGGATGTAATCTGTATAAGGATAAGTGAAATGAGATATTTTTAAAGATTGATTTTTGGGAGTAACTAGACGTGCTTGGAATATGTAGAATGATTTGATGATAAGCATGTCTGATAGTTGTGGATAGTTAGGGTTGATATTGTGAGAATTTGCAGGTAGGTAGGCTTATATATTAGTCGTTATGCTGCCTAAATTTCTATCGGTCATATAAATCCTAATGTTAAACTTAAATATAATTACAGATAAAAAGTAAAAAAATGAATTGATACTGAACATGAATACAACCTAAATGAATAAAAGGATAAGTGAAAAATTGAAGTTACAAAAAAAAATTTTCCCCCGAACTTTTATAAATAACGAGTCGTTACACAATCCATATTTCTTTCGGTGTTGCATCATTTAAGCACAAATCATAAAGACTCTAGACACCAAATTATGTCTAGTTAAATTTCCCCGAGTCTTAAAAAAAAGAGTCAAATACAATCCATTTGTATTAAATTGAGTTTTACGTGTCCAATAGTTAAAATCCGATATTATTCAAATTTCGTTATCTTTTGTTTGGGCTTGAAAGCTTATAATGCATGGCTAAGGCCTAATGGGCTTAGATGCCCAAATTTCCAAATGGCCCAAATCTTCATGGGCCCATGTCTTTATTTTTATTTTATTAATTTAGTTAATTAATTGTTAATTAAAAAATATAAAAAATCAAATTAAAAGAATAGAAGAAAGAAATTGTTTGCTTCGTTCATTGCACCAGCACAAGGTGGTAGGCATCGCTGCCTGCTAACCCTTGTTCCTCCATACCAACCCCGAACCTTACCCTTTGCCTCTTGTTCTCTTATGTTTTTCAATACCTTTTTTTTTTTCTCATCCAAAATTCTAGACTTCTCCCAATGTTTTTCAATACAAGTAATTTATTTTATTAGGAGTCGTTTGATACTGTTCTCTATTTTTTTGTTTTCTATATTTAAAAATTTTGATTTTGTTTGTTTTCAAAATTCTGAAAACACAGAACACATTTTGTTAATGTTGTTACATATTAAAAACAAATATTTAAATTATTTCAAATTTAATATTTTAATTTACAAAATAAAAATTTTAAAATTCAATAAAAAATAATAGTGTATTTATTAAAGAAAGTTATTTTAAATAATATAATCTACGTACATAATAGTATATAATATTATTTTATACTAGTTAATAGTAAATATCATCCTTTTATCATATTAAATTTTAATATAATCTAAAAGTATTATAAATTAATATAATATTAAATTATATAAGTATTTAATAAAATTTCAATTAATAACAAAAAGTAATATTTTTTTCATGAAATAAATGTATATTTAATAATATTATCTGCATAATATTAAATAATATTATATTATACTACAGCAAATATCATCATTTAATCATATTAGAATCTAAATATAATTTAAATAATATTATAATTAAATAAAATATGTTAAGTAATATAATTTTTAATAATAACTCAATTAATAATAAAAACTAACATTAAATAAAATTATTCAATTTTAAGTTTTATTAGATACCAATAGAAATTAGTAAAATTCTAAAATAAATATTAGATAGTAATATGAATTAATAAAGTATAAACTAATTCAATAACTTTATTTAATTTACTTATAATAATATTAAGCCAAATAATACGTATTCAACTAATTAATTTATAATAAACTATTTAATTATGAAAATATATTTAATTTCATATAAAATAATATTATTTAATGGTAAGTATTTATTTATTTCTTAATATTAAATTAATTAAAAGTAATAGTGATATATTTTAAATTTAATTGAAAATAGATGTAATATTAAATAATAGTACTGCATAACAATATTTATTATTAACATATTAAAATCATATTAAATGATATTATTTAAAATATATAATATTATATGAATATATAGACATTGTTAGCATATGGATGAAAAGCGTTAGAAATGAAAATATATTTTCCAATAAAATGAAAGTAAAAAATTATTGCTTTCAACAATTTTGAAAAAAAAAAAACATTTTCAAATTCTGAAAACAAAAAAAAAAATTATCAAATACGTTTTTTTACTGTTTAAAAAAATTAAAAATAAAAAACAACGATACCAACGACCTCTTGATTAACCGTCCAGCACCAACTCGAAAGACCTCTTGATTAACCGTCCAGCACCAACTCGAAGCAACACTTTCGTCCTCTAACAAGTCTTCCTCCATGAAGCAAAATAATAGAGCAGCACACTACAAACAACGCTTCATTTTTATTTCAGGTATTAAATTATTTTAGAAGCTAAAGTATTTTTAAATACGAACTAATAATAAATATTTATAAATTATACTTAATTCCAACAAAAATCAATAAATTTATTCAAATAGAATTTCATTTATGGATAAATTATAAATAAATATTTAATTTCTAATAATTTAAAATCAATAAAGTATTCTTTTTACAATATATATTTATGATAATTCTGAAAAAATTCTCATCACTGTCATTCAAACAACAACAACAATTGCCAAATAATTTACCATGCCATTAGCAAATCAAGCACATTCTTATCAAATCCTTTTTTTGACACAAATCTTCATAACCAACTCTCGCAAACCGCTACTATATAAAAAAAATAAAAATAAATAAAAGAAAAAGAAAAACCACTTGCAAACCAAAGCAGATTTCAAATAAAAAAAAATTATTATTGAAACAAACCAACTTTAGAAGTAAATAGATGACAATTAGTCATTTAAAGACAACACATGATAATTAGTCATTTAGTATATGGAAGATTTTTCTTTCTTTCTTTCTTTTTTTTTTTAATGATAGAAGAACAAAGATTCTTTGTTCAAGTCTATAATACGCACATCCAAAGCTTTGAACACACAATGTATATGAAAATTATTATACTGACTCTGGCAGTTTAATACTTTCATTATTTATGATTTCTTTTTTTTTCCTATTGGTATTTCAAACCGACTCATTCTATTGAATAAATTAATCTATTTAACGAGATAAAAAAAACAGTATATTTGAAATTAAATATAGTTCAGTCCCATGTCTGGAGACTTGATTAGCAAATAAAAGAATGGTAGTAATAAAGGAAAAGCATTGAAAGTTCCTTCGATATTAGTAATTTTTTTTTAGTTACATAGAGAAATAAAACAAATACTAAAACTGTAACGACCCAAATTTCATATATTTTGGTTGGATTACGAGTCGATAATAGGTCAAAACACTAAATCAGTCTAATAAATTATTTTTTTTATAACAATTTCAAACATAATTCCAATAGAGGTGCCCTTCAATTAATCATCATAATTGTTTTTTCATGTTTACATTCCCCAAACACATTTCTCTATACATT
This sequence comes from Firmiana major, assembly GCA_033439115.1. NCBI lineage: Eukaryota > Viridiplantae > Streptophyta > Magnoliopsida > Malvales > Malvaceae > Firmiana > Firmiana major. The sequence continues at coordinate 8,473,297 of CM065899.1, read as the reverse complement.
ATTGTACTTACAAAATTTAGATAAAAAAACAGATGTCTATACTAAGTATACCTTTAACACGGGCAAATACCTTGCTGACGTGTGACTATACAAATTTATTCGACTTACAAAACAATCACAGCTACTAATGAGGCTCTGTGGAGAAAAGTAAGGGGGTGAACTCAACGTGCTTAGTAAGAAAAATACGTGGTAGGTAGATAAATACACTACTTATATATATGCCAAAATCGGAGTTATCACGAAAACATACAGATAATTTGACAAATCCAACAATTATCAAAATCAGAAATCGGAAACAAAACCAACATCAGAATTTTCACAAAAAACATACGGATAAGATGTCAAATTCAGAATACTGAAATCGAAAATCGATAACAAAATCAACAGTGGTAGTGAAATCAGTTTACTGCCGTAAATACAAAATTTTAAGACTTTAAGCAGTAGAATAAACGATTTTCAAATAACACGGTTCATATAGTCAAATCAAGAATATCAAATAGACGATATCGTTCAAACGGTCAGTTCATAAAATCAAATAGACTATGCCGTTCATACGGTCAGTTCAGAAAACAAATAGACAATATCGTTCAAACAGACAGTTCAGAAAATCAAATAGATGAGACAAGGTAGAACATGCTATATCAGATATCAGAATGACTATTGGACAAAGTCAGTGACTCCGGACAATCACGGGCCAGGTGTGCTGAGATGTCAATTGTCATGTGAGTGATCAGTTGCCCAATACGGCTCACACATCAAAATGTCCGAAGATCAGAATCAAAAACACGATATATCATATTCGCGTGCGTGCCGCACGGTACATCGTACTTTGTGGACCACAGAAACAGAAATAGAACAGATAGTAGTACAACATGATCTCATCAATGCCTTTGTCTCAAAATTAGTGCGAGTCGGACTGTATGACACATAGTCAGTACGCACTCAAGCACATATCATCAGAATAACTTTATAAGTAAATCATTTCCTTTAAATCGCTTATAAATTCAGTTCATTTCATAAACCAATTCAAAAGAGGCTGACTAGCCTTTTTTTCGGTTAAAAATGCCAATAAATAGGCTATGGTGAGTAAACCAAGGAATTTCGATTAAAATCAATAATAAAAACTATATCGATAATTATTTAAATAATTTATATTAAATTATCTTGGTGAAGATAGGCCAAGTAATCGATACTAAAGTTTCCCATAATTCTTGGTATTATAAAATCGGTCTAATGCCTTCTAAAATTTCGATATTTGTATTTTTCAGTATTTTCGGCCTAGGATGCAATATCTACAAATCCACAGAAAATTATGTGAATTTATCTCTAGCAGCACACAGAATTTTTCTTATCTCGGTGTCTGTTCGTAATCCTCGATGCTTCAGTGGTGCGGGTCAGCAGGTTTGCTCCAATCGATTTATTCTTCCGAAATTTCGAATAACTATTTTCGACCGTCTTCCCTCGGGTTTCCCAAATTCTTTATGTACTCTATTCTATTTTTCATATATATATATATATATATATATATATACATGCATACATACATACATACATACATACATATATTAATATGCTTTACTCTTTTTTTTTTGAATTCTCGCGCCAAATTTTCCTTTTTTTTTTTTCTTTTCCTTCTTCTTCTTCCTTCGTTTCCTCACTATTTCTTCATGTCTTAGCTTTCTCGGCTTTGGTCCTCATCACCACCTTCCTGCCAGTGCTGCCCTTTCTCCACTATTTCTTCACCTTAGTGCTTGCCTGGTACCAGTCCTCGTCCAGCTTTCACCAGTCACCACCGTTATTCTCGACTTTCTCTTTTGCATCGTCTCTCACTTTTTCTCCTCTATCGGTTGTAACAAGTTAGGCTAAGCCTTTGTTTCAGCTTCTTTTTCTTTCTTCACCAGTCTTGCTCTCCTTTACGCTTCTATTCCCATCTTTCATCGTCTTGGTCTGTCACCTTTTTCATCACCCCACCACCTTGCCAGCCTCGTGCCCTCCTGTTTCCCTTTGTTTTGTGTCTTCTCCTAGCCTCTGGATTCAGCGATGCTCTCGTTTATACTGTTCACACTTTTACCCAGCTCCGACACGTTCAACCGCCTTAAACTTTTCCTTCCTCTCGTTTTCGCCCCTGCTCCTCTTACTTCAACCACTTGATCACGCTTCTGCCTCACGCTTCTCCATTTTGTTCAGAATTTAGGAAGAGAAATGAAGACATGATCTGCCATAGTACCCACGCCCTACTTCCTTTCGCGTCCCCTTTTCTACTGCTTTCATTTTGGTTTCTCGACCTCTCATCTGTCTCTCTCCCTTACTGCCGTTGCCAGTGTAAGGCTCGTACCTTCCTATGTATCTCTTATGATTCCATAAAGTATACATTTGTTACATATAATACGAATCATAAGAGATGTAAGGTCCATGAATTCAATGTACACACTTGTTATATGATTTTGTGATGTACACGCAAGTTACGTTATATATGAATCATAAGAAATAAACATTTTTAAGTGCTAAGTGTGAACAGAATGCAAAATGGGTGGTGAAGCAAATGAATACAAGTTATCCTTTGAAAATCTAGGAAAAATTACAGTTGGAATGTTGCAGATGAAGGGCAGATCGATCTCATTGCAATGAGAGATCGATCTCATTGCCTTGAAATATAATGCCAAAGCATTATGCAAAGGAAGATCGATCCCTCATTCAAAATAGATTGATTTCAAGTTGCTTCTGCCAGGACAAGAACGATATCTTCCCATAAGGCATATCGATCTCGGATGGATTCTAGCTAGCAAAAATCGATCTCTTCACCAAGCTAGATCGATCTCCAAAGCCTTCTGCCAGGTAGAGATCGATCTTATCCCTTAAGCAGATCGATTCCATCTAAAGAGGCAGATCGATCCCTTAGCCTGCATATCGAATTCTGAAGGAGTTCAAACAAAGGGAGATTGATCTCTACCCTTGGAGATCGATCTCATAATGTGAATTCTATAAAAAGTCCGACAATTCATGCCTTCTTCCTCGGACATTCAAACCTTTCCATTTTAAGTAAAGAAAACCTAGTTTCTCAATCTAGAATATCACCCTTTCCAAAAAAGATTTGAGGAAAAGCTATTTGAGCAAAGTTGTTACTTAAGAGGAGGAGAATAACATAATCGAAAATAGAAGTTGAGTTGATTGATTAAAGGAGAAAAAAGATTTTTCCAAAATTTGGCAAAAAGGGAGAAAAGTTAAGCTAGGTAAGATTTGCTTAAGAAGAGGAGAACAACATAATCGAACACTAGAAGTTGAGTTGATCGATTGAAAGAGAAAAAGGATTTTTCTCAAATTTGGCAAAAAGAGAGAAAAGTCAAGTTAGGTAAGATTTCAATACACAAACTTCAAGTATGTTAATCTAGACATTCCTATGAGTTGATTGGTGTATGAAATGTTGGCTAAAAACATCCATGAACATGCTTAATCTTCCATGACCTATAATGGGCTTAGTATGAGAAAGTGAGAGAAAGTTGCTTAGGCATGGAGTTGATAATGATTTAAGAATGAATTGATGTTATTGAGCATGTATAAATGAATTATAAGATGGTTTTCTGAACTTAGTTAGTGGGATTGGATAAAGTTATGAAATGTACACTCAAGGTGTTTAAGAAAATGCATGAATGAATGGATTAAACTAAGGTTATTAGATGTTTATTTAATACCGATGAAACTTGGTTTATAACCAGGATAAGTGAAAAATCGAGAGAATATAGGAAGTAATCAAATAAGGGTCTGAATGACCCTATTTTAGCTTTGAATGAATAGAAGTGTGAAGTAGTGGTATAATGTGTATTTATTGATAGTTTGACGTATAATTTGGGCAGCTAGGAATTTGACACGTGAATCGAAAGTCAGTCTGAAACCCGAGAATATTGCACCGCCCAAGGTGCAAGAGGTAAGGGATGCAATCCATTTTATGCATATGTATTCTTTGTCGATCGAAAATGCTTTGGTAGTATGAAAACATTTTATTAATGAGCATATCTTTTGAGAAAAACGTTTAACTTGAGATTTCTTACTTGAGTGCATGCTTTGCCGGTTTGAGCTTGGTTTCGTGATTTGAAATGTTTTGCGAACAAATATAATTTATAATTGAATGAGATTTGTAAAGCAAAACTACTATGAACTCTACATGAAAGTGAAATTATTTTCAGCATAATAATGGCATGTTTTTTAGACTAACGGTTCGTCATGATATCTGCACATCGATGCCTCCGCTTTGGTAGCGTGAGATGCCTCCACTTTGGTAGTGTAAGATGCCTCCATTTTGGTAACACGAGATGCCTCCGTTTTGGTAATGTGAGATGATTCCCTCGTTTGAGGATGCCCTCGTTGAGGATGATGAGATGTGATGATTTGCTTTCATGACACTTATATTATGCCTAGTCTCCATAACTGTTTTAAGAAATGACATATTGTGAAATTGTGTGTGAGATCTGAGAATTTCAGATATATTTTATTGATGTAATAAGAATTCGAAGTGTAATTTATTGAGCTAAGTAAATTGTGGGAATTATAATTGGAGATTTATGTGTTAAGTGTGTAAAATAAGCATGAACCATGAGGACAGATCGATCTGGGAGAAGGAGAGATCGATCTGGTGAGCTATAAACGACAAGGAATGAGGAATTTAAGGAGCAGATCGATCTCCAATGGAAGAGGATCGATCTCCTTATGAATCTGTTTGAGAGAAGATCGATCTCATGAGGAAGAGATCGATCTCCAAATGATTCTGTTTGGGAGAAGATCGATCTCCTTAGGAGCAGATCGATCTCATAAAGCCATAAAGAGATCGATCTCACCCCTCGACAGATCGATCTCCTAGGCATAAAATTGCCCAGATCGTCCCCAAATTTCAAATGTAGATCGATCTCATCAAGAGGCAGATCGATCTCCTACCTCCAGCCTATATAAGGAACCCGTGTTTTCTCCTGCAATTTCACTTTCTCTCTCTTCCATACCCCCATTTTTTCGAAAACCTAACTTTCTCACTCATCCAAATCCCCCATTTCCGGTCGAATCAGCTGTTGTGGCAAGAAGGAAAGTTGTTCCTCATCAAAGGGAGAACAACATACTTGAAAATCGAAGGACGAATCAGATCGAGGCGTGAGTTGTGTGTCTCACAAGCTTTGGGTAATTTCTAAACCTCGATCTTGATATTTGAGCTGATTTTGATGCTATTGGTGGTTGTCATTGCGTTGAAATAGTTGAGAAAGGATTAGGGATTGATGAAATTGCAATGTAGTTGGAGTAATGTAGATATTTGATAATTTTGGTAATTTTGAGAATTTGTGCTATAAATGGAAATATAGACAATGTGGAGAATTAGCCTAGATAATTGGCATGAGGAATGTAGGACATTGAGATATTGTGAATGAGGTTGTAGTTTAGGGTTGAGTTACGAGAAATCAAGAGATTTGAAGTGTTATGAGCAATTATGCTAATTTTGAGAATTGAGGGTTATGAGATAATTGAGTATTGATGTTTTAACATCGTTTGGACAGCTCGGGAGTTCCAGAGTGGAATGCGAGGCTAGTCCGTGATACGGGGAAAACGATTGCACTATACGAGGTGCAAAGAGGTAAGGGAAATCTAAACCATTTGTGTATGTGAATTGTAAACTATTTTAGCATGAATTGTGGTTTATAAAACAAGCATGTTGAGTGTTTTGTGTTGAGATATAATTGCACACGATTTTTATAGCCGGTTGGAACCCAATGTTTTTATGAGTTTATAACTGGGTTCTACGTTAAGGCAATATTGAGATTTGAGAAATGTGTGCGTGTGCTTTGCCGGTTGGAACTCGGTTTTATTACGTTTTGTGTTGAGTACAAAACGATTTCAAATGAGTTTTATGAAAGAAAAACCATTACGAGTTCTACGTGAAGGCAAACCAGTCTTATGTGATAAGACTTAGGTGTGTAGTTGTGAGTACACACCGGGCATTACTCTGGTAGCATGTAAGCCCGATTTCTTCTCCGTTTTGGTAACATTGAGAAACCCCATTGGTGGCTGTGCCACGTTATACCCCATTGGTGGCTGTGCCACATTAAACCCCATTGGTGGCTGTGCCACGTTAAACCCCATTGGTGGCTGTGCCATGTTATACCCCATTGGTGGCTGTGCCACGTTATACCTCTTTGGTGGCTGTGCCACGTTGAGAAACCCCATTGGTGGCTGTGCCACGTTATACCCCATTGGTGGCTGTGCCACGTTGAGAAACCCTATTCTGTGGCTATGCCACGCGAGAAATTAAATCAGTGGCTTTGCCACGTGTGTTTTGTGGCTATGCCACGTGAGAATTTAAATCAGTGGCTATGCCACGTGTGTTTAGTGGCTGTGCCACGTGCATTACTATTTCGGTGATTTTATCCCGTATTTGAGATAGCGTTTATCGCATTGTTTTCACATGCTTTGTTAATGCTCTAGAGTGAGCCTTTTTACTTCATGTTTTCACATGATTTGAGATATGAGAATATTGTTTTGAGAACTTTCATGCTATGGTTTTCAAATGAGTATCACATACAAATAAACCTTTTGTGATGTGCATTTTGGTTTATGAAATGAGTTCCTTACCCCCCTTACTGAGCGATTTAGAAGCTCACCCTGTTTTTCTTTCCCCCCCAGAGTTCTTCAAGTGAATAAGGACTTCCCTGCGACGTACGGCGTAGTGGCTAGTGGAGGATTCAAGCTCCAGGCCATATATATTGTATCTTGAGGTATATCTTATCTTTTCATGTACCCAGACTATTATTGTAATTGCAGACACTTGATGTATATCATTGTATGGGATGTATTAGGATTAATTAACTTGTGATCGAGTAATGGGTATAATACAATATTTATTATATCATGATGAGATCTTGGGGAACGATAATTATGATGATGTATGACACTGCACAGGAATGCACCTTTAATTGTGAATTAATGAATAAAAAGTTTTAAATTAGCCCTATTTTCCGCATTTTCGGGGCGTGACAGAGTTTTCTTGGTATCAGAGCTTAGGGTGTCTAGTACTGTCAGTGTCGGTTAAGTGAAATAGAATACATCCCAAGGGTCTGTAATAGTCTGGTCATGAACTGAAATTGAGGATTGAGATTTCAATCAATTTTGATATGTACGCGCAGGAGACGAGTTGAGATAGAGAATGAGTAAACGACGAGGTCGTTCGAGGAGGCAGGCAGAGTCCCCTCCGTCACCTGTCCCACAACCAGAGAGTCCTAACTCTCGATTTAATCGGATTGAGACCGATGTGAGGCAAGGTTTTGAGCAGATGGCAGCGTTATTCGAGCAACACTTTGGAGTTAATGCCTCGGATACTACCCCTACACCACCACAAGGACCTCCCATACCCCCAGTGCCTCCCGTCACTCAGCCTGAGGACAGAAGTATGGTCCGACTAAAGGATTTCTGAAGATGAATCCACCTGTATTTAAGGGAAAGAAGGATCCTACAGAGGCTGAAGAGTGGTTGACAGAATTGAGAGTTATATTTGATTTTCTGGGGTGCACCGATGCTGAGAGGGTCATTATGAGTGCCTATATGCTGAAGGGGAGAGCTCGAGATTAGTGGGGTACTACCCAGGGTATTCTGATGTCCTGCCAGGATGTGATTGGTTGGGAAGAGTTCCAGACAGCCTTTAGGACCCAATATGTACCACGAGCCGCCCAGCGAAAGAAACAAGCTGAGTTTTTGAGTTTGGTACAGGGTGACATGTCTGTGGATGACTATGAGAGCCAATTCACAGCGCTATTGAGATATGACCCAGAGACCTTCAAGAGTGAAGAGCTCCGCACAGAGAAGTTTGTGTATGGGTTGAAGCCTATCATCAGAGATAGATTGATAGGGCTATGTATTACTGAGTTTGGAGATGCTCTGAGACGAGCACAAGAGATTGAAAGAGGGATTGAGATGGTACAATCCCAGAATGAGCTCAGAGCAGTGAATAGAGATAAGGGCAAGAGGCCAGCACTTTTCCAAGCAGAGACTCAGAGAGGTTCCTTCAGAAGAGGAAGGATTGAGGTACAGAAGGACAGATTGGAGAGACCCAGAGCCTATCCTATTATCAAGGAGGCCCCTCGATATGTCAGGCCGAAGATAAGGGTTTGTAGAGACTGTGGCCGATCGCATGAGGGAAGTTGTACTGGGTCGATCCATGGATGTTTTAGATGCGGTGACATGGGTCACAGAGTGAAGGACTATCCCCAACCTCAGATACCACATGCTTCGGAGCCCACTAGACAACAGCCTCAGAGAGTGGATCCCCGGAGACGGGCCACTGCGACAGAGAAAGGGAAGAAACCTGTGGCACAGGGACGAGTGTTTGCCCTGGATAAGGAGACCGCAGACACTTCGGCAGAAACTATAAGAGGTATACTCTCTATCTGTAATTATGAGGCTCATGTGTTGCTTGATTCAAGATCCACGCATTCGTTTATTTCTGAGCATTTTGCATGTAGATTAAACTTGAAGTTTGAACCTCTAGAATATATACTACATGTAAATACCCCTATGCGTGAATCCCAGAGAACTGAGTTAATCTGTAGAGGATGTGAGATAAAGGTGGGAGATAGAGTGATGTTAGCAGATCTAATCATGTTGAATGTACATGGGTTTGATGTAATTCTGGGGATGGATTGGTTGGCGACCAATCGAGTGAGTTTAGACTGCTACACTAAGATTGTAACTTTCTCCCTACCTGAACCTTACAGTGTACGGTTGAGATATTGAGGGAATGATTATGTGGATTTCTAGTAAGTAATTTGAGAATTTTAACATTATTTTGGAGAATATTAAATATGATTATTCATGTGAAGGTTATGAGACACTCATCTCAGACGATGAGCGGGAACATCCGAGGATTGAGGATATACCTGTGGTTTGTGAATTTCTGGATGTTTTCCCAGATGAATTGCCAGGTTTACCACCAGAGAGAGAGCTGGAGTTTACCATTGATTTGGTACCAGATACTCAGCCGATCTCTAAACCTCCTTACAGGATGGCATTAGTGGAACTTGAGGAATTGAAGAGACAACTACAGGAGTTATTGGATCAAGGGTTTATTAGACCCAGTGTTTCACCGTGGGGAGCGCCAGTACTATTTGTTAAGAAGAAGGATGGTAGTCTCAGATTATGTGTAGACTACCGGTTGTTGAATAAAGCCACGGTGAAGAATAAATACCCACTGCCCAGGATTGATGATCTACTTGATCAGCTGAGAGGGGCATCAGTCTTTTCTAAGATTGATTTGAGATTGGGCTATCACCAATTGAGGATCAAGGAAGAAGATATTCCAAAGACGGCCTTCAGGACGAGGTATGGCCATTACGAATTTCTGGTGATATCCTTTGGATTGACGAACGCCCCTGCAGCATTTATGAGATTGATGAATGAGGTGTTCAGAGACTATCTGGATAAGTTTGTGATAGTCTTTATTGATGATATCTTGGTGTACTCTCGGTCGTATGAGGAGCATGCACAGCATTTGTGGTTAGTACTTCAGATACTCCGAGATAAGCAATTATACGGAAAGCTTAGTAAGTGTGAGTTTTGACTGAACCGGATAGCTTTCCTTGGGCATATAGTCTCAGAGGAAGGAGTATCAGTGGACCCAAGCAAGGTGGAGGCTGTGCTTAATTGGGACAGACCGAGGACAGTGACTGAGGTACGAAGCTTCCTTGGTTTGGCAGGGTATTACAGAAGATTTGTGGAAGGATTTTCCAGGATTCTCGCCCCTTTAACTAAGCTCACGCGCAATGAGACTCCATTTATATGGACTGACCAATGTGAGCTCAGTTTTCAGGAATTAAAGAGGAGGTTGACAGCGGCACCTGTGTTAACTATTCTTGAGGGATCAGGAGAATTTTTGGTGTATAGCGATGCATCTCACCAAGGATTGGGGTGTGTGCTGATGCAGCACGGAAGAGTGGTCGCATATGGATCGCGACAGCTGAAAGACCATGAGCGGAATTACCCCACGCATGATTTGGAGTTAGCCGCTGTGGTATTTGCTTTGAAGATCTGGCGACACTACTTATATGGGAAAAGATTCCAGATCTTCACTGATCACAAGAGTTTGAGATATCTCTTTGATCAGAAAGAGTTAAACATGAGACAAAGGAGATGGATGGAATTCCTTAAGGATTATGACTGCGAGATTCTATATCATCCGGGTAAGGCGAATGTGGTTGTTGTTGCCCTGAGCAGGAAGAGTATGATATCTGTTATGATGATCAGGGAATGGGATTTGTTAGAGCAGTTCGCCGAACTTCGGATCAGAGTTAAAGAGGTAGAGACTGGATTTTTGGCTAGCTTGCGGATAGAGCCCAGGATCATGGATCAGATTAGAACTGGGCAGCGCAGTGATCAAAGATTGATAGATATGGTTAGCCAAGCTGAGCAGAGTTCGCAGTCGGATCTCACCATCAGTGAGGATGGATTGTTGAGATTCAGAGGACGGATTTGTGTACTGGACGATGATACCCTAAAGAGACAGATACTGAGAGAATCCCACTGCTCGCGATACACCATGCACCCAGGGAGTACTAAGATGTACCGAGACTTGAGAAAGGTGTATTGATGGAGTGGTATGAAGCAAGACGTGGCAGAGTATGTGGCCAGGTGTTTAGTATGCCAGCAAGTGAAAGCTGAGCATCGGAAGCCCGGAGGACTACTACAGCCCTTACCTGTACCTACATGAAAATGGGAGCATGTCACTATGGACTTTATTATGGGTTTACCGAGTACCCGGAGAGGTCGTGACGCGATATGGGTCATTGTGGATAGATTGACCAAGAGTGCCCACTTCCTTGCCATCAAGAGCACAGATACGGTGGATGCCTTAGCTGAGCTATATGTCAGCGAGATAGCTAGATTACATGGGGCTCCAGTGAGTATTACTTCTGATAGAGATTCCCGGTTTACTTCCAGATTTTGGACCCAGTTTCAGGAGTCCATGGGATCTCGATTGAGTTTTAGTACCGCCTATCATCCTCAGACAGATGGTCAGTCAGAGAGGACTATTCAGACCCTGGAGGATATGTTGAGGGCGTGTACGATGGATTTTAAGGGATCATGGGATGATCACCTGCCCCTAGCAGAGTTTGCGTACAATAACAGCTATCATGCGAGTATTGGAATGGCACTTTTTGAGGCTCTATATGGTAGGAGGTGTAGATCCCCTGTAGCTTGGGAAGAGGTCGGTGACAGAAAGATAAATGCTCCCGAGCTTGTTGAGCAAGCCGTACAGAGTGTGAAACTCATATGTGAGAGGTTACGGGCTGCACAGAGTAGACAGAAAAGCTACGCGGATGCGCGTAGACGGCCACTTGAGTTTGATGTTGGTGATGCAGTATTTCTGAGAGTATCACCGAGCAAGGGTATCATGCGATTTGGGAAGAAAGGAAAATTGAGTCCTCGATACATAGGACCATTCGAGATTCTTGAGAGAGTGGGAGAGGTAGCCTACAGATTGGCATTACCCCCACAGATGTCCGGAATACACAACATTTTTCATGTGTCTATGTTGAGGAAGTACCACCCGGACCCTTCTCATGTTATAGAGTATGATGAGATGGACATACAGGAGGACATGAGCTACACTGAGGAACCCGTCCGGATTCTCGATAGAAAGGAGAAGGTACTGAGGACCAAGAGCATCCCATTAGTGAAAGTTTTATGAAAACATCACTCAAGGGAAGAGGCAACCTGGGAACTAGAGAGTCTCATGAAGGAGAAATACCCCCATCTATTTTGACTAGTTAAGTTGAATTTGGAGGACCAAATTCTTTTTAAGGTGGGGAGGATGTGAGATCTGAGAATTTCAGACATATTTTATTGATGTAATAAGAATTCGAAGTGTAATTTATTGAGCTAAGTAAATTGTGGGAATTATAATTGGAGATTTATGTGTTAAGTGTGTAAAATAAGCATGAACCATGAGGACAGATCGATCTGGGAGAAGGAGAGATCGATCTGGTGAGCTATAAACGACAAGGAATGAGGAATTTAAGGAGCAGATCGATCTCCAATGGAAGAGGATCGATCTCCTTATGAATTTGTTTGAGAGAAGATAGATCTCATGAGGAAGAGATCGATCTCCAAATGATTCTGTTTGGGAGAAGATCGATCTCCTTAGGAGCAGATCGATCTCATAAAGCCATAAAGAGATCGATCTCACCCCTCGACAGATCGATCTCCTAGGCATAAAATTGCCCAGATCGTCCCCAAATTTCAAACGCAGATCGATCTCATCAAGAGGCAGATCGATCTCCTACCTCCAGCCTATATAAGGAACCCATGTTTTCTCCTGCAATTTCACTTTCTCTCTCTTCCATACCCCCATTTTTCCGAAAACCTAACTTTCTCACTCATCCAAATCCCCCATTTCCGGCCGAATCAGCTGTTGTGGCATGTAAACACCGTAAATTTTCTGTATTTAGATTAAACAAAAATATACATATATATATAAATACAAATATAACATATACAATAAAAATATAAAATATATAAATATAAATATAAATATAAATATAAATATAAATATAAATAGATATATATAAATAATATATATATGATAAAAAAATTAAAAAAAAATAAAAAAAAATTAATTAAAAAAAAGAAAAAAAAAAGAGAAGAAAAACTAAACAAAAAAAAAAAGGGATCGCGCGATTGTCGCGCGATCCCAAATAGAAAACCTTCCCCCCCTGTTCATCTTCTCTGTTACAGCCGCCGGCAACCCCTCCCGCCGTTCATCCCACTGACGGCCACGCCTCTTTCACGCCGACGATCCATCCCCTCACCGACGATCGAACCCACAACCCCATTCCGACCGAAAACCCGAGAAACCTGAAAACCTCTCCCCGTGTTTGCCTCCTGTTTTCCGTTTCATCACCGACGGCCTCCCCGGCGCTGGGAGCTCCCCTGGACCGGCGGCTTCCCTCACCGGTAGATGGAACCGGGCCCAAGCCAGCAACGATCGGCCTCTTTTTCTCTTCCCCTTGCTGTTCGCCAAACCTGAGCCTTCCTCTCTCCCTTTTTCGCTCGCCGGCGACTGAACCAGAAGATTGTCGGCAGCCTTGCCTTGCCCGGACTCCGAACTTCCTTCCCCTCCGACTGTCGGCCACCATTCCCCTTTTTTTTCCTCTTCATCACCTGGAAACAAAACGAAAACAGAGGGATTTTCCTCTGTTTCGTGTTCTGCGACAACGAAGAAGACCGACGCCGGCCTTCCACTGAACCCGAGCCCGGCAACCTCCCATCGCCTATCCTACCCGTCCGGCCATCCTGTTCCGATGCCACAGTACATCTACAGTGGCAGTATACCAAAAAAAAAATATACCCAGTTGATATTCCCCATCCTTGTACCAGTTAATTCCTAGGTAAAAAACCCGAATTTTATTTAGTTTAATGTATGTATAATTGTTTTATGGAAGCATGATGTTGTAGGAATTAATTGAAATACAAGCATGTTTAGTGTAGATTAATTTGACAATAATTGGAAAGATGAGAAGTAAAAATATATATAATGAATATTTATTTATTTAGGTACATGTACAAATAAGTCTATATAATAAATTGGGTATGCTAGTATTTGTACAAAAAATGTGTATATGCATATGTGATAAGGAAAAATGGAAAACAATGATAATATATATATATATATATATATATATATATATATAGATATAGTTATTTATTTAGGTGCATATACTTGTAGGGGTATGAAAGGTGAATGTGTGCAAGTATATGTATATACACAAAGAATGTATATATATGAGATAGGAAACATGAAAATAATAAAAGTATATTTATATAAATACATATAGGAGTGTATATATATATATATATATATATATATATAAATATGTATTTTTATGCGTGTATACTTGTGGATGTATGTAATAAAGGTATACGGTAATACTTGTAGGAGTAAATATATCAATAGTGAAGAAATATATAAACGTGCGTGTTGGCCTAAGGATATACAATAATACGTACACACGCAGTAGTGACGCTAGGTTACGATTTTAACGCAATTCGGACAATTCGTGTGGATAAGATGCTAAGTAAACGATTTCGTTGTAGGTGAATCGTAGAAAGGATTAAAGGAGGTACTAGGAGACGTCACCGTTCTAATTCGAGATACCCGATAAATCGAGGTAAGGGGTATTACTTAACTTAGTTCTGATATTGCATTCATGTTTCTCTGATAAATGATTTTATGAAAGAGCATATGATTTAAAATGATTTATCAATGCGTCCATACTTGCGAAACTGTTTACAAAACATGATTTCGTTTTACAAAATGTTCGCTAGAACATCTATGTTTATGAAATAAACTTTCGAATTATGAAAATACTTGAAAGTTTTATGATGGCTTGAAAACCCATATTTACGCTTTGAAATGGAACTTTTGACGTTTTCAAAAGTATTTACGAAAAAGGAAAATATGTTTTGAGACTTAGGCTTCATGCTTGGCTACTTCTCGTGGTGTTCTGGCTCCACCACTTGGGGTGCCGGTACGTTGGCCCCTTTAGCACTTGACTCAACCTTTGTGGAAGATGTCGTGTTACTGGTGGTTTACGATAATGTTTTGGTAGTATCTCGTGCCAGCGCAGCACGGATGAATGTTCCCCGCATGGTGAGTGCCACAGGTGCCCGTGCCCTAGCTATGTGCTAGTATATGATAAGAAATAAGAAGATACTACCCCTATTTATAATTATTATTGTTGTACGAATCTGATCCATTCTACAGCCCCCTTACCATGGCCATAGGTATGATGACTCTCCAATGGAGAATGACACGTATCGCATGACTTAGTTATAGCCTAGTCTCCTCGATTTTAATTATAAAATCGACTATGATGAGAGTTTATGAAATGATTATGAAATATGCATGAGATGTTTATGAAATGATTACGAAATATGCATGAGAGTTTTATGAAATGATTATGAAACATGCATGAGATGTTACGAAATGATTATGAAATATTCATGAAATGCTTATGAAATGATTATGAAATATGCATGAAATGTTTACGAAATGACTATGAATTATTCATGAAACGTTTACGAAATGATTTATGAAATGTTCATGAAAGGTTTACGAAATGATTTATGAAATGTTCATGAAAGGTTTATGAAAAGTTGCAAAATGGTTAAGTATGTGTTTTGTTTTAAATATTCGCATGCTTTATGACGCGTACGCATGAAATGAAAGTTTATGTATTGCATTAAGTTTCATTTTATGAACAATTTCAAATGCTTTTATATATTAGAACTGCTTTAAGAATATTCTCTTACTGGGCTTTTCCCCAAAAGCTCACCCCTCTACCTTCAGATCATTTGCAGTGAATCTATAGACGCTATCTGCCGCGTACACGACGTAAGCTGCTGGGAAGAACTACCCTAAGCTACTTTGTACACGCGAAAGGTATACATTTACATTCCTGTACCAGACATAATTGTATGCACAGACATATATTGGAATTATCAGTTGGGATGTAATTTTGTAAGGAACGATGTAAACATTACTACCTTGGGATTATATTTCGAGATTACTAGTATTAAATCGAAATAGATGCATTGTGTGGTAGAGATGGATTTGGAAAGTATGCTTGGTAGTTGTGGATATCTAGGATTGTGGAATACAATTGATTTGCAGGTGGGTAGGCTTATATATAAGTCGTTATACTGCCGAAATTTCTATCGGCAATATAAGTTAAAATATGAAAATCAATTATAAATCACGAGAAAAGAATTAGGAAAATGTTTCGACACTGTACAGGAATACAACCTAAGTGAATTGGGGAATAAGTGGGTGAATTAAATTCAAAAAAAAAAATTATCTCGAGTTTTAAGGGTCAAGGGTCGTTACAGTTTAAGTGGTATCAGAGCGAAGGTTGTCTAGTACTGTCAGTGTCAAAAATAAGGATTAAATTACATCCCAAATGTCTGTGCTTGTCTGGTAGTAGGTAATGTATACCTAATGAATGTAAGACTTGATCTTTGGAATTACGCGCAGGTATTAGATCACTGCACAATGAGTGGAAGACGCGGACGTCTTCGGAGGCAGGCTCAGCCACCTCCACCTCCTCCACCGCACTTTGAGGACCTCAATACACGTATGGCTCAATTTGAACAGCGGTTGGAGCAGCGCCTCGAGCGAGGTTTGGAATCGATAGCTGCCATGATTGTCCAACATCTAGGGACAAACGTTTTCGATTCAGTTGGCACGACACCATTTTCTACTCCGGTGTCGATTCCTCTACAAGCACCACCACCTCCTCCTCTACAAGTTCCTCCAGTACCTATGACGCCTCAGCCTCTTGTACAGACCCGAAGGGAGGAGAGGAATGTCGGTAGAAAGAGGAATTTCCCGAAAATGAAGCCTCCAACATTTAAGAGAAAGAACAGGGATAAGAGTAAACGAACGGAGTCTGTGAGACAGGACCTTCAGAGGGGCTAACCTAAGAGACAGAGGATAGATGAGTCTCAGGCTAGGATTGATAGGCCCACAGTTCCTGTACCTACTCCACAGACTACCAGAGGCTTCCAACGGTACGACAGATTTTGCACTAGATGCGGTAAATTTCATAGAATTACATGTCACTGGTCCACCGGGAGTTACTTTAGGTGTGGACAGAAGGGGCACATGATTAAAGATTGTCCACTGAATGAGTTCCCATAACCCCCAGAACCACCACGACAACTTGAGAGGCAAGCTCCCCAGAGACAGAACCCACAGAGACGGGCTACCGCAGTTGAGAAGGGTAAGAAGCTTGTCACTCATGGGAGAGCCTTTACCTTGGACTGATATGGTGTGTAGGAATTGTGAAATCAAGGTAGGAGATAGGACCATATTAGCAGATCTAATTTTGTTGAACATGTATGGTTTTGATGTAATTTTGAGTATGGATTGGCTAGCCACCAACCGTGTAAGTTTAGCTGCTACTCTAAGACTGTAACCTTCTCCTTACCTAGTAAGTTTAATGTATGTTTTGCAGTTAAGGAACGAAGTGTATGATTTTGACTATTAATGAAAGTTTTTGATGAACATGTTGATGTGAAAGTTATATTGCATTCATCTCTGACACTAACTGAGAATGTCCAAGTATTCAGGACATATCTGTGGTATGCAAGTTTTCGGATGTTTCTTGAGGAACTACTGGGGCTGCCACTGGAGAGAGAGTTGGAATTCATTATAGGTTTGGCACTAGAGACAGTTAATTTCGAAGTCTCATTGTCGAATGAACTTTATGGATCTTTAGGAATTGAAAAAGGAGTTGTAAGAACTGTTAGATAAAAGAAGTTCAGAAACCTATAGGAGATATTGAGATATTTAGTCAAGCTAAGATGACTCCATTTGAAATTACTTTGAGGTAACAGAGCGCGAGGCGCAATTATGATAATATGAATTGTATATTTCTAAAGTCACTAAGAAAAAGAAAGATAAAGAGAATGACAGAGAAGAGATCTATAAAGGAAAACAGTGACAATGAAAGAACATAGTCACTCTACCGGAAGAATGAATCAAGGAACTAACGGTATAAATAAGACTCTAAAGGTCGCACTACTTATATGATTGATATAGATAGGGAGTGTTCGGAGTATAGTAACATCCTTGTAAATAGGGAAAGTTTTCTGACACATGATGAAACGATTTATCAAGTTACCCCTAAACTAAAAGGAGAAGTTCTAGAATTGATTTAGCAGGTAGTATCGAATTAATTACTCAAACCACTGTACTGAGTGACCTTGCTTGGATTAGATATGCTGAGAGAATAATTATAAGGATTACATGAAAAAGAGATTATCGGATCAGGTGATTCGTTTTGGAGTGTACCGGTGTTAGATTTTAAGGAGATCCGGAGTCATTTTGGTCACGATATGTTAATAAAGGGTGTTAATTGGATTCTCAAGACATGGATTATAAATCAGTGGGGAAAGACCCAAAACCCTTAAAGATGATTTAAAGTTGAGATATAAGGAAACTTTGGAATATGGAATACATATTGAATCTAAAGATTGTAACTTCTATATTTTTATATTTTGAATGTGAGACTTAATTGGGATGAGGAAAGAGTTTTAATATAATTGATGTACGAAATGAGGTAAGTTTGAAATGAGATAAATCTTGAATATACGAGTCATATTGGATTAAGACATGTATGCAAGGAACGAATATTTCTGGTATGTGAAGTGATTTGGATCAAGTGATATAAATTAAGAATAAGTTCTCATTAAGGATAAATGAGAAATTGTGATAAGTTAGTGTTTCAAACGATGATGCCCTAAGGCAAAAGATCCTAAAAGAGTTTCATTGTTTTCGGTACACTATGCACTCGGGAAGCACTAAGATGTACCAAGATTTACGGAGAGTGTATTGGTGGGTTAGTATGAAAAGAGATGTAGCTGAGTTTGTGGCCAAGTGTCTAAATTGCCAACAGATTAAGATCGAACACCAAAGACCAGCAGGACTACTTAAGTCTCTTCCAGTGTCTACTTGGAAATGGGAGCACATTACTATGGATTTTATTATGGGGTTACCAAGAACCCGAAAGGGGCATGATGCAATCTGGATAATTGTAGACAGGCTGACAAAGAGTGCCCATTTCCTAGCCATAAAAAAATACAGACTCCTTAAGTGCTTTAGTAGAGTTGTATGTGAGAGAAATAGCTCGACTACATTAGGTACCTGTGAGCATTACATCAGATAGAGATTCCCGATTCACTTCTAGATTTTGGGCTCATTTTCAAGAAGCCATGGGATCTCAGCTTAACTTGAGCACAGCCTATCATCCTCAGACCGATGGTCAGTCCGAGAGGACCATTCAGACCTTAGAGGATATACTGAGGGCGTGTGTTTTGGAGTTCAAGGGCTCATGGGATGATCACTTGCCTCTTGCAGAGTTTGCTTATAATAACAGCTATCATGCTGGCATCAGGATGGCACCTTATGTGGCCTTGTATGGTAGGAGATGTAGGTCTCCAGTGGCTCGGGAAGAAGTGGGTGACAGAAAAATCTTGGCTCCCCAGTTGGTAGAACAGGCCTCAGAAGGTGTTCGGATAATCTGTGATAGACTTAAGACCGCACAGAGCAGGCAGAAGAGTTATGGGGATAAGCATAGACGGCCACTTGAGTTTCGGATTGGGGACTCTGTGTTTCTTAAGGTATCCCCGAGCAAGGGTATAATGCGCTTTGGAAAGAAGGGGAAACTGAGTCCTCGCTTCATTGGTCCTTTTGAGATTCTAGAGAGAGTGGGAGACGTGGCCTACAGACTTGCCTTACCCCCACAACTCTCCGGGGTACATAATGTCTTCCACGTCTCGATGTTAAGGAAGTATAATCCGGATCCCTCACATATCATTGAGTATGAGCCTTTGAGCATTCAAGAGGACATTAGCTACATTGAGCGACCTATTCGGATTTTGGACAGGAAGGAAAAAGTACTTCGATCGAAGACGATACCTCTGGTAAAGATTCTCTGACAACCCCATTCGATAGAGGAAGCTACATGGGAGCTAGAGAGTCTTATGAAGGAAAAGTACCCACACCTATTTTGATGGACTCAGAGGAATTTGGAGGACCAAATTCTTTAAAGGTGGGGAGAATGTAAACACCGTAAATTTTTTGTATTTAGATTAAACAAAAATATACATATATATATAAATACAAATATAACATATACAATAAAAATATAAAATATATAAATATAAATATAAATATAAATAGATATATATAAATAATATATATATGATAAAAAAATTAAAAAAAAATAAAAAAAAATTAATTAAAAAAAAAGAAAAAAAAAAGAGAAGAAAAACTAAACAAAAAAAAAAAGGGATCGCGCGATCCCAAATAGAAAACCTTCCCCCCCTGTTCATCTTCTCTGTTACAGCCGCCGGCAACCCCTCCCGCCGTTCATCCCACTGACGGCCACGCCTCTTTCACGCCGACGATCCATCCCCTCACCGACGATCGAACCCACAACCCCATTCCGACCGAAAACCCGAGAAACCTGAAAACCTCTCCCCGTGTTTGCCTCCTGTTTTCCGTTTCATCACCGACGGCCTCCCCGACGCTGGGAGCTCCCCTGGACCGGCGGCTTCCCTCACCGGTAGATGGAACCGGGCCCAAGCCAGCAACGATCGGCCTCTTTTTCTCTTCCCCTTGCTGTTCGCCAAACCTGAGCCTTCCTCTCTCCCTTTTTCGCTCGCCGGCGACTGAACCAGAAGATTGTCGGCAGCCTTGCATTGCCCGGACTCCGAACTTCCTTCCCCTCCGACTGTCGGCCACCATTCCCCTTTTTTTTCCTCTTCATCACCTGGAAACAAAACGAAAACAGAGGGATTTTCCTCTGTTTCGTGTTCTGCGACAACGAAGAAGACCGACGCCGGCCTTCCACTGAACCCGAGCCCGGCAACCTCCCATCGCCTGTCCTACCCGTCCGGCCATCCTGTTCCGACGCCACAGTACATCTACAGTGGCAGTATACCAAAAAAAAAATATACCCAGTTGATATTCCCCATCCTTGTACCAGTTAATTCCTAGGTAAAAAACCCGAATTTTATTTAGTTTAATGTATGTATAATTGTTTTATGGAAGCATGATGTTGTAGGAATTAATTGAAATACAAGCATGTTTAGTGTAGATTAATTTGACAATAATTGGAAAGATGAGAAGTAAAAATATATATAATGAATATTTATTTATTTAGGTACATGTACAAATAAGTCTATATAATAAATTGGGTATGCTAGTATTTGTACAAAAAATGTGTATATGCATATGTGATAAGGAAAAATGGAAAACAATGATAATATATATATATATATATATATATATATATATATATATATATATATAGATATAGATATAGTTATTTATTTAGGTGCATATACTTGTAGGGGTATGAAAGGTGAATGTGTGCAAGTATATGTATATACACAAAGAATGTATATATATGAGATAGGAAACATGAAAATAATAAAAGTATATTTATATAAATACATATAGGAGTGTATATATATATATATATATATATATATATATATATATATATATATATATATATATATAAATATGTATTTTTATGCGTGTATACTTGTGGATGTATGTAATAAAGGTATACGGTAATACTTGTAGGAGTAAATATATCAATAGTGAAGAAATATATAAACGTGCGTGTTGGCCTAAGGATATACAATAATACGTACACACGCAGTAGTGACGCTAGGTTACGATTTTAACGCAATTCGGACAATTCGTGTGGATAAGATGCTAAGTAAACGATTTCGTTGTAGGTGAATCGTAGAAAGGATTAAAGGAGGTACTAGGAGACGTCACCGTTCTAATTCGAGATACCCGATAAATCGAGGTAAGGGGTATTACTTAACTTAGTTCTGATATTGCATTCATGTTTCTCTGATAAATGATTTTATGAAAGAGCATATGATTTAAAATGATTTATCAATGCGTCCATACTTGCGAAACTGTTTACAAAACATGATTTCGTTTTACAAAATGTTCGCTAGAACATCTATGTTTATGAAATAAACTTTCGAATTATGAAAATACTTGAAAGTTTTATGATGGCTTGAAAACCCATATTTACGCTTTGAAATGGAACTTTTGACGTTTTCAAAAGTATTTACGAAAAAGGAAAATATGTTTTGAGACTTAGGCTTCATGCTTGGCTACTTCTCGTGGTGTTCTGGCTCCACCACTTGGGGTGCCGGTACGTTGGCCCCTTTAGCACTTGACTCAACTTTTGTGGAAGATGTCGTGTTACTGGTGGTTTACGATAATGTTTTGGTAGTATCTCGTGCCAGCGCAGCACGGATGAATGTTCCCCGCATGGTGAGTGCCACAGGTGCCCGTGCCCTAGCTATGTGCTAGTATATGATAAGAAATAAGAAGATACTACCCCTATTTATAATTATTATTGTTGTACGAATCTGATCCATTCTACAGCCCCCTTACCATGGCCATAGGTATGATGACTCTCCAATGGAGAATGACACGTATCGCATGACTTAGTTATAGCCTAGTCTCCTCGATTTTAATTATAAAATCAACTATGATGAGAGTTTATGAAATGATTATGAAATATGCATGAGATGTTTATGAAATGATTACGAAATATGCATGAGAGTTTTATGAAATGATTATGAAACATGCATGAGATGTTACGAAATGATTATGAAATATTCATGAAATGCTTATGAAATGATTATGAAATATGCATGAAATGTTTACGAAATGACTATGAATTATTCATGAAACGTTTACGAAATGATTTATGAAATGTTCATGAAAGGTTTATGAAAAGTTGCAAAATGGTTAAGTATGTGTTTTGTTTTAAATATTCGCATGCTTTATGACGCGTACGCATGAAATGAAAGTTTATGTATTGCATTAAGTTTCATTTTATGAACAATTTCAAATGCTTTTATATATTAGAACTGCTTTAAGAATATTCTCTTACTGGGCTTTTCCCCAAAAGCTCACCCCTCTACCTTCAGATCATTTGCAGTGAATCTATAGACGCTATCTGCCGCGTACACGACGTAAGCTGCTGGGAAGAACTACCCTAAGCTACTTTGTACACGCGAAAGGTATACATTTACATTCCTGTACCAGACATAATTGTATGCACAGACATATATTGGAATTATCAGTTGGGATGTAATTTTGTAAGGAACGATGTAAACATTACTACCTTGGGATTATATTTCGAGATTACTAGTATTAAATCAAAATAGATGCATTGTGTGGTAGAGATGGATTTGGAAAGTATGCTTGGTAGTTGTGGATATCTAGGATTGTGGAATACAATTGATTTGCAGGTGGGTAGGCTTATATATAAGTCGTTATGCTGTCGAAATTTCTATCAGCAATATAAGTTAAAATATGAAAATCAATTATAAATCACGAGAAAAGAATTAGGAAAATGTTTCGACACTGTACAGGAATACAACCTAAGTGAATTGGGGAATAAGTGGGTGAATTAAATTCAAAAAAAAAAAATTTATCTCGAGTTTTAAGGGTCAAGGGTCGTTACATGGCAAGAAGGAAAGTTGTTCCTCATCAAAGGGAGAACAACATACTTGAAAATCGAAGGACGAATCGGATCGAGGCGTGAGTTGTGCGTCTCACAAGTTTTGGGTAATTTCTAAACCTCGATCTTGATATTTGAGCTGATTTTGATGCTATTGGTGGTTGTCATTGCGTTGAAATAGTTGAGAAAGGATTAGGGATTGATGAAATTGCAATGTAGTTGGAGTAATGTAGATATTTGATAATTTTGGTAATTTTGAGAATTTGTGCTATAAATGGAAATATAGACAATGTGGAGAATTAGCCTAGATAATTGGCATGAGGAATGTAGGACATTGAGATATTGTGAATGAGGTTGTAGTTTAGGGTTGAGTTACGAGAAATCAAGAGATTTGAGGTGTTATGAGCAATTATGCTCGATTTTGAGAATTGAGGGTTATGAGATAATTGAGTATTGATGTTTTAACATCGTTTGGATAGCTCGGGAGTTCCAGAGTGGAATGCGAGGCTAGTCCGTGATACGGGGGAAACGATTGCACTATACGAGGTGCAAAGAGGTAAGGGAAATCTAAACCATTTGTGTATGTGAATTGTAAACTATTTTAGCATGAATTGTGGTTTATAAAACAAGCATGTTGAGTGTTTTGTGTTGAGATATAATTGCATACGATTTTTATAGCCGGTTGGAACCCAATGTTTTTATGAGTTTATAACTGGGTTCTACGTTAAGGCAATATTGAGATTTGAGAAATGTGTGCGTGTGCTTTGCCAGTTGGAACTCGGTTTTATTACGTTTTGTGTTGAGTACAAAACGATTTCAAATGAGTTTTATGAAAGAAAAATCATTACAAGTTCTACGTGAAGGCAAACCAGTCTTATGTGATAAGACTTAGGTGTGTAGTTGTGAGTACACACCGGGCATTGCTCTGGTAGCATGTAAGCCCGATTTCTTCTCCGTTCTGGTAACGTTGAGAAACCCCATTGGTGGCTGTGCCACGTTATACCCCATTGGTGGCTGTGCCACGTTAAACCCCTTTGGTGGCTGTGCCACGTTATACCCCATTGGTGGCTGTGCCACGTTATACCCCATTGGTGGCTGTGCCACGTTAAACCCATTTGGTGGCTGTGTCACGTTGAGAAACCCCATTGGTGGCTGTGCCACGTTGAGAAACCCCATTGGTGGCTGTGCCACGTTATACCCCATTGGTGGCTGTGCCACGTTGAGAAACCCTATTCTGTGGCTATGCCACGCGAAAAATTAAATCAGTGGCTTTGCCACGTGTGTTTTGTGGCTATGCCACGTGAGAATTTAAATCAGTGGCTATGCCACGTGTGTTTAGTGGCTGTGCCACGTGCATTACTATTTCGGTGATTTTATCCCGTATTTGAGATAGCGTTTATCGCATTGTTTTCACATGCTTTGTTAATGCTCTAGAGTGAGCCTTTTTACTTCATGTTTTCACATGATTTGAGATATGAGAATATTGTTTTGAGAACTTTCATGCTATGGTTTTCAAATGAGTATCACATACAAATAAACCTTTTGTGATGTGCATTTTGGTTTATGAAATGAGTTCCTTACCCCCCTTACTGAGCGATTTAGAAGCTCACCCTGTTTTTCTTTCCCCCCTAGAGTTCTTCAAGTGAATAAGGACTTCCCTGCGACGTACGGAGTAGTGGCTAGTGGAGGATTCAAGCTCCAGGCCATATATATTGTATCTTGAGGTATATCTTATCTTTTCATGTACCCAGACTATTATTGTAATTGCAGACACTTGATGTATATCATTGTATGGGATGTATTAGGATTAATTAACTTGTAATCGAGTAATGGGTATAATACAATATTTATTATATCATGATGAGATCCTGGGGAACGATAATTATGATGATGTATGACACTACACAGGAATGCACCTTTAATTGTGAATTAATGAATAAAAAGTTTTAAATTAGCCCTATTTTCCGCATTTTCGGGGCGTGACATTGTGATAAGATGTTTTGATGATTGTGACTTTAATAACGTGTTTATAAATATGTGAAAGTATATCATTATTACACTTATGCTTTGATAATGATTTCTAAATCTCATATGCACTCCTTACTGAGCTAGTTGAAGCTCACCCCTTCTTTTTCCTCCCCTACAAACTATTTACAGTGAGTGCTAGTACTTGCTGCGTACGTGACATAGGCTGGTGGTCGAGACTCTCCCCAGGCTATTGCTTTTACACGCGAGAGGTATAATTCAATTCATTTTGTATCCAGACAATGATGTAATGCAGACACTTATATTTAAGTAACATTTGGATGTAATCAGAATGATATATGTATATAAAGTAGGAAAGTGGATTTCTTTTGATACCATGTTAATTGGTTGAGTAAATGTTGATGTTGAGAGATCCTTGGGATATTGGGTGATAGATTAGAAATAAAATCAACTGAATTGTGAATATCATGGATGAGTAGTTTAATAACGTATAGATATGAGAATAACTGACACTGAACAGGAATACATCACGAGTAGGAAGTTTAATTTTAAGAAAAATTTTAAATTAGCCATCTTTTTCGCGCTTCCGAGCTATCACAGATTTGGTGGTATCAGAGAGAAGGGTGCCTAGTACTGTCAGTGTCGATTAATTAGAAAAAGATTACATCCTAAGTGTCTGTAATTGTCTGGTTATGAATTGAATTTAACGGTCAAAATTTTAACCGATGTTTAATGTATACGCGTAGGTACGTAAGAATTAAGAAATGAGTGGGAAACGAGGTCGTCCCCAGAGGTAGGCACAACCACCTCCAGCACCTGACCCACAGCCGGAGAGTCCTAACTCTCGAATTAATCGGCTGGAACAGGATGTACGATAGGGGTTTGAGAATATGACAATGCTATTTGCGCAGCATTTCGGGGCTAATGCCTCAGGTACCACACCTACCCCAGCTCCTACACCTACACCACCACAGGATCCACCCCCACCTCCTATACAGACTGGCCCAGTGCCACCCGCCACTCAGCCTCCGGCACAGACCAGGCCCTATGATAGAGATATGGGCCGGTTGAAAGACTTTCTTAAGATGAATCTGCAGACATTTAAAGGGGTGAAAGGTCCAGCGGAGAAGAAGGAGTGGTTGACAAAGATGAGGATAATCATTGATTTTCTAAGGTGCATTGATGCGAAGAGGGTTAGTATGAGTACCTACATGTTTAATGAACAAGCACGATGTTGGTGGAGTACCACCAAGAGTTTATTGACTGCCATCCATCCAGTGATCAGCTGGGAAACTTTTTAGTCAGTCTTCAGGACCTGTATACCCCTCGCGCTGCCCAGAGGAAAATGCAAGCAGATTTTTTGAATTTAGTGCAAGGTAGTATGACAGTCGACGAATATGAGAATCGGTTCACCGCTTTATTGAGATATGATTCAGAGACTGTCAAGGACGAGAAGCGCCTAACAGAGTGGTTTGTTTATGGGCTGAGACCAGTCATTCGAGATAGATTGATGAGACTCTGCATTACTGAGTTTAAGGATGCTCTGAGACGAGCACAGGAAGTTGAGAGGGGACTAGAGTTGATACAGTCCCAATCTGAGTCCCGGGTGATTATCAAGGATAAAGGTAAAAGACTTGCAACTTCCCACACCGACTTCAGGAGGGGTTCTTTTAAGAGACGAATGATCAAGGGACCTAAAGGGAGAGTTGATAGACCCAGGTTCCTCCCATTACTATGGAGACCTCTCGAGGTGCCAGACCCGACATTAAGATCTGCAGAGACTGTGGTTGGTCGCATGAGGCCACTTGTTTTCGGTAGAGCTGGCAAAAGTTGGCCCGAGCCCGAAAACCCGCCCGAGCCCACCCGAGACCGAACCCGAGACCGGACCGAATTGACCAAAAAGTCAAAGGCCCGAGCCCGAGAAAAGCCCGACCCGAAAAAGCCCGAACCCGATAAAGCCCGAGCTCGAAAAAGCCCGAGCCCGAAAAAACCCGAACCCAAAAAAGCTCGAGCCCGAAAAAGTCTGAACCCGATACGACCCGAGCCCGAAACCGGCCCGATCCGAAACCCGAAAAAGCCCGAATTTATAACCCGAGAAAGCCCGAATTATAATTATATAACTATTATATTAACAAATAATTAAATAATTAAATAATAATACACTTTTTCTAATTAAAATTTATAAAATTTTAGAACAATCATTATTTATTTATTACATAATTATATCAATAATTTATTATCAACAAAATAAATATTAAATATTTACATTCAATTATTAAATAAAATTATTTTAAAACACAATATAATATTCAATATCAAATAATTTTTAATATTATGCTTATTATATTTGTAATAATAAATAATAAATATATTATTAAATATAACATTTGATTTTATTATAAAAACAATTATTATACTATTTTATTATATTTATTTCATATTAAAATTTTAATTGTAATATAATAATAAATCAAATATATATATATATATAAATCATTATATAATTGTAACATTTATTTAAATTTGATATTTCATATAAAACATTGAATACATTATTAACAAAATTAGAATTTAAATTCTGACTCCTATAACTCGTAAATAGAAAAATAGTAATTTGTTTTTTAAATGGTGATTATAATAAAAATAAGAATTGAAAGTTAAAAAAGGGGATCATACCCTTTTAAAGGTTGTAATAACTTTTTCACTGAAAAAAAGATTCAGACTCAACTATGACATGTTTGCATCCAAATTCTCATGTCATTAACAAGTTAATGATTGTTATGTTCTAAATTAATCCAATATAGTAAAAAACAAACCAGCAAAGAAAACATCAAATACTTAAAGTTATAACATATAACATTACAAGAACAACAAAATAGAAAACATACAATCATTCTCATACACAGCCACCTAGTCATGGAGAAATCAATCCCTAGTCATACATTGCATGATGAACAAAACAGGAAAATACGATCATTCCATTCAACGCTAGCGGCTTGATGAATAACATACTCGAAAAGATTGTCAATGCAGGAAGCAACTAAACTCTCCAATAGCGACATTGTCTTTAAATAAGATTAATGAGGCAATGATCAATCATAATTACTCTTAATAAAAAAATTTAATTTTTTAACAATATAAATAGTAAGAAATAAAATATCAACATACGTTACAATTAGAACTCTTCATCCTCATCCATAAACCAACTAGTTCAATTTAATCCAACTTTCCTTCCAAATCTCATTGTTTCATCTTCTTCATCTAATAAAATATATAAAAATAATCATATAAGAATTTAAATAATAAAAAATTAATAAAATAATAATGACACTAAAATCTTACCACATTTATCTATATCATATCCATACAGCCAATTACGAATGGTAATCAAAATTTCTGCATTATGTGTTATGAGACAATTTCTCCATTTGTTAATAACTCTACCACTCGTACTAAATGCTGATTCAGATGCAACTGTCACGACCCAAACTACCCAAAAATCAGAGTTAATTTTTTGCGTTTTATTATTTTCTTACTTAAATTCTTACCTCTGATCGTGACCAACCATAACCAATAATTGGGCTGTATGTCAGTGCCCACGTCTTCTCCATGCATTTACAATTAGTGCATAATTTAATTTAAATATACATTCATATGTTCTGCACTACATTCCTTTGATTTAATTACATAATTATACCCACTCTATACATCCCAGTGTCATACAAAATATAATACTGTGCTCATGTTATTTAGATACAAGAACCGTATATGTAGAGTGTATATACCTCAAAAGATAGGCAGCAGCGGACAACTAGAATGCGGTACCCAGTCGCCTCCCAATCTACTGGAAGAAATCTGTGTGAGAAAGTGAAAGGGGTGAGCACATCAAGCTCAGTAAGGCAATTCTACGAACAAGTAGATAACAATACAACCTACATGAACGTAGTGCCATGCATAAACCGCCCCTTCTCCACACATTTTCAAAAACAAATGTTATGTTATGATGTCATGTAAAATAATTCATATGAAATCTCAAAAGCATGAAAACTTAACATGCATAACTTTTAAATCATTTATTTCTCGTTAAAATTTCATATAAGGTCAGGACTCAACCCTTCCCTCGGGTCGCCCTGACTCACACAAAATCCGTGAAATCATGTTCCTCGAAAACAATAATATCCGAAAACATAAATCTACGAGATACGAGACTAGGCAACATCGGTATATCGGTAATAACTAGGACTATGGCCATATGTGTCCTCGGGAGTTCCTCAGCTACACGGATCCTAGTGTGCGGGTTCTCACCATGATCGGGAACCGCCCGGGAGGTGGGTCACTCCATCTCATCGGTCTTATCCGATCCCATGCATCCGAAGATGCTAATGTATCATATTGTGACGGCCAACCCCTGCCCGGCCAACCCCTGCCATCGGCCATGGCCACCCTTCTTGGGCCCACGCAGAACGATGGTGGTCTAACAACGGGTGGTCCAACAACGTCAACAATCCAACGTATCTTGAAGATACCACACGGTACATCGTACTCCATGCTACTTGCACGGTACATCGTACTCCGTGGACCCATATAATATCTCTATACTCATGCCATGTCTCAAGCGCACGTGCGAGCCTATTTAACCGGTGACACACAGTCTACCCGTTGCTCTAAGCACGGCTTATCGTATAATCTCTGAAAAGTAGTGCGAGCGGTGCTCTAACACTGTCAGTAACTCAGGTAAAACTAGTGCGAGCTAAGCTCAAGCACTCTGTCATGAAAAATCGTATATAAAAATATGGTGCGAGTTAGACTCCGGCACCGTGTCATGAAAATCGTGTAAACCTCTAGTGCGTGCTCTCGCTCCAGCACTAATGAAAGAATTTCACAAATCAAAACTCGTGCGAGCTGGGCTCTAGCACGTCACATTTATGAAAGATCACGTAGGCGGCTACATTTCTCAAATCATTTTCAACGAAAATCAACGTTTGTTGAAATTATGAAGTGTTGTGCAATTTCATTTAAAAGTTAGCCGACCTACTCATGCATGTACCAAAATACTTCAAAAACGAGCAGGAACCCTTTGTTCTTGCTCCTCACACTTTTTCCTAGAATTTGAAATTTTACCATTAACGAGGGTATTTTGATAATTTGCCCATCGGGGCCCTAAAAATTTTATCTCAAATCTAGACCCTTCGGACAATTTAAAGGAATGTAAATGACGTCGAAAATTCGTAAAGCTATCTCTAGCAGTTCGTAAAATTCCCTTACCTGGAATCGCGCGCAGACTACTCTTGTCTCGATGATACCGAACCTCTCGGCCCAAGTGCGTGCCAACCAATATACGTAACTGCATATAACCACATAATCGAGGTTAATTCAATTATCCCGATCAGTATATTGCATTTACTGATTCAACTTAAAGCTATTGGGCCTTATCTACCTTATTGGGTCTCGGCCCATTTTAGCCCTTTTTATATTTATTAATTCCCTTCTTCGGGTATACTGAGCTTATACAGCTTTCTAATAATTATCGGGCTTCATTTCAAATTCATTGGATAGCCCGTATACCACTTACGGCAATTATATTACGATTCCGAATAATATTCCTTCCTACGCGAAATTAATCCATAATTCCATAAAATAATTAAACTCGGTATTTAAATAACTCTAATTGCCGAAATTAAATTGTACTTACCCGATACGATGCGGGGTACGAGAATCAGAGCTCGATCGGCTCTCGTTCGGTCTCCGTCGTGAAGCTGCATAATTAGGTAAATCCGGATTATTTTCCATTAAAATAATATTAAATTAAATTTTCGAAATTTACCCGTAGGTCAATTTCGACCCTCGGTCAACTTACCCGAACCTCGAGTCGTTCCTGGTAATTTCTTTCCTTTTTTCCCCTTTTTCCTTCCTTTTCCTTCCTTTTCCTTTCTTTTCTTTTCTCTTTTCCCTTCCTTTTCCTTCCCTTTCCTTCCCTTTCCTTCCAGCCAAACTGCACCGTTTCACTGCCTATTGCCTTCGCCGGCGGTTCCGGCCATCTCACCGGTCGAGACCGGTCTCAAAAGAACCGGCTTCTTCCCCTGAGTGCGTCGGTGCCCTCCGTTTCAACCCAGACGCGGCGGTTCGCCGGGAATCGGCTTGTTTCTCCGGCGGTCTTCCTCAGCTTCGATCGGCCTGCTCCGGCCACCTGGCGGCGCGAATCCGATACCCACGTGCTCGCCGGACTCCCCTCTTCCTCTTGGCAGCTTCGTTGAAGTCGTCGGACGCCGGTGGTGCGAGAATCGGCGGTGAACGGGGTGCGGGTCTTTTTCGGTTTCTCTCTTGGGTCTTCTTTCTTTTTTTTTTTGTTTCAGTTACTTTTTTTTATTTTTATTTTTTAATTTTATTATTATTATTATTTATTTTAATTATTTTACTATTCATTAAAAAACTCCATAACATCCCAAAATATCTACCTTATATTATTTTTTTTATTCTACTTTAATTTATTTAATTAAATATAATTTATTAATTACGCTTTTCTCTAATTTTCGGTATTATTTCTTCGCGTTTTTCGAGATATAGTCCCGATAATTTTTTCGGTATTTTTAAAATTTCCGTATCTTGATCAATTGACCCAAAATTTATAATTTCCTTATTATCGATCAAGATATCTTACATCCTTATTTTTAATTAAAATTTTCTTATCGCCCTAATATCGGGTTTTGGTATTTTTACCATTTTACCCCTGCTCTTGTTTCGGGATTCAATTTAACCTGACCTTCCTTCATACGTCCCCCATATTTTCTTATTTAATTTTCGTATTTTCGGTTAACTTCATTCTGATCATTTTCGTTTGATTAGTGGTCATCTCGACTCGTATTTAATTACTTCTGACGTCTACCGATATTCCATTTTATTCTGCTTCACAAATTTAATTAGTTAACGCTCTTCTTATGATTCGATAAATATATATAAGTGTACATCATGTGAATCATAAGGAATATATCAACAATACATACAAAGTGGGTCTTACATAATCTCCCCCACTAAAAGAATTTGGTCCTCCAAATTGGAACCAAATCAGTCTCTGAATAACTCCGGGTAATTCTCTTTCATCTGAGTCTCTAACTCCCAAGTCGCCTCCTCCGGAGTGTGATGCTGCCACAGTACTTTCACCAAAGGAATCGTCTTCGACCTCAATACCTTCTCCTTCCTATCCAAAATCTGAATCGGTCTCTCAACATAGGACATACTCTCACTGAGCTCCAGTGGCTCGTATCTGATCACATGCGACGGATCCGGCTGATACTTCCGAAGCATGGAGACGTGGAAGACATTATGAACATTTGCTAGCCTGTAAGCCCGATCTCCCACTCTCTCGAGTATCTCAAAAGGTCCTATGAAG
This sequence comes from Firmiana major, assembly GCA_033439115.1. Lineage (NCBI taxonomy): Eukaryota > Viridiplantae > Streptophyta > Magnoliopsida > Malvales > Malvaceae > Firmiana > Firmiana major. The sequence continues at coordinate 8,440,834 of CM065899.1, read as the reverse complement.
CGAGGGCTCAGCTTCCCTCTCTTCTCGAATCTCGTAATACCCTTGGAAGGAGAAACTTTCAAAAATACTGACTCCTCTGCTGTAAACTCCAACGGTCTACATCTCCTGTCAGCATAACTCTTCTGTCGACTCTGAGCTGTCCTCAACCTCTCACAAATCAACTGGGCATCCTCAGAGGCCTGACGTATCAAATCGGGAGCGAATATCTGCCTGTCACCAACATCCTCCCATCCTATAGGAGATCGACATCTACGGCCATACAAAGCCTCATATGGTGCCATCCCGATACTCGAATGATAACTGTTATTGTAGGCGAACTCTGCGAGTGGTAGGTGATCATCCCAGGAGCCTCTAAAATCAAGTACACAAGCTCTCAACATATCTTCGAGGGTCTGTATAGTCCTCTCCGACTGCCCATCTGTCTGAGGATGGAAAGCTGTACTGAATCTCAACTGGGTCCCCATAGCTTCCTGAAAGTGTTCCCAGAAACGAAAAGTGAAGCGGGAATCCCTATCCGACACAATACTCACTGGGACACCATGTAGTCTCACAATCTCGCGCACATATAGCTCCGCCAATCTACTCAGAGTATCGGTGACTCTCATCGCTAGAAAATGTGCCGACTTCGTCAATCTGTCGACTATCACCCATATGGCATCATTCCCTCTACGAGTCCTCGGTAAACCCATCACAAAGTCCATGGTGACATGCTCCCATTTCCAAGTCGGTATAGGTAGAGGCTGTAATAACCCTGCAGGTTTCTGATGCTCTACCTTCACCTGCTGACAGATGAGACATCTCGCAACAAACTCTGCTATATCTCTCTTCATCCCCGACCACCAGTATACCTTCCGGAGATTCTGATACATCTTCGTACTACCCAGATGCAAGGTATACCTCGACGAATGAGCCTCTGTCAAGATCAACCTCCTGATCTCAGGATCCTCAGGAACACATATCCTGTCTCTGAACCTCAGTAACCCATCTGAACTCAACTCAAACTCAATCTCAATACCCCTCTGCATCTGCCTGACTATCTCAATACACTGCTGATCCTCACGCTGAACCTGCCGAATCCGATCCATCAAATCCGGCTCTAATCGCAGGCTAGCAATCATATAACCACTATCAGCATCAGGCGGGGTCACATCCAAACTGAGGCTCGCAAACTGCTCCAATAACTCGTGCTCCCGTACCATCATATAAGCAACCAACTCGAGATGCTTCCTACTCAACGCGTCAGCAACAACATTCGCCTTACCCGGGTGGTATAAGATCTCACAGTCGTAATCCTTCAGAAGCTCAAGCCACCTTCTCTGTCTCATGTTCAATTCCTTTTGCGAAAACAGATACTTGAGGCTTTTGTGATCGGTAAATACCTGGAATTTCTCACCATACAGATAGTGGCGCCATATCTTCAGTGCAAACACTACGGCCGCCAACTCTAAGTCGTGGGTCGGGTAGTTCCTCTCATGATCCTTCAGCTGTCTGGATCCATAAGCGACTACCTTTCCGTCCTGCATCAATACACAGCCCAGTCCCTGGTAAGAAGCATCCGTGTAAACAGAAAAACCTCCTGAGCTGGTAGGAATGGTGAGAATCGGAGCAGAGGTCAATCGACTCTTCAGCTCCTGAAAACTTTCCTCGCATCTGTCGTCCCACTCAAACGCAACACTCTTCCGAGTGAGACGTGTCAACGGAGCAGCCAATCTCGAAAACCCCTCCACAAACCGTCTATAATATCTAGCTAAACCCAGAAAACTCCTGATCTCCGTGACTTTCTGAGGTCTCTGCCACTGTACTACTGCCTCAATCTTGGATGGGTCTACTGACACACCATCCCTCGACACAATATGTCCCAAGAAGGAGATCTGCTCAAGCCAAAAGTCACACTTACTGAGTTTAGCATACAACTGCTTCTCACGGAGGGTTTGCAATACAATCCTCAGATGCTGCTCATGCTCCTCTCTGGATCTCGAATAAACCAGGATGTCATCGATGAAAATAATCACAAACTGATCCAAATAAGGCCGAAACACCTCATTCATCAATGACATAAAAGCTATGGGAGCGTTCGTCAACCCGAATGGCATAACTGTAAACTCAAAGTGACCATAGCGGGTGCGAAAAGCTGTCTTAGGTACATCTCCATCCCGAACTCTCAACTGATGGTACCCAGATCTCAGATCAATCTTGGAAAAGACCTGTGCTCCCCGTAGCTGATCCAGTAAATCATCAATCCTCGGAAGGGGGTACTTATTCTTGATGGTAGCCTTGTTCAATAGTCGATAGTCGATGCACAACCGAAGGCTCCCATCCTTCTTCCTAACAAATAGGACCGGTGCTCCCCACGGTGATACACTCGGTCTGATAAACCCCTTCTCTAACAGTTCCTGTAACTGTTTCCTCAATTCCTCTAACTCAACTGGAGCCATCCTGTACGGTGGTCTAGATATCGGCTCTGTACCGGGTGTCATATCAATACTGAACTCTGTCTCCCTCACTGGCGGTAACCCTGGTAACTCATCCGGAAAGACATCTGAAAATTCTCTGACTACTGGAATGTCTGTCAATTTCGGACGTGCCACAGCCGTATCTACCACGTACGCAATATAACCTTCACAACATTATCCACCAAATTAGTACGTCATTCATTCATACTCTTATAAAATGCTCCTTCTCATTTACTTCAAGGAAATTGCACAATGCATTTTTTTGGAGTATGAAATGTGATTGTCCTGGCAAAACAATCTAAAACAGCTCGATGAGCAGCCAACCAATCCATTCCTAGGATTACATCAAAATCTCTCATATGCATTAAGATTAGATTGGCTGTCATCACTCTACCACCTAATTTCAGCTTACAATCCCTCAATACATACTCCACTAATTGGCTAGTATTCATAGGTGTCATTATAGATAACTTTCTACTCAGAGGGGTAGGTTTCACATAATTACATAATTTAAATGCAAACAATGGTGATACAAATGAATGCGTAGAACCAGGATCTATTAACACATATGCTTCTAAATCATGGATCGGAATAGTACCTTTCACCACCTCTGCTGACTGATCCGCTGTATCCTGGTCAAGAGCATGCACTCGCCCTGTACCAACCGCTTGCTTCCCCTTCTCAGCCGCTGTCGCTTTCCTCCGCGGCGCAGATGTATCACCAGAAGCCCTCTCTGAAGTCTGGCCCTTCTGAGGGGTACTCTCCACCATCTCGGGACAATCTCTGATCATGTGTCCCGACTTCCCGCATCTATAGCATACTACTACAGGAATAAGGCAGGGTCTACCACCATGGTATCTGCCACACCTGCCGCACTTCTCAGTCGTAAGTCGTGGCCCACCTATCATAATGCCCTTCTGAGGAGTGGAAGAAATAGCCGGATAAACTGGAGGTCTAACTGGCCTCTCTCGGATCTCCTCTATCCTCGGCCTCTTCCCAATCAACTGTCTGCCCCTCTATATCCAGACCCTCTATCTCCCACTGGTCTCTTCCTCTCTCTCTGTCTGCTGCCAGTCCTCCCAAACTCTGAGGCAGTCCTCTCGAAATCCTGCTCAATCAGCTGTGCTCTACTCACTGCCTCCTCGTAAGTCGGGATAGCCAAAGGGATCAATCTAGATCTGATCGCTGGCCTTAATCCATCTATAAATCTCCGGACCTTCTTAGTCTCACTACTCAAGGTGTCCAGGTCATACCTGCCCAAGGAGATAAACCTCGTCTCGTACTCGTCTACCGTCCGACTCCCCTGGGTCAAGTGTAAAAACTCAGACTGCAGCTTTCGCTGCGCTGTATCTGGGACATATTGCCTCCGAAAGGCCTCCAAGAATATCTCCCAACTGATCACAGTATGTCTAACTCTGAGAATCTACCTGGTGGACTTCCACCAATGCTCCGCTGATCCTCTAAACATAAAAACCGCGAATGCCACCATCTCCGTAGGGGTACACTCAAAGAACCCGTATAGCTTCTCCATCTCGCTCAACCAATCCTCAGCTACAACTGGGTCCTTCGCCCCGCTAAATGCCGGCGGTCTAAACTTCTGAAACTGTCGCAGTCTATCCATATCACAACTGTAACCCCAATCTCGGGTACTCTGATGCGGGGTGACAGGAGAATCCACGTCCTGAACCGGTGGGGGTGTAGGAGTCTCTGTATCTTGGACCGACTGAGCAGGCGCATCAGGAGTAGCTGCCTGTCCAGCATCACCGCGTCCCCCTCTAACACCCTGTACTGACTGCGTAACCAACTCCATAAGCACCTCGAGGCTCCTCTCTATCCTAGCGAAACGTGCCTCAATCGCCTCAGCATGTCTCCCGGCAGTCTCCCTCTCTACAGTACCCTGCTCTGTAGTCTCTCTCTTTGGAGGACCCTGTGGGGCATGCTCCACCCCGGTATCTACCTCAACCTCCTCCTGAGTCTCATGAGGTAATTCGGCACGTCTATCACTCGCAGGCCTACCTCTACGGCCTTTGCCTCGTGCCCGACCTCCTCTACCGCGACGAGTAACAGGCATCCTGCCTATAGTCCTGCATTCACAGCTATTTCTTAATTAAAACCTATCTTAATATACACGATTGTATCTAACCAATCACAGTAACACATGGATGTAATTCCTAGTTATTGACACTGACATACATCAGACCAATTATGCTCTGATACCACCTTAATTGTCACGACCCAAACTACCCAAAAATCAGAGTTAATTTTTCGCGTTTTATTATTTTCTTACTTAAATTCTTACCTCTGATCGTGACCAACCATAACCAATAATTGGGCTGTATGTCAGTGCCCACGTCTTCTCCATGCATTTACAATTAGTGCATAATTTAATTTAAATATACATTCATATGTTCTGCACTACATTCCTTTGATTTAATTACATAATTATACCCACTCTATACATCCCAGTGTCATACAAAATATAATACTGTGCTCATGTTATTTAGATACAAGAACCGTATATGTAGCGTGTATATACCTCAAAAGATAGGCAGCAGCGGACAACTAGAATGCCGTACCCAGTCGCCTCCCAATCTACTGGAAGAAATCTGTGTGAGAAAGTGAAAGGGGTGAGCACATCAAGCTCAGTAAGGCAATTCTACGAACAAGTAGATAACAATACAACCTACATGAACGTAGTGCCATGCATAAACCGCCCCTTCTCCACACATTTTCAAAAACAAATGTTATGTTATGATGTCATGTAAAATAATTCATATGAAATCTCAAAAGCATGAAAACTTAACATGCATAACTTTTAAATCATTTATTTCTCATTAAAATTTCATATAAGGTCAGGACTCAACCCTTCCCTCGGGTCGCCCTGACTCACACAAAATCCGTGAAATCATGTTCCTCGAAAACAATAATATCCGAAAACATAAATCTACGAGATACGAGACTAGGCAACATCGGTATATCGGTAATAACTAGGACTATGGCCATATGTGTCCTCGGGAGTTCCTCAGCTACACGGATCCTAGTGTGCGGGTTCTCACCATGATCGGGAACCGCCCGGGAGGTGGGTCACTCCATCTCGTCGGTCTTATCCGATCCCATGCATCCGAAGATGCTAATGTATCATATTGTGACGGCCAACCCCTGCCATCGGCCATGGCCACCCCTCTTGGGCCCACGCAGAACGATGGTGGTCTAACAACGGGTGGTCCAACAACGTCAACAATCCAACGTATCTTGAAGATACCACACGGTACATCGTACTCCATGCTACTTGCACGGTACATCGTACTCCGTGGACCCATATAATATCTCTATACTCATGCCATGTCTCAAGCGCACGTGCGAGCCTATTTAACCGGTGACACACAGTCTACCCGTTGCTCCAAGCACGGCTTATCGTATAATCTCTGAAAAGTAGTGCGAGCGGTGCTCTAACACTGTCAGTAACTCAGGTAAAACTAGTGCGAGCTAAGCTCAAGCACTCTGTCATGAAAAATCGTATATAAAAATATGGTGCGAGTTAGACTCCGGCACCGTGTCATGAAAATCGTGTAAACCTCTAGTGCGCGCTCTCGCTCCAGCACTAATGAAAGAATTTCACAAATCAAAATTCGTGCGAGCTGGGCTCTAGCACGTCACATTTATGAAAGATCACGTAGGCGGCTACATTTCTCAAATCGTTTTCAACGAAAATCAACGTTTGTTGAAATTATGAAGTGTTGTGCAATTTCATTTAAAAGTTAGCCGACCTACTCATGCATGTACCAAAATACTTCAAAAACGAGCAGGAACCCTTTGTTCTTGCTCCTCACACTTTTTCCTAGAATTTGAAATTTTACCCTTGACGAGGGTATTTTGGTAATTTGCCCATCGGGGGCCCTAAAAATTTTATCTCAAATCTAGACCCTTCGAACAATTTAAAGGAATGTAAATGACGTCGAAAATTCGTAAAGCTATATCTAGCAGTTCGTAAAATTCCCTTACCTGGAATCGCGCGCAGACTACTCTTGTCTCGATGATACCGAACCTCTCGGCCCAAGTGCGCGCCAACCAATATACGTAACTGCATATAACCACATAATCGAGGTTAATTCAATTATCCCGATCAGTATATTGCATTTACTGATTCAACTTAAAGCTATTGGGCCTTATCTACCTTATTGGGTCTCGGCCCATTTTAGCCCTTTTTATATTTATTAATTCCCTTCTTCGGGTATACCGAGCTTATACAGCTTTCTAATAATTATCGGGTTTCATTCCAAATTCATTGGATAGCCCGTATACCACTTACGGCAATTATATTACGATTCCGAATAATATTCCTTCCTACGCGAAATTAATCTATAATTCCATAAAATAATTAAACTCGGTATTTAAATAACTCTAATTGCCGAAATTAAATTGTACTTACCCGATACGATGCGGGGTACGAGAATCAGAGCTCGATCGGCTCTCGTTCGGTCTCCGTCGTGAAGCTGCATAATTAGGTAAATCCGGATTATTTTCCATTAAAATAATATTAAATTAAATTTCTGAAATTTACCCATAGGTCAATTTCGACCCTCGGTCAACTTACCCGAACCTCGAGTCGTTCCCGGTAATTTCTTTCATTTTTTTCCCCTTTTTCCTTCCTTTTCCTTCCTTTTCCTTTCTTTTCTTTTCTCTTTTCCCTTCCTTTTCCTTCCTTTCCTTCCCTTTCCTTCCAGCCAAACTGCACCGTTTCACTGCCTATTGCCTTCGCCGGCAGTTCCGGCGATCTCACCGGTCGAGACCGGTCTCAAAAGAACCGCTTCTTCCCCTGAGTGCGTCGGTGCCCTCCGTTTCAACCCAGACGCGGCGGTTCGCCGGGAATCGGCTTGTTTCTCCGACGATCTTCCTCGGCTTCGATCGGCCTGCTCCGGCCACCTGGCGGCCCGAATCCGATACCCACGTGCTCGCCGGACTCCCCTCTTCCTCTTGGCAGCTTCGTTGAAGTCGTCGGACGCCGGTGGTGCGAGAATCGGCGGTGAACGGGGTGCGGGTCTTTTTCGGTTTCTCTCTCGGGTCTTCTTTCTTTTTTTTTGTTTCAGTTAGTTTTTTTTTATTTTTTTTATTTTATTATTATTATTATTTATTTTAATTATTTTACTATTCATTAAAAAAACTCCATAAAATCCCAAAATATCTACCTTATATTATTTTTTTATTCTACTTTAATTTATTTAATTAAATATAATTTATTAATTATGTTTTTCTCTAATTTTCGGTATTATTTCTTTGCGTTTTTCGAGATATAGTCCCGATAATTTTTTCGGTATTTTTAAAATTTTCATATCTTGATCAATTGACCCAAAATTTATAATTTCCTTATTATCGATCAAGATATCTTACATCCTTATTTTTAATTAAAATTTTCTTATCGCCCTAATACCGGGTTTTGGTATTTTTACCATTTTACCCCTGCTCTTGTTTCGGGATTCAATTTAACCTGACCTTCCTTCATACGTCCCCCATATTTTCTTATTTAATTTTCGTATTTTCGGTTAACTTCATTCTGATCATTTTCGTTTGATTAGTGGTCATCTCGACTCGTATTTAATTACTTCTGACGTCTACCGATATTCCATTTTATTCTGCTTCACAAATTTAATTAGTTAACGCTCTTCTTATGATTCGATAAATATATATAAGTGTACATCATGTGAATCATAAGGAATATAGCAACAATACATACAAAGTGGGTCTTACAGCAACTGTGGTAATTGGAATACTCAATATATCCTTAGCCATAAGTGAAAGTATAGGGTGTCGAAATTGATTTTTCTTCTAATAATCAAGAACATCAATTTGAATCTTATAATCTTCTCTTGATTCATTCAAATATACATTTAACTCTAATCTATATAAAAGATATCTAGAATTGAAGTTTCTAAATCCCTACAATAACAAAATAAGTTCATATATGAAATTATAATAACAAATGTAAATTAAAACTCAAAAAAGAATTACTTAATATAAAAAAATAATAATTTAATAAGTTACTAAAGCAATTTATATTAAACTTTTGAACAAAAAATTTATATAAATATGTTATCAAATTAACAATAAATATTTATATGTTTCAAATTTTATTTCTAACTAGGAAATTTAAATTTTTGCAATGTCTTGTCTTTTGTATAAATTTTATTACTAAATTATATAATTTTTTTCCTCATTAATTCATATTTCATCATTTTAATTATATTTTGTCTTATAATCATTATGATTAAATTATATCAGCTTTTTGGTTTACCTATTTTATTTAAACTTTGATATTATATTTAATAATTTTTCCAAACTTAAAATAATTGCATCTATCAATTAAGAATTTAGCTACAATTATAGAACTTTAATTAGGTATAATTTAAACGAATTGATAACAATTAATTAGGTATAATTTTGTTAAGCATATATGATTATTTATTTATTTGCCTACCTTATCGGTTCATATCTATATCAGTCTACTAAAATAATATTAGTAGATATTTTTTCTTATGCATTATGTAACGTGACGATCAAGACAAACATGCATCATTACTTGATTGTGCAAAAATAATTATTTTAAGTTAATTTTTTTATTTAAATTATGTAACTAATTTATTAAAAATTAATAATTTGTTATACTTATATATGATAACTAATTAGTAAATATTTATTTTAATAATTATTTTGATAATAAATAATTAATTTTTTAACCATGTTATCATATAATATGATAATTCTGTTTGAAAATTATTAAATTAATTATATATATACATTAACGTGCAATATTTATTTTTTTCATTTTATACAATAATTTAATAATTTATCATGAAATCATATCCTTTCTTTTCTTATTCTTTGAAAGCCTATCAACAATTTCAATTATTCTATAGATAGATTATATTTATAGTCCAGTCAGATTTTTTATGCTCTTCAATTTTTCTTGGCTAAGGCCAAAGAAATAAGCAAAACATTCATTTAGAAAAGAAGTGAAGAAGATAACATCTAGAAGTTGGAGGAAATCTGTAAAACTAAAAACAAACTAACAGAGGAAATAAAAAAAATATTATGAAACTTTTATTAATATAATTTTAGTGACTTCTATTTAAAATTTAAAAATTTATTATTTTAATCATAATTATCTACTTTAATTTCATAATTATTTATATTATACTTTTTTTTTAAACTCACAAAGTTTTTTTGTATAAATATATTTTTTTAGTGTATTATATCAACTACAAAATATCAATCATATAGTAGTGTATAATTGTATATGATATAATTATATTAAATATTAAAAAAATATTTTTAATTTAATATTCTAAATTTTTAATGAGACATTTGATTAATTAATGTAAACAATTATATTTAATACAATAATATTAATTATGATTTATGTACAAATAAAAAATAAATTAGAAATAAAATAAAACTAATTAATTGATCATTTATTCATATTAAGCATTTTTTTGGTAAATGATAATATTAATTGGTACTTTTCTTCCTATAATATCTATATGTAATATTTTCTTTTGCATTTAATGAATATAATTATATCTACTATTTTATAATAAATATTGTAAGAAATTAAAAAAGAGTAAATTATTTTTTTCAAATAATAAATATTAAAATATAAAAATTTGTTTTTATATAAATATTTATTAAAATATAAAATCATATAAAAATTAAATTAATTATCGTATTCAAATTTTTTTTTTAAAAAAAATTATAACTAATAAAGTTTCAAAATATTTCAAGCCGGCCCGCTAAACCCGCCCGACTAGAACCGGGACCGAACCTGAAAAAGACCGAACCCGAAAAAACCCGAACCCGAAGAAGCCCGAAACCGAAAAAGCCCGAAACCGAAAAAGCCCGAACCCGAAAAAACCCGAACCCGAAAAAGCCCGAACCCGAAAATAACCGAACCCGAAAAAGCCCGAACCTAACAAAACCCGAACCCGAAAAAACCCGAGCCCGAAAAGAACCCGAACCGAGCCCGCCCGAGCCCGCCCGTTTGCCACCTCTAGTTTTCGGATAATACGGAGATGTTTCAAATGCAGGGACATGGGTCACATGGTAAAGGATTGCACGCTGCCACAGAGACCACATCCCCAAGAGCCTCCTCGACAGCAGCCTCAGAGAGTGATCCCTCAAAGATGGGTCATAGTTGCTGATAAGGAAAAAAAGCATGTCACAAAGGGGCGTGTATTTGTTTTGGATAAGGAGACTGCAGACTCTTCGTCCGTGGCTATACGAGGTACACTTCTTGTCTGTAATCATGAGGCTCATGTGTTGTTTGACCCAAGGTCCACGCATTCTTTTATTTCAATACACTTTGCATGTAAATTGAATTTAGAGCTTGAACCCCTAGCTTATATTTTACATGTAAGTACACCCATGTGTGAGTCACAGAGGACTGATATGGTTTGTAGGAAGTGTGAGATTAAAGTGGGAGATAAGGTAATGTTAGCAGACCTAGCTTTATTAAATATGTGTGGTTTTGATGTGATTCTAGGGATGGATTGGTTAACGACCAATCGCGTGAGTTTAGACTACTACACTAAGACTGTAGCTTTCTCCCTACCTGAAAAATTTACTGTACGTTAAATGTTAAGGAATAAAAATGTGTGAAATTTATTGTGAGAAATCTTAAAGCATAATTATGATTTTCGAAAAACACTGATTAAATTATTGATGTGAAGGTTATATCGCACTCATTTTCGATATCAGTTAGGAGCATTCCAGGATAGAGGACATACTGGTAATATGTGAGTTTTCAGATGTTTTTCCAGATGAGTTATTGGGTTTAACACCAAAGAGAGAGATGGAGTTCACTATCGATTTAGTGTCAGATACCGAGCCGATTTTTAAACCACCCTATAAGATGGCATTGGTTGAATTGAAGGAGTTAAAGAAACAGTTGCAAGAGCTACTTGACCAGGGTTTTATTAGACCCAATGTGTCACATTGGGAGCCTCGATTTTGTTTGTGAGGAAAAAGAATGGTAGTCTCAGATTGTGCATAGATTACAGACTACTGAACAAGGCTACGGTGAAGAACAAATACCCCCTGCCAAGAGTAGACGACTTGTTCGATCAGTTGAGATGGGTTTCTGTCTTTTCTAAGATTGACTTAAGATCAGGCTATCATCACTTAAGAATCAGGAAAGAGGATATTCTGAAAATGACCTTCAAAACTGGATATATGGCCACTACGAATTCTTAGTGATGCCCTTTGGTTTGACGAATGCCTCTACTACTTTCATGAGTCTGATGAATGAGGTATTTCGAGACTATTTAGATCAATTTGTGCTAGTCTTCATTAATGATATTCTCATATATTCTCAATCTCGAGAAGAGTATGCACAACATTTGAGGACCGTACTGCAGATACTCCGAGATAAGCAGCTTTATGGAAAGATCAGCAAGTGTGAGTTATAGCTGGATCAGATAGCTTTCCTTAGTCGCATTGTATCTAAAGACGGAGTGTTAGTTGATCCCTCCAAGGTAGAGGTTGTACTTAATTGGGAGAGACCGAGGGCAGTTACAGATATTCAGAGTTTTTTGGGACTTGCAGGGTATTACAGGAGGTTCGTTGAGGGATTCTCCAAGATTGCAGCCCCTTTAACTAAGCTTACACGCAAGGACGTTTCGTTTATATGGTCGGATCAGTGTGAGTAAAGTTTCAAGAGCTTAAAAGGAGATTAACTACAGCACCCATTTTAACGATTTTGAGTGGATCTGAAGGCTTCGCAGTGTATAGTGATGCTTCCCATCAGGGTTTGGGGTACGTACTCATGCAGCACGGAAGAGTAGTCGCTTATAGATCACATCAGCTGAAGGACCATAAGCAGAACTACCTCACGCATGATTTGGAGTTAGCGACAGTGGTATTTGCATTGAAGATATGACGACATTACCTGTATGGGGAAAGGCTTTAGATCTTCACTGATCATAAGAATCTGAAGTATATCTTCGACCAGAAGGAGCTTAATATGAGACAATGACGATGGATGGAGCTCCTTAAGGACTATGACTGTGAGATTTTATATCATCTAAGGAAGACGAATGTAGTTACTGATGCCCTGAGCAGAAAAAACATGGTTTCTGTTATGATGATCAAGGAATGAAATCTATTGGAATAGTTCATCGGACTCAGGATCAGAGTTGAGGAAGCAGAGGTCAGATTTATGGCTAGCCTACGGATAGAGCCCAGTATTATGGATCAAATTAGAACCGGATAAAGAAGTGATCAGAAGCTAGTGGATTTGGTTAGCCAAGCTGAAAAGACCTTGCAGTTAGATTTTATGGTCAGTGATGATGGATTGTTGAGGTTTAAGAGCCGTATTTGTGTCCTGAGCAATGATACCTTGAAGCAACAAATTTCGAGGGAGTCTCATTGTTCCTGTTACACCATGCACCCAAGAAGTACTAAGATGTACCAAGACCTGCGTAAGGTATATTGGTGGAGTGGTATGAAACGAGAAGTGGCAGAATTTATGGCCAAATGTTTGGTGTGTCAACAGGTAAAGGCTGAGCATTAGAAGCCCGAAGGATTACTTAAGTCCTTGCCAATACTTAAGTGGAAATGAGAGCATATCACCATAGACTTTATCATGGGATTACCGAAGACCCGGAGAGGTCATGATGCAATTTGGGTGATAGTAGACAGATTAACAAAGAGTGCCTACTTCCTTGCCATCAAGAGCACGGATACTTTGAGTGCCTTGGCAAAGTTATATGTCAGAGAGATAGCTCGATTGCATAGGGCCCTAATGAGTATTACATCTGATAGAGATTCCAGGTTTACCTCCAGATTTTAGACTCATTTTCAAGAAGTCATGGGATCTTGGTTGAATTTCAATACCACCTATCATCCTCAAACTGACGGTCAGTCCTTGTGGACTATACAGACTTTGGAGGATATGTTACGGGTGTGTACGATGGACTTTAAGGGATCGTGGGATGATCACCTGCCCCTTGCTGAGTTTGCTTACAACAATAGCTATCATGCAAGTATTGGTATGACACCTTATGAAGCTCTGTATGGTAGGAGGTGTAGATCCCCTATAGCTTGGGAAGAAGTGGGTGACAGAAAGGTATTTGCTTCCGACCTCGTTGAACAGGCAGTTCAGAATGTAAAGATTATTTGTGATAGATTACATGCTGCTTAGAGCCGACATCAGAGTTACGCTGATGTGTGTAGACGACCACTTGAGTTTCAAACTAGATATTTTGTGTTTCTTAATGTGTCTCCAAGTAAAGGTATCATGCGCTTTAGGAAGAAAGGGGAAGCTGAGTCCTTTTTTTATTGGTCTGTTTGAGGTATTAGAGAGAGTGAGAGATGTTGCCTACCAGTTAGCTTTGACCCCATAGCTTTTTGCGATTCATAATGTCTTCCACGTCTCGATGTTGAGGAAGTATAATCCAAATCCCTCTCATGTCATCAAGTATGAAGCATTAGACATCTAGGGAGACATGAGCTATGTAGAAGAACCTGTTCGAATCATCGACAGGAAAGAAAAGGTACTTCGGACAAAGAGAATCCCATTGGTAAAGATTCTCTGAAAGTACCACTCAACAGAAGAGCCAACTTGGGAACCAGAGAGCTTGATGAAATAGAAGTACCCTCGACTTTTTGAGGAATGACTTGGTTCTAATTTGGAGGACCAAATTTCTTTAAGAAGGGGAGGAATGTAAGGTCCGTACCTTTCTATGTATCCCTTATGATTCAATAAAGTATACACTTGTTAGAAATACGAATCGTAAGAGATGTAGGGTCTGTGAATTCAATGTACACACTTGTTATATGATTTTGTGATGTACACGCAAGTTACGTTATATATGAATCATAAGAAATTGACCTTTTTAAGTGCTAAGTGTGAATAGAATGCAAAATGGGTGGTGAAGCAAATGAATGCAAGTTATCCTTTGGAAATCAGGGAAAAATTACAGCTGGAATGCTGCAGATGAAGGACAGATCGATCTCATTGCAAGGAGAGATCGATCTCATTGCCTTGAAATGCAATGCCAAAGCATTCTGCAAAGGAAGATCGATCCCTCATTCAAAATAGATCGATCTCAAGTTGCTTCTGTCAAGACAAGAACGATCTCTTCCTATAAGGCAGATCGATCTCGAATGGATTTTGGCTAGTAAAGATCGATCTCTTCACCAAGCCAGATCGATCTCTAAAGCCTTTTACCAGGCAAAGATCGATCATATCCCTTGAGCAGATCGATCCCATCCAAAGAGGCAGATCGATCCCCAACCTGTATATCAAATTCTGAGTGAGTTGAAACAAAGGGAGATCGATCTCTACCTTTGGAGATCGATCTCATAATGTGAATTCTATAAAAAGCCCGATAATTCGTGCCTTCTTCCTCAGACATTCAAACCTTTCCATTTTAAGTAAAGAAAACCTAGTTTCTCACTCTAGAATACCACCCTTTCCAAAAAAGATTTAAGAAAAAGCTATTTGAGCAAAGTTGTTGCTTAAGAGGAGGAGAACAACATACTCGAAAACTAGAAGTTGGGTTGATCGATTGAAGGAGAAAAATGATTTTTCCCAAATTTGGCAAAAAGGGAGAAAAGTCAAGCTAAGTAAGATTTCAATACACCAACTTCAAGTATGTTAATCTAGACATTCCTATGAGTTGATTGGTGTATGAAATGTTGGCTAAAAACATCCATGAACATGATTAATCTTCTATGACCTATAATGGGCTTAGTGTGAGAAAGTGAGAGAAAGTAGCTTAGGCATGGAATTGATAATGATTTAAGCATGAATTGATGTTATTGAGCATGTATAAATGAATTATAAGATGGCCTTGTGAACTTAGTTAGTGGGATTGGATAAAGTTATGAAATGTACACCCAAGGTGTTTGAGAAAATGCATGAATGGATGGATTAAACTAAGGTTATTAGATGTTTATTTAATACCGAAGAAACTTGGTTTATAACCAGGATAAGTGACAGATCGAGAGAATATAGGAAGTAATCAAATAAGGGTTCGAATGACCCTATTTTAGCTTTGAATGAATAGAAGTGTGAAGTAGTGGTATAATGTGTATTTATTGATGGTTTGACGTATAATTTAGGCAGCTTGGGAATTTGACACGTGAATCGAAAGCCAATCTGAAACTCGAGAATATTACATCGCCCAAGGTGCAAGAGGTAAGGGATGCAATCCATTTTGTGCATATGTATTCTTTGCCGATCGAAAATACTTTAGTAGTATGAAAACATTTTATTAATGAGCATATCTTTTGAGAAAAGCGTTTAACTTGAGATTTCTTACTTGAGTGCATGTTTTGCCAGTTTGAGCTCGGTTTCGTGATTTGAAATGTTTTGCTAACAAATATACGTTATGATTGAATGAGATTTATAAGGAAAAACTACTATGAGCTCTACGTGAAGGTGAAACTATTTTCAGCATAATAATGACATGTTTTTGAGACTAACGGCTCGTTATGATATTTGTACATCATGCCTCTGCTTTGGTAGTGTGAGATGTCTCCACTTTGATAGTGTGAGATGCCTCCGTTTTGGTAACGCGAGATGCCTCTGTTTTGGTAATGTGAGATGATTCCCTTGTTTGAGGATGCCCTCGTTGAAGATGATGAGATGTGATGATTTGCTTTTATAACACTTCTATTATGCCCAGTCTCCATAACTGTTTTGTGAAATGACGTATTGTGAAATTGTGATAACGATGTTTTGATGAATTGTGACTTTAATCACGTGTTTATAAATATGTGAAAGCTTGTCATTATTACACTTATGCTTTGATAATGATTTCTAAATCTCATATGCACTCCTTACTGAGCTAGTTTAAGCTCACCCCCACTTTTTCCTCCGCCATAAATTATTTACAGTAAGTGCTAGTACCTGCTGTGTACGTGACATAGGCTGGTGGACGAGACTCTCCTCAGGCTATTGCTTGTACATACGAGAGGTATAATTCAATTCATTTTATATCCAGACAATGATGTAATGCAGACACTTAAATTTAAGTAACATTGGGATGTAATCAGAATGATATATGTATATAAAGTAGGAAAGTAGTTTTCTTTTGATACCATGTTTTTTGGTTGAGTAAATGTTGACGTTGAGAGATCCTTGGGATATTGGGTGATGGATTAGAAATAAAATCAACTAAATTGTGAATATCATGGATGAGCATTTTAATAACGTATAGATATGAGAATAACTGACACTGAACATGAATACACCACGAGTAGGAAATTTAATTTTAAGAAAAATTTTAAATTAGCCATATTTTTCGCGCTTCCGGGCTGTCACAGTGGTGGCTGTCGAAACCAACAATAATAATTCCTACTCAAAATAAATTTAAATTGTAGTATAAAAGAGTAAGGTCATTTCCCAAGAGATTGGTTAGATTTATTTTTCTGCAAAACAATTAAAAAGTAAAATGGGGATTTTGTTGTAGTGAGAATAAAAAGGAAAATATATTAAAATGTAGTAGAGAAAAATCAATATGATGAAAATATCCAACCAAAGGAATAATCTTAGAATGGGTTCATGTAATTGATCATTGATGCAAAAATAAATTCTTTTAATCTTTACCAATTTGGTTATGGTTATTGGTACGACCTAACAACCTATCCCTCCTTACTTTTTCGATAATCAGGATACGATCTCTAATTATTTCTCTTGTCAGTTAAGCAACCTTAGATACGATCTTAAGATTTAATTTACCAACAGCATTGAAAACTAGAGAGACTACCAATTCTAACCAACAAACACACATGAAGGTTCATTTAAGTTAGATTATATATCTTCTTAACATAGAATTGAAAATCTATCTATAATCAATTATGTTATTTACCACTTATATTAGAATTCCTAAACAATTACGGATTCAGGTTTCTAATTGGTGATATATTATCCTGACAATTGAACAAATGACCCTTTTTGCATAATCAATCAAAACAATAATTTAAACAAGAACAGAAGACATATAAATAACAAAGATATAAAAGAACAAGATAAAACTAATTAGATCTCACAATTCTTGAAGAACCCAAACTTTAATTATCCTTTGGCTAGACTAAAAATTTAGCAAGCCATAAGTTCAAAGAAAAACACTAAAGAAAAAGGAAAATATATGTATATGATAATCAAGATTCCAGAATCTTCCACTCTTAGTCTATAAATACTAGATACTATAGCCCCAGAATCTGTTTCCAAAGGAAAGTTCTCTGATTGAGTTTGATTACAAGTAAACTTCTTTCTTTTTTCCACCACTTGCCATCTTTAGATTGATTCAGTCAACTTCAGCTACAAGTGATAGATCTTGACTTGAATTCCAAGATTTCTTCTGATTTTGTGACTTGAGCAGAATTTGTAGCTTTTAATCCATTTTGTCCATTTTCCTTCATTCATAATACAAAATAGAAAATATAAGTCAAATCCAAAAATTAAGAATATAGAATAATCTAAATCATGGGAAAATGTGACAATTAATATGTCTAATATGTAACTTATCAAATTCCCCCACACCTAAACCTTGCTTATCCTCAAGCATACACTAGTCTAAATTCATAATCTCTTCTCATCATTCCTTCATCCTCTTCCCATACTTATCCAAAATAAATTTTTCTTTAAGAATTAAAATACAAGTTCTTGAAGTGAATTCTTATAACACACATGAAAAGCACCTTAATGATTCAATTAAATTCATAAAGTACATAGGATCCAACACCCTCGCAATTGGATTTCACTCATCACACTCTAAGTATTTAAGGTATATATATCAATAAACTCTCAGGTCATTGCATAGAAGATTTCTTACCATAAGCTTGCAAATTCATCACATCTCTTCCACCAATGAATGAATTAAGATGCAAAAATCTAAAGGTCTAAAAAAGGTTGTAACAGGGCTTAGGTAAGGTATGACAAAAGGATTTTTTAGGTTAAAGAAATTGAAGGAATCATACAAAACATTTCACACAAAATTCAAATTAATGATTTCAAAAGATTGCTCTTCAATCACATAATTTTCAGAACTAACTTCCAAGCAATAAAAATTTTACTTCTCTTTCTCTTCATTTATTCAATATTATTTTTTTTATTTTCTTCATTTTTCCTTTCTTCTTTTTTTTTTCTTTTTTTTCTTTCTTCTAATTTTTTTTCTTTTTTTTTTTGAAAGAGAAAAACTCAATGGAAATAATAGCTTGGAACACTAAATTTTCAACATGTTGCAATCTTTCCAAAAATATTTTAAAGTTTCACGTGCATAAGTCTATATGATTCATCAATTCAATGTTCAAAAAGAGGGAAAATCAACAAAAGGGTTTATTATAGCTTGTAATGTGATTTAATCCAAAGAAAATGTCAGGCTCAAAGTGGTTCCTCTAGGAGTTAATAATAATAAGGTAGGCTTGAAAAAAAAGGTATAATGACAAGAAAAAATGTTTAACCTAAATGCCCTTATTTGATTTATTGCATTATATTCATCAAAGGAGTTGATTAAGACATGTATGACAGAGCAAGTTCTAGAATAGTCGACTATGCATGACAATCACACAAACAAGGAAATAGAGCATGATGTAATGAATGCTCGTAGGTTCAAATCTTACCAAAAAGGGTTATGTGTGCTAGATCTTATACACTATTTCATTCAATGAATTAAAAGTAACTAATCACAATGTATTAATGAGAATTCAAAACTGTGTAAATCAATTTTTTTTTTGGGATAAGCATTGAAAAAATCTAGAATTCAAAGAAATCATAAATAATAACTAATATACCTTTTGGAACAAAATATTTTTTTAGATTTGCAAAAATTTTTAGATTGGCAAAAATTTTCATGAAAATTATCAAGAATGAAAGGAAAAGAAAGCAAACAACAGAGTCAGAATTAAATACTCTCCCCCACACCTAGACTATACATTGTCCCCAGTGTATAAAAAATAATTGCTCAGACACTGTAAAAGAATTAAGGGAATTAAGAAACTTCCCTGAAAAATGTTGATCAGCGTGAAACAGTGCGTTGATTTTCACTAATTTGCCAATCCGAGCACGCTTACGAGAGGAAGATGCTCTTTGATATCCACTGCTAACCATTGAAAAATTCTTCATCCCGTACGATTGTTAATCTCCAACAAAAATAACTATACCAAATCAGATAATATTAATAATAAAAATGTATAGCTAAATTTATTGGTTAAGTAAAGCAACCACCACAATTTTTTTTTTAATTTTTTTTAATTTTTTAATTTTTTTTTTGATTTTTTTGTTTGTCTTTTTTTTTCTGAAAAATAAATAAAAATAAAATAAAAATAAGAATTCAAAACTAAGTTCAGTGAGTGCTACGTGAAGCTCGGGGAGAGGGAATGACTGTCGGCTGTGGGTCTTGGCTTTGGTGCGTCTGATTGGTCCTCGGCTCCAGTGGAGATGCCGAGCTCACTGTTGTTGGCAGGGGGTTCGGGTGCTGCTGGTGTCCAGTTCTGGTGAAGCAGAAAAGGGAGCTGGGAGGTCGGGGGTTGCGGGTTGCTGCTGGTAATAAGTCTCAGTGTCGTGCTTGGTTCCGATAGTGCTGCTATTTGTCGGTACTGGTCTGGTGGGGGCTCGGGTGTGGGAAGCTTGCAGGATCTGTGGCAGTTCAGGGAGGTGAGATCGCCTGCTGCAAATGGGTCTGTTGCCGCCGGGTGCATGGGTGGCTGCTGTGGAAAGGACCGGATGGTGCGCCAGAATTGAGAATGAGGTAATCGGTGGATTCTGAAGAAGCTGCAGTCGGTTTGTAGATTGTCGAGGCTGTGAAGAAGCTGTCGGTAATGGGCTCCGGCGGGAAGGTTGCAGGCGCGATTTCTGTCGAGGAGAGGACTGGCGCGACTCAGGGAGGGGCAAATACACTTGGGCTGGAGATGGTATGGTTGCTGGTGAGGTGAGATGACCGGATGGTGCGCCGAAATTGAGAAGATGAAGATGATGCTGAGAAGGGGGAGGAACTGCAGTCAAAGAAGAAGAGAAAAAAATAAATAAATAAATAAATAAATAATAATAATAATAAAAATTGATGTGATTTTTTTTGGTAGAAGAGGTGATTTGATAGGGCGTGCCCACACCCTATCAATTACGCTCTTCTGCAGCTTCTGCAAATTTTTTTTCTTGAAGGCAGAAGAGGGCTTTGAGTAGGGCTTTGAGTAGGGCATGATCGCCCTATTCAAATACAATTTCTGCAAATTTTTTTTTAAGAATCAAAAAAAAAAAATTTTATTACTAATAAAATAATAAAGATTAAGAAAAATAATTGTAAATCAAAAAATAAAGAAAAATTTTAGGTTGCCTCCCAAAAAATGCATTTCTTTAAAGTTTTTGGCTAAATATGATCATGTTCAATTGTATGTTGGATTGAAGTATGTTGGATATTTCAATCCAATTCGTTCAATTTCATGCACTTATAAACCTTTATAAAAAGGTTTTAAACGATGACCCTTGACTTTAGAGATCTGACCTGTATCCAAATTTTGAATTTCAACTTTACCACAAGGAAACACGTTAGTAACAACATAAGGGCCTAACCATCTAGAATGAAATTTACTAGAAAATATTTTTAATTTAGAATGAGATAGTATAACTTTCTGACTAATATAAAATTTTTTCTTAGAAACTATATGATCATGAAAAACCTTTATCTCTTCCTTGTAAATCATGGAGCTTTCATAGGTATGATTAATATTAAACTTAATGATTTCATCATCAAATTCCATTGTGAGTGTACCATCATGCATATCAATTTTAGTCCTAGATGTTTTTAGAAAAGGTCTTCCCAACAAAATTAAAGATCTAGATAAGTCATCATCCTCCATATTAAGCACATAAAAATCAGCAGGAAAGATCAATCCATTTACTTGTACCAGAACATCCTCTAGAACACCTTCAAGATAAACGTTAGATCTATCAGCAAGCTGAATAATCACACCAGTCTCTTTTAATGGTCCAACATTCAAAGATTTATAAATAGACAAAGGCATGACATTAATCGAAGCTCCTAGATCTAACATTGCTCTTTCAATTTGAAGATTACCTACCTTACAAGGGATAGTAAACATACCTGGATCCTTGCATTTAGAAGGTAACTTTTTCTGGAGGACAGTTGAAATATTCTCACCCATGCTCACAAATTCATTACCTTTTAATTTCCTCTTGTTGGTGCATAACTCCTTAAGAAACTTTGCATATCGAGGTACTTGTTTAATTGAATCAATTAAAGGGATATTTACCTCAACCTTACGGAAGATGTCAAAAATTTCCTTTTCTTCCTCCTCTTTTTTGGATTTGGATGATCTGAAAGGAAAAGGAGGAATTGGTGCCAAAACTTTTTGTTGCATGACATTAGGTTCCTTAGGGTGATCAAACTGTGGCTGGGATACTGTAACTTCCTTTTCAGCTTCTTCTTCTGGAATGCGTTTCCGGGTTGTCTTGCTAGACTCCCCTACCTCGATCCCACTCCTCCAGGTCATTGCACTAATATTCTGTTTGGGATTGATGACTGTCTGTGAGGGTAATTTTCCTTAAGATTCCAGTCTATTCACAGAAATGGCTAGCTGACTCATTTGATCCTCCAGCTTCTTAATGCTTGTCCTTGTCTCCTGTTGAAATTATTGTGTGTTAATTGCAAGTGATTTAACAATTTCTTCAAGAGACATACCTGAACTTGAAGATGGTTGATGTTGTTGTTGTTGTGGAGCAGGCTGACTATATTGAGAATTTTGAAATTGAGGCCTTGCTCCGTAGCTAAAGTTGGGATGATTTCTCTACCATGGGTTATAAGTATTTGGATATGGATCGTGATTCCTTTGTGGTGGACGTAGAAATCCTCCAACTGCATTTGCGTGCTCATGAGGTTCATCTTGAAGTGTGGGGCACATGTCGGTTGGGTGTCCAGTAGCAGCACAAATTCCACAGGCTTCAACTTGTTGTACGTTTCCCATTCCTATAGCCAATTGTTGAACAACAGACATTAGATTAGCTATTTTATTCTCAAGAGAATGTGTATTTACCTCATTTACTTTCCTGTGAGATATATCTTGTCTGAATCCAAACTGCTGGGAGTTAACAACCATTGTGAAAATCAAATCTCTAGCCCCTCTAGGAGTCTTGTTCACTATCGCACCTCCACTGGCTGCGTCCATCATCCTTCTTTCCATGGGTAACAATCCTTCATAAAAATATCAAATTAAGAGTTGTTCGAAAATCCCATATTGAGGACAACTTGCACAAAGTTGTTTAAATCTTTCCCAGTATTCGTGAAGAGTCTCAATATCTTTCTGCTTGATTCCACATATCTCTCTTCTAATGCTAGCAGCTCTTGAAGATGGAAAAAATTTGTCAAAGAACAATCTCACTATTTCAGTCCACGTAGTTATAGAACCAGGAGGTAAATAGAACAACCAATATTTTGCTCTATCAGCTAGTGAGAATGGAAAAGCTCACATTTTAATTTGCTCTTCAATAACTCCTTGTGGTTTCAGGCTTGAACATACCACGTGAAATTCTTTTAAGTGCTTGTGAGGATCTTCATTCTCAAGACCATGGAACTTGAGAAGCAAATGGATCAAACCCGATCTTAACTCAAAATTTGCTTGCAAATTTGGGTAATGAATGCAAAGGGGTTGTTGATTGACAGGTGGTGCAGCTAACTACCTTAAAGTTTGCTCCTCTTCAGCCATTATTTCTTTAGTACCTGCATGAAAAAAAAAATGAGGTAGTAAAATAAATCTAATTAAAAACAAATCCCCGGCAACGGCGCCAAAAATTGGTGGCTGTTGAAACCAACAATAATAATTCCTACTCAAAATAAATTTAAACTGTAGTATAAATGAGTAAGGTCATTTCCCAAGAGATTGGTTAGATTTATTTTTCTGCAAAACAATTAAAAAGTAAAATGAGGATTTTGTTGTAGTGAGAATAAAAAGAAAATATATTAAAAGGTAGTAGAGAAAAATCAATATGATGAAAATATCCAACCAAAGGAATAATCTTAGAATGGGTTTATGGAATTGATCATTGATGCAAAAATAAATTCTTTTAATCTTTACCAAATTGGT
This sequence comes from Firmiana major, assembly GCA_033439115.1. Taxonomy (NCBI): domain Eukaryota; kingdom Viridiplantae; phylum Streptophyta; class Magnoliopsida; order Malvales; family Malvaceae; genus Firmiana; species Firmiana major. The sequence continues at coordinate 8,417,288 of CM065899.1, read as the reverse complement.
TATGGTTATTGGTACGACCTAACAACCTATCCCTCCTTACTTCTTCGATAATCAGGATACGATCTCTAATTATTTCTCTTGCCAGTTAAACAACCTTAGATATGATCTTAAGATTTAATTTACCAACAGCATTGAAAACTAGAGAGACTACCAATTCTAACCAACAAACACACATGTAGGTTAATTTAAGTTAGATTATTTATCTTCTTAACATAGAATTGAAAATCTATCTATAATCAATTATGTTATTTACCATTTATATTAGAATTCCTAAACAATTACGGATTCAGATTTCTAATTTGTGATATATTATCCTGACAATTGAACAAAAGGACCCTTTTTGCACAATCAATCAAAACAATAATTTAAACAAGAACAGAAAACATGTAAATAATAAAGATATAAAAGAACAAGATAAAACTAATTAGATCTCACAATTCTTGAAGAACCCAAACTTTAATTATCCTTTGGCTAGACTAAAAATTTAGCAAGCCATAAGTTCAAAGAAAAACACTAAAGAAAAAGAAAAATACATGTCTATGATAATCAAGATTCCAGAATCTTCCACTCTTAGTCTATAAATACTAGATATTCTAGCCCCAGAATCTGTTTCCAAAAGAAAGTTCTCTGATTGAATTTGATTACAATTAAACTTCTTTCTTTTTTCCACCACTTGCCATCTTTAGATTGATTCAGTCAACTTCAGCTACAAGTGATAGATCTTGACTTGAATTTCAAGATTTTTTCTGATTTTGTGACTTGAGCAGAATTTGTAGCTTTTAATCCATTTTGTCCATTTTCCTTCATTCATAATACAAAATAAAAAATATAAGTCAAATCCAAAAATTAAACATATATAATAATCTAAATCATGGGAAAATATGACAATTAATATGTCTAATATACAACTTATCACACAGCCAGTATGACATTAACGCATATATATATTTTCTCCTTTCCTTTACTTTCTTTAGTTAGGGTACTGGAAGGCAGAGTAGGCAGTGTAGGCGTAGTTGGGTGGAAAGGCACGATGCCGTGAAGATGGAGGAAAGGGGGAGTGGTTCGGCAATTGCTTGTTTCTCTTCTCCATGCTGCCAGAACATCGCCCATTCCTTTTGCCATTTCCTTTCCCCATCGAGTCATCCCATCATCTCGCTTTCACACATCTTCATCTCAGTCTGACATCCTCCTACTGCCTCACTGTTTTCTTCTCTAGTTTGTCCCAAACCGTGCAAATCCTCTGCCTTTTTACCCCTCGATAATTTCATGCACCCATATATATTTTGCAGCTACACTCACATAGGCATGCTGTAAGAGGCTCTAAGCCAAATGGTTTTATGTGCACTCACGTGTATATATATATATATATATATATATATATATAAGTACATATGTATATTTATTGATATATACACATACACCTATCTATATATATTTATACTTACATATGTCCATATACTTGATCTAAATTAGTGAACATGCTTTTACTCACCCTCATGTATATGTATTTATGTATATGTATATATAGTTTGGTTAATTGTCTTTGTCTATGCCTCTTACATTAAGGTTAAAGTATAATTAAATTTGATTAACCGCATTTAAGTATGATTTATTTCCAAATTGACATTACTAATTTTGAAGAATTTCATGGGATTTACAAAAACCAAATTACAAAACTAATTAAATCTAAAGCCCTTTGGAAAGGCTATTCCTCTAGTATCTGCATCAAGCAAGGATTTTGAAAATGAAGGAGGTTCTCTTAATACTTCATATTCTTCATTGATTTCACAGGCTAGCTTTACAAAAGTATCTGCTACAGAAATTCCCTTCTCTGAAAACACGTTGGAAGCTACAGTAGCACTGCCTTGGACTAATCATCCTAATATCATCTATTATGCAGCCAAGCGGATGGGTTTTAACATCTGCTCCATGGATCAAGTCTAAAAACTCCTTGTGCATCAATCTCACACACCACAGTCTTGAAACCTTCCTCCCAAGCTAAAAGTAGGTCATACCGCACTGCAAAAAGTTCTGCAGCAACATTAGAAGTGCCCTAAGTAGGCCCTAAACCCGACCAGCCATTCACCATTACTATTCTGCATCAAACCTTTCGCACCTGTTGTGTTTGGGTTGCCCCTTGTAGACCCATCTATGTTTAATTTAACGATATTCTTCACCATTTTCGACCAATCAATCACGATATTTTTGTTTCTCAGCCCTTGCTCCTTCCAATAGGCTTTATGAACATCCAAGGCCCTTACAAGTATTTGACCTAACAGTCTCTCCTCATCAACAAGATCATCATCTTTATTAAAAATGGCATTGCATCGCCTACACCAAATCTCCCAAATGGCAGTCACAAACAAACACATCCAGTCCACATTCTTTTGTAGACGCTTCTTTTGTAAAGTCAGATTTTCTTCCAGCCACTCAGTTAGAGAAGTTTCAAAGAAGGTCTATCGATCTGCATCACCTCATATTCTTCTCCATACCTGTTTCGCAAACCTACAGTCTCTTAGAACATGTATCGAGCTTTCTTCTGCTAAACCACATACCTCACATGCGGGTGAAGAAGCCATTCCTTGGTGAAACCTTAGTGCATTCGTAGTTAAACTGTCTCGATGAGCCAACCAAACAAAGTATACCCATCGGAGGGGTGCAAGTACCTTCCATAATCAGTCAAGCTTAACCCCTTCTCCATTATCTCTCTCATTAGTGCCGCAATATACGCCGATTTAACAGTAAATATGCCATTTGCTGTGTGCTACAATATCCACTTATCATTCATGCAACCAGACTTTGACAACGGTTGTCCCAGAACCTTAAGGGGCCGTTTGGTATTGAGAGAATAAACATTTTGCGCTGCAATTTAATTGGACGCAAAGTGATTACAACGTTTGTTATCAAGAAAGTTGAATGTAAAGTGATTGCAACTGCAATCACTTTACATCCAGAAGCTGCAAAGTGATTGCAGTCCATTTAGACTGCAATCACTTTGCAACCTTGGCTGCAAAGTTAATTTTACTCATTTTACCCCAATTACCCTTTTATCACAAAAGGGTATTATCATGTATGAAAAATATTTTACATGGATTTATATGAAATATTATAACTTTCATGGATGTTATAGGTACTATGTTGATGTCATGATAATTGAAAATTTACAATTGATACATTAAAATTTCGAATTACATTAATAATATATGAATTATTAATATTATACTCTATAAAATTAAAATTAATAATAATACATGACAATTTAAAATTACAAATGATGAGTAATATTAATAATACAACTTTTATTTTAATTAATTTTCATTGAAAAATTATTTTTATATTCAGGGGTATTTTTGGAATTTGTCACTACTTTTCCAGCAAAGTAACTGTATACCAAACGCTGCGAAATTACTTTCCCTGCAATTTAAACAGAATTTTACATTGTTATACCAAACACTGCAAAGTTATTTTCCCTGCAATCACATTCCTGTAATCACTTTCCCTGTAATCACTTTCCCTGCAATCACTTTCCTGGCAAGTTACCAAACGCCACCTAAGTGTAATGCCACTTGGCAAAACAACAATCAGGCACTCTATGTTCTAGTATCCATTCTCTCCTATGTACTCATTCACTTTCTCATTTAAATCAGTAATATCTGGTATATGATCAAAGAATTCCACAATAGGTTTGTTAAGCCAACAATTTACCCAGAAACGTATCGAAGCACCATTCCCTACTCTCCTCCTTAAACCTTTGCTAAATCCTGCAATGCACCTAATAGGCCCTTCCAAGATTGAGACCAAGAAACTGCTTTGTGTTCCCCTTGCATGCAAATCGTACTGAATCTTCACGAACTCCATATTTACCCCTTAAAAGTTTTACCCAAAAACTATAAGATTCATTTAAAAAAACACCATGTTTTTTGTAGCATTGCTCTATTACGGAGCTTCATTCTCTTGAAACTTACCCACTTTTCCCCCTTGGCAAGCACACTATAGTCCACTTAACTAATTGCAAACTGTGATAACCTAGAATTTTTTTCACTTCCGAAATTTATTTCGAAATTACAAGACAATATTTCCCAAAAAAATGTATATAGAAATAAATTAAATATTATATTATATTAATATATGATATTAATATAGTATATTATATGTAAAACAAAATAAATATATATGTAGAAATAAATAAAATAAATAAATATATATAAATATAAATATATATATATATGTATGTAGATGTTTTAATATAAAATATTATAATAGTGTATTTTATTTAAAGATATTTTATTTTATAATATTTTATATTAAAATATATATAATATATTATATTATATATATATATATATAGAAAAAGAATGAAAGGAGTCGGGGGAAATGGGCCTGACCCCTTTCTTTCTCTCCTCTGTTTCAACACAGGAGAGAACAAAAAGAAACGAAGAGAACGAAGCAGGGAAAAAAAAAGAGGGAGAAGACAACGAAGACGAACAGCGCGAAAGATGGCAACCAGAGAGGCAGGGCACCGACAGAAGGAAGACCAGCACCGAGGGAGTGCCCTCGCGCCGCAGTTTGCCAAACGTCTGGATTAGAGAGGGAGAGCCGCGGGAGAGAAAAGGAAAACGGGCAGGATCTGCCGCTAATCTGCCCAAGCCCAGGCCAACCGAAGCCCCCTCTCCACTGGGCAAAGTCACTAGCTGAAAATGGGGCCAAGGACCGACCGAAAACGCCTCCAAACGACGAAATGCCCACTGAACCGGTTCGGACCTGTTCAGTAAAAAGGGTGTTGAATCGGTCCGAATCGGTTCAGCCAAAAAAAGAAAAAAAAGAAGAAAAAAAGAAAAAAAGGAGAAAAATTTGATGATGTCCTAGGTTTAAGGATAAACCGGTAAGCGGTCGGATTTGACCGTTTCAATTTTTAGAAATTTATTTAAATTCATATTTGACCGAAATTAACCAGTTTAATTATATAAATGTGTAGCGCGACAATAGGCGACGAACGAGAATTCGATTCAGCCTCAATTTACATGACAGCACAGAATATCAGGTAAGTGAACTCCACTTGCTACCACCTGTACTATTAAGCCGATTCAATTAATCGTATAAGTTTCAAGTAAATTCTGTATAAATTGCGTTATGCTTTGGAATAAAATAATTGCTATTGTAAATAATTATTTAAACTTCGGGAAGGCATTTGTGAATCGTTAAAACAATTTGAAAGATGAAAAAGTGATAAATCAATTGGATTGGGAATATAAAATATTTGCTGCTTTACAGGCTAGGTAATAGGCAGATGATATTGGTATTATTTCTGACTTTTTTGTAAATTATCAGTATTTCGAATTAAGACCACTATACCATCGAAAATGCGATTTCGACTCATTTTGACACGTTTTGAACATGACGATGATTTTTACACCTTAAAATCATCGCATGGTAAATTGTGGGAAATTTGAAAGTTATATGGATTTTATCTGTATAAGCTCATTCAATTGAGTTGGACTAATTTTAATAGACAACGTATTTAGCTTATGCTCAGTGTTTCGAAATTAAGCATAAACTACTTTCTATCCCAATCACAATATAATTTTGGGAAACACATTTTTCGAACGTATTTCGTTACGAACCTTCCAATTTAGTTATTTTCGATAGGATATATAGAGACTTTTGAATCCATAACCAAAGGTAATACCCTAGTCGCCGGGGTAATTTCAGCTCTTGGATAACTACAATGAGGAAGTCCCTATCAGAATATAATTGCGAACGCTGCTTATATTCATAAAATCAAATTATCAAACTCTGCGAACAAGATATCATGATAATAGTTCCCCTTTAGGATGCAAAGAAGCATCATATGAGATAGTTTTGAACTTAGAAAATTCTAAGTTAAATTTATAGCTGCAAGGCAACATTATATGAAGTAAATTGAATTCTCGAGCAAAAATTAAATAATGGTTGAGAATTATAAGTGTGAAAGAATATGTGATTGGAATATTAATGAGAATATAAAATCGATCAGTGTTCATTTAGGTGCGAAGCAGCACCATGAAGTACAAGTTAATTCCGTAGATGCATGATAGCATCATATGAAATGAAATGAGTCCTAAAACGTAGATTGAAGAATGTTTCAAGGACTAGGTGTAATTGGTATGAGTGATAGATAAGTGATCATTGGGATACAATGTAGCATCTTAAGGTATAAATTCTGTTAATGCGATGAAGCATCATACTGATTATCGAGTCTTAGAGTACGAATAGAATGATGTTCGAGGATCCTAAATGTTACAAGTATGTGGAAACATCGACGATAAAATTATCGAAAAAGGATATGTTCTTATGTGAACCTTGTTTTACATTACAATTTACATCTTAATGCATAATATGATTTTGTGAGATTTAAAAAGTTTGTATTAAATTATATCTGCACTAAAGAAGTTTTAAAATCTCACTTACAACATGTTTTGAGAGTATGTGAGACATACGTCTCTATGTTTTGGATTTAAGCTAACTCAACTTTTATCTACACCATGATTAACATGAATTTCAAAATGAAAGGTAGCCTATGTTTGGTTACTTACAAATTCATGGTTTTTGTAAAATGTTTTGAAATGTAATTTGCTACGCGGAAATGAAAGTTTATGAAACGAGGTTTATCTATATGTGTGTTTCCAAAACATAATTTTCGTAAGCTTTTGTACAAAAACATTTGAAAATGATTTTGGTATGATAAGGAAGTAAAGACTTTAAGACGACAGGCTACTATTAGTATATGCTGAGTGCATAATCATGCTCGCTACTTGTGGTGTTCGGCTCCACCACCTGTAGTGTTAGTTTAGATTCACCTGTGTAGTGTCTTTTCTGCCTTAGTGGTGTTGTTTTCACTACACGTAGTGTCTATTTTCGTAGTATTCTGTCACCCGCAAGGTGAGTGCCACTGGTGCCCGTGCCCTTGCTGTGTGCTGGCTATATGATTAGATACTATATTAGAATTGTTGTATGACTCGGGCCCAGTCTACAGTCCCCATGGCCAGGGTATGATATTCCCTCTTCAAAGGATGCCCTCTTTTGAGGATGAAGTATATTTTCATGATAACTATTCAGATGTAGCCTAGTCTCCACATTTCAGTATATGAATGATTTGAATTACGAAAGTAAGTAAGTAAGTATGTATACTTTGATAAAGAAAGTATGTATGTTTTATTTCAAAGTAAGTAAGTAAGTATATAAGTTTGATTTAAGTAAGTAAGTATGTACGGATGTTTCATTTCCAAGTATATAAGTAAATATTGTTTTTATGTTTTGCTTCGATAAGCAAGCAATTTCACTACAATAAATTTGGCAATGACAATATTGAGTTGAGAGAGTACAATAGGTAAAAAGAGAAACAGAATAAGAAGCAAAGACTTGAGCTTGGAGGCCTGTTAGTATTTGACTACAGTTGGTTAGACACATGTATTGTCCATGTATAGCTTTGTTAGTAATTAATGGTTACAGTGATGATTTAAGTGGTAAAAAGATGTGATTATTACAATCATATAATTTTAAATATAACTTTATTATGTTTTAAAATTTTTGAAACAAAATAATATATATCCAAATTATAAGAATTATGGATGTAATTGAATAAAAAATTTAATGAATATTTATCAAATATGTTATTAATAGGGTTTTTAAATTTTATAAATAAAATTGAGATATTGACACAAATATTTTAAAGAAGATTAAAAAGATAAAAATAAAAAATATGATATATATTATCATCTAAAAAATTTCATAAACATTATATTTAATAATGATTCAAATTTAATTCTTTTTTGTTTCAAAACACATTTTTCAAATTTTGCCAAATTTTTTTGTCCCACTTTTCGGGGTTACATCTGCCACTGTGTGTTGGGACAAACATCCGCCAGGGCGCGAATTGTGGAATCAACCATGAGCAATGACCAAACACACTTCGACGATTCGACCCCCAAAGGAATTAAAAAATTGAAAACAAATAAATTAAATATACACCCGAGACCGGGAGAGAAGCTACGGACCCGAAGCCTGAGAGAGCTAAAATAAAAAATAAAATTTTTGTTAAGTCTTCGTTGTTCGTCCCCTTCCAAACCCTAAAATAGTACAATTTCCTTTCCTTGCTTGCTCCAAAACTTTCTGGAACTTTCTTTGATCTACCGGCTCTACTTTCCACTCTCTTCACTTCTTCTCTAATTCCCTTCAATTCCAACCTTTTTCTCGCTCTTCATTTCACTGGTCAATTTCTCCTCCTTTCCCTTTCTTTTTTCCCCTATATGTTTTAAATTTTTACGCGGTTATGATTTTTGTTTGAATTTATTATCTTTTTGTAGGTTTTTTTTGTTGGTAGTGAATCGTGAGGACTGAGTTGAATAGGAGAAGAGCTTGACTTTTTGTGCTTTGCTTTCGCGATCTGGAAAAGTACCACAGCGAACTTGCGATTTCATGTTAGAGGTAATATTGACTTCTCTTTATGTTTCTTTCGTTTCCTTATTGAAGCTTTTTAATGATAAATTATCAAGGTTTTTTCCTTCCTAATTTTGTATTTATTGATAGAATTAGTAATTGTTTTTATTCCATTGATTTAACCTTTAAGATTCAAGCAAACAAGGAAAGTAACCATGGCAGAAAGAAAATTAGATGATGCATTGCTATAATACAATAAAAATGTTGAATTTAGAGGTAGAGAGAGAGAGACAAAAATATGAATGTTTGATGATCCATTTTGTTAGACTGAGTTAAAACGGTTGTTCTTTAGTTTATGGATAAAGTGTTGAAACAACATTCATTGGGCAATTGGTAACACTGAAAAAAAATGTATTTTTAGTATTCAATATCATTTGTTCATACTTGTTTAATTATTTTCATTTCAACAAGATTTCTCAACCCTTTGTTCAAGAAGATCAGAAGCTTATGCTTTTCAAGTTAATTTGGGATTCTACTTAGTTTGTCCCTAAGAGATGGCTGGTGTTCTTACTGTAGTCTTCAGCTTTTCTTGCCTGGAGCCTTTGAAAGTAGCAAATCTTCAAAACTAACCCATAAGAATTAGAAGAACTCAATCAAATCATATCCTGCAAGACCATATGAAATGGGTGCTAATCTGCCATATGGAAACTGTGCTCAACAGTCCATGTCGATAGGAAAATGGCCTACTAGTAGTCTAAATGTTGGCCCAATTCCAACAAAATGTGTGCATACTGGTTCTAGGTAGAGGGTATTAAGTCCTTTTAGCAGTGCAGCTGCTGCTGGGGGTTTACCGGTTCCAACAAAAATAGATGCTTCTAATGGAGATACTAATTCTTTTCAGGATGATCAGAGTACTTTGCAAGGAGGATTCCAGAGCCAGAAAAACATGGATGTTGAGTCATTTGGGGACTTTGAAAGGCAGCTACCTTATGACTCTGCTGAAACACCAACAAAACCTAAAAAGAAGAAAAAGGTAAAGAGTCTTGTACGTAAAAATTCTTCTATTTTAACTGACACTAGGATTTGGAGTTTCATTATTTTCCTTTATAGTTTCTTGTCACGACCCAAATTACCTAAAAATCAGAGTAAATTTTTTGCTTTTTAATTTTCTTACCCGTCGTGAACAGTTACACTACTAAACAGTTGGGCTATGATTCGGTGTTAGTCACCTCTCACCTATTTACCATTCCATTTTCATATTTCATTTACATATCAATTTATTTTAAATAAATACATCCCCAATATTACATCCATGTACAGTACTGTGCATCTATATGTTCAGATACAAAAATTATACAAAGGTGTATACCTGATCCTGATAAGAAGCAGCGGATATGACTACTGTCGTTCTCTTCTACTGAATGTACCCTATGAGGTGGAAAATGAAAAGGTGAGCGAAACGTGTTCAGTAAGGCAATAATGTAAGCAGGTAGATAACTATACTATCTACGTGCTGATAATGGCATGATATAAAATCATTTACATTTGGAGCATGAGGTAGACTAAAACGATGCCACATGTATGTATATATCATATAAGAGAAATCATGAAATCGACATGTGAAATAGACATGGAAAAATCATCATGTATGTCATCTCATGCTCGTCACATTTAAAACTAATTTGTTTCATCATATACTCAACACTCAAAAACTTATCTGTTTTATCATAAACTCATCACTTTAAAACTCATTAATCACAAAGCTCTTCACTTTGAAACTTATTTGTTTAATCATAAACTCATCACATTAAAACTCATTTGTTTCATCATAAAACAACTTCATCAAGGTCAAACCCATCTCTCGGGAATACCTTGATTCATTAAATCACATCTCTTTTAAAAATATTAAAATCGGGACATTACCCCTCCCTTGGGTTCGTCCTTGTCTATTCAGACCGTATGATATCATGTGAGGCATGTAGGTTACTGTATGAAAATTGAGGACTATGGCCATACTTTGTCCCTGTGATCCCAGGCTACATGGATCTCGGTGTGCGGGGCATTACAACTGCAACGGGAGGTGGGGTCAAGTCCTACCCGCCAGAATATCAAGTAACATCATAGAGTCATCATGACTGCACGGTACAGCGTACTCCGTGTGACATACACGGTACATTGTACTCCGTGGACCCATATCATAGTCTGGGGGTGCCTGCCGTAGGTCTTATCCACCCCAATACTATGTCGATAACCAACCCATGTCTCAAAGTATATGTGCGAGCATCTCAACTCTCTGTGACACATAGTCTACAGGAGGCTTCCGCACGACTATATGCATGTCAACTCACGTCTAGTGCGAGCGAAGCTCCAGCACCATGCTATGCATATCATGATATCTAAAATCTCGTGCGAGCGAAGCTCCAGCACGGTTTTGTGCACACACAAATTTCTCGTACGAGCAATGCTCCAGTACGGCTTTTCGTGAGAAATAAATCAGTAAACTTGAGTGCGATAAAGACTCTAGCACTCTTTTTATTCATGTAAATACGATAGGTGGCTCAATCTTGATAAAATATCTTTTAAAATAGTAACCGGTACAAACCGATATCCTTTCATATAATTCAAGAAATCAACAACCAACCTATGTGTAAATTTGCTTAAACCAAAGCAATACATTCATATAAAGCATCAAAACATGAAAATCATGCAATTTATCTGCCTTACTACCATTTTTTATAAATTTTACTCCTAGGGGCAAAATCGTCTTTTTCTTTATTCACCTATGCCCCGATTTTCGTAAAATTATTATTTCGTTTCTAGATAGTTTAAGAAATTCTAGACCCTGTAAATCCCCTCAAAATTACGTATAGGTATCTCTATGCACCTACAAAATTTCCTTACCTCGATTCTCGTCGAGTATGTATCTAATTTCTACTGTCGGAGGCTCGTCCAATCCGATTTGCTGCTAATCCAGTCTCTGGGCTGCAGATAATTATTTATCATGTCAATTCAACCCAATAAATATAATTCTCCTGTTTACTATAGTCGATTTAACTAATTGAGCCAATTTACTCTTATTGGGTCCAATCGCACCTTAATGGGCCTCGACCCATTTTCAGCCCGTTTTTACTATTTAAATCCCTTCTTCAGGTTTACTGGGCTCATTCAGCTTACCAATAATTATCGGGCTTCGTTCCAAACTCATTGGATAGCCCGTATATTATTTACGATAATTACGTTGCAATTCCGATTAATATTCCTTTTTATACAGAATTGTTTCGTAAATTTCATAAAATAATCGAAACTCTGTATTAAAGGACTCTAATTGTCGGAATTAAAATATACTTACCCAATATGATGCGGGATACGAAAATCGGAGCTCAATCGGCTCTCGTTCGGGTTTTGTCGTACAACTGCACAATTATATATTTAATCCCGTGTTACTTTTCGATTAAATATAATTTAAATAAATTTCTCAAAATTCAAATCGGTCACTTTTGACCTCTTATCGACTTACCCGAAGTCTGGTGTATCCCCGAAAATTCTTTCCTTTTTTCCTTTTTCTCTTTTTCTCCCTTTTTTCCCTTCTTTCTTGGCTGAACCGGTTCAGTCCGGTTCAAACCCGGTTCAGACCCGCCGGCTCACCCTGGTTCACTTCGGTTCGGCCGGTTCAGGGCCTTGCCGACCGGTTCTCCGTCGGTTCTCGCCACCATTCGCTCCGCTGGGTTGTCCGCATCACGAATCTGGGCTTGGTTCGCCTCGAGCTCGTCGAAAAATGGCCGGTCCGGCCTGTTCTCCTCCTGTCGTCGGGACCCATTTCCTTTTCTGTGAGAACCCTGCTGCCCGTCCCACACCAGGTCACAGGCTTACAAGAACTCATCACCTCCACGTATTGTCCGCTTTGGGCTGGCCCATAGGCCCCCTCACGATTTTGCTCCACTGGGGGGGCAAGCCTGTCACGCCCCGGAAGCGCAGAAAATGGGGCTAATTTAAAACTTTTTATTCATTTATTCGCAATTAAGAGTGCATTCCTGTGCAGTGTCATACATCATCACCTATATTATACCTCAGGATCTCGTCATTGAATAGTATATATTATATCATATACATTACCTGACCTCAAGTTAATTAATCCTAATACATCTCATACAATGTTATACATCAAGTGTCTGCAATTACAGTAATTGTCTGGGTACATGTGTCACGCCTCGAAACTGCGGAAAATAGGGCAAATTTAAAATTTTTTACTCATTAATTCACAGTTAAAGGTGCATTCCTGTGCAGTGTCATACATCATCATAAGTATCATTCCTCAGGATCTCATCATGATATAATAAATATCGTAATATACCCATTTCTCGATTACAAGTTAATTAATCCTAATACATCCCATACAATGATATACATCAAGTGTCTGTAATTACAATAATAGTCTGGGTACATGAAAAGATAAAATATACCTCAAGATACAATATATATGGCCTGGAGCTCGAGTCCTCCACTAGCCACTACTCCGTACGTCGCAGGGAAACCCTTTTTCACTTGAAGAACTCTGGGGGGAAAGAAAACAGGGTGAGCTTCTAAATCGCTCAGTAAGGGGGGTGAGGAAACTCAGTTGTACAAACCATTTCACACATCACAAATATGTATTTGTTTATAAAGCTCATTTGAAATTGTAGCATGAAAGTTCTCAAAACATCATCATCTCATAACTCATTAAATCATGTGAAAACATGAAGATAAAAGGCTCAATATCGAGCACTCACAAGCATGTGTAAATATATACAATAATGGCTGTTCTCCAAATATGTGATAAAAATCACCTCAGTAAATCGCACGTGACAAGGTCACAAAACACAACTCATGTGTAAAACGAGACTAGGCAATAAAACTCAATTAAAACTCGTCATGGCACATCAAATAAGTAATCTCCTCTGGGTGCGCATCCCAGGCATCCTCATATAGAGGGAACGTCGACAATATGGTCGTATGCATGGTATATTGGACTTATATGTTACCAGAACAAGGCCCGGCCTTACATGCTACCAGAGCAATGCCTCGCCTCATGCACACTATCACGTGGTCCCTGGGTCGATTCCCAGGCGGCCCACTCTCTCGGTCTTACATGCTACCAAAGCAAGGCCACCCAGCGTTACCAGAACGGGGGTCATCTCACGTTACCAAAACGGAGGCATCTCTCGTTACCAGAACGGAGGAATATCGGACTTACATGCTACCAGAGCAAGGCCTCCTAACGCTACCAGAGTGGAGGAATAATCGGACTTACATGTTACCAGAACAAGGCCTGTGGTCCCTGGGTCGATTCCCAGGCGTCCCACTATATCGGTCTTACATGCTACCAGAGCAAGGCCAGATGTGTATTCAACATGACACGCCTAAGTCTCAATCATTAGCCATTATCTTATAAAACGTTATGCCTTCACGTAGAACTCATAATGGTTTTCTCTCATAAAACTCATTTAAAACATTTGTGTACTCAACACAAAACATATTAAAACCGAGTTCCAACCGGCAAAACATGCACACATTTTCTCAAATCTCAATATCGCCTTAACGTAGAGCCCAATTTACTTTTCACGCAAAACTCAAAGGTTTATAAAGCAATTTCACACTCAGCTTATAAACTCATAAAATAATGGGCTCCAACCGGCTATAAAAACCGTGTGCAATTATATCTCTACACAACACCAAACATGCTTGTATTCTCAAATCATGGTTCATGCTAACAATTCATCAAAATACATTCACAAATGGTTTAGTTTTCCCTTACCTCTTTGCACCTCGTATAGTGCAATCGTTTCCCCCGTATCACGGACTAGCCTCGCATTCCACTCTGGAACTCCCGAGCTGTCCAAACGATGTTAAAACATCAATACTCAACTATCACATAAACCTCAATTCTCAAAATCGAGCATAATTGCTCATAACACCTCAAATCTCTCGATTCTCGTAACTCCACCCTAAACTACAACCTCATTCACAATATCTCAACGTCCTACATTTCTCATGCCAATTATCTATGCTAATTCATCACATTGTCTAAATTTCCATTTATAGCTCAAAATTCCCAAAATTACCAAAATCGCTAAATATCATTATCACTCCAACCACATTGCAAATCCATCAATCCCTAATCATTTCTCAACTATTCCAACGCAATGACAACCACCAATATCATCAAAATCATCTCAAATATCAAGATCGAGGTTTAGAAATTACCCAAAGCTTGTGAGACGCACAACCCACACCTCGATCCGATTCGTCCTTCGATTTTCAAGTATGTTGTTCTCCTTTTGATGAGGAACAACTTCCCTTCTTGCCACAACCTCTGATTTGGCCGGAAATGGGGGCTTTGGATGAGTGAGAAAGTTAGGTTTTCGGTGGAAATGGGGTTGGAAGAGAGAGAAAGTGAGTTTGCAGGAGAAAAATAGGGGTTCCTTATATAGACTGGAGGTAGGAGATCGATCTGCCTCTTGATGAGATCGATCTGCCTTTGAATTTTTGGGACGATTTGGGGCAATTTATGCCTAGGAGATCGATCTGTTGAGGGGTGAGATCGATCTCTTTATGGCTTTATGAGATCGATATGCTCCTTGAGGAGATCGATCTTCTCCCAAACAGAATCATTTGGAGATCGATCTCTTCCTCATGAGATCGATCTTCTCTCAAACAGAATCATAAGGAGATCGATCCTCTTCCATCGGAGATCGATCTGCTCCTCAAATTCTTCCTTCCTTCTCATTTTTAACTCACCAGATCGATCTCTCCTTCTCCCAGATCGATCTGCTCCTTAAATTTCTCCTCCCTTGTCATTTTTAACTCACCAGATCGATCTCTCCTTCTCCCAGATCGATCTGTCCTCATAGTTTCACATTTATTTTAACACTTAATATATAAATCTCCAATTATCATTCCATAATTCACTTAGCTCAATAAATTACACTTTAAATTATTATTACATCAATAAAATATGTCTGAAATTCTCAGATCTCACAACATGAAAAGATAAAAGATACCTCAAAATACAATATATGGCCTGGAGCTCAAGTCCTCCACTAGCCACTACTCCGTACGTCGCAGAAAAACCCTTTTCACTTGAAGAAATCTAGGGGGAAAGAAAACAGGGTGAGCTTCTAAATCGCTCAGTAAAGGGGGTAAGGGACTCATTTCATAAACCAAAATGCACATCACAAAATATTTATTTGTATGTAAAACTCATTAATCTCATTTGAAAACCATAGCATGAAAGTACTCAAAACGACATTCTCATGTCTCAAATCACGTGAAAACATGAAGTAAAAGGCTCAGTCTAGAGCAATAACAAGGCATGTGAAAATAATGTGATAAACGCTTTCTCAATGAATGTGATAAAATCACTGAAATAGTAATGCACGTGGCACAGCCACTAAACACACGTGGCATAGCCACTGATTTAAATTCACATGTGGCATAGCCACTAAACACACGTGGCATAGCCACTGAGTTAAATTTACATGTGGCACAGCCACAGGATAGGGTTTCACGTGGCAACGGCCACCAATTAGGATTCTCACGTGGCAACGGCCACCAAATAGGGTTTCTCACGTGGCAACGGTCACCAAATAAGGTTTTTCACGTGGCAACGGCCACCAAATGGGGTACTCACGTGGCAACGGCCACCAAATAGGGTTTCTCACGTGGCAACGGCCACCAAGTATACGTGGCATAGCCACAGAATGGGTTATTCTCACGTTACCAGAACAGAGAAGAATCGGGCTTACATGCTACCAGAGCAATGCCCGGTGTGTACTCAGAATTACACACCTAAGTCTTAATCACATAAGACTAGTTTGCCTTCACGTAGAACTCATAGTGGTTTTTCTCTCATAAAACTCATTTGAAAACCGTTTTGTACTCAACACAAAACATAATAAAATCGAGTTCCAACCGGCAAAGCACGCACACATTTCTCAAATCTCAATATTGCCTTAACGTAGAGCCTAGTTATAAACTCATAAAAACATTGGGCTCCAACCGGCTATAAAATCACGTGCAATTGTATCACAGCACAACACTCAACATGCTTGTTTTATACATCACAATTCATGCTATAATAGTTTGCAAATCACATACACAAATGGTTTAGTTTCCCTTACCTCTTTGCACCTCGTATAGTGCAATCGTTTCCCCCGTATCACGGACTAGCCTCGTATTCCACTCTGGAACTCCCGAGCTGTCCAAACGATATTAAAACATCAATACTCAATTATCTCATCAACCTCAATTCTCAAAATCGAGCATAATTGCTCATAACACCTCAAATCTCTTGATTCTCGTAACTCTACCCTAAACTACACTCTCATTCACAACATCTCAACGTTCTACATTTCTCATGCCAATTATCTATGCTAATTCACCACATTGTCTAAATTTCTATTTATAGCTCAAATTCCCAAAATTGCTAAATATCATTATCACTCTAACCACATTGCAATTTCATCAATCCCTAATCATTTCTCAGCTATTTCAACACAATGACAATCACCATTATCATCAAAATCATCTCAAATATCAAGATCGAGGTTTAGAAATTACCCAAAACTTGTGGAGAGCTTATCTCTTGCCTCGATTCGATCCGTCTTTCGATTTCCAAGTATGTTGTTCTCCCTTTGATGAGGAACAACTTTCCTTCTTACCACAACTTCTGATTTGGCCGAAAATGGGTGCTTTGGATGAGTGAGAAAGCTAGGTTTCGGTAAAAATGGGGGTTGGAAGAGAGAGAAAGTGAGATTGCAGGAAAAAAATAGGGGTTTCTTATATAGGCTGAGGGTAGGAGATCGATCTGGCTCTTGATGAGATCGATCTGCATTTGAATTTTTGGGACGATTTGGGGCAATTTATGCCTAGGAGATCGATCTGTCGAGGGGTGAGATCGATCTCTTTATGGCTTTATGAGATCGATCTGCTCCTTGAGGAGATCGATCTTCTCCCAAACAGAATCATTTGGAGATCGATCTCTTCCTCATGAGATCGATCTTCTCTCAAACAGAATCATAAGGAGATCGATCCTCTTCCATTGGAGATCGATTTGCTCCTCAAATTCCTCCTTCCTTGTCATTTTTAACTCACCAGATCGATCTCTCTTTCTCCCAGATCGATCTGTCCTCATAACTTCACACTTATTTTAAACACTT
The DNA here is from genome assembly GCA_033439115.1 of Firmiana major. Taxonomy (NCBI): domain Eukaryota; kingdom Viridiplantae; phylum Streptophyta; class Magnoliopsida; order Malvales; family Malvaceae; genus Firmiana; species Firmiana major. The sequence continues at coordinate 8,399,679 of CM065899.1, read as the reverse complement.
AACATATAAATCTCCAATTATCATTCCCCAATTCACTTAGCTCAATAAATTATACTTCAAGTTCATATTACATCATTCAAATATATCTAAAATTCTCAGATCTCACATCCTCCCCACCTTAAAAGAATTTGGTCCTCCAAATTCAACTCAACTAGTCGAATAGATGGGGGTATTTCTCCTTCATGAGGTTCTCTAGTTCCCACGTTGCCTCTTCCCTTGAGTGATGTTTCCACAAAACTTTCACTAATGGGATGCTCTTAATTCTCAGTACCTTCTCTCTTCTATCGAGAATCTGGACGGGTTTCTCAGTGTAGCTCATATCCTCTTGAATGTCCATCTCGTCATACTCTATGACATGAGAAGGGTCCGGGTGGTACTTCCTCAACATAGACACATGAAAAACATTATGTATTCCAGACATCTGTGGGGGTAATGCTAATTTGTAAGTTACCTCTCCCACTCTCTCAAGAATCTCGAATGGTCCTACGTATCGAGGACTCAATTTCCCTTTCTTCCCAAATCGCATGATACCCTTACTCGGTGATATTTTTAGAAATACTGCATCACCAACCTCAAACTCGAGTGGCCGTCTACGCACATCCGCGTAGCTTTTCTGTCTACTTTGTGCAGCCCGTAACCTCTCACATATGAGTTTCACACTCTGTACGGCTTGCTCAACAAGCTCGGGAGCATTTATCTTTCTGTCACCGACTTCTTCCCAAGCTATAGGGGATCTACACCTCCTACCATATAGAGCCTCAAAAGGTGCCATTCCAATACTCGCATGATAGCTGTTATTATATGCAAACTCTGCTAGGGGCAGGTGATCATCCCATGATCCCTTAAAATCCATCGTACACGCCCTCAATATATCCTCCAGGGTCTGAATAGTCCTCTTTGACTGACCATCTGTCTGAGGATGATAGGTGGTACTGAAACTCAATCGAGATCCCATGGACTCCTGAAACTGGGTCCAAAATCTAGAAGTAAATCGGGAATCTCTATCAGAAGTAATACTCACTGGAGCCCCATGTAATCTAGCTATCTCGCTGACATACAGCTCAGCTAAGGCATCCACAGTATTTGTGCTCTTGATTGCAAGGAAGTGGGCACTCTTGGTCAGTCTATCCACTATAACCCATATAGCGTCACGACCTCTTCGGGTCCTCGGTAAACCCATAATAAAGTCCATAGTGACATGCTCCCATTTTCATGTAGGTACAGGTAAGGGTTGTAGTAGTCCTCCAGGCTTTCGATGCTCAGCTTTCACTTGCTGGCATACTAAACACCTGGCCACATACTCTGCCACGTCTCGCTTCATACCACTCCACCAATACACCTTTCTCAAGTCTCGGTACATCTTAGTACTCCCTGGGTGCATGGTGTATCGCGAGCAGTGGGATTCTCTTAGTATCTGTCTCTTCAGGGTATCATCGTCCGGTACACAAATCCGTCCTCTGAATCTCAACAATCCATCCTCACTGACTGTGAGATCCGACTGCGAACTCTGTTCAGCTTGGCTAATCATATCTATCAATCTCTGATCACTGCGCTGCCCAGTTCTAATCTGATCCATGATCCTAGGCTCTATTCGCAAGCTAGCCACAAATCCAGTCTCTATCTCTTTGACTCTGATCCGAAGTTCGGCAAACTGCTCCAGTAAATCCCATTCCCTGATCATCATAGCAGATATCATACTCTTCCTGCTCAGGGCATCAGCAACCACATTCGCCTTGCCCGGATGATATAGAATCTCGCAGTCATAATCCTTAAGGAGTTCCATCCATCTCCTTTGCCTCATGTTTAACTCTTTCTGATCAAAGAGATATCTCAAACTCTTATGATCATTGAAAATCTGGAATCTTTCCCCATATAAGTAGTGTCGCCAGATCTTCAAAGCAAATACCACAGCGGTTAACTCCAAATCATGCGTGGGGTAATTCCGCTCATGGCCTTTCAGCTGTCACGATCCATATGCGACCACTCTTCCGTGCTGCATAAGCACACACCCCAATCCTTGATGAAATGCATCACTATACACTGAAAATCCTCCTGATCCCTCAGGAATAGTTAACACAGGTGCCGCTGTCAACCTCCTCTTTAATTCCTGAAAACTGAGCTCACATTGATCAGTCCATATAAATGGAGTCTCTTTGCGCGTGAGCTTAGTCAAAGGGGCGACAATTCGAAAAAATCCTTCCACAAATCTTCTGTAATACCCTGCCAAACCAAGGAAGCTTCGTACCTCAGTAACTGTCCTCAGTCTCTCCCAATTAAGCACAGCCTCCACCTTGCTTGGGTCCACTGATACTCCTTTCTCTGAGACTATATGACTAAGGAAAGCTATCCGATCCAGCCAAAACTCACACTTACTAAGCTTTCCATATAATTGCTTATCTCGGAGTATCTGAAGTACTAACCACAGATGCTGTGCATGCTCCTCATACGACCGAGAGTATACCAGGATATCATCAATAAAGACTATCACAAATTTATCTAGATAGTCTCTGAACACTTCGTTCATCAACCTCATAAATGCTACAGGGGCGTTCGTCAATCCAAAGGACATCACCAGAAATTCATAATGGCCATACCTTTTGAAGGCCGTCTTGGGAATATATTCTTCCTTGATCCTCAATTAGTGATAGCCCGATCTCAAATCAATCTTAGAAAAGACTGATGCCCCTCTTAGTTGATCGAGTAGATCATCAATCCTGGGCAGTGGGTATTTATTCTTCACCGTGGCTTTATTCAACAACCGATAGTCTACGCATAATCTGAGACTACCATCCTTCTTCTTGACAAATAAAATCGGTGCTCCCCACGGTGAAACGCTGGGCCTAATGAACCCTTGATCCAATAACTCCTGTAGTTGTTTCTTCAATTCCTCAAGTTTCACTAATGCCATCATGTAGGGAGGTTTAGAGATTGGCTAAGTATCTGGTACCAAATCAATGGTAAACTTCAGCTCTCTCTCTGGTGGTAAACCTGGCAGTTCATCTGGGAAAACATCCAGAAATTCGTAAACCACAGGTATATCATCAATCCTCGGATGTTCTCGCTCATCGTCTGAGATGAGTATCTCATAACCTTCACATGAACAATCATATTTAATATTCTCCAAAATAATATTAAAATTCTCAAATTACTTACTAGAATTCCACATATAGTCATTTCCTCAATATCTCAATCGTACACTATAAGGTTCAGGTAGGGAGAAAGTTACAACCTTAGTGTAGCAATCTAAGCTCACTCGATTGGCTGCCAACCAATCCATTCCCAAAAGTACATCAAATCCATGTATATTCAACATGATTAGATCTGCTAACATCCCTCTATCTCCCACCTTTATCTCACATCCTCTACAGATTAACTCAGTTCTCTGGGATTCACACATAGGGGTATTTACATGTAGTATATATTCTAGAGGTTCAAACTTTCAAGTTTAATCTACATGCAAAATGCTCAGAAATAAACGAATGCGTGGATCCTGAATCAATCAACACATGAGCCTTATGATTACAGACAGAGAGTGTACCTCTTATAGTTTCTGCAAAAGTGTCAGCGGTCTCCTTATCTAGGGCAAACACACATCCCTGGATAACAAGTCTCTTTCCTTTCTCTGCAATAGTGGCCCGTCTCGGGGGATTCACTCTCTGAGGCTGTTGTCTAGTGGGCTCCAAGACTTGTGGTTTCTGAGGTTGAGGGCAATCCTTCACCATGTGACCCATGTCTCCACATCTAAAATATCCATGGATCGACCCAGTACAACTTCCCTCATGCATTCGGCCATAATTTCTGCAAAACCTTGTCTCAGGCCTGACATCTTGAGGGGTCTCTCTAATGTTAGGGTACCCTCTAGGTCTCTCTAATTTGCCCTTCTGTACCTCAATCCTTCCTCTTCTGAAGGAACCTCTCCGAGCCTCTGTTTGGAAAATCGCTGGCCTCTTGCCCTTATCTCTATTCACCACTCTGAGCTCATTCTGGGATTGTACCATTTCAATTCCTCTTTCAATCTCTTGTGCTCGTCTTAGAGCATCTCCAAACTCAGTAATACATAGCCCTATCAATCTATCTCTGATGATGGGCTTCAATCCATACACAAATTTCTCTGTGCGGAGCTCTTCATTCTTAAAGGTCTCTAGGTCATATCTCAATAGCGCGGTGAATTGGCTCTTATAGTCATCCACAGACATGTCACCCTGTACCAAACTCAAAAACTCGGCCTGTTTCTTTCTCTGGGCGGCTCATGGTACATATTGGGTCCTAAAGGCTGTCTGGAACTCTTCCCAACCAATCACATCCTGGCGGGACATCAGAATACCCTGGGTAGTACCCCACCAATCTCGAGCTCTCCCTTTCAACATATAGATACTCATACTGACCCTCTCAGCATCGGTGCACCCCAGATAATCAAATATAATTCTCAACTCCGTCAGCCACTCCTCAGCCTCTGTAGGATCCTTCTTTCCCCTAAACACGGGTGGATTCATCTTCAAAAAATCCTTCAGTCGGACCATACTTCTATCATTAGGCTGAGTGACGGGAGGTATTGGGGGTATGGGAGGTCCTTGTGGTGGTGTAGGAGTAGTACCCGAGGCATTAACTCCAAAGTGTTGCGCGAATAACGCTGCCATCTGCTCAAAACCTTGCCTCACATCGGTCTCAATCCGATTAAATAGAGAGTTAGGACTCTCTGGTTATGGGACAGGTGGCGGAGGGGACTCTGCCTGCCTCCTCGAACGACCTTGTCGTCCACTCATTCTCTATCTTAACTCGTCTCCTGCGTGTACATATCAGAATCGATTGAAATCTCAATCCTCAATTTCAGTTCATGACCAGACTATTACAGACACTTGGGATGTATTCTATTTCACTTAACCGACACTGACAGTACTAGACACCCTAATCTCTGATACCAAGAAAACTCTGTCACGCCCCGAAAGGGCGGAAAATGGGGCTAATTTAAAACTTTTTATTCATTTATTCACAATTAAGAGTGCATTCCTGTGCAGTGTCATACATCATCACCTATATTATACCTCAGGATCTCGTCATTGAATAGTATATATTATATCATATACATTACTTGACTTCAAGTTAATTAATCCTAATACATCCCATACAATGTTATACATCAAGTGTCTGCAATTACAGTAATTGTCTGGGTACATGAAAAGATAAAAGATACCTCAAAATACAATATATGACCTGGAGCTCAAGTCCTCCACTAGCCACTACTCCGTACGTCGCAGGAAAACCCTTTTCACTTGAAGAAATCTGGGAGGAAAGAAAACAGGGTGAGCTTCTAAATCGCTCAGTAAAAGGGGTAAGGGACTTATTTCATAAACCAAAATGCACATCACAAAATATTTATTTGTATTTGAAACTCATTAATCTCATTTGAAAACCATAGCATGAAAGTACTCAAAACGGCATTCTCATGTCTCAAATCACGTGAAAACATGAAGTAAAAGGCTCAGTCTAGAGCAATAACAAAGCATGTGAAAATAATGCGATAAACGCTTTCTCAATGAACGTGATAAAATCACTGAAATAGTAATGCACGGGGCACAACCACTAAACACACGTGGCATAGCCACTGATTTAAATTCACACGTGGCATAGCCACTAAACACACGTGGAATAGCCACTGAGTTAAATTTACACGTGGCACAGCCACATGATAGGGTTTCACGTGGCAACGGCCACCAATTAGGATTCTCACGTGGCAACGGCCACCAAATAGGGTTTCTCACGTGGCAACGGCCACCAAATAGGGTTTCTCACGTGGCAACGGCCACCAAATGGGGTACTCACATGGCAACGGCCACCAAATAGGGTTTCTCACGTGGCAACGGCCACCAAGTATACGTGGCATAGCCACAGAATGGGTTATTCTCACGTTACCAGAACAGAGAAGAATAGGGCTTACATGCTACCAGAGCAATGCCCGGTGTGTACTCAGAATTACACACCTAAGTCTTAATCACATAAGACTAGTTTGCCTTCACGTAGAACTCATAGTGGTTTTTCTCTCATAAAACTCATTTGAAAATCGTTTTGTACTCAGCACAAAACATAATAAAACCGAGTTTCAATCGGCAAAGCACGCACACATTTCTCAAATCTCAATATTGCCTTGACGTAGAGCCCAGTTATAAGCTCATAAAAACATTGGGCTCCAACCGGCTATAAAATTGCGTGCAATTGTATCACAACACAACACTCAACATGCTTGTTTTATAAATCACAATTCATGCTATAATAGTTTGTAAATCACATACATAAATGGTTTAGTTTCCCTTACCTCTTTGCACCTCGTATAGTGCAATCGTTTCCCCCGTATCACGGACTAGCCTTGTATTCCACTCTGGAACTCCCGAGCTGTCCAAACGATGTTAAAACATCAATACTCAATTATCTCATTAACCTCAATTCTCAAAATCGAGCATAATTGCTCATAACACCTCAAATCTCTTGATTCTCGTAACTCTACCCCAAACTACACTCTCATTCACAACATCTCAACGTTCTACATTTCTCATGCCAATTATCTATGCTAATTCACCACATTGTCTAAATTTCTATTTATAGCTCAAATTCCCAAAATTGCTAAATATCATTATCACTCTAACCACATTGCAATTTCATCGATCCCTAATCATTTCTCAGCTATTTCAACACAATGACAACCACCATTATCATCAAAATCATCTCAAATATCAAGATCGAGGTTTAGAAATTACCCAAAACTTGTGGAGAGCTTATCTCTTGCCTCGATTCGATCCGTCTTTCGATTTCCAAGTATGTTGTTCTCCCTTTGATGAGGAACAACTTTCCTTCTTGCCACAACTTCTGATTTGGTCGAAAATGGGTGCTTTGGATGAGTGAGAAAGCTAGGTTTCGGTAAAAATGGGGGTTGGAAGAGAGAGAAAGTGAGATTGCAGGAGAAAAACAGGGGTTTCTTATATAGGCTGAGGGTAGGAGATCGATCTGGCTCTTGATGAGATCGATCTGCATTTGAATTTTTGGGACGATTTGGGGCAATTTATGCCTAGGAGATCGATCTGTCGAGGGGTGAGATCGATCTCTTTATGGCTTTATGAGATCGATCTGCTCCTTGAGGAGATCGATCTTCTCCCAAACAGAATCATTTGGAGATCGATCTCTTCCTCATGAGATCGATCTTCTCTCAAACAGAATCATAAGGAGATCGATCCTCTTCCATTGGAGATCGATATGCTCCTCAAATTCCTCCTTCCTTGTCATTTTTAACTCACCAGATCGATCTCTCCTTCTCCCAGATCGATCTGTCCTCATAACTTCACACTTATTTTAAACACTTAACATATAAATCTCCAATTATCATTCCCCAATTCACTTAGCTCAATAAATTATACTTCAAGTTCATATTACATCATTCAAATATATCTAAAATTCTCAGATCTCACAAAGCCCATCTCCCAGGAGACGCGTCCCGGAAGGCTCGAACTCGGGTCAACACCCTTGTTCTTGCACTTCCTAACGCCAATGAGCCAAGGGCTCAATGGCGTTAGGAAGTGCAAGAACAAGGGTGTTGACCCGAGTTTGAGCCTTCCGGGACGCATCTCCTGGGAGATGGGCTTGCCCCCCCAATGGAGCAAAACCGTGAAGAGGCCTGTGGGCCAGCCCAAAGCGGACAATACGTGGAGGTGATGAGTTCTTGTAAGCCTGTGACCTGGTGTGGGCGGGCAGCAAGGTTCTCACATTAAAACGTGCGTTTTATTGTGAGGTCCCGGCCCAGCCCAGCCTACACAGGCACAACCCCTCATGGGCCCCTGGTCCGACTGCTGTGACATCGGCGCCTCTCACTCAACCGTATTGTCCTCTTTGGCAGCCCACAGGCCCCTCAAGGTTTTCTTTCGCGTCCCGGAGTGCTCGAACCCAGGACCAAGTAGGAAGTGCAAGAACAAGGGTGTTGACCCGAGTTTGAGCCTTTCGGGACGCGTCTGGCTGGAGATGGGCTTGCCCCCCAGCGAAACAAAACATTGAGTGGGTCGAGGCCTGCAAAGAGGACAATACGGGTTTGTGATGAGTTCGCCGTAAGCCTGTGACCTTGTGAGGGGCGGGCAGCAGGGTTCTCACATAAAAACGCGCGTTTTTATGTGAGAACCCTGCTGCCCGCCCCTCACAAGGTCACAGGCTTACGGCGAACTCATCACAAACCCGTATTGTCCTCTTTGCAGGCCTCGACCCACTCAAGGTTTTGTTCCGCTGGGGGGCAACCCCATCTCCAGCCAGACGCGTCACCCTCGAGGCTCAATGGTACCAAGAGTGCAAGAACAAGGGTGAAGACCCGAGTCCGAGCCTCGAGGGTGACGCGTCTGGCTGGAGATGGGCTTGCCCCCCAGCGGAACAAAACCTTGAGTGGGCCGAGGCTTGCAAAGAGGACAATACGGGTTTGTGATGAGTTCACCGTAAGCCTGTGACCTGGTGAGGGGCGGGCAGCAGGGTTCTCACATTTTCCGCCGTTTTCGGCGATTCCCGCCGTTTCGTTGGCTGCCAATAGGCTCAAAAGAACAGCCTCGATACGGTGATCATTTGGCTAGGTCGAATCCAAGCTATGGCGCCACCGTTCGTTGGAACCGACGCGATTTCCCCCTCGACTTTTCGTCCGTCGATTCGTCGAAAATCGTGGCCGTCGACGCGCGTTGCTGGTACCGTTGGAACCGTCGGCTTCACTCTAGCTTCTCCGACCGTCAGCTGGGATCATCGGCCGCCGGTGGCTCGTCGGGCTTCCTCGGTCGGCTGCTTCATTTTTCCGTTTTCTTCTTTTCTCTCTCCCCGATTTGTTTTCAACTTCTGATTCTTTTTTTTTTTCAATTTATTTAATTATTACACTATTCATTAAAATAATCTACAATAATCCAAAATATCTACAACTTATATTATTTTATTCTAATTTAATTTAATTAATTTAATTTAATTTATTAAATACATTTTTCTTCAATTTTCGATATTATTCCTTCGTATTTTTGAGGTATTGTTCCGAAAATTTTTTCGGTATTTCTAAAAATTCTGGATCTTGATCAATTGGACTCGAAATTTAATTATTTCTTCGTTATTGATCAAGATTCTCAAATCCATTATTTTTAATTAAATTTTCTTATCGAATTTATTTCGGCTTTCGATCTTTTGACCGTTTTGCCCTTGCACGTGTTCGAGATTAATTTAACCCGACTTCCCTTCATGAATACTCATTCATTTCGCATTTTAAATCCTTATTTCCAGTCTGAATCCCGTTTCGTTTAATTTGGGACTATTTTTAATTCTTTATAAGAAATTATGATATAATTTTCGGGTCTTACATAATCTCCCCCACTTAAGAAATTTGGTCCTCCAAATTAGAACCAAGTTAGTCTGTAGATCACTCCTGATATTTCACACATCATACTCTATAATTCCCTTGTGACTTTTTCGGAGTATACTACTACCAAAGGACTTTAATTAGGGAGATCATCTTAAACTTCAACACTTTCTCCTTCCATCTAATACCCGAATTGATTTTCCAATCATACGTTAAACTTTCATTGAGCTGAGCTGTTGAAGCTCATATCTGATCACATACGTTGGGTCTGGACAGTAATTTCGAAGCATCATAAGATAGGACACATTGTGGATGCCTGCTAATTCAGGTAGTAACGCCAACCTACAGGTCTTATCTCCCACTTTGTCCAATCTCTTTCCGAATCTCGTTATGTCCTTATGCTATGTCCTAAGGGCATGTAACTTCCAACAATACTAATTCACCCTCAGTGAATTCCAATGGTTTCTGTCTCTTGTCAGCATAGCTTTTCTGTCTGCTCTGAGGTGTTCTTAATCCTCCATAATTAATTGAACATCCTCAGAGGTTTGTCTTACCAATTCGAGAACAATTTTCTTTCTGTTACCCACTTTTTCTTATCCAAATCAGGGAAACAACCCTTACGGCCATACGATGCCTCATATGAAGTCATCCCGATACTCAAGTGACAACTGTCATTATTGGCGAATTCGATTAGTAACAACTGATCATCCCAGGAGCTTATCATATCAAGCACACACTCTTATCATATCCTCCAGAACCTGTACAGTCCTCTCTGACTGACCATCTGTCTGAGGATGGGAAGTTGTGCTAACATTGAATCGGGTTCCCATAGCTTCCTGAAAAACGTTCCCAGAAGTGAGAAGTGAAGCGGGAATCCCTATCTGATATCATGCTCCCTGGAACGCTATATAATGTTCCACAATCTTATACATAAATCCGCCTACACACTCAGAGTATCTGGGGATTTCATAACCAGAAGGTGGGTAGACTTAATCAATCCATCGACTATCACCCAGATAGCCTTATGATTTATCGGGGTCCTCTGTAACCCATCACAAAATTCATGGTAACTTGTTCCCATTTTCGTGTCGTGTCAATATATAGGTAGAGGCTGCACTAACCCTGCAGACTTCTAATACTCTACCTTATTCTGCTGACACACGAGACACATTTCCACAATCTCCACTATGTCTCTTTTCATATCTGACCACCAATACTCTTTTCTAAGATTTTGATATATTTATTACTTCTCGGATGCACTGTATATCCCGAAGAGTGAGCTTCTGATAATAACTCCATCTCATCACTGTGGTCCTGAGAAGCACTTATACTGTCTCTGAACCTCAGTAACCATTATCATACTCTGTGAACTCTATCACTGTACCCTTCTGAATCTGACCCACACTATCGACACCATGCCGATCATCACGCTAAGCCTGTCAAATCCGGGCACTCTCATCCGGTTCTAGTCTCAGGCTAGCTGTCACACAATCACTGTCATCATCAGAAGGGATCACATCACTACTGAGGCTTACAACTGTTCTAGCAGCTCACGCTCCCTGACCATCATATGTAATACCATCCCGAGGCTCTTTCTGCTCAAGGCATTAGCCATTACATTAGCCTTTCCTGGGTGGTACAATTTCCAAAATCAAAATCTCTCAGAAGCTCTAACCCACTATGTATTCTCATATTCGCCTCTTTCTGTGAAAACAGATACTTAGGGCTTTTATGATCAGTGCATACCTGAAATTCCTCACCGTATACATAGTAGTGTCATATACTCAATACAACCACTATCGTTGCCAACTTTAAATCATGGGTCGGATAGTCCTTTCATGATCCTTGAGTTGTCTGGATCCATAATTAACTATCTTCCCTTTTTGCATCAATACACAACTCATTCATTATTTTGAGGTATCCATAGACTCATGAGAAACCTCTTAATCTGTTGGGTATGGTGAGAATAAATGCGGTGGTCAGTTTATTACTTCAGTACACTAAAACTCCTGTCACATCTATCATTCCATTCAATTACAACTTTTTCTAAGTTAAACGTATCAATAAAGTAGTCCATTTCGAGAACTCTCAACAAATCATCTGTATAAACAATTTCCAATTGTTGCTTATAATTTTTCTTGGACTTTAAATACCCCCAAAATATCATCAATATGGATGATAACAAATCGGTCCAGGTAAGTTTAAATAATTCATCGTAGTTGAATTCCATTGAATATTTCAATCATCCATATCCTTAATCTATGTACGCATAAACGTATAATCTCCTTTCAAAATCGCTTTCGTTCAAGATATTAACCTGCGTCAATTCCTTTTTAATGGCTTTTATAAAATTTTAAATTAATTTATTAAACATTCACGATTAATCGAATTCTATATTTCTTATCGTACCAGTGAAGGTACCCTAATTTTAAATGTATATATTATTACGACTGTCGATCTCAATTTATAAGTTACGTGTATAATTTTAGACGCTGTCAAATCTTCAGGCGGGGAGGTATTTTGAAATACCTTTATTAACCCTCAGACTTGACCACAATTACTTTACGTATCGGTCCATGTAGTCACAATTCATATTCGCTACTAATTGCTTTAATCCAAATTACTTCACGTATCATAGATATTCCTACCTTGCATACGCCTCTTATTCCAATATATTTCGTATTTAGGATCTATCAGATCGCAAAGTTTATCTCTTTTCGTATATCACATATAACAACTATGTCATTACTCATTCCGTGAGTACAATCACTTTTTTTTTCAATCGTTGCATCCCTTTTATTACTTGTCAAAACTTACAGTATACTTTTCAGGTGATGTTTTCACCCCTATTTTCAACTTACAATTTCTTCATAATTATTTCGTTAGTTAACCCTCCTTCGTTGGGGTATTAACTATCAGCATTATGCTCATGGGTGTAGGCATTCAGGTCTTTTACTAACTTATATACAAATGAAGGCGGTATAAATATATACGTGGTACCAGGATTAATTAAATTAATTGCTTCACTATTCTTAACTAGTGTGGTATCTTTCACCACTTCATATGAAACATCAATAGTGTCCTGGTCCAAGGCATACACTCGCCCTCATCCAATAACCTATTTTCCCTTTCTCTTCGGCTGTGGCCTCCCTTTTTCGGTGCAGGGATATCAATAGGGTTTTCTCTATCTTTTTGCTCTTCTGTAGGGCAGTCTCACCCAACTCTGAGCAATCATTAATTAAGTGGTCCGTCTTACCACACTTAACGCCTATTTTAGTTAATAAGGTGTAGGTGTAGGCCTTTACTTCCGTGGTATCTACCACACATCCTACACTGCTTATACTGCTACTCTGCTTACACTGCTACACTGCTTAGTAACAGGTCGGGGTCCTCCAATCACAATGCCCCTTAAGAGTGCCAAAATTGGATGCACTGGGGCCTTACCAATTATCTTACTCCATGACTCATCAAATTAAATCTTTTACCAATTAACATTTTCCCATTTTAACATCTTTGTCATTTCTCGATTCTCTTTTCTGTCTCTATTTCAGCCCTCACTACCTTTCCCAATCTCAGAGACGTGCAACACCTGATATTATTCACACAACTATATTCTGCGCACTGCCTCGACATAGGTAATGAGCCAATCGGACTCTAATCGACAATTTGAGTCATTTCATGAACTTTTGGGCTTCCCAACTCTCACTACCCATGGTATCAGGTTCACACTTGCCCAGAGATATAAATTGAGTTTCATACTCATCAATCAACTAGTGCCTCTGGGTCAGTGTAAGAAATTTTACCTGTAATTTTCCTTTAAGTAATGTCCGAAATATTCTATCACCGAAATACATCCAGAATTATTTCTCATGTCGACTTTGGACATCTAACTCTTCAGATGGGTCGAGCGGACTTCCAACAATGCTCCGCCTCGCCCTCTAACATAAACGTATTTAAAAATAACTTTCTCGGTCGACATACACCGAAATAATCCATACAACTTCGCTATCTCATACACCCAGTCCTCAGCAACTATTGGTTTCTTTTCTTCACTATATATCGGAGGGGTGTAAGAATCTCTATAGTCTGAGGCATCTGTTTAGGCTTTACCCTGCCTATTCTCAACTACCTGCATAGACTGAGTAAACAACTCCGAAATATTTTCTACACTTCACTCCATCCTCTCGGAGCGTGTCTCAATACTGTTTGGTCTCTTTATAGGACCCTGTGGAGTATGCTCAACATCAGCCTCCACCTCACTCTAATCTTGAGTCTCATGTTACGACTCATTCGATTCTCAGGCCAATCTCTATGGCCTCGAGCATGTGTACTCGCCCCTCTACCATAGCGGCTATCGTTTATAAAAACTAGATTATTGCATTCGAAACTAAATTCTTAGCTGCTGTTCCACCTTGATTTACACAATTGTATCTAAACAATGCACAGTACATGGGGATGTAAATTTACTTAACTACTAACACCGACTCATATCAGGCCAACTCTGCTCTGATACCATCTTTTCTGTCACGACCCAAATTACCTAAAAATCAAAATAAATTTTTTGCTTTTTAATTTTCTTACCCGTCGTGAACAGTTACACTACTAAACAGTTGGGTTATGATTCGGTGTTAGTCACCTCTCACCTATTTACCATTCCATTTTCATATTTCATTTACATATCAATTTATTTTAAATAAATACATCCCCAATATTACATCCACGTACAATACTGTGCATCTATATGTTCAGATATAAAAATTATACAAAGGTGTATACCTGATCCTGATAAGAAGCAGCGGATATGATTACTGTCGTTCTCTTCTACTGAATGTACCCTGTGGGGTGGAAAATGAAAGGGTGAGCGAAACGTGCTCAGTAAGGCAATAATGTAAGTAGGTAGATAACTATACTATCTACGTGCTGATAATGGCATGATATAAAATCATTTACATTTGGAGCATGAGGTAGACTAAAATGATGCCACATGTATGTATATATCATATAAGAGAAATCATGAAATCGACATGTGAAATAGACATGGAAAAATCATCATGTATGTCATCTCATGCTCGTCACATTTAAAACTTATTTGTTTCATCATATACTCAACACTCAAAAACTTATCTGTTTCATCATAAACTCATCACTTCAAAACTCATTTGTTTAATCACAAAGCTCTTCACTTTGAAACTTATTTGTTTAATCATAAACTCATCACATTAAAACTCATTTGTTTCATCATAAAACAACTTCATCAAGGTCAAACCCATCTCTCGGGAATACCTTGATTCATTAAATCACATCTCTTTTAAAAATATTAAAATCGGGAC